>CM060430.1:69398656-70598656 GCA_030545235.1 Helianthus tuberosus
CTCCAGCCTTATATAAAATATATTATGCAATTAGCCATATGAGTTTAAATATGTGTATAGATCCATCCTACAATAATATGTTCCAGAAATGAGTGATGGTGTGTGCCCACATAAACTCACACACACCAGTATATCAAGTAGTAGATAGTTTAGGCTGCTTGTTTTTTTTTTTTTTTTGTACTCAGTGGGTAGTACTCCTTAGTATATGACTAATTCAAAACCTTATCTCTTTGTATAATTAATACACGTGGGGGCACCAAATGGAAAACGGTAAAAGATACTTTATGAGTTCGATAAAATAGATTAATTAATAGTAATACAACGTGCACCAATCAAACGGAATATATATTATGGCACATCGGATTTGGATTTGCTAAAATGCATGACCTCCTTAAATAATCAAATATCAATAATTATACATAATACATTTTTGGATAATTACACCCAATAGAAAATATGTATATACTAACACACATGGTCCGATAATCTCTCGTCCTAGGTTTGAGTATATTACAAGTTATCATTTGGTTCGTGAAAATTACACAATAAACACTAATTAAGTAGGTTTAACTAATAAAGTATAAAAATAATTAAAAAAACTACGAGAGTCGGTTCCAAACCGGTTTCTCACAAACAAATTTAACTTCTAGAATCTCAAAGTGGTATAAAGAGGCGGATCTTGTCTCCTGGCAGCTTCGTTGAGGAAGCAATAACATATAGTATATGTAATTTGCTTTAACTCTTCATTGAGGCATCTATGACATATGGTGTATATATAATTTGCTTTAACACTGAAACCCGCATCAATGGTGTATCACTTTGGGAGATGATCGATGTTACAAGTTGAAGAATTATAGAAATATATTGTGCAATTGGCCTGAGAATAAAATAGATGTACAGATTCATCTTATGATAATTTGGTGTGGGCAAACATTTATAAACTCACACATTGTTTACATTATTTGTTTACATTTTTTTACATTGCTCAATGGTACTAAACCTAACTATATGACTTATTTAATTTGATTATATATTACTTCCTTGTAAATTTTGCAAAGAGAGTGGGCGTGTTTCACAAACCTAGTAAGGTTCTATTTGGAAGATTTTTGTTATTTTTATTTATGCTATATATATATTATTAATACTAACTAGTTTTTTATATCGTACATTGCGGCGAAACCGAGCAAATGATAATGTAAAACAAACGTGATTTGAAAACAAAGCATGTTGTTTAGAAAGTCAAACCATTAGAACAATTTAGTTTATTATCGTACCGTTTTATTATACCAAATAAATACTTTATTTTGAGTATAAACTCATTTTTAACAAAACTTATAACTGAATGTCAGATAAAGAAATCAAGCACAACTACGTACTTCAGTTTTTAGGAAAAAGTTTTAAACGTAACTTATTAAAAAAGTATCAAATTGATCCATAAATTAATATATGTTATAAAAAGAAAAAAAACAATTATTAAAAAAAGGTAAAGGAATTATATGTTTAAAAAAAAAGAAAAATATGTTGTTAAAAGTAAATATAATAATAAACTATTATAATATATTAAATTTTTAAAAAAATATATATTATTATAAAAATAAAGTTAATATTCATCATCACTCGAAATCAATATATATATATATATATATATAATTGTAGTGATGATAACTATGGTAAAATGTACAAGTAACCGATATTTTTAATTGTAGTTATAATATGAATTATGATGGTAATACTTATATTAATAGTTATAATAATTGTAGTATTAGTTATAATACGTTTTATACATACATAACCGAATTTGATCGCATTTTTATGGCACATCGGATTTGGATTTGCTAAAATGCATGACCTCCTTAAGTAATCAAATATCAATAATTATACATGATACATTTTTGGATAATTACACCAGATAGAAAATATGTATATATTAACACACATGGTCCGATAATCTCTCGTCCTAGGTTTGAGTATATTACAAGTTATCATTTGGTTCGTGAAAAATTACACAATAAACACTAATTAAGTGGGTTTAACTTATAAAGTATAAAAATAATTAAAACAGCTACGAGAACCGGATCCAAACCGGTTTCTCAAAAACGAATTTAACTGCTAGAATCTCATAGTGATATAAAGAGGCAGATTTTGTCCTGTGGCAGCTTCATTGAGGCAGCAATAAGATATCGTATATGTAATTTGCTTTAACTCTTCATTGAGGCATCCATGACATATCGTGTATATATAATTTGGTCAATGGTGTATCACTTTGGGCGATGATTTTACAAGTTGAAGAATTATACAAATATATTGTGCAATTGGCCATATGAGAATAAAATAGGTGTACAGGTTTATCTTATGATAATTTGGTGTGTGCAAACATTTATAAACTCACAAATTGTTTACATTATTTGTTTACATTTTTTTTCTTTGATCAATGGTATTAACCCTAACTATATGACTTATTTAATTTGATTATATATATATATTACTTCCTTGTAAATTTTGCATAGAGAGCGGGCATAAAATCTTAAAGTTGTTATTTTTATTTATGTTATATATAGATTATTAATACTAATTGTAGTGATGATAATTATGATAAAATATACAAGTAACCCATATTTTTAATTGTAATTATAATATGAATTATGATGGTAATACTTATAATAATAGTTATAATAATTGTAGTATTAGTTATAATACTTTTTATACATACAAAACCGAATTGATCGCATTTTTGCTCCTGCTTGGTTTGTTTAAAACCGAACCGAGCATTTTCCAACCGAGACAAAGTCGCATGAGCGCCTTTCGATCCGAGTATTTTTCAAACGAACGTCAAGCGAGTATCAAGTGTCATAGAACAAATATGGAAGTGACGATCAGGGTGTTAGTTTTTAGAGTAAATTGTAGTAGCTTTCACCCAATAAGAACACAAGTATAAATTTAACAAATAACAAGAATAGGAAAAACACTCAACTAGTTCTACCGAGATCATATGAGTGAAAAGATATAGTCATCGATCGATTGAAGCATGCCCTTGTTCTATCAGAAGTTTGAAATCGAATGAACCAGTTGAAGCAAAACATTGGTGAGTTAGCGTCTTGGCAATGGAGAATTCGAATAATGATGGTCGATGCAGGGTCTAATTAGGATTATGTACTTTTAAATTGAATGTTGGTTGACACTTGAGTATCGATCGATGCTTCACATTTCAGTATTTTGATATTTTGACTCATTTATTCAAATGGACATTGGATTATTGGACGATGGACTATTGGTATCGGCCTTTAATTCTGTATTTAAATGGTATCTATTTGGATCTTGAACCAAACATTATTAATGTACGCCTCTAGTTATTTTATTAATATGTTTATATATATACTAAAAAATAAATTGAGCCAACCGAACTAAGTGGACCTTTGCTTGTGCTTGGTTCGTTTACAAACCGAACCAATCCGAACCGAGCGTCTTGTTCAATCGGGCTGAATAGAACGAGCAAATTCTGATCATTTTTCAATCGAGCATCGAGCAATTTGAACAGCCTTACATACAATTGTAAGAATATGTTATTAATTTGTCATAAAAATAAAGAATGGTAATCATAAAACGTTACAAATAATAATAGTAATACTAAAAATGGTTGTAAATAGTGTTGTTATTAAAATAAATTTAGTTATAGTATTAAATATACATGTATTAATCATATGAATAATAACTGATGGTATTTAATAATAATAATATATTAGTAATTGTTATACTTTTGAAAATAACATTAACGTTTGTATTCACAAAATTATAGTAATAATAACTTTAATAATTTTAGTTAAGTTAAAGAATAATAACAATCATATTATATTTATAGTTTTTTTTTCATGAATGGTAGTTTTATTTTTATAATAACATATAGTTTTTTTTTCATATTTTCATTATTTCAATATTATAATAAATCATTAATATTATAATAAGTTATTAATATATTTAAATTTTAACTTTTAATGATCTTTTAATGTATTTATCCTGTTGATGCATATTTTGTGTCTGTAACTTGTCTTTATTAAGCGTTGTAATTTAGCGGTCTTTATTTATCGAGTCTGTATTTCCGTCCGTCGACCAAGTCGGATATCCTCCTATCCTACTTGGGTCCGACAGTTTGTCTCTCTGTTTTTGTAATGTTATATGAACTATGCATGTTGCATATGGTAGTAGATTATGTTTGCCTGTGTGTTTATACTTGTCTGCTGCAAACTGTCACAGTTTGCAGCATAACGGATTATGTAGCCCACGACGAAAGTATGTCTTTCGCCGTTAACATATATGACGAAACACCCTTTGGATGGTTATCCAAGTTTCGCCATGAATAGTGATGAAACACCTCGTGTTTCGTCAACTTTGGTATTTCGTCAGGCCCATGTATGTGTTTTGTCAACACTTGGGTTGGGCTGCCTATATAAACACCATCTGGTTTCAGTATGAAACCATGAGAGCATACCCACTGTGAAGTTTTATTGTCAAATATTGTGTGTATTTGTTTGATCCTTGTTCTCATCCGTTTTAATCAATTGACTGTGATTCGTTGGTTACTTCATGTTCTGGTGATTTTCTGTGTTTGGTTTGGCATCGTCACGGGGATTCCGCACTCGTGATTGTGTTTGATATAAACAAGTGATTTGGTTTGTGATCGATCCTCCGAAAACGGACCTACAAGTGGTATCAGAGCATTGGCTCTTATCCTTGTTTAAAACCAAACATAGTTGTTATTTTATCAAGTGTTGAAACTGTTGTTTATGATTTTCTGAAAAATGTGTTCTTGAAAAAAAACTCATAATTTTCTAGAAAAGTTTCTGAAAATCTGTTAGATCTTGTTTGTTTGCTAAATTTTTTTTATCAAAAACCTTGTTAGATTGCATGTTTACATGGTAAAACCGGGTTTTTAGTGAAAGTTTTGTGCAAATTTGTGATTCGGAAAATTCTCCGGTGAAAAACTTGGCCGGGAAGTTCATACATTCATCAGTGTTCTTCATATCTTCAAGTGACCTTCAAGTGTTCTTGAGATATTGTTGATTTTAAAATTAAAAGATAAATTGATTAATTGATTAAAATATGGAGACCATACTTGGGTTGGTAAGACAGGTATGTTGGTAAGTTGAAACGGGTGTCTTGTTAGTTGAAAGGATAAGATTTACTTTTGAAAAATCTCACCAACTTTCTCACCAACTATTTGTGATCATATCTCGACGAAAATCTATAGCGACGAAATATCTAGAGTTTCGTCAAAAGCAACTTCGACGAAAGACCTTGTGTTTCGTCAAAGGTACTTCGACGAAAGATCTTGTGTTTCATAGAAAGAGTGTTTGACGAAAAACCATATTTCATCAGACTTGGTTTTTCGCCAAAGACCAGTGTTTCGTCGAGATACTTGTAACATTTTCAACAGAGGCTTTGCAAAAGTGTTTTAACAGTCTGTTTTCAAGTGTGTGATCAGGTATTTACTTTCATACATCAATCATGAGTTGTACTAGTCCATGGGATTGGAGCACGGATCCAAGACCAGGTGAAGATCAGGCCTCCGCAGCCGTTTGGATGAGGAATGTTATGCCACAACGATCTATTAGTGAAAGTCAACGGGCATTTGTGATGAACCAGAATCAAAGCATTCAGAATCTGTTGTTAAGTGAGAGTGAAACGGGTAGCAACAACCGCCCGCCAAAGCTGAATCATATGAACGAATATCCGTCTTGGAAAAATCGTTTCCACACTTATGTTCTAGGGTAAAACACCGAGTTATGGACGTGCTTCATTAAGCCATATAACACAGCTCCTGAAGAAGCAGGATCAAATGCGACAACCTTTGAAAATATGCAAAAAGCCGACAAAAAGGCATATGATCTGGAGAAAAAGGTGTTTTCTATTCTCACACAAGCACTCCACAAAGACATCTATCATCAATTTGGTTATTGTACTAGCATGAAAGATTTATGGGATGCCTTGGTAGCAAGAGGAGAAGGGAATGCGGCTACAAGAAAGACACGGCATGATTTGTTGAAGAAGGAATTTGAATCATTTCAATTCATGGATAACGAAACACCAAATGATATGAAAACTCGTTTTTATCTTTTAATTAGTGAAATGTATTCCTATGGTTTTCTTGCAACTTAACGGGAAATGGTTGCAAGGTTTGCTGATGGTCTACCCCCAAAGTGGAGTTCATTCGTTGAACTGTTAAAGCATACGGGCACTTTAGAGACTGTCAGTATCTATGAATTCATTCAGTAGTTGGAGCACAAGAATGATGAAGAAATCCGAAAAGCTAAACGGATTCCAGTTCCTCAAAATACTGAAATGTACCTCGGAGGTTTTAATTCTGCAGCTAGTTCCAGTTCCGCTCAGCAACCAAAACTACAAACGGCGTTTATGTCCAATACAAGTTCCTTTCCTTTTCCCCAGTCAGCTCCTCCTCCGGTTTTCGATCCAAGAGCCTATCTTCCGCCAGCGCATGTTATTGCTCAAGCTCACGCTTTTTCAAAACCTCAATTCGACGCGAGTGCCTGGCTACCTAAACCCGAACCTCCACCTCAAGTTTCCAGTACTCAACCTCAATTTGATCCAAGTGCTTATATTCCGCCCCTACCACAAGCCCAACCACAATAACAACAGCAAGCATGTTATAGTAACAACCCTCCACCCCAAAACCCCAACACAGTCAGAGTTGATAAGTCAAACCTTTTGAAAGTAAGCATCGAAGTGGCAAAGGAACATATGTAACTTCTCAACACAATGTTTAGTGCCCATTGCGGATTGGTCGCATGTCAAATTGGAAACATCAATCTGACCAATGAAGATTATCAACAGATAGACCGTGATGAAATGGAGTTAATGGGCATCAAGTGGGGGTTTGCAAGTGCTGTTCGAAGGGCTAAGGATTTTATGAAACAAACTGGGAGAACTACCTTGGAAAGCAAAAAGGATATGAAGTACGGTTTCGATAAGGATGCGGTTACATGTTTCAACTGCGGCGAAAAGGGTCACTTCAAACGTGAGTGCACTCAACAAAGCAGACAAGGCAATCAAAATCCCTTCTGAAATCAGACGAGTACTTCCAACACAAATCAAGAAAACCGTGAAAGAAGGATAGTAGCTGTGAACAACACGACCAACCAAAACCAGGCTGGACCTTCAAACACCAACCGAGCATTAGTAGTTCAAGCTGATGAAGGATGTAATTGGTCAGTACAGTTTGGAGATGGTGATCAAGAAGGAGGAGGAACCGCATGTTATGCAAAGATCATCAATCACATCAAGCATGTTCACAAAGAAGAGTTTTCTGAAAGTGATGATAGCTCGGGTTATAGCGGTAGTTTGGATGAAGAAAGCTCGAATGCGGGAGGTTATAATTCTGAATCAGATGTGAAGGAAGAGATGAATTCTGATGTTGATGATTTATTAAAGGATGCTGAGGAGTTAAAAATATTTTTGTACAACAGACGATAAAGTTTTAAATTTGAATACTCTATGTTTTACAAGGGATTGAAAACAAGATATATAAGTAAATAATGAGACAACGATAAATGGCTAGAAATATAAACATCATGTTTTTTAAAATTAAACTATTTTAATTAATACGGATAACAATTACTAAATAATAATATTAATTATTAAATAATAGTATTATTAATAATTACATACAAATAGTAGTTATAATAATAATAATACTAATAGTAATAATATTAATGATAACTGGGTTTTACCAGCTTTGCATTGTCGTGCCCTCGGGCGGGTGCAGGGTCGGATTTTTCCCAGAACTGGTGGCATGGAGGGCTAGGGGCTCCGTGCGTGTAGTAAGGTTCTATTTGGAAGATTTTTGTTATTTTTATTTATGTTATATATTGATTATTAATACTAACTAGTTTTTTTATATCGTGCGTTGCGGTGAAACCGCGCAAATGATAATATAAAATGTCACACCCTCAAAATCAACTCGCGGAGTATTACCGTGAGGCGTGTGACGACCAGGATCTTAGCCACTAATTACTTTGAACCGTTTAGTTATTATTACAAATAATGGTATAAATTGGCGACCAATTTTAAATTTTTCAAAACATAGCTTGAGTTTGCAGCGGAAAGGAAAGAAGAACACATCGTAATTTAAAACCACAAGTTGTTCATACGATACTTACGAACCACGCACTCCATCCGATTGCAACGTCCGTCCAGAGCTGTATCGAGCAACCTGCAAAGCATGCAGTAGAGTGTCAACATAAAGTTGGCGAGTTCACATGTTTGTAGTTTTTCAGTTTTAATTCCAAAAACTTGTTTTAACCAGTTAATTTATCCGTTTATACATGCGATGGGGAGCTACCCCATAAGTAAGCGACTAAACTGTTTTTACAATACCGAATACTATTCATCCGTACGTTTCCGTAGAGTGCCCCGTTTGTCAATGTTCTATCATCATTGACGGTTGCCAGAGTACATTAGTTCACGCCCGATCCCATACGCGGGCACGGTGTGAGGTTGGTGAGACCTAAATAGCGCTATCAACTAATAACCCATTCGCCTGACCCCGGCGACTAATCGGTATTAAGAAGTGAGGACTTGAGTGATAGAGTTTTGTTTAGTGTTGTTTGTTGCATCCAGTATAAACAGTAATTAACTAAAAGTTCCCAGTAACAAGGGAAGTAAGTAAGTTTGTTCCCAGTAACAAGGGAAGAAAAGTAAGTTTGTATCCCTCACAAGGAGATAGCGTTGTTACCCGTATCCCACACAAGGAGATAGAAATACCGTATCCCGCACAAGGAGATAGTAAGCAATCCCAAACCAGGAAAAGTGTTTTGTTCCGTTTCCCAATCCACCGGGAACGCATGCTTTAAGTAAAAAGTAGTGAACTCACCTTTGCTTTGCTCGGTTGACAATTTACTTGTGTTATGTTGGTCAACCATACCCTATTATGGTTTATAAATATTTATTAGGTTCGTGTGCAAGTAATGGCACGTACAACTACACGTATTTAGCACATAGCACGTAAGTTACACTAGCATAGCAGCATATACGTTATTGGGCCTATCCTATCATAAAAACAGTTCGACAGTAACAGTTAAACATTAACAGTAGCACATAGTTCAAAACATCAGTTTGTGCGGCCCAACAACTAAACAGAGTAGTCCAGTCGAAACCGGGTGGTCTCGACTCGAGAACAAGAGGTCTCGAGTCGCAACCATGAAGTTCCGAGTCGCAACCAGACGGTCTCGAGTTGTGCACATTTGAGTCGCAACCTTTGAGGACTCGAGTCCGGTCTCGAGTCGAGATCAAGAGGTCTCGAGTCGTAACCGGCTGGTCTCGACTCCTGAAGCGCCTTGTTTGGTTTCGAGTTGATGATTGATGGTCTCGAGTCGCAACACTATGGTCTCGACTCGTTCCATGCTGAAGCTTCTAGAATTTTTCAGAATAGTACGATCCAACCAAAATTCATAAACATTTACTATCCAATTAAATTTCATTAACATGTTTCCTATTCCGCACCCTCCTAAATTCAGATCGATGCTCCTCAATTCAAATATTCTTACCACATTCAACCAGTTCATCAGGTTCATCAAAATAGGTCTAGCACTATAACTCTTCATCAAAACATATCATCAAATTAATTATGACTTATAGCAACTAAAACCCAAAAATCACTCAAACATACAATAGATTGTCATGAGACTTTTATTAAAACACTATTATCATCATCAGACATCACTACAAGAAACACATACTTTTATTCAATCAATCATCTAAAACAGTTAACGATTTTTGCACAAGAGCAAGAACCAAAATAATGTAAACATAAATCTCATATTAACATACCACTAGTCATCATCTAAATTTCCATTCAAAACATTCAGTCTTTATTTAACACTTTATCTTTATACAAATCCAATTTCTCAATTTAACTTCATACCGTCATATTTCCAACTTTATTTACCATACAAATGTCATAACAGCAAGATGTCTAGCACTTAATAATCAAATTTCTTAATTTATAATCCATACAGTGCCTCATATATATATATATATATAAACATATATATAAAACCCCCAAATCAACAAACAGTTGTTATCAACTTATGTATCCTCCCATTTTGGAATAAAAATCACAAAAAGTGCAAAACACTTATGGGCTACGCAATGCAATAAGAATCAAAATATATATACCTGCTGTACGATGAGCTAGGAACGAATGAGGGTTTTCCGTCTTCCTTCATGACTGACTTGGGGTTCCGGTGACCACCGCCGCCAGAGGTTACTGCCACTTTTGTCGTCGGATTCCTGGTGCTCCCAAACTCCCCTCGACAAACCCATTAGCATCCCGTCAACACAAGAACCGTCCTTATCTTGTCAACACTCCACCAGCCACCACTGCTACTGCACTGACCGAACCTCCACCTGAAACCACGAATCCGGAGTGAAAAGATGTTTGATTCGCCGACTGCCGAAGCTGTGCCGCCGCCGCTGCCTGACGTCACCCACTGTTGCATCTCTAAAAGAGCGGGTCGGCTGTGTTTTTTTTACGAGAGAGGGAGAGAGAAAAGTGGAGAGAGGATGTGTGTGTGCGGTCGAAGTGGTCGGGTTGCCGGTCAGATAAGGGCGTCGGAGCCTTGGCCGGAACTCCGGTCGCCGGAACAGTGATCGAGAGGGGGAGGGAGAAGGGGCAGGGGTGTGGCTGATTTAGGATTAGGGTTTTTAAGGTTTTTAAATTATGAGTGATGAGTTTATAAGAGGGGTGTATATATTGGGTAGGGTTTTTGTGTAAAGGTTTTGGGTTGGACTTGGGCCTAGCCCAAGTGCGAACCCGTTTAGACAACTACGCGTCGCTCAAACCGATCGGCCCGGCTATATTATCTTATTCATAAATAATCGAAACTTCCGTCGCGGATTATTATCATTTTGTGAAATAATTACGATAATAACAATAATAAATAAATAAATAATGAATACGAGCATTAATAAAATGCTCGTTTCTCGACGATCAGGACCAAGGATTCGAGTTGTCACATTCTCCCCATGTTACAGGAATTTCGTCCTCGAAATTTAAGCTAAGACATACGATTCGAGCTAATTATAGACTCGCTGAAATCCTAGTGTCATACGTACATACACGCAGTTTACAAAAGTTCACAAAATAAACATGTAAGCCACATAGCACATAAAATCACGTAGCACAAGATCCACAGAACGAACATGCAAGCCATGTAGCAAATACAGTCATGTAGTACGTAAATTCACATAGCATTAGATTCACAAAGTCATACGTATCTCACACAGTACGAATTTTCACAAACTTAGCTAAAACATCCAAGAAACGTACAGGGAAACCCGAAGTGTCACATTATCCCCAAGTTCAAGAAATTTCGTCCCGAAATTTAGCGCGCAGCCACTGACAAGCTAGTTTGTTTAAACGTTTTCGTGGGGTGTCACATCATCCCCTTGTTGGCTTGAAATTTCTTCTAGAAATTTCAGTTGTAGCTTCAGTGCTGGAAGTAATGTTTGCAGACAACTGGGGATACGTGCTCATCAGCTGGTTTTTCCCGTTCCCAGGTAAACTCTGGGCCACAGCGTGAGTTTCAACGAACTCGTATGATAGGTATCTGGCTACGTTTGAGGGTTTTGACTTCTCGATTAGTGATCTCAATCGGTTCCTCAATAAAGTGTAGCTGATCGTCAAAAGTTAGTTCCTTAAAGGGAATGATGAGTGTTTCATCTGACAGACACTTTCTTCAGATTAGGCAGGTGAAAGGCATTGTGTACCGCACTCAGCTCTGTAGGTAGGTTTAGTCTGCAAAGCTACCTTACCGATCCTTTCGGAAATTTCGAACGGTCCAACATATCACGGATTAAGCTCGTCTCGTTAGCCATAACGTACCACACCCTACCAGGGTGAAACTTTAAGTAGAATCCAGTCTCCGACTAGGAATTCTAGAGGTTTCCTACGCTTATTCGCGTAGCCCTTCTGACGGTCTGGAGTTGCCATCATGCGTTGTCTGTTCTGGGCAATCCCACCCGTTGTGTCAAGTGCAAGTTCTGGGCCGGAAATTTGGCTTCCGCCCAACACAGAGGTGACCGGCATCTGCGTTCATGCAATGCCTCAAGTGGTGCTGCCTGAATGCTAGTGTGGCAGCAGTTGTTGGGAGAGAGTTCTACAAAAGGGAAGTGTCACTAGTATCCAAGGGTCGATAACACATGTTCTTAGCATGCCTTTGAGTGTTTGGATGGTGCGTTTGGCTCATTCATCAGTTTGCGGGTGATAAGCGGTGCTCATGCCTAACAATGAACCCAAAAGTCTTTCGTGTACAGCCTTGCGAAGAATCGGACGCAAAACGTGGGTTACGATCAGGTAAAAGAGAAGTTGGCATCTCGTGCCTAGTATCCATTTCTATCAAGTAGATGGTTGCAAGTTCGGAAACTTGTCGGTTTCTTTGGTCGCGTGCCGTTACTAGCAGACATTTCATCAATGCCTTGAACAGGATAGAGTAAGATAGTAGCACCTCGTAGATTATCTTCCAGTTGCTGGAGTTGCGGATCGTTTGAGGATCTCTCGAATGCTAGGTGATGCCCCTTTTGAGTTCAAATCGTGAGAGGTTGCGTATATGGTCGAGAAATGTGGGCTTTGTGGCGTTAAAAGTCGTGTACTTAAAACTTAGCGCAAGGCGGTTTTGCGTCGTAGAAGTTCCAAGGTAAAGCGTAGGAGTCGTTTGGATTCCCCACTGACTTTCAAAATAGGTTCGGGCGTCGCCGAAAGAAACAAGTGTCGAATATCTACAGGATGGAATAAATTCGAGTGTCGTGACTTGGTGTTGATCGTATCGAGTTCGAAGAACAGTGCTTGCGATACTCTTTACCCCCGAGGTATCCTTGGCTCGTTGCCCCCAACGAGTAACATTCGTAGGAAGTATTTCGTTCGAACGGAGATTTGTGCAGAATAGAGTAGGATAAGAATCAGGGAATTCATAACACGAGTAACGAGGTAATGTTTGAAGGGTAGTCAAGGTTGGTGCGTTCAATTTGAGACAAAACATAAAAGGCTTGATGGTCGGCAATAAGGATTTATCTGGTGTCGATGAGGTAGCTGGTCGTACATAAGCCGCGGGCGATTAGGATAAAGAACGTCGTTTTGCCGATAAGAGGTGTTACGTCAGTATGAATGGCTCAACAAGAACCAATGATAGAGAAGGACGGTCGTCGTATGGGTCGGGGGGGGGGGTTAGGTTCACTAAAACGTCTAACAAGATGTTCTGAGGTGAGCCGTATGCGAAAAACGGGTTTGTGATCCCCCAAACCGGTAAGTAACCAAATTTGAATAGACTACCGAAGTCGTGAGGACGAGTCCGAAGTAGTGCTTCTGTCGTTGAAAGGCTTCCATGTAAGGTAATAAAAACATGTCTGAAAGGATACGTTTGGATCACACGTCACAATTTTTAAGATTCAAGAAGTTTATTGACTAGCAGTCGAGCTTGCTGAATTTCCCCAAACTAGAGGGAAATCTGGTCAAGGTCTCGGTATGAGGGGGGGTTTCGACGTGAAACTGTGAAAACAGGTTTTCAGGAGAGTATGATTGAAGTAACACATTGAATTTCAAGGGATAAAAAAGTTTGCTGACTAGAAGTCGTGTTTGTTGAATTCACCAAACTAAAGAGAGGTCTGGTCAAGGTTTCTATACGAAGAAACGTGGATGTCGTGATAGAGAAACGATAGGAGCGGGGATACCATCTGAGCAATAAACGCGGATTCGTACAAAAGCTAGCGAAAGGATCCACGGAATCAGAAAAGTCGTCAAAGAATGACGGTTCTGGCGAATGAAGGATAAGGTAAGCATCTAGGTTACCGTACTCGTAGGTGGGTTGAATGGCTCGTATCTTCGTCTCGCCACGCCTCTAAATACGCCGGTTTGTAAGAAAGATATCACTTTGTTGGGTTTTGGGGCGTGCTAAGGTATAAGGTTGAACTTGAATAAGGATTTACCATGAGGAATTAGGGGAAATAACTTTGTGGTTGATGGAAGGGTGATTCGATTGCTGGCACTACAATGAGAAGCATACACCACACATGCTTTTCATGTTCGAGACGTGCAAACAGAAACCCGAAAGGTGTAGACTTACTAGAAGGCTTCAAGAATCTAGGTGATCAGTCGTATGAGGGAACAAGTCTCACTACTTAAGTTGGGAAAAGAAATACGCAAGTGAAAAGGATGCGAATGACGTCGTCGTTCCCTCTAATATCCCATGATATAGGGGTGGCTCCCCTTCGTCGATTCGTTCTCGTAACTTCTCTAGCAGGCCTTTCCTAGGTAGGTCTATCGAGTGGACGTCCCTTGCGTTGATTTGCAGTCCAGGGATAATATCAGGAAATACGTGGACGAGGGCTTGGAATAACTGGTTCCTTGCCCTTAGTGTATCGTGGTTTCGAACCAGGTTTAGGAGGACTCGCTCCTGTTTCGCACGTAACACGCTTGCCTAGCCTTCGTATGATCCACTGTGTTAAATACTAAATATACGCATACATACTAACACATATATGCTAATTATACACATACACACATGCGTGTTCACACACATAAGTTATGCACAGTAAATGCCGTTAACCTACCATTACCAGGTGAGCATCTGAGGTTGACGAACCTTGCAATCCGGAGTGTGGTGTCATTGTGGTTTTCATTAAAGAACGGTTATAGTCTGGTTTTCATATATAAAAATATTTTATTTCCCAAAACATTTTATATTTTAAACCTAGTTCACTATAACCAATGGCTCTGATACCAATCTGTCACACCCTCAAAATCAACTCGCGGAGTATTACCGTGAGGCGTGTGACGACCAGGATCTTAGCCACTAATTACTTTGAACCGTTTAGTTATTATTACAAATAATGGTATAAATTGGCGACCAATTTTAAATTTTTCAAAACATAGCTTGAGTTTGCAGCGGAAAGGAAAGAAGAACACATCGTAATTTAAAACCACAAGTTGTTCATACGATACTTACGAACCACGCACTCCATCCGATTGCAACGTCCGTCCAGAGCTGTATCGAGCAACCTGCAAAGCATGCAGTAGAGTGTCAACATAAAGTTGGCGAGTTCACATGTTTGTAGTTTTTCAGTTTTAATTCCAAAAACTTGTTTTAACCAGTTAATTTATCCGTTTATACATGCGATGGGGAGCTACCCCATAAGTAAGCGACTAAACTGTTTTTACAATACCGAATACTATTCATCCGTACGTTTCCGTAGAGTGCCCCGTTTGTCAATGTTCTATCATCATTGACGGTTGCCAGAGTACATTAGTTCACGCCCGATCCCATACGCGGGCACGGTGTGAGGTTGGTGAGACCTAAATAGCGCTATCAACTAATAACCCGTTCGCCTGACCCCGGCGACTAATCGGTATTAAGAAGTGAGGACTTGAGTGATAGAGTTTTGTTTAGTGTTGCTTGTTGCATCCAGTATAAACAGTAATTAACTAAAAGTTCCCAGTAACAAGGGAAGTAAGTAAGTTTGTTCCCAGTAACAAGGGAAGAAAAGTAAGTTTGTATCCCTCACAAGGAGATAGCGTTGTTACCCGTATCCCACACAAGGAGATAGAAATACCGTATCCCGCACAAGGAGATAGTAAGCAATCCCAAACCAGGAAAAGTGTTTTGTTCCGTTTCCCAATCCACCGGGAACGCATGCTTTAAGTAAAAAGTAGTGAACTCACCTTTGCTTTGCTCGGTTGACAATTTACTTGTGTTATGTTGGTCAACCATACCCTATTATGGTTTATAAATATTTATTAGGTTCGTGTGCAAGTAATGGCACGTACAACTACACGTATTTAGCACATAGCACGTAAGTTACACTAGCATAGCAGCATATACGTTATTGGGCCTATCCTATCATAAAAACAGTTCGACAGTAACAGTTAAACATTAACAGTAGCACATAGTTCAAAACATCAGTTTGTGCGGCCCAACAACTAAACAGAGTAGTCCAGTCGAAACCGGGTGGTCTCAACTCGAGAACAAGAGGTCTCGAGTCGCAACCAGACGGTCTCGAGTTGTGCACATTTGAGTCGCAACCTTTGAGGACTCGAGTCCGGTCTCGAGTCGAGATCAAGAGGTCTCGAGTCGTAACCGGCTGGTCTCGAATCCTGAAGCGCCTTGTTTGGTTTCGAGTTGATGATTGATGGTCTCGAGTCGCAACACTATGGTCTCGACTCGTTCCATGCTGAAGCTTCTAGAATTTTTCAGAATAGTACGATCCAACCAAAATTCATAAACATTTACTATCCAATTAAATTTCATTAACATGTTTCCTATTCCGCACCCTCCTAAATTCAGATCGATGCTCCTCAATTCAAATATTCTTACCACATTCAACCAGTTCATCAGGTTCATCAAAATAGGTCTAGCACTATAACTCTTCATCAAAACATATCATCAAATTAATTATGACTTATAGCAACTAAAACCCAAAAATCACTCAAACATACAATAGATTGTCATGAGACTTTTATTAAAACACTATTATCATCATCAGACATCACTACAAGAAACACATACTTTTATTCAATCAATCATCTAAAACAGTTAACGATTTTTGCACAAGAGCAAGAACCAAAATAATGTAAACATAAATCTCATATTAGCATACCACTAGTCATCATCTAAATTTCCATTCAAAACATTCAGTCTTTATTTAACACTTTATCTTTATACAAATCCAATTTCTCAATTTAACTTCATACCGTCATATTTCCAACTTTATTTACCATACAAATGTCATAACAGCAAGATGTCTAGCACTTAATAATCAAATTTCTTAATTTATAATCCATACAGTGCCTCATATATATATATATATAAACATATATATAAAACCCCCAAATCAACAAACAGTTGTTATCAACTTATGTATCCTCCCATTTTGGAATAAAAATCACAAAAAGTGCAAAACACTTATGGGCTACGCAATGCAACAAGAATCAAAATATATATACCTGCTGTACGATGAGCTAGGAACGAATGAGGGTTTTCCGTCTTCCTTCATGACTGACTTGGGGTTCCGGCGACCACCGCCGCCAGAGGTTACTGCCACTTTTGTCGTCGGATTCCTGGTGCTCCCAAACTCCCCTCGACAAACCCATTAGCATCCCGTCAACACAAGAACCGTCCTTATCTTGTCAACACTCCACCAGCCACCACTGCTACTGCACTGACCGAACCTCCACCTGAAACCACGAATCCGGAGTGAAAAGATGTTTGATTCGCCGACTGCCGAAGCTGTGCCGCCGCCGCTGCCTGACGTCACCCACTGTCGCATCTCTAAAAGAGCGGGTCGGCTGTGTTTTTTTTTACGAGAGAGGGAGAGAGAAAAGTGGAGAGAGGATGTGTGTGTGCGGTCGAAGTGGTCGGGTTGCCGGTCAGATAAGGGCGTCGGAGCCTTGGCCGGAACTCCGGTCGCCGGAACAGTGATCGAGAGGGGGAGGGAGAAGGGGCAGGGGTGTGGCTGATTTAGGATTAGGGTTTTTAAGGTTTTTAAATTATGAGTGATGAGTTTATAAGAGGGGTGTATATATTGGGTAGGGTTTTTGTGTAAAGGTTTTGGGTTGGACTTGGGCCTAGCCCAAGTGCGAACCCGTTTAGACAACTACGCGTCGCTTAAACCGATTGGCCCGGCTATATTATCTTATTCATAAATAATCGAAACTTCCGTCGCGGATTATTATCATTTTGTGAAATAATTACGATAATAACAATAATAAATAAATAAATAATGAATACGAGCATTAATAAAATGCTCGTTTCTCGACGATCAGGACCAAGGATTCGAGTTGTCACATAAAACAAACGTGATTTGAAAATAAATCATGTTGTTTAGAAAGTCAAACCATTAGAACGATTTAGTTTATCATGGTACCCGTTTTATGATACCAAATAAATATTTTATTTGGAGTATAACCTCGTTTTTAACAAAACTTATAACTGAATGTCAGGTATAGAAATCAAGCACTACTACGTACTTAAGTTTTTAGAAAAAAGTTTTAAACGTAACTTATTAAAGAAGTATCAAATTAATCGATAAATTAATATATGTTATAAAAATAAAATAAAAACAATTATTAAAAAAAGGTAAAGGAAATATATGTTTTAAAAAAAAAAGAAAAATATGTTGTTAAAAGTAAATATAATAATAAACTATTATAATATATTAAATTTTAAAAAATATATATTATTATAAAAATAAAGTTACTATTCATTATCACTCGAAATCAATATATATATAATATTAAAGAAGTATCAAATTAATCGATAAATTAACATATGTTATAAAAATAAAATAAAAACAATTATTAAAAAAAGGTAAAGGAAATATATGTTTTAAAAAAAATATGTTGTTAAAAGTAAATATAATAATAAACTATTATAATATATTAAATTTTAAAAATTATATATTATTATAAAAATAAAGTTACTATTCATTATCACTCAAAATCAATATATATATATAATTGTAGTGATGATAATTATGATAAAATGTACAAGTAACCGATATTTTTAATTGTAGTTATAATATGAATTATGATGGTAATATTTATAATAATAGTTATAATAATTGTTTATTAGTTATAATACGTTTTATAGATACATAACCGAATTTGATCGCATTTTTGCTCGTGTTCGGTTCGTTTAAAGCATTTTCCAACTGAGACATAGTCGAATGAGCGCCTTTCGATTTGAGTATTTTTCAAACGAACGTCAAACGAGTATCGAGGGTCGTAGAACAAATATGGAAGTGAGAATCAGGGTGTTAGTTTTTAGAGTAAATTGTAGCTTTCACCTAAAAAGAACACAAGTATAAATTTAACAAATAACAAGAATAGGAAAAACACTCAACTAGTTATACCGAGATCATATGAGTGAAAAGATGTAGTCTTTGATAGATTGAAGCATGCCCTTGTTCTATCAGAAGTTTGAAATCGAATGAGCCAGTTGAAGCAAAACCTTGGTGAGTTCCAAAATACGAAGCGTTACATTCGTGAATGATCATGTCATTTTCGTAGTTAGGTTTCACTTTCGTGGATGAACATGTCAGCTTAAACCCTAATTCCACTAAAGACAAAATCAACCACCACACTCCTCACCAACATGTCATGAGCTGTTCTTGAGCAACTCAGCTGAAGACATCATTAAAAACAATAATAGGATGATGAAAACCACTTCAAATGATATGTAAATGGAAATATAACACTCGGTTACGCTAAATTTTGTCCAAGATCTAAGTTTTCATCTTTGATTTTTAAGATCTAGGATTTTTCACATCTTCAACAAAAACCCACAAAAATCACTAATTAAGAGCTCCTGTGACTTAGCAAATGGTTAGATTCACTAAGTCTAGTACCACGGCTCTGATACCAATTGAAAGTTCATGTTTTAGATCGAAAACAATGATTAGTGTGCAATTAAGCTCTAAGACGGATGATTGTAGATTGATAAACACTTTCTTGTATAAATTTGGGCAGCATAACGTTATAAACCAACACTAATAAGCTATCCAAACTGCACCAAAAGAGTATACCTCATGGAAACCGGGAAAGACCAATTGGTGGTCTCTCTCCCAAATCTAAAACCTTAGTTTGCAAATTATATAAGAATAGGTATTTTATAGGTCCACCACCTTCACTTGGAAACCTTCACAGAGATTTCACCTTCACTTGGAAATCCACCTTCATTTAGAAATCCAAACTACATTGGACTATCACTTGCAAACACAAAACGGCCCACTTCAAACGAATGGGTATAAAATACATTGGTTTGATCGTTCACTAACTATTACATAATTAGCTTAAAATGTTTAAAAAATCTATTCGCACAGCAGACGATAAAGTTTTAAATTTGAATACTCTATGTTTTAGAAGGGATTGAAAACAAGATATATAGGTAAATAATGAGACATCGATAAATGACTAGAAATATAAACACCATGTTTTTAAAAATAATACTATTTTAATTAATACGGATAACAATTACTAAATAATAATATTAATTATTAAATAATAGTATTATTAATAATAACATATAAATAATAGTTATAATAATAATAACAATAATAATAATAATACTAATAATATTAATGATAACTATAATATTGATAACAATTATAATTTTGTTGGTTCATGCTTATATATTTTAGTGAACGTTTCTTAACGCTCATGCCTCGAAGGCCGTGTCCAATCTATTTGTTTCAAATCTGACATGTCCCGTCAACTCTTTTGAGTTATTCCAAATGTACCAAATCTCTACTCTTCCTACAGTTCGTCTAAGTCCCATAATCCACATCGTCATATACTTATTCTACGATAATATGTTTGCATGTATGGTTATATATATTTATGTTTCTGCATGCCGTGTGTATAAAACCATACATATATATAGTCACTAGCATGTGTTGGTTCTTTGTATTGGTATTAAAATGTCAAGTCTCAAGTGCTAAACATCACCATTATCATACGTCTCTAGATATATAATGTAATACTCAATATATATCATTTATATCAAGTAGAATTATACCTACTTTCAGGTGAGGTGACTGGAATCAAAACGTGAAAAACCAATAAACCATGCGATATAAGGAACTGAACCTAGTGTGAGACATCATAGTTGTTTATGTTGGAATATCAGGGTTTACGAACAGATACACTTGCCAAATGCTGGAACAAGTCTTACTTTTATTCATCACAACTTAAACAGGAAACGATAAAGGGAAACATATTGTTAAATAGAAAAGACATAACAAACTTCATTTATTTTCTGAACAAATGGCTAAAGAGTTGCAATCCCAGGTTACTCAGCACAACTTGAACCAGCTTCTTCAATACCTGCTTCATCAGTTTGTAGCCTTCAAATAAACACCAATGCTATCAATATAATAACCCGCAAGGCCGTAAAATCCAGCGAATGAACCCGCATTCCATGGTACTGTAAAAGGTGTCCCTCTTACGTCACCAAATGGCCCATGGGTTTTTTTATTGGTCATGAATGATATTGACGAAACTACTGTGTGACCCGCATAAGTTCCCCTTGACAATGCAATTGTGCCACTAATGCCTTTAATTTCTTCCTTCCCTTGGAATGTTATCTGATCAATTACGAAAGATTAGATTTGAAAACATTATAATGTTGGTTCAGTTCTGTTTGAGCATAAAGGAAAACATGAAAACATACCTTTGGTTGCATCAGCACAGGTTAGCAGAGAATCCAGCATGGAGACGCAGCCATTAAGGTTTGACATGATTGTCATCTTGGTCTGGTTCCTCCTTAGGGTGCTGACTGATGATGGTGGCTAAGTAAAACCGATAAGGGAATCGGTATAGGAGAGGGAGGACGAAATTGATGTTAGGCTTATGGGGTGTGTCTAGTTGTGTAACTGAGTAACCCTCTAACCTCCACATAATTCTCCTTATATAAGCACCCAGGAGGAAACCCTAATTAGTTAATAAGGGTAATATGGTCCATCAACAATTACCAACTAATTATTTAATAGGATTGTTATATATTTTGATCTATATAATGTAAATGATTATATGGCTACTAGATTAAATATTAATACATAATATATTTAATCTTACATTCTCCCACTTAGCCGAGTAATCATTTACTATGAGTATTAGATAAGCCTGATCAGGAGTTAACACTCATTTTAGCCTTAAACAAGTACTATAGCAGAAAAATACAGCCGTTGAATCATTATGCGACTCAGGACCCCCATTAATCATACTATAGCCTTAATTTAAAACCTAATCATCATGATCAAAATACGCGTAAGCCCTTTGTTTGATTTGTAACTTTATTTGTCTTATATGCCATTATGTCGACTTGACATATTCTTATAGACGTACAAAATCAAACTGATGAGGAAAATTAACTAATACTTAGTCATTCATAGTACGATATGCAGTTGCGCATGGCCATTAACTAATACCCGTCTATGAGCTCTCTTAATAAGACTTATGGGTAGTGGCCCTTCAAATATAGGATCCTTAAGCATATCATGAATGAATTTGATACAAACTTAGTTTCCTCAATTCGTTCATAAACGAATAATTAATTACGTATCGAAACTTAATGCAGCACCTCTTGAACTGTTACTGTTCAAGGAGTCATGGTAACTGACTTTATCACACTAAGTCTTCAAAACATTAATTATATGGAGTTAATAAACTTATGAGTCCACTGATAAACTTCCAACAACATTTAGAGACTATATTATGTCGTTATAACTTAGGTTGTTAATATCAATGCATTATGACTCCTCCATGAGATATGTTTTGTCTGCTGACATAAGAATATACCCGAAATTACATTTTTGTCATCTTTGAACATCACAAAGTTATAGTAATAAACCGGTTTTTAATTCTCACTTCTTCTTCAAATTATAGCCTCTCGTTTCTTTAAAGATATTGTAATACTCCATTAGATGCTTCACAATAATCTAGACATATCTAGTGTGTTGCAATGTGAGTAATATCTAAACGAGTATAGACTTAAACTTACATAAGGCTTCTAATTAATGAAGCGTAAATAAATAATCTCACTTATCCTATTATCCTCTAAAGGAGAGCAGTATTATTTGTTACATATGTAAGGACCCATTTAAGGTTAAACTTATGGAACATAACTAATATCCCATTGGGTCTATCTCAGTATGTTATGATATCAATTACGTAAGAGATATCTCTGAGATTTATTATATCAAAGTTTGTGTTAACAATACTTTGACTTATGTAACACATACTTGTCAAAAGAATGTCATCTATATAGACAAGTTTATCTTAGTTGCTCCCACTCATCTTGAGGTAGGTACATTAATCCACTTGGTTCTTGATGAAAATAATTACGTTAAGATTTCATCACATTATGATGTTTGCATTAACCCATACATGGATTTTATTGGCTTACAAATAAAGTGTTCTTTAACCTTCAGTTAGAAACTTTAGGTTGTTATCTAATGAACATGTAAATGTGTCAGCCATTTGTTATGGAAAATTGTTTATAATGTTCATCTAATGTAGCTTTAAACTATTATAAGCTACTAGAACAGTGATGATCCTTAAAGAAATCTTTTGTAAGATAGGTAAGAAAGACTCTTTCATAATTTTTCTCTTCCTGAGTATAACCTTTGACAATCAAACATGCTTCTTAGTGTCTTAACGTTTATATTAGGATTTGGTTTAGTTATGAACACTCTTAGGTAATTCAATCAAATCCCAAACGTTATACGAACACATAAAATCAGTTTTACTAGAAAACTGTTTTATTCCATTAAGAATATTGATTGACACTAATGGCTTAATTTGAAGAGATAGGATCAGTAAACATTTCCAAAATCCATTTCAACTTCAATTAGGGAGGTTATGTAATCATCAAAATTAGTAGGCTTTTAAACCTAGATGACCTCCTGAGTTGATTATTGGGTTCATTAGAAGTTTCAGTTTTATGGATTAGCTCTTGATTAGGTTGCTATCATTTTCATTCTAAGTTTATAATAGTTGGTGCAGTATGGTGTACAAGAGGTGTAATCGGAGTTAAATTCAGAGTGAAATTTAATGACACTCTTCCCCCCGCCTCTTGTATTCCTTGCAAATCATAATAAGGACTTTGACTGCTCCCACTAACCTTAGGGATCTTTAGGAACTCAGCATGCTTAGGGTCAATGCTTAACGACCAACAAATTCTAATAGAGAAAACAAATTAATGACGTTAGTCGTTGTGATTTCTCTTGTTGAGGATTATGTTAGTTTAGGTAAGAAATCTAAGTGTGCCCACAATTAAGCAACTATGAAACTTTTGTAAGAGTAGCATTAGATTTTAAGGAGACAAATATTGATAGAACAGTGTCGTGATGGAGCGGTGTCTTGTACAAGAGGTGCAAACTGAGGTAATGTAAAATTTTCACTCCCCACCTCTTGCAACTATTGCAAGTTATTATTAAGACACTTAATGCTCCCACTGATCTTTAATGTCTCTAGAATGCTATAAGAGAAGTTTCAATGAGCTACATGACGTGGGAACCTATCATATATACGTTAGACTTTATTTGATTTCTTTAATGTCCAAATATCCTAAGAAAGTTTAGGGACATATCTAATAGAAATCTTATTAAGTATATATATATGAATAGATTTCTTCTAAGAACGTGTGCCATATGCGACAAAATTTAGATACAAGTTGATAGTCTTTTAAATTATAAATGAATTATGTCTGAATATTCCATTTGGAATAAGTTCCACGAATGTCAAAGAATGACTTATGATGGACCCATACTTATTCCTTAAGCCAAGTCATATTTAGGGCTTTAACGTCATCATTTAAAATCACTTAGAATGAGATTAGTTGAAAAATCATCCTCATTAAGAAAGTCATAATGTCTCATGAATTTCGGTTATAATGGATGAAAATTTATAAGTCTCATTTTCCTTTTGTCAAGTTCTCATTTGCATGATAACAAAAGTTGTGAAAATGTAAGGTATCATCTAGTTTCATTTTAATAATGTTTCAATCCAGATAGTTAGAACAAATAAGATGAGAGTTGAAGATAAGTGTGACGTTATGTTGACTATGCAAACCTCACAACCTTCATGACATAGCCTAAGTAATGATACTGTATTCTGATTAATAATCAGAACATGTAATGTATCGAAAAGCTTTGTTAGAAGACTGCTTATTATGGTTCTTATAGCCTTAACAATTAATTTTGTCACTAACTCTCATATTAGTTATTTGTCAAGTTCTGGGAAGGAAACGTATGGAACTAGAGTCAACTAATCATGTGTTAATTGGAATATTGAAATTACCAGACTTAAATATCATTAATAAGTGACTATCTAATTAATTTACCCAACTGTTCTTTAGAATAATGGATAGTCTCGTTGCTTATGTCTAGTCTAACAACATAATTATGCAGTGAGATTTTCCCTTGAAGAACCTTAAAGTTGGAATTAGCACTTGTAATTTGTCTATGGACCTTAGAACAATCCTCTTTTAAACTATTAGTGGTTGTAAGGTGAATAACAACTTATTTTCCAGCTTTAAACATGTATTTCTTTGTACATATGTTGCTTATCAACACACTCGTTATACTTTGGTATTTCTTGAGTGTTGTAGTTGATTTATAATGCATCAGATTGTACAAGTGAAAATCTTAGTATGTAATGTACTGGAAAAAATGTACTTATTTCCATGCGTAAGCCCTTTGCTTTATGGGTCATGGTTTTGTACATTATAATGTATTCACATATACCACTTAACTTTATAGTTTAGAGTTTCAAATTAAGGCATGCATCTTAGGAGTTCTAGTGATTATTCCATAAATAAAGATTAGTCTCAGGAAAGACGTAATCTGGAATAACTTTAGTGATAGCATTTACGTTAGAGAGTTCTTGATTATCATAATAGACATCATATTCGATTTTTCCTATTCATCATGCTCTAACTTTCTTCTTTATAATCTTTATCAGAAGAGAGCAATAGGATTATCGTGTCTTAGGAAATAATCAAGGATTTAATTTAAGAGCTAATTCTTATAGAAACTTTAAATACTTTAAATAAAGCAAACATTTTAGGTTTAAAAATTTAGAGTGGATGAGATATTGATATAAAGAAGAAAAATTATAGTGAGTGACATTATGGGTACTAAGAATAAGGCAGACGAAATGATCATAAAAAACTAATTAAGGATCATTAAGCTAAGGATCATTATGTGAAGAGATTGTGATATGTCTATTACTAACATCAAAATAATAGACTATAGCTAAAAAATTCTACTTAAACGAAAACAAAACAGCTTTGGCCAGAAGTGTAATCATTTAAGCATATGTGCAAAGTGGTTGTAACAAATCAGCTTTGGCCAGAATTGAAACAATCACTTTAGTTATGCACTTGTTGAGTATGCCATCTATGAATGAATTAAATCAGCTTTGGCCAGAAATTAAGACATTCATGCTTATGATGCACACACAACATAGCTTTCGTAATACTTGAATGATAAGTAGATGTATCAAGTCAGCTTTGGCCAGAAATGATATATCAGAAGCTCATTCAAGTTAAGCTATTTTGGTTTTGTAAAACATCATTAGGTCACATTAAACAGCTTAAGGTCTCGAGTCGCAACCTTAGTTTCGAGTCGCAACCTTAGTCTCGAGTTGTGATGATTATGGTTTCGAGTCGCAACCTTAGTCTCGAGTTGTAATGTTATGGTTGCGAGTCGCAACCTCCTGATCTCGAGTTGCTTGTTAACAGCTGTTTATTGTGATGGTTAAACTAAAACTCGAACTTTTAGGGATTGTGGAGATAATGTTTCCTGTTTTATTTCTGATCTAAACTTATCACAATATTTCGAAAATAATAACTGAATATCTTTAACAGTTTTCGAAAATTTAATAGATAAAATTTAGATCAAGCATTAGAAAAACATCCACTAATCCAAAATAGATTCCAAAATAAGGGAATTTTTCGAGTTTTATTTAGAACAGTTGATGAACCCTAAGAAAATAAAACATAATCTGGGATCCGAAACCTTTAATTTTATGATTTTAGTTACCAGATTTCGGATATTATTATCCCCTTTATGGTTTCGAGTCAAAATATTAAGCATATTATTCCGAAAACAGGGATTTCGGCCACAATTAAACCCGAAAATAGTTTTGGTTTTTAAGGCTTTTCAACTTCCGTTTTCCAGATTATGATCCGAGAATGATGGATACGAAAAACAGAACTGACTAATCAACATATGCTCTGATACCACATGTTGGTTCAGTTCTGTTTGAGCATAAAGGAAAACATGAAAACATACCTTTGGTTGCATCAGCACAGGTTAGCAGAGAATCCAGCATGGAGACGCAGCCATTAAGGTTTGACATGATTTTCATCTTGGTCTGGTTCCTCCTTAGGGTGCTGACTGATGATGGTGGCTAAGTAAAACCGATAAGGGAATCGGTATAGGAGAGGGAGGACGAAATTGATGTTAGGCTTATGGGGTGTGTCTAGTTGTGTAACTGAGTAACCCTCTAACCTCCACATAATTCTCCTTATATAAGCACCCAGGAGGAAACCCTAATTAGTTAATAAGGGTAATATGGTCCATCAACAATTACCAACTAATTATTTAATAGGATTGTTATATATTTTGATCTATATAATGTAAATGATTATATGGCTACTAGATTAAATATTAATACATAATATATTTAATCTTACATTTAATGCATTGTTTGTGTTAACTTGTTTAAGTCGGCAACATTACGAAAGATTAGATTTGAAAACATTATGATGCATTGTTTGTGTTAACTTGTTTAAGTCGGCAACTTTTTACCTCAGAAACATTTTCTCCACCATTCCATCCACCCATCTTTTCAGAAGTGTATGTTAAGTCTCCGTATTGTGCGGTGAACATCAGAGAGTATATGAGATCGCCATGATCAATGGTTATCTTCGTCAATTGATAAGTTGGCTCAAGTTTGAAAGACCAATTGTTTTGCGGGCCGTCAGGAAGAGTTTTCCCCATGTACCAATCTTCAAGATTTGTCTCAAATAGACACCAATGCCATCAATATAATAGCCAGCAAGGCCGTAAAACCCGACTAACGAGCCATTCTCCCAAGGTAAGGAAAACTCAGAACTGGTTGCTCCACCAAAAGGTCCATGGGTGGTCTTGTTCGTTACAAAAGACAGTGAAGAAATTATTGTATACGGAGCTTTAGTACCAACGCTTCCTTTAATTCCAACTATTTCCTCGTCCGAGTCAAGCGTCACCTGTGCCAACAAGAAGGTATATTATTACGTTACTTAAAGTGGTGTGTGTGCGCGTATATTAAGTTAAGATATATGCGTTCACCTCCGAAACTGTTTGTCCACCATTCCAACCACCAAACTTGTTAGAAGTGTTCACTAGACCTCCAGCAGCTTCAGTGGTGAACATGAGAGAGTATATCACATCATCACCATGATCAATGGTTATCTTTTTCAGCCTCTGGCCTTGATCAAGTTTAAAAGACCACTCATTCTGAGGATCTCCCCTTTGTCTTCCCCAAAGTCCTACCGGAATAAATCCCGTTCTTTTCTTGATGTTCACGTTTTGTAGTACTCCTGCCATACTGTATTGTATCAAAGAGAGAGATAGAGATTCAGAACTTAACATAAATATAACATGAATTTGGCTAATTAGTCATACCTTTTCAGCCCTTCTTTTGATCTGTGTCTTGATGTGGAAGAAGGCATAAGGTCCCGTGCATTTATATGCAAACACCGGTACCTACCATCTAGTAAATTATTCACAGAGGATGTATTACTTATTCCCCCCTTGTATGCTTTGCGTGATTATGTTACCGGTTGACAAATTATATAAAGGGTCTACATATTTACACACCTTAATGCCTATTTTGACACCCTTCAAGACGCCTCGTATAGACCTATACGAGGCGTATAGGGTTACTTTTCCGACTAGCTCTGCACCAAAGCACAATGTCAAATCAGTCACATCAGACGGGGAGTCTAGGTCTGTACGAGGGGTCTAGAGCTATACGTTTGACAAGTGACTTAAAGCTATACGAGGGGTCTAGAGCTATACGAGGCGTCTATGACTCACATAAAGTGCAACATACAGTGTATTCTTTGTCCACCCCCGAGCATTCAACATTTAATTCTGCTTCGTCTTTCTGCTTCTTCTTCTTCTTTCATTCTGCTTTGCATTTGTTCTCTTATCATCCCGAAGTGTTGAAATGTCATCATACTGGGACGGCAACTATGTCTTCGGGCAGTATTCTAACGAGAACTGGATGCCCGAAAGCGATCCGGTAACAGTACAGGTACTTAAATGTTTTAATTAGTTTTTGTTTTTGTTTATTATTTACTAATGATGATATGGTTCTTTATTTTGGAGGAGTCTTGCGTTCCCGATTCTAATGAGCAAGAGGATGTTGTGTCTAGTATACAAGGAGAACAAAACAAATCGTTTCTAGATTTGAACAAGCATCCCCCTGTTGATGAAACAACCCCTGTAGATGACTCATACCATGCTTGTCAACCTAGTTATCCGACGCAACAAGGGTATCCGGATTATAGATACGGGTGTGAATACGGAGGAGACGGTGGATACGGAGGAGACGGTGGATACGGAGGAGACGGTGGATACGGAGGAGACGGTGGTTACAGAGGAGATGGTGGATACAGTGGATACGAAGGATATGGTGGTTATGGTGGATATGGTAGATATGGTGGTGAGACACCTCCCATCCAGGACAGTCCATACTTAAAAAAGCAGGTATTAATTACTATTTTTTATTATTATTTAATTATTTTTATTATTATTAGTATTATTATTAATATTATTATTATTAGTATTATTATTATTATTTATTTATTAAAATTATTTATTATTATTGTCGATGTTACTGGTTTTCAACTCTTTAGATGAACTAAATAATCGGATACAAGAAATAGCAAACGCGGATGGTTTCGTTATTTTCACCCGTCGATCAAAGAAAACCGGCAGAAGAATCGGGAGGGTATGGCTTGAATGTGATCGTGGTGGTGAGCACCAGACTACAGCAACACTTAGAAAAGCCGGAAGCAAAAAAACCGGTTGCCCGTTTTACCTGCTGGCTGTGCGAAACCACCCGTATGAAACCTGGGAGATTAAAGACGGAAAAATTGAACATAACCACGAACTTTGTGAGGACCTGTCGGCCCACGCGTTTGTGCGAAGGTTTACTCCAAGCGAAATGAAACTGATCGAGCAGCTGACAGCTCAAAACATGGAGTCGCGCAAAATATTTCAAACGATAAGGAAGCAGGACCCCGACAGGTTTCATGTTCTGAAAGACGTTCAAAACGTTGTGGCGAAGATTAGAGCCGAACAAAGACAAGGATTGACTCCCATGCAGTCACTAGAAAACATACTGATAAACAACGACTTTATTTACGAGACACGGGAGGAACCCGGAACAGAGATCGTAACAGAGATCTTCTTTCTTCATCAGGACTCGAGATGCATGTGGCGTGCATTCCCCCACGTCATGCTGATCGATGCGACGTACAAGACAAACATATACAATATGCCCTTTATCCAGATTGTTGGTATGACGCCTACCAACAAATCGTTTATTATCGCGCATGCCGTTGTTAGTAAAGAACGGGGTGATAACTTTGTGTGGGTGCTTCAGAGGGTCAAGTCAATGTTGGATGAATGCATGGAGCCACGTGTGATTTTAACCGATAGAGACCTAGCCCTTATGGGCGCGTGTGCTAAAGTATTTCCAAACGCCTCCAGGCTTCTTTGCAGGTGGCACATACAACAGAATGTTATGAAGAACTGCAAGGGTGCCTTCACAGACGAAGACTGGAAGAAATTTTTGTCATTCTGGGGGACATTGATTGAGTCTCCATCCATACTCAACTACGAGTACCACTTGCGCAACATGCGACAACGACTTGTGGAGTGCAAACGTTCTAGTAAGTTTTTATAATAACATACGACTCACCTATGCAAATTTTATTAAATTATTTTTACGTTTTAGGAGTTTTCAAATACGTGTACGATAACTGGCTAAAAGACTATAAGGAGATGTTCGTCTTTGCGTCGACTGATAAGAGGCGCAACTTTGGTAATCGTACCACAAACAGAGTTGAGAGCCAACACGCCAACTTAAAGAGATACGTTGAAGATAGGAGCTCGCTCGACCGTATAGTTGGTTGTGTCCATGATATAGTTGAGACACAGTTCGGTGAAATAAGGAAGACTTTTCGAGATAGCATCGAAAAAAGAATGACCCACCACAAACACCCGTTGTTTCAACACCTACTTGGTAAAGTATCCCATACAGCCCTTGACTTGTTGAGGGGAGAGGCAATTAGGAAGCTAGATGTCTTGGAGCGCTTTCATTCATCATGTGGTTGCCAAATGTGGCACAGCTGTGGGTTGCCCTGTGCTTGCAGGATAGAAAAGTACATGCTTGAAGGTAATAATTGTTAAACGTACAACACTTGTGTGATATATTTCCGTTAATCATGTGACTTAAACAATGTTGTTTTTAACCGTGCAGAGCGTCCGATTCAACTCGAAGACATAGACGTCTTCTGGCGGAAACTTAACTTCCAAAGTTGTAAATTGATAGACGATAACGTGGACGTGGTCGAAGAGCTAAATATTGTTAGACAACAATTAGAGTCGCACCCCCCAGCTCAGCAAAAAATCCTGATGTCAAAGATTAAAGCGGTGTTGACTCCAAAGAAATCTACCAAGAAACCACCGGTTGTCCAACAAAATACTCGTGGCCGACCAACAACAAAGCAGGTACAACAAAGGTTGGACGAGGCCTCTCGTATAGATGAAGAATTGAGGAGAAGCTCATTCGGTGATGCAAACACGTGCTTTGAAGGTTCCCGACAAAGTAAGTACGATAAACCTCGCCACAGCTCGTACGTTCCGTCACAGGCCTCTCAACAGTCGGTTATAAGGTCCCAAAAACCCAAAGCGAGCCTAAGTCGTTCAAAGAGTTCTAAGAAGAAAGAGACACGAGATGCTCACGGTTTTCCGTTAATCATTGGGGACGAGTACGTGGGAATCATCGAACAGTTTAAGAATAACATTCCGCTAGTGTTCCATCCGTAAGTCTCGTGCATACGAGATGTGATGCCGGACGGTCATTGTGGGTTTCGGTCGGTGGCTGTGGGCTTAGGTATGGATCAGAGTTCATGGGGGCTCATTCGAAGGCACCTTGTCCAAGAAATGGATCAGAACACATCGATCTGGTTCCCAATATTTGAAGCATGGGGTAAAGGTTATTTTTACACGCATCGTCAGGGCCTAATTTGGGATTCAGTGTCCGGTTGTGGGGGGGATCACTGGATGGACTTCCCCTTTGCAGGACTTCTTATTGCACAAACGTACGGTATCGGGGTGCACCTGTTAACGACAACCATGGGTGCGAGTTCCACTTTCTTCCCGATACTAAGTCCTCCGGCTAATCAACAACCATTGTTCATAACGCTTAAACATGTAAACGAGAACCACTTCATACATGTTAAGCTGGAAGGGGATTATCCAATGCCACCAGCACACGGGCTATGGTTGACCCACCGAACACCCCATACGGAACAATGGGAAGATATGTACTTGCCACGTCTAGAATGGTATATATCGATAATGAATCCTCCGCCAAGATCAAACCCCAGTCTTAATTACATCGACAATGATACGGAAGAATGAATTTTGTAATTACGACTCGTATAGAGCTAGACGGGTCGTATATCGTTGATAATAGTATTTTTTTTATTAATTCCTATAATTTTCTACAATTTCTATAAATTTTTTTATAATTTGTATCATTTTTCTATAATTAGAATTGATTAAAACAGGTTAATAACATTAAAAAAAAATAAATAAAAGTATATGCCACTCGTATAGAACTAGGCTCCCCGTATAGGAATGCTAAAAAGACCAATTAGCCCCTGGTATGCCCCCAATCTAGGCTTATTTCAGGGGCTAAAAGGTCATTCTACAATAACCAGACGCCTCGTATAGATCTATACGATGCGTCTATTTGAGCGGGTTTTTGAAAATTTGAATTTTGAATATTTGAAAATCAAAATTTGAATTTTTTGAATAAGGACGATTCGTATAGATCTATACGCGGCGTCAATAGTGTCGGCAACAATTCTTTTTTTTTTTAAATTTGAATTTTGAAATTATTTTATATTAATTACTAATATACCCCTGTTAAGCCCCCAGTATAGGCCTTTAACAGGGGCATAAAGGTAATTTAAAAACCCAGAGGCCTCGTATAGAGCTATACGTGTCGTCTATGAAGGCGGCAACTTTTAAAGTTTTTGTTTTTTAATTATTAAAAAAAGGTTTATTAAATGACCATTTTGCCCCTGTAAAGCCCCCAGTATAGGCTTTAGTCAGGGGCAAAATGGTAATTAACCATTCCAGAAATATCTTTTTGACTTGGTTAATTACCATTTTGCCCCTGAATAATGCCTATACTGGGGGCTTAACAGGGGCAAAATGGTCATTTAATAAAAAGGATGGACGACACGTATTGATCTATACGAGGCGTCTAAGCCTCGTATAAGGCTGGGGGGTCTAGACGAGGCTGCTTATAACCCCAAACAAAACCACATACGGAGAATACACATCTATACGCCTCGGATTCGTATATCGCCCGTACTTTCGAAGATTTGAAGCATCACTGGTACGTATTTCATCCCGTAGTTTAGTATTTTTGCCTCGTATTTGCCTTTAGACCGTAGGTTTGCCCTGAAATTTGGTTTTTGTTGGGTTTGAGGGTTTGAACTTGAGGTTGAAGATGAACCAGGAAGAACAGGACGCCGAGTATAGCCCTATACGAGGGCTATACGAGGCTCTGCATTTTTTTTTGTTATTATTATATTATTGTTAATATTATTATTGTTGTTATTGTTATTATTATTTATTTATTTATTATTATTATTATTAGTATTATTATTGTTATTATTATTATTATTATTATTATTATTTTTGTTATTAATTATTATTATTATTACTATTATTTTTTTTTTGTTATTAATTATTATTATTATTACTATTATTTTTTTGTTATTAATTATTATTATTATTACTATTATTATTGTTATTATTATTATTTATTTATTATTATTATTATTAGTATTATTATTGTTATTATTATTATTATTTATTTATTTATTATTATTATTATTATTATTATTATTATTATTATTTTTATACGTATACGTTTTTTACCTGCAGATTGATTATGGAGGGCGATGACATTCAGATGGAGCTTGATGGGGCACCGCCGGGGGGTCAGCCGGCTCAGCAGGTTCAGCCGGTTCAGGAGGGTCCACGACGGAGACGGCGGCCGCCTCTGGATACGCTGTAGGGTTGTCCGTATCTAGAGTTTCCCGCGGGCACCGATGCCGCCCGCCATTGCCAGAAGCTTAGGAGGATGCACATTGGATAGCATGCAGCGATCGACTGGGATGCGATGGACCAGCTTGCTGAGACGGCTAGAGTGCGTCCGTTTATACCTCTCGATTCGCGTGGCATCGTCTTTTTGATTTGGCGCACACGCCGACCTAAAGGGAGCTGCTGGTCGAGTTCCTTTCGTCATTCACATTTCACCCTCCTGGGGTCCCAGTGCCGCTTCCGTTCCCGGATGCTCCACCTCCGCCTGAGATTTCTTTCAGGCTCGCTGGCGTTTTGCGTACGATGACGCTAGCAGACTTTGCGGTGCATTCTGGTTTATACATGCAGGGGGAGATCGAGACTGAGGTTTACACAGCGGGGCTAGTGGTGGTTGAAAAACCCATTCTTCTAGGGTTTTGGCAGGTGATTGCGGGGGCAAATTGTCACACCCCCAAAATCCACACGCGGAGTACCACCGCTTGGAGGCGTGACTGACCAGGATCAAGCCACCAATCATATTGAACATAAGTATAAATATCAAAAGTCATTCATCAATACGATAGGTGTTTCCCAAAACCAAATATAAACAAGTGTGTAGCGGAAGCATTTAAAGTAAAACCCAACATAAGTTTAAGTACAAAATGTCATAATGTTTAACAACACATTTCATGATCCATGTCCACAACGACTGTGCCTCCCGTGCAAGCTCCAAAAGTACCTATGGTCCTGCAAGGCATGTAACAGAGAGTCAACAACTAGTTGAGCGAGTTCACAGTAAGTAAGTTCGTAATAGTAAGTTTGTTTCGTAACATGTGGCGTTACTAGGCCGATAGTATGTTCTATTAGTGGGGGCTTCCCATGTTGCATATACACTAGACTATTTGTAACCATAAGTGTTCTTCACAACCGAGAACAGTAGTACGTACAAAGTTTACGTAGGTTTTACGTAAGTGTCCTTCACAACCGAGGACAGGGGTACGCGGGGGTTTACGTAGGTTTTACGTAAGTGCCTGACACAACCCGAGGCAGTAATGAGTATAAGTTTACGTAGGTTTTACGTAAGTGCCCTTCACAACCGAGGACAGTGATGTGTACTAGTATACGTAGGTTTTACGTATGTGTCCTGCGCATCCGAGGACGATGGTAGATAGTCTAGTAACATTGTAAGTACAAATCCATTCCTTCAATCCCATTCCCAACCCCGGGAATCCCATGCCTTGGTAAGAGTGTGAACTCACCTTGTTTGCTCGGTATGATAACGTGCGTCTAGCGTTAATTAATTGTTAGGTCCGTTACTCGCGACCTAAGGTATAATGTTACATAAGTGAGTATATGAATAAGGTTTTGCAATACCCTAGTGTTCAAACAATTCGGCATTTATTATGATCAGAATACGAGTTATCATCTAGTTGCACATAACATTCAAAGTGGTTTCTCTTATTTTATAATTCGGGTTAATAAACCCACATTCTACTCCCATTACACAGAAATAATCCACCACATTATTATCGATTTAACATATATATATATATATAATAGTTTACTAATTTAATTCATACAACCAATTAGTAATATCATGTTGACTGAATATATTCTTTCAACTATTTAAAGTGTAAGTGGATAAGGAACAAAGCTGAAAAGATGGGACATAAATTGGAATTCCCAATGCGGACATCACCTCCATTAACGCAGACCCACACCACCTAATATTTTATGTTTAGACTTCATCAAGAGTTACAAGTCACAACTATGTTTGGATCATACTAGAAACAGGAAACTCAGAACATTCAAATTGAATAGATATTCGAATCATGTGTGATTAACAAACTGGTTCATGTTCCTATTTAACATATATAACTAAATTAATAATATTAACAGGAAAATTAACACTTGGGTCGAAAACCCCTTATGGCCCATACACAAGCCGAAAACACTCCCTGGGCCTAGAACACTTGGGCCAAAACTGTTTTGGGCCAAAATCACATAGTGATTTCGTCCAGTTGTTAGTGGGGGGTGTTTTCGTTAATGGGGGTGATTTCGTTGGGTCTCATCATCATCTTCATCAACAGTCATGAATCACGAAAGTCCTGGTAATCATTCAGCAGTTACATCGACTATAACAATCACTTGATAAACCCAAATCTAATCATACAATCACTTTATTCATTCAACAATTATCGATATAATCTGAACCACCATCTATGCGTCATGTACAGAGGATCATTCTTCAGTTCAACTATCAAACATATATGCGTATAACATCCAGTTGATTAACATAACATATAACATAATCGAACACTATAGGCATGTAAATCTGTTTACAATCCTGATCAACATGTGTTTCGCATACTTCCTGAACACAAGCAACAACATAACGATGTAATCAGATCTGAAACAATTAATTGTGAAAGTCACTAACCGACTCAGAAAAGTAAACAAGGAATCTGGCTTCGAATGAGGAGGGGGCTGCCATCAGGTTTCAAAACAAACGAGAGAGAGTGTGGTAGGCGTCTAGGGTTTGCCAATTATCCCCTTTTGTTTGTGCGTACAAGATAAGGATAAGGAACAAATATATCTAGTCATGACTGGGCCCAAAGCCCATGTGGTTTTCATCAAACAGTTAGTGGACTTGATATTTTACTACTTGGACCAATATCTTTTGCAATCCATGATTCTGACTATATGTATACACAAAATCCAAACACTTATTTAGGTAGTAAACACCCTTTAATCATACTAGTGGGTGGGTGTTGGCAAGGTTCCATGTTTTTATTAATTATACATTTAAAATATGTATAACATATACACACATATTTTACATATCACCAATAACACTTATAATGCACATCCGTAATTATTAAACCCACTTAGCAAATAAGTACTAAGTTAAATCGGTAGAGACCTTGAAAACTCGGGTTGTCACATTATCCCCAACTTGAAAGAAATTTCGTCCCGAAATTTAGCATGCGGTTACTGAGGAAGCTAGGTAAGTTTTATCGTTTACTGGTTTTCCTGGGGTGTCACATCATCCCCCCGTTGATTTGGAACTTCTTCCCGAAATTCTGTAGTAGCTTCAGCCTCAGTAGTAGTTGCATTGTTTTCGAACAACTGGGGATATTTGAGTTCCATTTGGTCTTCTCGTTCCCAGGTATACCCTGGGCCACGACGGGAGTTCCAACGAACTCGAACAAGAGGTATTCTGGTGTTCTTGAGGACCTTAACATCCCGATCCATGATTTCAACTGGTTCTTCGACGAAATGCAACCGTTCGTCGATAGTGAGCTCCTTCAAGGGAACTATGAAGGTCTCATCTGACTGACACTTCTTCAGATTTGACACATGAAAGACGTTGTGAACTGCACTGAGTTCAGCTGGTAAGTTCAGTCTGTAGGCCACTTTGCCTATTTTCTCAATGGTTTCAAATGGTCCAACGTATCGTGGATTGAGTTTGCCCCTTTTGCCAAAACGAACAACACCCTTCCAAGGTGAAACTTTGAGTAGCACTCGATCCCCAACCTGGAACTCGAGTAGTTTCCTGTCTTTATCGGCGTATGCTTTCTGACGGTCACGAGTTGCCGCCATGCGTTGTCGTATTTGAGCAATCTTTTCTGTTGTGTCTACTACCAGTTCTGGACCTGTGATCTGACTATCACCCACCTCTGCCCAACAAAGAGGTGATCGACATTTACGCCCGTACAATGCCTCAAATGGAGCAGCTTTAATGCTGGTGTGGTAGCTTGTTATTGTATGAAAATTCCACAAGTGGCAGATGCTTTTCCCAGCCATTGCCAAAGTCAATTACGCACGCCCGAAGCATGTCTTCTAGAGTTTGAATAGTGCGCTCAGACTGCCCATCTGTCTGGGGATGATAAGCTGTGCTCATGTCTAAACGAGAGCCAAAAGATTTGTGCATTACTTGCCACAGTTCTGAAGTAAAACGTGCATCACGATCAGAGATAATAGAGGTGGGCACCCCGTGCCTCGAGACAACTTCTTTAAGGTATACGTCTGCTAGAGTGGAGAACTTATCCGTTTCCTTGATAGCCAAGAAGTGAGCAAACTTTGTGAGTCGATCCACGATCACCCAATTAGTATCATTCCCACGTTGAGATCTAGGTAGGCCAGTAACAAAATCCATGGAAATTTGCTCCCATTTCCATTGTGGTATCTCAGGTTATTGGAGTGGGCCTGATGGTTTCTGATATTCCGCTTTAACTCTCGCACAAGTCAAGCACTTGCTAACGTAAGTGGCTATGTGGGCCTTCATGCTAGGCCACCAATATGTAGTTCTGAGGTCGTGGTACATCTTATCTGAACCCGGATGTACTGAGTAGCGAGACTTATGAGCCTCATCCATTACAAGCTCGCGTAAATTACCATAGAGTGGGACCCAGATGCGTCCCGTTACATTGTAGGCGCCGTTTGCCTTTTGTTCTAACCGTTGCCTTGAGCCGCGTAGGGCTTCAGCCCTGACGTTTTCCGGTTTCAATGCTTCTACCTAAGCATCTCGTATCTGTGAAGGAAGACTGGACTGAATAGTGAGTTGCAACGCTCGTACACGCCTAGGTGTAGTATCCTTTCGACTGAGGGCGTCGGCCACCACATTGGCTTTGCCCGGATGGTACTTTATAGCACATTCATAATCGTTCAGTAACTCGACCCATCGACGTTGTCGCATGTTCAGTTCTTTCTGCTTGAAAATATGCTCAAGACTCCTGTGATCGGTGTAGATAGTGCACTTGGTGCCATACAGATAATGTCACCATATCTTGAGCGCAAAAACAACCGCTCCCAGCTCTAAATCGTGTGTAGTGTAATTCCGTTCGTGAATCTTAAGTTGGCGTGAAGCATAAGCAATGACTTTATCCCGCTGCATCAACACACATCCAAGACCTTGGATAGATGCGTCGCAGTAGACTACAAAATCGTCCGTGCCTTCAGGCAATGAGAGGATAGGTGCGCTACAGAGTCTATCCTTTAAGTGCTGAAACGTTGTTTCCTGTGTATCACTCCAACGGTAAGCAACACCTTTCTGTGTCAGTAATGTAAGCGGTTGTGCAATCTTTGAGAAGTCTTTGATGAACCGTCTATAATAACCCGCCAAACCCAAGAATTGGCGTATTTCGGTTGGTGTACGAGGTGCAGGCCAGTTCTTGATCGAATCTACCTTGGATGGATCAACATGAATCCCATCCTTGTTTACCGCGTGGCCTAGAAAGTGGACTTCACGAAGCCAGAAGTCGCATTTTGAAAACTTAGCGTATAGCTGTTCCGTTCGTAAGAGTTCCAAAATAAGTCGTAAGTGCTGCTCGTGTTCCTCCCGATTCCTTGAATAAATCAGGATGTCGTCAATGAAAACAATAACAAACTTGTCAAGATAAGGTTTGCACACCCTGTTCATAAGATCCATGAAAACCGCAGGCGCGTTCGTTAGCCCGAATGGCATGACCAAAAACTCGTACTGGCCGTAGCGAGTTCTGAATGCTGTTTTGGAGACGTCCTCATCCCGGACTCTCAATTGATGATAGCCTGACCTCAGGTCAATCTTCGAGTAATAGCTCGACCCTTGCAACTGGTCGAATAAGTCATCGATGCGTGGAAGAGGATAGCGATTCTTCACAGTCACCTTGTTCAGTTCGCGGTAGTCTATACACATGCGGAAGGTACCGTCCTTCTTCCTTACAAATAGTACTGGAGCTCCCCAAGGCGAAGAGCTAGGACGTATAAAACCCCTTTCCAAGAGTTCTTGCAATTGCTTAGACAGTTCTTCCAGTTCAGTTGGAGCTAAACGATAAGGTGCTCGAGCTATAGGTGTTGCTCCTGGAGCTAGCTCGATATAAAATTCGACCTGGCGATGAGGCGGTAACCCAGGTAACTCTTCAGGAAACACTTAAGGAAAGTCGCGTACAACAGGAATATCCTCTAACTTCTTCTCTTTCGTCGATATATCTGTAACAAGTGCTAGTATAGCAGTGTGGCCCTTTCGCAAACACTTCTGAGCCTTCAAGAAGGAGATGATGCCACTCACGACGCCACTCTTGTCGCCTTGAACTTCGAGAGGTTCTATGCCAATACGGGGAATACGAATAATCTTCTCTTTGCAAAGGATCTCCGCTTGTTGTTGGGATAACCAATCCATTCCAATGACGATATCGAAACTACTACAACGTTGGGGTCATTCCTAGCATCATCCTGACCAATCACGAACCCTTGACCCCTGGCACCATTGCCGTCGTTGTTACCCCCGTTGTTGTCTCCACTATTGTTCCCGTTTCCTTGGTTGTGGTTCTAATTCTGGTTCTGGTTCAACTGTGGGCAGTGTCTCCTGAGGTGACCTTCAGCACCACACGGATAACATCCCTTGTTACCCTGCTGTTGCTGCTGATTCTGTGGAGCTTGTGACTGCTGTTGTCGGTTCTGGTTTGCAGTACGTGAGCTTCTACAATCTTTGGGCTCCATGACCAAGCTTGTTGCATCTCTGACGACGATCTTTGTTGCACTGCTCGCTGTGGTGCAAATTACATCGATTGCACTTGGGGTGGTTTCCCCTGTATCCACCCTGACTTCGATTACCAAAAGACTGCTGACTAGGGCTCCTGTACTCCTCCGTTTTCGCTGCTGTTCCTGGGACTGAACTGAAGTCGAACCCCTGCTGGAGGTTCCATCCCACTTTCGTTTGTTGTCACTAGGAGTAGCAGAAGTAGCAGTAGCACCAATACGTTTAGGCAGCTTGTTCTGTTACACTGCCTGGTCTGTGAGACGATGCGCAAGACGAGTAACATTCTGGCTAGTACCAAGGTTAGCAGAAGTCACATGACTTTGAATCTCTGGTACTAAGCATTTGAGGTACAGCTCAATGCGCTTGATGAGAAGATCCACCATAGTTGGACACAACACTGCCAGTTCGTTGGATTGTTTCATGTACGCTTCTATCTCTGACCCCGTCATCTTCAGGTTAAAGAACTCCATTTCCAGTTTGTGGATGTCATCACGACTACAGTATTCACGTTTGATCAGTTCCTTAAAATCATTCCTTGGGGTGGCATTAGCAGCCGCCAACCCTAACATCTGAACTTGCGCATTCCACCAAGTCAGCGCAATGCCTTCTAGAGTACCAGTGGCGTACTTCACCCTGCGAGCCTCAGGGCATTCACACATTTCAAATACGGACTCGAGCTTTTCAAACCAATGGAGGAGTCCAACCGCTCCTTCCGTGCCACTAAAAGTAGTAGGACGACAGTCCATGAAAGTTTTGGAGGTGCAAACAGGTGGCTGAGCGTGTTGACCTATCGTGTGTGTAAGAGTAAATATACTGAAGTACGAGTGTTGGTTCACGAGAGTAGGATTTAAAGATCCTAGAGTAAGTGGTGATGGCAGGTTACACCTCCTGCCTGGGCAGCTGCAAGTGCTGCAGTAACTTGTTCAGTGATCGAAGCCCCCAACTGGGCTTGAGTTAGGTTAACGCGCCACTCATGATCTTCATAAGTAAGAGAACACAAGTGCGAAGTGCGTCGTATCAGTAAGTAAGTGTGGAATGACAGGAAAAATGTGAGCATACTAGGTTGCAATTAGTAGTTGTTACGTTCATCTTAGCATACCACGAGCAAAGTTCTATGTAGTCTAGTAAGTAGGCAATGTAAACATAAATCATATCACCTAGTATGTCGAGTCTTGCACGTGGAGCGAAGTGTCGTTGTGGATCGTTGAGCACTGTTCAGGTTATAGTCTGGTTTTAACAAAAAAAAAACTCTTTCCCTTATTAAAACCAAGTTCACTATAACCAATGGCTCTGATACCAATCTGTCACACCCCCAAAATCCACACGCGGAGTACCACCGCTTGGAGGCGTGACTGACCAGGATCAAGCCACCAATCATATTGAACATAAGTATAAATATCAAAAGTCATTCATCAATACGATAGGTGTTTCCCAAAACCAAATATAAACAAGTGTGTAGCGGAAGCATTTAAAGTAAAACCCAACATAAGTTTAAGTACAAAATGTCATAATGTTTAACAACACATTTCACGATCCATGTCCACAACGACTGTGCCTCCCGTGCAAGCTCCAAAAGTACCTATGGTCCTGCAAGGCATGTAATAGAGAGTCAACAACTAGTTGAGCGAGTTCACAGTAAGTAAGTTCGTAATAGTAAGTTTGTTTCGTAACATGTGGCGTTACTAGGCCGATAGTATGTTCTATTAGTGGGGGCTTCCCATGTTGCATATACACTAGACTATTTGTAACCATAAGTGTTCTTCACAACCGAGAACAGTAGTACGTACAAAGTTTACGTAGGTTTTACGTAAGTGTCCTTCACAACCGAGGACAGGGGTACGCGGGGGTTTACGTAGGTTTTACGTAAATGCCTGACACAACCCGAGGCAGTAATGAGTATAAGTTTACGTAGGTTTTACGTAAGTGCCCTTCACAACCGAGGACAGTGATGTGTACTAGTATACGTAGGTTTTACGTATGTGTCCTGCGCATCCGAGGACGATGGTAGATAGTCTAGTAACATTGTAAGTACAAATCCATTCCTTCAATCCCATTCCCAACCCCGGGAATCCCATGCCTTGGTAAGAGTGTGAACTCACCTTGTTTGCTCGGTATGATAACGTACGTCTAGCGTTAATTAATTGTTAGGTCCGTTACTCGCGACCTAAGGTATAATGTTACATAAGTGAGTATATGAATAAGGTTTTGCAATACTCTAGTGTTCAAACAATTCGGCATTTATTATGATCAGAATACGAGTTATCATCTAGTTGCACATAGCATTCAAAGTGGTTTCTCTTATTTTATAATTCGGGTTAATAAACCCACATTCTACTCCCATTACACAGAAATAATCCACCACATTATTATCGATTTAACATATATATATATATAATAGTTTACTAATTTAATTCATACAACCAATTAGTAATATCATGTTGACTGAATATATTCTTTCAACTATTTAAAGTGTAAGTGGATAAGGAACAAAGCTGAAAAGATGGGACATAAATTGGAATTCCCAATGCGGACATCACCTCCATTAACGCAGACCCACACCACCTAATATTTTATGTTTAGACTTCATCAAGAGTTACAAGTCACAACTATGTTTGGATCATACTAGAAACAGGAAACTCAGAACATTCAAATTGAATAGATATTCGAATCATGTGTGATTAACAAACTGGTTCATGTTCCTATTTAACATATATAACTAAATTAATAATATTAACAGGAAAATTAACACTTGGGTCGAAAACCCCTTATGGCCCATACACAAGCCGAAAACACTCCCTGGGCCTAGAACACTTGGGCCAAAACTGTTTTGGGCCGAAATCACATAGTGATTTCGTCCAGTTGTTAGTGGGGGGTGTTTTCGTTAATGGGGGTGATTTCGTTGGGTCTCATCATCATCTTCATCAACAGTCATGAATCACGAAAGTCCTGGTAATCATTCAGCAGTTACATCGACTATAACAATCACTTGATAAACCCAAATCTAATCATACAATCACTTTATTCATTCAACAATTATCGATATAATCTGAACCACCATCTATGCGTCATGTACAGAGGATCATTCTTCAGTTCAACTATCAAACATATATGCGTATAACATCCAGTTGATTAACATAACATATAACATAATCGAACACTATAGGCATGTAAATCTGTTTACAATCCTGATCAACATGTGTTTCGCATACTTCCTGAACACAAGCAACAACATAACGATGTAATCAGATCTGAAACAATTAATTGTGAAAGTCACTAACCGACTCAGAAAAGTAAACAAGGAATCTGGCTTCGAATGAGGAGGGGGCTGCCATCAGGTTTCAAAACAAACGAGAGAGAGTGTGGTAGGCGTCTAGGGTTTGCCAATTATCCCCTTTTGTTTGTGCGTACAAGATAAGGATAAGGAACAAATATATCTAGTCATGACTGGGCCCAAAGCCCATGTGGTTTTCATCAAACAGTTAGTGGACTTGATATTTTACTACTTGGACCAATATCTTTTGCAATCCATGATTCTGACTATATGTATACACAAAATCCAAACACTTATTTAGGTAGTAAACACCCTTTAATCATACTAGTGGGTGGGTGTTGGCAAGGTTCCATGTTTTTATTAATTATACATTTAAAATATGTATAACATATACACACATATTTTACATATCACCAATAACACTTATAATGCACATCCGTAATTATTAAACCCACTTAGCAAATAAGTACTAAGTTAAATCGGTAGAGACCTTGAAAACTCGGGTTGTCACACAAATCATTGGGAGGACGATAAGTCGAAGGGGAGGGTGTCGTTTGTTATGGACCCACTGTACAGGTACGTACGTTTATTACGGCAATTATTGTGATTATGTGCATTGTTTATTAATCTCTGTTTCTGTATTTCGCTAACACTATCTGCAGGTATCTGCACCATATGCTCGCTACTTCTATTTCAGCGCACGGCTACAGCCGTGAGTGGTGTACGACCACAGATCTTTTTTTTCCTTTATTGTTTGTTGTATAGGAGGTCGTGCGCGCTAGCACACGGTCTAGCCCAGTACTACGCCTCCGCCCATCACCGGCAGGAGCTCGGATTTTTGTATGGCGAGGCGTACGTGACCGTCATTCCCCGTTCATTTGGCCTCGTACTGCACGAGGACCCACATCTACGGACGCCGCCAGTCATGCCGACGCGGATGGGCATGCAGTCGCTGTGGGGGATGAAGGTAATCAGGAGGTTCCCAGTTGGCCCGCGGTTTAAAAACCGCGACGGGGGCATATGGACAGAGGAGGCCCTACCAGAGCATTTCGAGCCCGTTTATCCTCCTGTAGATCCTGTTGATGTAGTGCCCGTGGAGGAGCCTCCGGAGGATGTAGACGGTGCAGCGGTGCCACAGCCACCGCCACCTGCCGGGGCACCTCAGTTTCCACATCACGCTATTCCAGGTCGTGCCCCAGGAGCTGGGCTACATCCGGATGTACGAGCCGAGCTTGACAGGCTCAACGATTTGGTAGGTTGGCTGGTACAGTGCGAGCAGGATAGACGAGAGAGAGAGGGATGACCCCCGATACCGCTTCCACATATTATATTTAATCGATATAGTATATTTAAAGAGCCGATTATTAAAATAGTTGATTTTTAAAAAACAAAACTTTTTTTAAAACCAAAAAAATTTTCAACCACAAAACACATATTCAAAAACTATCAAAAAAACCATACCAAAACACCCCTCATTTCAGCCAAAAAAAATAACCCAAGACTAGACGCCTCGTATAGGTCTGTACGAGGCGTCTAGGGTTCCTTAAACTTTGTGCCTGACACCCTCTGAGACCCCCTTGAATTCAGTGCTTAGACGCCTCGTATAGCCCTATACGAGGCGTCTAGGGCACAAAAAGTGTGGAAATAGGCGCAGAGGGTGTCCAAATATCTCCAGCCTTATATAAAATATATTATGCAATTAGCCATATGAGTTTAAATATGTGTATAGATCCATCCTACAATAATATGTTCCAGAAATGAGTGATGGTGTGTGCCCACATAAACTCACACACACCAGTATATCAAGTAGTAGATAGTTTAGGCTACTTGTTTGTTTTTTTTTTTTTTTTGTACTCAGTGGGTAGTACTCCTTAGTATATGACTAATTCAAAACCTTATCTCTTTGTATAATTAATACACGTGGGGGCACCAAATGGAACACGGTAAAAGATACTTTATGAGTTCGATAAAATAGATTAATTAATAGTAATACAACGTGCACCAATCAAACGGAATATATATTATGGCACATCGGATTTGGATTTGCTAAAATGCATGACCTCCTTAAATAATCAAATATCAATAATTATACATAATACATTTTTGGATAATTACACCCAATAGAAAATATGTATATACTAACACACATGGTCCGATAATCTCTCGTCCTAGGTTTGAGTATATTACAAGTTATCATTTGGTTCGTGAAAATTACACAATAAACACTAATTAAGTAGGTTTAACTAATAAAGTATAAAAATAATTAAAAAAAAACTACGAGAATCGGTTCCAAACCGGTTTCTCAAAAACAAATTTAACTTCTAGAATCTCAAAGTGGTATAAAGAGGCGGATCTTGTCTCCTGGCAGCTTCGTTGAGGAAGCAATAACATATAGTATATGTAATTTGCTTTAACTCTTCATTGAGGCATCTATGACATATGGTGTATATATAATTTGCTTTAACACTGAAACCCGCATCAATGGTGTATCACTTTGGGAGATGATCGATGTTACAAGTTGAAGAATTATAGAAATATATTGTGCAATTGGCCTGAGAATAAAATAGATGTACAGATTCATGTTATGATAATTTGGTGTGGGCAAACATTTATAAAGTCACACATTGTTTACATTATTTGTTTACATTTTTTTACATTGCTCAATGGTACTAAACCTAACTATATGACTTATTTAATTTGATTATATATTACTTCCTTGTAAATTTTGCAAAGAGAGTGGGCGTGTTTCACAAACCTAGTAAGGTTCTATTTGGAAGATTTTTGTTATTTTTATTTATGCTATATATATATTATTAATACTAACTAGTTTTTTATATCGTACATTGCGGCGAAACCGAGCAAATGATAATGTAAAACAAACGTGATTTGAAAACAAAGCATGTTGTTTAGAAAGTCAAACCATTAGAACAATTTAGTTTATTATCGTACCGTTTTATTATACCAAATAAATACTTTATTTTGAGTATAAACTCATTTTTAACAAAACTTATAACTGAATGCCAGATAAAGAAATCAAGCACAACTACGTACTTAAGTTTTTAGGAAAAAGTTTTAAACGTAACTTATTAAAAAAGTATCAAATTGATCGATAAATTAATATATGTTATAAAACGAAAAAAAAACAATTATTAAAAAAAAGGTAAACGAATTATATGTTTAAAAAAAAGAAAAATATGTTGTTAAAAGTAAATATAATAATAAACTATTATAATATATTAAATTTTTAAAAAAATATATATTATTATAAAAATAAAGTTAATATTCATCATCACTCGAAATCAATATATATATATATATATATATATATATATAATTGTAGTGATGATAACTATGGTAAAATGTACAAGTAACCGATATTTTTAATTGTAGTTATAATATGAATTATGATGGTAATACTTATATTAATAGTTATAATAATTGTAGTATTAGTTATAATACGTTTTATACATACATAACCGAATTTGATCGCATTTTTATGGCACATCGGATTTGGATTTGCTAAAATGCATGACCTCCTTAAGTAATCAAATATCAATAATTATACATGATACATTTTTGGATAATTACACCAGATAGAAAATATGTATATATTAACACACATGGTCCGATAATCTCTCGTCCTAGGTTTGAGTTTATTACAAGTTATCATTTGGTTCGTGAAAAATTACACAATAAACACTAATTAAGTAGGTTTAACTTATAAATTATAAAAATAATTAAAACAACTACGAGAACCGGATCCAAACCGGTTTCTCAAAAACGAATTTAACTGCTAGAATCTCAAAGTGATATAAAGAGGCAGATCTTGTCCTGTGGCAGCTTCATTGAGGCAGCAATAACATATCGTATATGTAATTTGCTTTAACTCTTCATTGAGGCATCCATGACATATCGTGTATATATAATTTGCTCAATGGTGTATCACTTTGGGCGATGATTTTACAAGTTGAAGAATTATACAAATATATTGTGCAATTGGCCATATGAGAATAAAATAGGTGTACAGGTTTATCTTATGATAATTTGGTGTGTGCAAACATTTATAAACTCACAAATTGTTTACATTATTTGTTTACATTTTTTTTCTTTGATCAATGGTATTAACCCTAACTATATGACTTATTTAATTTGAATATATTACTTCCTTGTAAATTTTGCATAGAGAGCAGGCATAAAATCTTAAAGTTGTTATTTTTATTTATGTTATATATAGATTATTAATACTAATTGTAGTGATGATAATTATGATAAAATATACAAGTAACCCATATTTTTAATTGTAATTATAATATGAATTATGATGGTAATACTTATAATAATAGTTATAATAATTGTAGTATTAGTTATAATACTTTTTATACATACAAAACCGAATTGATCGCATTTTTGCTCCTGCTTGGTTTGTTTAAAACCGAACCGAGCATTTTCCAACCGAGACAAAGTCGCATGAGCGCCTTTCGATCCGAGTATTTTTCAAACGAACGTCAAGCGAGTATCAAGTGTCATAGAACAAATATGGAAGTGACGATCAGGGTGTTAGTTTTTAGAGTAAATTGTAGTAGCTTTCACCCAATAAGAACACAAGTATAAATTTAACAAATAACAAGAATAGGAAAAACACTCAACTAGTTCTACCGAGATCATATGAGTGAAAAGATATAGTCATCGATCGATTGAAGCATGCCCTTGTTCTATCAGAAGTTTGAAATCGAATGAACCAGTTGAAGCAAAACATTGGTGAGTTAGCGTCTTGGCAATGGAGAATTCGAATAATGATGGTCGATGCAGGGTCTAATTAGGATTATGTACTTTTAAATTGAATGGTTGGTTGACACTTGAGTATCGATCGACGCTTCACATTTCAGTATTTTGATATTTTGACTCATTTATTCAAATGGACATTGGATTATTGGACGATGGACTATTGGTATCGGCCTTTAATTCTGTATTTAAATGGTATCTATTTGGATCTTGAACCAAACATTATTAATGTACGCCTCTAGTTATTTTATTAATATGTTTATATATATACTAAAAAATAAACTGAGCCAACCGAACTAAGTGGACCCTTGCTTGTGCTTGGTTCGTTTACAAACCGAACCAATCCGAACCGAGCGTCTTGTTCAATCGGGCTGAATAGAACGAGCAAATTCTGATCATTTTTCAATCGAGCATCGAGCAATTTGAACAGTCTTACATACAATTGTAAGAATATGTTATTAATTTGTCATAAAAATAAAGAATGGTAATCATAAAACGTTACAAATAATAATAGTAATACTAAAAATGGTTGTCAATAGTGTTGTTATTAAAATAAATTTAGTTATAGTATTAAATATACATGTATTAATCATATGAATAATAACTGATGGTATTTAATAATAATAATATATTAGTAATTGTTATACTTTTGAAAATAACATTAACGTTTGTATTCACAAAATTATAGTAATAATAACTTTAACAATTTTAGTTAAGTTAAAGAATAATAACAATCATATTATATTTATAGTTTTTTTTTCATGAATGGTAGTTTTATTTTTATAATAACATATAGTTTTTTTTCATATTTTCATTATTTCAATATTATAATAAATCATTAATATTATAATAAGTTATTAATATATTTAAATTTTAACTTTTAATGATCTTTTAATGTATTTATCCTGTTGATGCATATTTTGTGTCTGTAACTTGTCTTTATTAAGCGTTGTAATTTAGCGGTCTTTATTTATCGAGTCTGTATTTCCGTCCGTCGACCAAGTCGGATATCCTCCTATCCTACTTGGGTCTGACAGTTTGTCTCTCTGTTTTTTTTAATGTTATATGAACTATGCATGTTGCATATGGTAGTAGATTATGTTTGCTTGTGTGTTTATACTTGTCTGCTGCAAACTGTCACAGTTTGCAGCATAACGGATTATGCAGCCCACGACGAAAGTATATCTTTCGCCGTTAACATATATGACGAAACACCCTTTGGATGGTTATCCAAGTTTCGCCATGAATAGTGATGAAACACCTAGTGTTTCGTCAACTTTGGTATTTCGTCAGGCCCATGTATGTGTTTTGTCAACACTTGGGCTGGGCTGCCTATATAAACACCATCTGGTTTCAGTATGAAACCATGAGAGCATACCTACTGTGAAGTTTTATTGTCAAATATTGTTTGTATTTGTTTGATCCTTGTTCTCATCCGTTTTAATCAATTGACTGTGATTCGTTGGTTACTTCATGTTCTGGTGATTTTCTGTGTTTGGTTTGGCATCGTCACGGGGATTCCGCACTCGTGATTGTGTTTGATATAAACAAGTGATTTGGTTTGTGATCGATCCTCCGAAAACGGACCTACAAGTGGTATCAGAGCATTGTCTCTTATCCTTGTTTAAAACCAAACATAGTTGTTATTTTATCAAGTGTTGAAACTGTTGTTTATGATTTTCTGAAAAATGTGTTCTTGAAAAAAAAACTCATAATTTTCTAGAAAAGTTTCTGAAAATCTGTTAGATCTTGTTTGTTTGCTAAATTTTTTTTATCAAAAACCTTGTTAGATTGCATGTTTACATGGTAAAACCGGGTTTTTAGTGAAAGTTTTGTGCAAATTTGTGATTCGGAAAATTCTCCGGTGAAAAACTTGGCCGGGAAGTTCATACATTCATCAGTGTTCTTCATATCTTCAAGTGACCTTCAAGTGTTCTTGAGATATTGTTGATTTTAAAATTAAAAGATAAATTGATTAATTGATTAAAATATGGAGACCATACTTGGGTTGGTAAGACAGGTATGTTGGTAAGTTGAAACGGGTGTCTTGTTAGTTGAAAGGATAAGATTTACTTTTGAAAAATCTCACCAACTTTCTCACTAACTATCTGTGATCATATCTCGACGAAAATCTATAGCGACGAAATATCTAGAGTTTCGTCAAAAGCAACTTCGACGAAAGACCTTTTGTTTCGTCAAAGGTACTTCGACGAAAGATCTTGTGTTTCATAGAAAGAGTGTTTGACGAAAAACCATCTTTCATCAGACTTGGTTTTTCGCCAAAGACCAGTGTTTCGTCGAGATACTTGTAACATTTTCAACAGAGGCTTTGCAAAAGTGTTTTAACAGTCTGTTTTCAAGTGTGTGATCAGGTATTTACTTTCATACATCAATCATGAGTTGTACTAGTCCATGGGATTGGAGCACGGATCCAAGACCAGGTGAAGATCAGACCTCCGCAGCCGTTTGGATGAGGAATGTTATGCCACAACGATCTATTAGTGAAAGTCAACGGGCATTTGTGATGAACCAGAATCAAAGCATTCAGAATCTGTTGTTAAGTGAGAGTGAAACGGGTAGCAACAACCGCCCGCCAAAGCTGAATCATATGAACGAATATCCGTCTTGGAAAAATCGTTTCCACACTTATGTTCTAGGGTAAAACACCGAGTTATGGACGTGCTTCATTAAGTCATATAACACAGCTCCTGAAGAAGCATGATCAAATGCGACAACCTTTGAAAATATGCAAGAAGCCGACAAAAAGGCATATGATCTGGAGAAAAAGGTGTTTTCTATTCTCACACAAGTACTCCACAAAGACATCTATCATCAATTTGGTTATTGTACTAGCATGAAAGATTTATGGGATGCCTTGGTAGCAAGAGGAGAAGGGAATGCGGCTACAAGAAAGACACGTCATGATTTGTTGAAGAAGGAATTTGAATCATTTCAATTCATGGATAACGAAACACCAAATGATATGAAAACTCATTTTTATCATTTAATTAGTGAAATGTATTCCTATGGTTTTCTTGCAACTTAACGGGAAATGGTTGCAAGGTTTGCTGATGGTCTACCCCCAAAGTGGAGTTCATTCGTTGAACTGTTAAAGCATACGGGCACTTTAGAGACTGTCAGTATCTATGAATTCATTCAGTAGTTGGAGCACAAGAATGATGAAGAAATCCGAAAAGCTAAACGGATTCCAGTTCCTCAAAATACTGAAATGTACCTCGCAGGTTTTAATTCTGCAGCTAGTTCCAGTTCCACTCAGCAACCAAAACTACAAACGGTGTTTATGTCCAATACAAGTTCCTTTCCTTTTCCCCAGTCAGCTCCTCCTCCGATTTTCGATCCAAGAGCCTATCTTCCGCCAGCGCATGTTATTGCTCAAGCTCACGCTTTTTCAAAACCTCAATTCGACGCGAGTGCCTGGCTACCTAAACCCGAACCTCCACCTCAAGTTTCCAGTACTCAACCTCAATTTGATCCAAGTGCTTATATTCCGCCCCCACCACAAGCCCAACCACAACAACAACAGCAAGCATGTTATAGTAACAACCCTCCACCCCAAAACCCCAACACAGTCAGAGTTGATAAGTCAAACCTTTTGAAAGTAAGCATCGAAGTGGCAAAGGAACATATGTAACTTCTCAACACAATGTTTAGTGCCCATTGCGGATTGGTCGCAGGTCAAATTGGAAACATCAATCTGACCAATGAAGATTATCAACAGATAGACCGTGATGAAATGGAGCTAATGGGCATCAAGTGGGGGTTTGCAAGTGCTGTTCGAAGGGCTAAGGATTTTATGAAACAAACTGGGAGAACTACCTTGGAAAGCAAAAAGGATACGAAGTACGGTTTCGATAAGGATGCGGTTACATGTTTCAACTGCGGCGAAAAGGGTCACTTCAAACGTGAGTGCACTCAACAAAGCAGACAAGGCAATCAAAATCCCTTCTGAAATCAGACGAGTACTTCCAACACAAATCAAGAAAACCGTGAAAGAAGGATAGTAGCTGTGAACAACACGACCAACCAAAACCAGGCTGGACCTTCAAACACCAACCGAGCATTAGTAGTTCAAGCTGATGAAGGATGTAATTGGTCAGTACAGTTTGGAGATGGTGATCAAGAAGGAGGAGGAACCGCATGTTATGCAAAGATCATCAATCACATCAAGCATGTTCACAAAGAAGAGTTTTCTGTAAGTGATGATAGCTCGGGTTATAGCGGTAGTTCGGATGAAGAAAGCTCGAATGCGGGAGGATATAATTCTGAATCAGATGTGATGGAAGAGATGAATTATGATGTTGATGATTTATTAAAGGATGCTGAGGAGTTAAAAATATTTTTGTACACCAGACGATAAAGTTTTAAATTTGAATACTCTATGTTTTACAAGGGATTGAAAACAAGATATATAAGTAAATAATGAGACAACGATAAATGGCTAGGAATATAAACATCATGTTTTTTAAAATAAAACTATTTTAATTAATACGGATAACAATTACTAAATAATAATATTAATTATTAAATAATAGTATTATTAATAATAACATACAAATAGTAGTTATAATAATAATAATACTAATAGTAATAATATTAATGATAACTGGGTTTTACCAGCTTTGCATTGTCGTGCCCTCGGGCGGGTGCAGGGTCGGATTTTTCCCAGAACTGGTGGCATGGAGGGCTAGGGGCTCCGTGCGTGTAGTAAGGTTCTATTTGGAAGATTTTTGTTATTTTTATTTATGTTATATATTGATTATTAATACTAACTAGTTTTTTTTATATCGTGCGTTGCGGTGAAATCGAGCAAATGATAATATAAAACAAACGTGATTTGAAAATAAATCATGTTGTTTAGAAAGTCAAACCATTAGAACGATTTAATTTATCATGGTACCCGTTTTATGATACCAAATAAATATTTTATTTTGAGTATAACCTCGATTTTAACAAAACTTATAACTGAATGTCAGGTATAGAAATCAAGCACTACTACGTACTTAAGTTTTTAGAAAAAAGTTTTAAACGTAACGTATTAAAGAAGTATCAAATTAATCGATAAATTAATATATGTTATAAAAATAAAATAAAAACAATTATTAAAAAAAGGTAAAGGAAATATATGTTTTAAAAAAAAGAAAAATATGTTGTTAAAAGTAAATATAATAATAAACTATTATAATATATTAAATTTTAAAAAATATATATTATTATAAAAATAAAGTTACTATTCATTATCACTCGAAATCAATATATATATATAATATTAAAGAAGTATCAAATTAATCGATAAATTAATATATGTTATAAAAATAAAATAAAAACAATTATTAAAAAAAGGTAAAGGAAATATATGTTTAAAAAAAAAAAGGAAAAATATGTTGTTAAAAGTAAATATAATAATAAACTATTATAATATATTAAATTTTAAAAAAATATATATTATTATAAAAATAAAGTTACTATTCATTATCACTCGAAATCAATATATATATAATTGTAGTTATGATAATTATGATAAAATGTACAAGTAACCGATATTTTTAATTGTAGTTATAATATGAATTATGATGGTAATATTTATAATAATATTTATAATAATTGTTTATTAGTTATAATACGTTTTATACATACATAACCGAATTTGATCGCATTTTTGCTCGTGTTCGGTTCGTTTAAAGCATTTTCCAACTGAGACAAAGTCGAATGAGCGCCTTTCGATCTGAGTATTTTTCAAACGAACGTCAAACGAGTATCGAGGGTCGTAGAACAAATATGGAAGTGAGAATCAGGGTGTTAGTTTTTAGAGTAAATTGTAGCTTTCACCTAAAAAGAACACAAGTATAAATTTAAGAAATAACAAGAATAGGAAAAACACTCAACTAGTTATACCGAGATCATATGAGTGAAAAGATATAGTCTTTGATAGATTGAAGCATGCCCTTGTTCTATCAGAAGTTTGAAATCGAATGAGCCAGTTGAAGTAAAACCTTGGTGAGTTCCAAAATACGAAGCGTTACATTCGTGAATGATCATGTCATTTTCGTAGTTAGGTTTCACTTTCATGGATGAACATGTCAGCTGAAACCCTAATTCCACTAAAGACAAAATCAGCCACCACACTCCTCACCAACATGTCATGAGCTGTTCTTCAGCAACTCAGCTGAAGACATCATTAAAAACAATAATAGGATGATGAAAACCACTTCAAATGATATGTATATGGAAATATAACACTCGGTTACGCTCAATTTCATCCAAGATCTAAGTTTTCATCTTTGATTTTTAAGATCTAGGATTTTTCACATCTTCAACAAAAACCCACAAAAATCACTAATTAAGAGCTCCTGTGACTTAGCAAATGGTTAGATTCACTAAGTCTAGTACCACGGCTCTGATACCAATTGAAAGTTCATGTTTTAGATCGAAAAGAATGATTAGTGTGCAATTAAGCTCTAAGACGGATGATTGTAGATTGATAAACACTTTCTTTTATAAATTTGGGCAGCATAACGTTATAAACCAACACTAATAAGCTATCCAAACTGCACCAAAAGAGTATACCTCATGGAAACCGGGAAAGACCAATTGGTGGTCTCTCTCCCAAATCTAAAACCTTAGTTTGAAAATTATATAAGAATATGTATTTTATAGGTCCACCACCTTCACTTGGAAACCTTCATAGAGATTTCACCTTCACTTGGAAATCCACCTTCACTTAGAAATCCAAACTACATTGGACTATCACTTGCAAACACAAAACGGCCCACTTCAAACGAATGGGTATAAAACATATTGGTTTGATCGTTCACTAACTATTACATAATTAGCTTAAAATGTTAAAAAAATCTATTCGCACAGCAGACGATAAAGTTTTAAATTTGAATACTCTATGTTTTACAAGGGATTGAAAACAAGATATATAGGTAAATAATGAGACATCGATAAATGACTAGAAATATAAACACCATGTTTTTAAAAATAATACTATTTTAATTAATACGGATAACAATTACTAAATAATAATATTAATTATTAAATAATAGTATTATTAATAATAACATATAAATAATAGTTATAATAATAATAATAATACTAATAATATTAATGATAACTATAATATTGATAACAATTATAATTTTGTTGGTTCATGCTTATATATTTTGGTGAACGTTTCTTAACGTCTCTAGATATATATTGTAATACTCAATATATATCATTTATATCAAGTAGAATTATACCTACTTTCAGGTGAGGTGAGGTGACTGGAATCAAAACGTGAAAAACCAATAAACCATGCGATATAAGGAACTGAACCTAGTGTGAGACATCATAGTTGTTTACGTTGGAATATCAGGGTTTACGAACAGATACACTTGCCAAATGCTGGAACAAGTCTTACTTTTATTCATCACAACTTAAACAGGAAACGATAAAGGGAAACATATTGTTAAATAGAAAAGACATAACAAACTTCATTTATTTTCTGAACAAATGGCTAAAGAGTTGCAATCCCAGGTTACTCAGCACAACTTGAACCAGCTTCTTCAATACCTGCTTCATCAGTTTGTAGCCTTCAAATAAACACCAATGCTATCAATATAATAACCCGCAAGGCCGTAAAATCCAGCGAATGAACCCGCATTCCATGGTACTGTAAAAGGCGTCCCTCTTACGTCACCAAATGGCCCATGGGTTTTTTTATTGGTCATGAATGATATTGACGAAACTACTGTGTGACCCGCATAAGTTCCCCTTGACAATGCAATTGTGCCACTAATGCCTTTAATTTCTTCCTTCCCTTGGAATGTTATCTGATCAATTACGAAAGATTAGATTTGAAAACATTATAATGCATTGTTTGTGTTAACTTGTTTAAGTCGGCAACATTACGAAAGATTAGATTTGAAAACATTATGATGCATTGTTTGTGTTAACTTGTTTAAGTCGGCAACTTTTTACCTCAGAAACATTTTCTCCACCATTCCATCCACCCATCTTTTCAGAAGTGTATGTTAAGTCTCCGTATTGTGCGGTGAACATCAGAGAGTATATGAGATCGCCATGATCAATGGTTATCTTCGTCAATTGATAAGTTGGCTCAAGTTTGAAAGACCAATTGTTTTGCGGGCCGTCAGGAAGAGGTTTTCCCCATGTTCCAATCTTCAAGATTTGTCTCAAATAGACACCAATGCCATCAATATAATAGCCAGCAAGGCCGTAAAACCCGACTAACGAGCCATTCTCCCAAGGTAAGGAAAACTCAGAACTGGTTGCTCCACCAAAAGGTCCATGGGTGGTCTTGTTCGTTACAAAAGACAGTGAAGAAATTATTGTATACGGAGCTTTAGTACCAACGCTTCCCTTAATTCCAACTATTTCCTCGTCCGAGTCAAGCGTCACCTGTGCCAACAAGAAGGTATATTATTACGTTTCTTAAAGTGGTGTGTGTGCGCGTTGATTAAGTTAAGATATATGCGTTCACCTCCGAAACTGTTTGTCCACCATTCCAACCACCAAACTTGTTAGAAGTGTTCACTACACCTCCAGCAGCTTCAGTGGTGAACATGAGAGAGTATATCACATCATCACCATGATCAATGGTTATCTTTTTCAGCCTCTGGCCTTGATCAAGTTTAAAAGACCACTCATTCTGAGGATCTCCCCTTTGTCTTCCCCAAAGTCCTACCGGAATAAATCCCGTTCTTTTCTTGATGTTCACGTTTTGTAGTACTCCTGCCATACTGTATTGTATCAAAGAGAGAGATAGAGATTCAGAACTTAACATAAATATAACATGAATTTGGCTAATTAGTCATACCTTTTCAGCCCTTCTTTTGATCTGTGTCTTGATGTGGAAGAAGGCATAAGGTCCCGTGCATTTATATGCAAACACTGGTACCTACCATCTAGTAAATTATTCACAGAGGATGTATTACTTATTCCCCCCTTGTATGCTTTGCGTGATTATGTTACCGGTTGACAAATTATATAAAATATATTATGCAATTAGCCATATGAGTTTAAATATGTGTATAGATCCATCCTACAATAATATGTTCCAGAAATGAGTGATGGTGTGTGCCCACATAAACTCACACACACCGGTATATCAAGTAGTAGATAGTTTAGGCTACTTGTTTGTTTGTTTGTTTGTTTTGTACTCAGTGGGTAGTACTCCTTAGTATATGACTAATTCAAAACCTTATCTCTTTGTATAATGAATACACGTGGGGGCACCAAATGGAACACGGTAAAAGATACTTTATGAGTTCGATAAAATAGATTAATTAATAGTAATACAACGTGCACCAATCAAACGGAATATATATTATGGCACATCGGATTTGGATTTGCTAAAATGCATGACCTCCTTAAATAATCAAATATCAATAATTATACATAATACATTTTTGGATAATTACACCCAATAGAAAATATGTATATACTAACACACATGGTCCGATAATCTCTCGTCCTAGGTTTGAGTATATTACAAGTTATCATTTGGTTTGTGAAAAATTACACAATAAACACTAATTAAGTAGGTTTAACTAATAAAGTATAAAAATAATTAAAAAAAACTACGAGAATCGGTTCCAAACCGGTTTCTCAAAAACAAATTTAACTTCTAGAATCTCAAAGTGGTATAAAGAGGCGGATCTTGTCTCCTGGCAGCTTCGTTGAGGAAGCAATAACATATAGTATATGTAATTTGCTTTAACTCTTCATTGAGGCATCTATGACATATCGTGTATATATAATTTGCTTTAACACTGAAACCCGCATCAATGGTGTATCACTTTGGGAGATGATCGATGTTACAAGTTGAAGAATTATAGAAATATATTGTGCAATTGGCCTGAGAATAAAATAGATGTACAGATTCATCTTATGATAATTTGGTGTGGGCAAACATTTATAAACTCACACATTGTTTACATTTTTTTACATTGCTCCACTACTAGAAAACAGGGGGATTTCCTACCAAAATTTCCGACAAAACCAATTTCGTAGGAAAATTCCGACCATTTTCCGACAAAATACCAACTAAAAAAATAATCTGGTTTTACCGACTATTTTCCTACAATTTACCGACCAAAAAAAAATGGTCGGAAATTTGAAGGAAACTTCCGACTAAGTTCCGACAAAAAAAAAAGAATAAAAGAAGAAAAAAAGTGGTCGGAAAATGGTCGGAAAAGTTAACCATACAAAAAATAAAAATAAATCTTTGTCGGAAACTAGTCGGAAAACATAAAACCAAATTCTAATTACTGTATATTTTAAAAATAATATTTATGAGTCTTAGTTGGTCGGAAAGTTGTCGGAAATTTCCGACCATTTTCCGACTAAAACCATTATTCTTTTGTTATATAATCATGTGGGGGTATATGTGTGTACGTAAATGTATTTGCTTGTGTCTATATGTATGCAAGTATATATATATATATATATGTATAAGTATATGTGTTTGTCCAAGTGTACACACACGCATACATACACACATACATATATATACACATACTTAGCCTGTTTTAATTAATGGGTCCCGATAGTATACATACACGTCTAAACGTGTACAATGCGTACAAGTTGGTAAAGTAAAAGTATTTCATGTATAATTAATGTGTACTAAAGATAGAATGGAAAAACGATGTTTAAAGGTTGAAAAAATGAAAAAAACGAAAATTGGTGTCGGAAAATGGTCGGAAATTTCCGACCACTTTCCGACGAAACACAACATTGGTCGGAAAGTTGTCGGAAATTTCCGACCTTTTTCCGACTAAAGCCTTTATTGGTCGGAAAATGGTCGGAAGTTTCCGACAAATTTCCGACTAAAACAATTATTCTTTTCATATTTAATTATACCGAGGTGTATATCTATATATATATAAACTTATTTCTTGTCTCTATATGTATATGTATGTGTGTATGCAAGTATATATATATATGTATAAGTATGTGTTTGTCCAAGTGTACACACACGCATACATACACACATACATATATATACACATACTTAGCTTGTTTTAATTAATGGGTCCCGATAGTATACATACACGTATAAACGTGTACAATGCGTACAAGTTGGTAAAGTAAAAGTATTTCATGTATAATTAATGTGTACAAAAGATAGAATGGAAAAACGATGTTTAAAGGTTGAAAAAATGAAAAAAACGAAAATTGGTGTCGGAAAATGGTCGGAAATTTCCGACCACTTTCCGACGAAACACAACATTGGTCGGAAAGTTGTCGGAAATTTCCGACCTTTTTCTGACTAAAGCCTTTATTGGTCGAAAAATGGTCGGAAATTTCCGACAAATTTCCGACTAAAACAATTATTCTTTTCATATTTAATTATACCGAGGTGTATATCTATATATATAAATGTATTTCTTGTCTCTATATGTATATGTATGTGTGTATGTATATATGTATAAGTATGTGTTTGTCCAAGTGTACACACACGCATACATACACACATACATATATATACACATACTTAGCCTGTTTTAATTAATGGGTCCCGATAGTATACATACACGTATAAACGTGTACAATGCGTACAAGTTGGTAAAGTAAAAGTATTTCATGTATAATTAATGTGTACAAAAGATAGATTGGAAAAACGATGTTTAAAGGTTGAAAAAATGAAAAAACGAAAATTGGTGTCGGAAAATGGTCGGAAATTTCCGACCACTTTCCGACGAAACACAACATTGGTCGGAAAGTTGTCGGAAATTTCCGACCTTTTTCCGACTAAAGCCTTTATTGGTCGGAAAAAAATTTCCGACTAAAACAATTATTCTTTTCATATTTAATTATACCGAGGTGTATATCTATATATATAAACGTATTTCTTATCTCTATATGTATATGTATGTGTGTATGTATATATATATATATGTATAAGTATGTGTTTGTCCAAGTGTACACACACGCATACATACACACATACATATATATACACATACCTAGCCTGTTTTAATTAATGGGTCCCGATAGTATAAATACACGTATAAACGTGTACAATGCGTACAAGTTGGTAAAGTAAAAGTATTTCATGTATAATTAATGTGTACAAAAGATAGAATGGAAAAACGATGTTTAAAGGTTGAAAAAATGAAAAAAAAAAAACGAAAATTGGTGTCGGAAAATGGTCGGAAATTTCCGACCACTTTCCAACGAAACACAACATTGGTCGGAAAGTTGTCGGAAATTTCCGACCTTTTTCCGACTAAAGCCTTTATTGGTCGAAAAATGGTCGGAAATTTCCGACAAATTTCCGACTAAAACAATTATTCTTTTCATATTTAATTATACCGAGGTGTATATCTATATATATAAACGTATTTCTTGTCTCTATATGTATATGTATGTGTGTATGTATATATATGTATATGTATAAGTATGTGTTTGTCCAAGTGTACACACACGCATACATACACACATACATATATATACACATACTTAGCCTGTTTTAATTAATGGGTCCCGATAGTATACATACACGTATAAACGTGTACAATGCGTACAAGTTGGTAAAGTAAAAGTATTTCATGTATAATTAATGTGTACAAAAGATAGAATGGAAAAACGATGTTTAAAGGTTGAAAAAATGAAAAAACGAAAATTGGTGTCGGAAAATGGTCGGAAATTTCCGACCACTTTCCGACGAAACACAACATTGGTCGGAAAGTTGTCGGAAATTTCCGACCTTTTTCCGACTAAAGCCTTTATTGGTCGGAAAATGGTCGGAAATTTCCGACAAATTTCCGACTAAAACAATTATTCTTTTCATATTTAATTATACCCAGGTGTATATCTATATATATAAACGTATTTCTTGTCTCTATATGTATATGTATGTGTGTATGTATATATATATATATGTATAAGTATGTGTTTATGTATAAGTATGTGTTTGTCCAAGTGTACACACACGCATACATACACACATACATATATATACACATACCTAGCCTGTTTTAATTAATGGGTCCCGATAGTATAAATACACGTATAAACGTGTACAATGCGTACAAGTTGGTAAAGTAAAAGTATTTCATGTATAATTAATGTGTACAAAAGATAGAATGGAAAAACGATGTTTAAAGGTTGAAAAAATGAAAAAAAAAAAAACGAAAATTGGTGTCGGAAAATGGTCGGAAATTTCCGACCACTTTCCGACGAAACACAACATTGGTCGGAAAGTTGTCGGAAATTTCCGACCTTTTTCCGACTAAAACCTTTATTGGTCGGAAATTTCCGACAAATTTCCGACTAAAACAATTATTCTTTTCATATTTAATTATACCGAGGTGTATATCTATATATATAAACGTATTTCTTGTCTCTATATGTATATGTATGTGTGTATGTATATATATATATATATAAGTATGTGTTTGTCCAAGTGTACACACACGCATACATACACACAAAATAGGGATGGCAATGGGTCGGGTTCGGGTCGGGTATTGGTAATCCCATACCCGTACCCGGTTATAAAATTGCGTCCCATACCCGACCCAATACCCGTCGGGTATTTGTCGGGTAATTACCCGTCGGATATCGGGTATACCCACGGGTATCGGGTTTACCCATTAGTTTGTTAAAAGATTTACGTTGGGATTTCTAAATACATTTTTTACTATTGTAATTATTATATTATTTTATTTATACAACTATTATAAACTAAACATGTACATTAGATACATATAAGTTTTATCATAAATTAATAGTAAATTTATAATACTTATACACTCACATGCATATACTTCACAACATGCAAAATATAAATACTACTATCAAATACATATACTAAAAGAAAATTTATTTTTTCACATTATGAACATACTAAAACAAATCACTAATAGACAAGGGTTAATGGAAAATAAAAGTATAAATTAAAAAAAAATCGTGTATATGATCGGGTATATAGTTCGGGTAAACGGGTATGTGATTTCAGGTAATCGGGTCGGGTATCACCTAATCCCATACCCGACCCATACCCGCGAAATTTTTTAAAATTAATCCCATACCCGGCCCAATACCCGTCGGGTATCGGGTATACCCGTCCCATTTGTGTCGGGGTTCGGGTATACCCGTCGGACTCGGGTATTTTTGCCATCCCTAACACAAAAACGGGCTTGTGGGCCTGGGGCCAAGCCCATTTAATAAACACTAGTATATAAAGCACTCTTATAGTTTGAAACCCTAATCCCCATTTTCTTTCTAAAAATCACGCATACCAGACCCTTCATCTTCTATTCTTCTCTCTGCTTATGTTTCTTCTTGGAGAAACCCTAGTCAAATACACACACAAACATATGGAGACCATCTTCTCCAAACCAAGTCCCACAACAACAACAACCTGCTCCTCTTCTCCCTCTCGTTCAAGATCGGCCAAGCGACACCCCCCATCTCAATCTATACTGCAAACACACACACACATGAAATCAGAATCATAACCATCTCTCAACACAGCCGCACCCACTATGTCTCTTCCGTTTCTCTTGTCGTCGGAGAAGAATCATCGGTGGCACCACCGGCCACACACACCTCGGAACCGGACTCGAGCAAGAGGGAAAGTTCTCGGTCAGGAAGAGAGAGGAACTGTGGAGAGAGGAAGCTGGTTTGGAGAGAGAGGCGGCGGCGGTGGTGGCCGACGACTGCCGAAGTCACGTCGGCACGACGACAGTGATGGTGGTGACTGGTGACCAAATCCGGTGAGTGCATCATTGTATTATTATCTTTTTCAATTTTTTTCGTTTTCGGGTCGACGTATCAGTTCCTCACTGTGCTAATCCTATTTTTTTTGTGGATCTTTGTAATTTCGGTGATGACTCGGGTGGATACTGGGGGCGGCCCACGACTGTAGCTGACGCCGACAGCGGTGGCGGCAGGAGGTGGTTAATCATGTTCATCTTGCTTCTGGTTCGAGTGAGTTCGGGTCTTATTTCGGTTTGATTTCGGAGCAGAGTGGGTCTCGGTTCAGAATCGAAGTTCGGGTCTTATTTCGGTTTTGATCGTTTGCTTTGCGTGTGTGTATGTGATTGTGTTTTGCTAGATTTTGGTATTGTGTTTTGAAACTAATAATCTAATTTTGTTTTAAAATCACAGTTCCATGTTTATTCTAATTGGTCCATGTCGTATAAACACATTATTAACTAAACATACTTTCTGAATCTGATTGAGTTTTTGTTACTGTTAACAGCCTGTTCCAGGATATGATTTAGCAGGTGTAGTGGTTAATGTTGGAAAGCAAGTTGAAGGTCTGAAAGTAGGAGATGAAGTATTTATCTCGATTTCACCTTCGAATTCCCAAACCAAGGTTTCTAGCAGGTAATTTAGGTTTTCTCAATCAACTACTAGTAATTTCATTTTGATACTGAATGTGCTCATTTGTACGCAGTTGTTCTGTATTAGAAACTTTTGATTTTGTCAATCAAATTCACAAACTGTTTGTGACTTTGTTCTAGTACAAAGTTAGGTTTATTTGTATGTAATTGTTCTTGTTTGATTGTTTAATTCAGTTCCTGTTTGTTATAGTAGTAATTTCAGTGATCTAAGTGCTAATTTTGTATGTAATTGCTCTTGTTTGATTGAAAATAACAGTTGCTGCATCACAAAATGGAGGAGTATTTACTTCTCCTGAGATAGCGAAATCGTTTGACTTTACTTCCGAGGAGCGGATATACAACTGGTATTTCTTTCATTCAGATGCGTATTTATGTTTGCTTTGTTATTACGCACAATGTATGATTGATAGTTGTTTCTAGGTGGGATTCTCAAGGCTATTTTAAGCCGAAATACGATGGGGGAGGTGAATCTTTTGTTGTTTCAATGCCGCCTCCGAACGTGACTGGCTCTTTGCACATGGGGCATGCTATGTTTGTCACACTTGAGGTTGGATTATTGACATAACAGTTTTGTGCTATTTGTTAGTTATTTTGCTAAACATCAATTCAATGTGAATATGACCAGCTGGCAAATGTGCAATTGTCCTCCAGGATATTATGATCAGATACAACAGGATGAAGGGCAGACCTACCCTCTGGCTTCCTGGAACTGATCATGCTGGCATCGCCACTCAGGTTTCGCTTTAAAAACTATTATATTCCCGAATGTTTCGTGGTTCATGTAAAATTGTATGTTTATAATGGTTCGTTTCTGTCTGTTGTATTTTTCTTTTACTTATATTTACTTTTATGTTGATAAACGTGACGTTCAGTTGGTCGTGGAAAGAATGTTGGCTTCTGAAGGAATAAAGAGGGTTGACTTGGGTAGAGAGGAGTTTACGAAGCGAGTTTGGGAGTGGAAGGAGAAGTATGTTAATTTTATTTTTAGGATTGTGTGCATAACATGTAAATGAAAGTCGAATTATATAATTGTTAACTTATCACTACTTCTAATTATCTAGTTTGAATATATCTGAAGGTATGGTGGAACCATTACAAATCAGATAAGGCGGCTCGGTGCGTCTTGTGATTGGACCAGAGAACATTTCACACTCGATGAGCAGCTAAGTCGTAAGATAGCTTTTGAATCATATAGTCACATCCAGTAATTTGATAACTATTTTCAAACGTATAATGCTAAATAAATGTCAACATTTTATTCTCTTTCTTACATCTTGCAATAATGTAGAACCTGTTGTTAAAAGTGCTACTATTTAATGACTTATTGAACCCTACATGTTTGCATAACTTCAATCATCTAACATTTCTTGACTTTTATTTATTTTTTTATTTGTTGCAGAAGCTGTTATTGAGGCGTTTATTAAACTTCATGAGAAAGGGCTTATCTATCAAGGTATGGATAATTTTCACATAATTTCTTTCGCCAACTATAAGTTTTTTTTCTCAAGAAAATTATACGCGAGTTTTTTTGCAGGCTCCTACATGGTTAACTGGTCCCCAAATTTACAGACGGCAGTTTCTGACTTGGTATATTTTTATCCCTAATAATCAGTTATATATAATTATATATGTTTTGTATTTTCAAGCACCAAAATTATCATGTTTATACTGTTGTAGGAAGTTGAGTATTCTGAAGAACCTGGTACTCTATATCATATCAAATACCGTGTTGCTGGAGGTTCTCGGTAATCGCCCCATATTATTTTTCACCCTCCACACGTTAAATTAAAATTTTCATTAAAAATAACTTTTATTTTGTGCTTCTCTTTTTCACATTGCAGGGATGACTTTTTAACAATCCTCCACCATAAGTACTTAACATAACCGAGTTGATGAAGCAGTTTGGTAATCCTAGCAATCCTCCACCATAGTTTAGTTTTGTTTGTTGTCTTTTGCGGTTGAACTTGTAATTTAAAAACCGTGGGATATTTTGTTGTTGAACCAACAATTTGACAACCGTTTTGTATTTTGTGGATGAACTTTCAGTTCTATAATCGTGTCGTATTTAGTATTTTTATTGGATTTTTTTTTCTGCGTTTTTAGTAGAAAAATTTGGATTTTTTAGTTTTTTTATAATTTTTTTTATTAAAAAGTTTTTTAGTCGGAAATTGGTCGGAAACTTTTGGTCGGAAAATAGTAGGAAAACGGCGGTCGGAAAGCTGTAGGAAAATTGTGGTCGGAACTTTGTCGGAAACTTTTGGTTGGAACTTTGTCGGAAAATTATAGTCGGAACTTTGTCGGAAAATTGTAGTCGGAACTTTGTCGGAAAACGGCGGTCGGAAAGCTGTAGGAAAACGGCGGTCGGAACGCTGTAGGAAAATTGTGGTCGGAACTTTGTCGGAAAATTGTAGTCGGAACTTTGTCGGAAAACGGCGATCGGAAAACGGCGGTCGGAAAACGGCGGTCGGAAAGCTGTAGGAAAACGGCGGTCGGAAAGCTGTAGGAAAATTGTGGTCGGAACTTTGTCGGAAACTTTTGGTCGGAACTTTGTCGGAAATAGTAACTTCTTCTTTTTGTCGGAAATTTGTCGGAAATTTAGTCGGTTACTTGTCGGAAATATTTTCCTACAAGGCTTTTTCCTACAAACGTATTTTTGTCGGAAACTGGTCGGAAAAACGCCGTTTTCCGACAAGTTTCCGACAAAAACCTTGGTCGGAAATGGACAGTTTTTTAGTAGTGCTCAATGGTACTAAACCTAACTATATGACTTATTTAATTTGATTATATATTACTTCCTTGTAAATTTTGCAAAGAGAGTGGGCGTGTTTCACAAACCTAGTAAGGTTCTATTTGGAAGAATTTTGTTATTTTTATTTATGCTATATATATATTATTAATACTAACTAGTTTTTTATATCGTACATTGCGGCGAAACCGAGCAAATGATAATGTAAAACAAACGTGATTTGAAAACAAAGCATGTTGTTTAGAAAGTCAAACCATTGGAACAATTTAGTTTATTATCGTACCGTTTTATTATACCAAATAAATACTTTATTTTGCGTATAAACTCATTTTTAACAAAACTTATAACTGAATGTCAGATAAAGAAATCAAGCACAACTACGTACTTAAGTTTTTAGGAAAAAGTTTTAAACGTAACTTATTAAAAAAGTATCAAATTGATCGATAAATTAATACATGTTATAAAAAGAAAAAAAAACAATTATTAAAAAAAAGGTAAAGGAATTATATGATTAAAAAAAAGAAAAATATGTTGTTAAAAGTAAATATAATAATAAACTATTATAATATATTAAATTTTTAAAAAAATATATTATTATAAAAATAAAGTTAATATTCATCATCACTCGAAATCAATATATATATATAATTGTAGTTATAATATGAATTATGATGGTAATACTTATATTAATAGTTATAATAATTGTAGTATTAGTTATAATACGTTTTATACATACATAACCGAATTTGATCGCATTTTTATGGCACATCGGATTTGGATTTGCTAAAATGCATGACCTCCTTAAGTAATCAAATATCAATAATTATACATGATACATTTTTGGATAATTACACCAGATAGAAAATATGTATATATTAACACACATGGTCCGATAATCTCTCGTCCTAGGTTTGAGTATATTACAAGTTATCATTTGGTTCGTGAAAAATTACACAATAAACACTAATTAAGTAGGTTTAACTTATAAAGTATAAAAATAATTAATACAACTATGAGAACCGGATCCAAACCGGTTTCTCAAAAACGAATTTAACTGCTAGAATCTCAAAGTGATATAATGAGGCAGATCTTGTCCTGTGGCAGCTTCATTGAGGCAGCAATAACATATCGTATATGTAATTTGCTTTAACTCTTCATTGAGGCATCCATGACATATCGTGTATATATAATTTGCTCAATGGTGTATCACTTTGGGCGATGATTTTACAAGTTGAAGCATTATACAAATATATTGTGCAATTGGCCATATGAGAATAAAATAGGTGTAGAGGTTTATCTTATGATAATTTGGTGTGTGCAAACATTTATAAACTAACAAATTGTTTACATTATTTGTTTACATTTTTGTTTCTTTGATCAATGGTATTAACCCTAACTATATGACTTATTTAATTTGATTATATATATATTACTTCCTTGTAAATTTTGCATAGAGAGCGGGCATAAAATTTTAAAGTTGTTATTTTTATTTATGTTATATATAGATTATTAATACTAATTGTAGTGATGATAATTATGATAAAATATACAAGTAACCCATATTTTTAATTGTAATTATAATATGAATTATGATGGTAATACTTATAATAATAGTTATAATAATTGTAGTATTAGTTATAATACTTTTTATACATACAAAACCGAATTGATCGCATTTTTGCTCCTGCTTGGTTTGTTTAAAACCGAACCGAGCATTTTCCAACCGAGACAAAGTCGCATGAGCGCCTTTCGATCCGAGTATTTTTCAAACGAACGTCAAGCGAGTATCAAGTGTCATAGAACAAATATGGAAGTGACGATCAGGGTGTTAGTTTTTAGAGTAAATTGTAGTAGCTTTCACCCAATAAGAACACAAGTATAAATTTAACAAATAACAAGAATAGGAAAAACACTCAACTAGTTCTACCGAGATCATATGAGTGAAAAGATATAGTCATCGATCGATTGAAGCATGCCCTTGTTCTATCAGAAGTTTGAAATCGAATGAACCAGTTGAAGCAAAACATTGGTGAGTTAGCGTCTTGGCAATGGAGAATTCGAATAATGATGGTCAATGCAGGGTCTAATTAGGATTATGTACTTTTAAATTGAATGGTTGGTTGACACTGAGTATCGATCGACGCTTCACATTTCAGTATTTTGATATTTTGACTCATTTATTCAAATGGACATTGGATTATTGGACGATGCACTATTGGTATCTGCCTTTAATTCTGTATTTAAATGGTATCTATTTGGATCTTGAACCAAACATTATTAATGTACGCCTCTAGTTATTTTATTAATATGTTTATATATATACTAAAAAATAAATTGAGCCAACCGAACTAAGTGGACCTTTGCTTGTGCTCGGTTCGTTTACAAACCGAACCAATCCGAACCGAGCGTCTTGTTCAATCGGGCTTAATAGAACGAGCAAATTCTTATCATTTTTCAATCGAGCATCGAGCAATTTGAACAGCCTTACATACAATTGTAAGAATATGTTATTAATTTGTCATAAAAATAGAGAATAGTAATCATAAAACGTTACAAATAATAATAGTAATACTAAAAATGGTTGTAAATAGTGTTGTTATTAAAATAAATTTAGTTATAGTATTAAATATACATGTATTAATCATATGAATAATAACTGATGGTATTTAATAATAATAATATATTAGTAATTGTTATACTTTTGAAAATAACATTTACGTTTGTATTCACAAAATTATAGTAATAATAACTTTAACAATTTTAGTTAAGTTAAAGAATAATAACAATCATTTTATATATATAGTTTTTTTTTCATGAATGGTAGTTTTATTTTTATAATAACATATAGTTTTTTTTCATATTTTCATTATTTCAATATTATAATAAATCATTAATATTATAATAAGTTATTAATATATTTAAATTTTAACTTTTAACGATCTTTTAATGTATTGATCCTGTTGATGCATATTTTGTGTCTGTAACTTGTCTTTATTAAGCGTTGTAATTTAGCGGTCTTTATTTATCGAGTTTGTATTTCCATCCGTCGACCAAGTCGGATATCCTCCTATCCTACTTGGGTCCGACAGATTGTCTCTCTGTTTTTGTAATGTTATATGAACTATGCATGTTGAATATGGTAGTAGATTATGTTTGCTTGTGTGTTTATACTTGTCTGCTGCAAACTGTCACAGTTTGCAGCATAACGGATTATGCAGCCCACAACGAAAGTATATCTTTCGTCGTTAACATATATGACCAAAACACCCTTTGGATGGTTATCCAAGTTTCTCCATGAATAGTGATGAAACACCTAGTGTTTCGTCAACTTTGGTATTTCGTCAGGCCCATGTATGTGTTTCGTCAACACTTGGGCTGGGCTGCCTATATAAACACCATCTGGTTTCAGTATGAAACCATGAGAGCATACCTAGTGTGAAGTTTTATTGTCAAACATGTGTGTATTTGTTTGATCCTTGTTCTCATCCGTTTTAATCAATTGACTGTGATTCATTGGTTACTTCATGTTCTGGTGATTTTCTGTGTTTGGTTTGGCATCGTCACGGGGATTCCGCACTCGTGATTGTGTTTGATATAAACAAATGATTTGGTTTGTGATCGATCCTCCGAAAACGGACCTACAAGTGGTATCAAAGCATTGGCTCTTATCCTTGTTTAAAACCAAACATAGTTGTTATTTTATCAAGTGTTGAAACTGTTGTTTATGATTTTCTGAAAAATGTATTCTTGAAAAAAAACTCATAATTTTCTAGAAAAGTTTCTGAAAATCTGTTAGATCTTGTTTGTTTGCTAAAAATTTTTATCAAGAACCTTGTTAGATTGCATGTTTACATGGTAAAACCGGGTTTTTAGTGAAAGTTTTGTGCAAATTTGTGATTCGAAAAATTCTCCGGTGAAAAACTTGGCCGGAAAGTTCATACATTCATCAGTGTTCTTCATATCTTCAAGTGACCTTCAAGTGTTCTTGAGATATTGTTGATTTTAAAATTAAAAGATAAATTGATTAATTGATTAAAATATGGAGACCATACTTGGGTTGGTAAGACAGGTATGTTGGTAAGTTGAAACGGGTGTCTTGTTAGTTGAAAGGATAAGATTTACTTTTGAAAAATCTCACCAACTTTCTCACCAACTATCTGTGATCATATCTCGACGAAAATCTATAGAGACGAAATATCTAGAGTTTCGTCAAAAGCAACTTCGACGAAAGACCTTGTGTTTCGTCAAAGGTACTTCGACGAAAGATCTTGTGTTTCGTAGAAAGAGTGTTTGACGAAAAACCATCTTTCATCAGACTTGGTTTTTCGCCAAAGACCAGTGTTTCGTCGAGATACTTGTAACATTTTCAACAGAGGCTTTGCAAAAGTGTTTTAACAGTCTGTTTTCAAGTGTGTGATCAGGTATTTACTTTCATACATCAATCATGAGTTGTACTAGTCCATGGGATTAGAGCACGGATCCAAGACCAGGTGAAGATCAGACCTCCGCAGCCGTTTGGATGAGGAATGTTATGCCACAACGATCTATTAGTGAAAGTCAATGGGCATTTGTGATGAACCAGAATCAAAGCATTCAGAATCTGTTGTTAAGTGAGAGTGAAACGGGTAGCAACAACCGCCCGCCAAAGCTGAATCATATGAGCGAATATCAGTCTTGGAAAAATCGTTTCCACACTTATGTTCTAGGGTAAAACACCGAGTTATGGACGTGCTTCATTAAGCCATATAACACAGCTCTTGAAGAAGCAGGATCAAATGCGACAACCATTGAAAATATGCAAGAAGCCGACAAAAAGGCATATGATCTGGAGAAAAAGGTGTTTTCTATTCTCACACAAGCACTCCACAAAGACATCTATCATCAATTTGGTTATTGTACTAGCATGAAAGATTTATGGGATGCCTTGGTAGCAAGAGGAGAAGGGAATGCGGCTACAAGAAAGACACGGCATGATTTGTTGAAAAAGGAATTTGAATCATTTCAATTCATGGATAACCAAACACCAAATGATATGACAACTCGTTTTTATCATTTAATTAGTGAAATGTATTCCTATGGTTTTCTTGCAACTCAACGGGAAATGGTTGCAAGGTTTGCTGATGGTCTACCCCCAAAGTGGAGTTCATTCGTTGAACTGTTAAAGCATACGGGCACTTTAGAGACTGTCAGTATCTATGAATTCATTCAGTAGTTGGAGCACAAGAATGATGAAGAAATCCGAAAAGCTAAACGGATTCCAGTTCCTCAAAATACTGAAATGTACCTCGCAGGTTTTAATTCTGCAGCTAGTTCCAGTTCCGCTCAGCAACCAAAACTACAAACGGCGTTTATGTCCAATACAAGTTCCTTTCCTTTTCCCCAGTCAGCTCCTCCTCCGGTTTTCGATCCAAGAGCCTATCTTCCGCCAGCGCATGTTATTGCTTAAGCTCACGCTTTTTCAAAACCTCAATTCGACGCGAGTGCCTGGCTACCTAAACCCGAACCTCCACCTCAAGTTTCCACTACTCAACCTCAATTTGATCCAAGTGCTTATATTCCGCCCCCACCACAAGCCCAACCACAACAACAACAACAGCAAGCATGTTATAGTAACAACCCTCCACCCCAAAACCCCAACACAGTCAGAGTTGATAAGTCAAACCTTTTGAAAGTAAGCATCGAAGTGGCAAAGGAACATATGGAACTTCTCAACACAATGTTTAGTGCCCATTGCGGATTGGTCGCAGGTCAAATTGGAAACATCAATCTGACCAATGAAGATTATCAACAGATAGACCGTGATGAAATGGAGTTAATGGGCATCAAGTGGGCGTTTGCAAGTGCTGTTCGAAGGGCTAAGGATTTTATGAAACAAACTGGGAGAACTACCTTGGAAAGCAAAAAGGATACGAAGTACGGTTTCGATAAGGATGCGGTTACATGTTTCAACTGCGGTGAAAAGGGTCACTTCAAACGTGAGTGCACTCAACAAAGCAGACAAGGCAATCAAAATCCCTTCTGAAATCAGACGAGTACTTCCAACACAAATCAAGAAAACCGTGAAAGAAGGATAGTAGCTGTGAACAACACGACCAACCAAAACCAGGCTGGACCTTCAAACACCAACCGAGCATTAGTAGTTCAAGCTGATGAAGGATGTAATTGGTCAGTACAGTTTGGAGATGGTGATCAAGAAGGAGGAGGAACCGCATGTTATGCAAATATCATCAATCACATCAAGCATGTTCACAAAGAAGAGTTTTCTGAAAGTGATGATAGCTCGGGTTATAGCGGTAGTTCGGATGAAGAAAGCTCGAATGCGGGAGGTTATAATTCCGAATCAGATGTGAAGGAAGAGATGAATTCTGATGTTGATGATTTATTAAAGGATGCTGAGGAGTTAAAAATATTTTTGTACAACAGACGATAAAGTTTTAAATTTGAATACTCTATGTTTTACAAGGGATTGAAAACAAGATATATAAGTAAATAATGAGACAACGATAAATGGCTAGAAATATAAACATCATGTTTTTTAAAATAAAACTATTTTAATTAATACGGATAACAATTACTAAATAATAATATTAATTATTTAATAATAGTATTATTAATAATAACATACAAATAGTAGTTATAATAATAATAATAATAATAATAATAGTAATAATATTAATGATAACTGGGTTTTACCAGCTTTGCATTGTCGTGCCCTCGGGCGGGTGCAGGGTCGGGTTTTTCCCAGAACTGGTGGCATGGAGGGCTAGGGGCTCCGTGCGTCTAGTAAGGTTCTATTTGGAAGATTTTTGTTATTTTTATTTATGTTATATATTGATTATTAATACTAACTAGTTTTTTTTATATCGTCCGTTGCGGTGAAACCGAGCAAATGATAATATAAAACAAACGTGATTTGAAAATAAATCATGTTGTTTAGAAAGTCAAACCATTAGAACGATTTAGTTTATCATGGTACCCGTTTTATGATACCAAATAAATATTTTATTTTGAGTATAACCTCGTTTTTAACAAAACTTATAACTGAATGTCAGGTAAAGAAATCAAGCACTACTACGTACTTAAGTTTTTAGAAAAAAGTTTTAAACGTAACTTATTAAAGAAGTATCAAATTAATCGATAAATTAATATATGTTATAAAAATAAAATAAAAACAATTATTAAAAAAAGGTAAAGGAAATATATGTTTAAAAAAAAATATATGTTGTTAAAAGTAAATATAATAATAAACTATTATAATATATTAAATTTTAAAAAATATATATTATTATAAAAATAAAGTTACTATTCATTATCACTCGAAATCAATATATATATAATTGTAGTGATGATAATTATGATAAAATGTACAAGTAACCAATATTTTTAATTGTAGTTATAATATGAATTATGATGGTAATATTTATAATAATAGTGATAATAATTGTTTATTAGTTATAATACGTTTTATACATACATAACCGAATTTGATCGCATTTTTGCTCGTGTTCGGTTCGTTTAAAGCATTTTCCAACTGAGACAAAGTCGAATGAGCGCCTTTCGATCTGAGTATTTTTCAAACGAACGTCAAACGAGTATCGAGGGTCGTAGAACAAATATGGAAGTGAGAATCAGGGTGTTAGTTTTTAGAGTAAATTGTAGCTTTCACCTAAAAAGAACACAAGTATAAATTTAACAAATAACAAGAATAGGAAAAACACTCAACTAGTTATACCGAGATCATATGAGTGAAAAGATATAGTCTTTGATAGATTGAAGCATGCCCTTGTTCTATCAGAAGTTTGAAATCGAATGAGCCAGTTGAAGCAAAACCTTGGTGAGTTCCGAAATACGAAGCGTTACATTCGTGAATGATCATGTCATTTTCGTAGTTAGGTTTCACTTTCGTGGATGAACATGTCAGCTGAAACCCTAATTCCACTAAAGACAAAATCAGCCACCACACTCCTCACCAACATGTCATGAGCTGTTCTTCAGCAACTCAGCTGAAGACATCATTAAAAACAATAATAGGATGATGAAAACCACTTCAAATGATATGTAAATGGAAATATAACACTCGGTTACGCTCAATTTCATCCAAGATCTAAGTTTTCATCTTTGATTTTTAAGATCTAGGATTTTTCACATCTTCAACAAAAACCCACAAAAATCACTAATTGTAACACCTCGAAAATTCACGTCCTATAATGTGTTGACACGTGTCATATGTTTAAAAACGTGTGAAAGAATATTATAGAAGGACTAAAGTTGACAAACATGGAAAGTATGTGAATATACGTATTCGAAGTGTCAACAGTGAATAAATATAATGTACATTAACCCTACATGATGCTCATACCTTCAAACGAATAAATCATGGATCATACGAAGCTAAAAGTGAGAGATTTAAAACTACAGGGACTAAATGTGTCAACATATTTAAGTTATACCTCTGAGTGACCTTTTGACAAACCCGAAGCTTTGTAACTGTTAATTATGCTCACTAGAATGCACGATATAAATTTCGTAACGTTTCATTATCGTATGAGAAAGTTATGATCAAATTCGTGTGCGAAGGGTTAAAGCGTAAACGTCGAAAGTTAGGACTTTTCGGGTAACAATAAAGTTAACCGGGGACTTAGCAAAGTGGGTATATGTTTTAAAGCCCTTATAGATCAATTATGAGGGTTCATAATGCAAGAAACAAGTGCCTAATCGGAGTTTGAAGAGCCAAGGATCAAATCGCAAAAGATCTAAAATGCTGATTTCTGCAGACCGTCGCGCCACGCGAGGGTCCCTCGCGCCACGCGAGGGACTTCCAGTTCCAGAAAACGTGTCTGTTGACTGCCATTGCCTTTATGCGCGCCTTTAACTGATTTTTCACATCTTGTGCGACCCCTAGACACCCCCTAAGCACTAGGAACAAGTGTTGATCAGTTGTGGTGGGTTGTAGACTCATGTGTCAAGGATTTATGGTGAGAAATTCACTATAAAAGGGCCTTGAACTTGCAACAAGTCTTCACACCTTCATTCAAGCTATCTGATCATTCCTGGTGCTCAAAGTCAAACCGTCGTAATTACGGTTTGACTTCGAGATTAATTAATAATGGCTCAGTCAAATCTCAAATCAAAAGTAGTTATGAGTGGGTAATTATGTGGGTAATAAAACCTCAAAAGGGTTCCCCCTGATTACCACTCTAACCAGGTCAAAAGTCGGGTCAAACTTGCTAAGAAAAAGTCAACAGGACACTTAAATTACAATTTATGCATGATTAGCAATGTAGAACACATATAACATGTTTGATCATTAATATAACTTGGTAATTAATGTAAGGACATGTCTAAACCTGTTCAACCCGACAATTTCCTGTTTAGACCCGGTTCGGAACCGAAAGTCGCATAGTTTGACTTATACTTTGACTTTCAGTTCTGACCCGTTATGGTATGTTTTAGAAATGCCTTAGAGCTTTATTTGGACCAGGTTACATGCTAGTATAACCCTCTGTGATTATACACCTCGGATCATTAGTTATCCAATTAATATACATGATTCCGTTAATTGCTCATATGTTGACCATTATGCCCTTTTCACCTTAAAACGTGATTTTTGGAAATGTAAAAGAGTAGAAACCTTAATTACTGATATATAAACTTGTATGCAAAATTTGACATCAGTTTGAGGTGTAGGTTAAGAGTTATGCTCGTTAGCATAAAATTAAAGCTTTATGTTAATTAAACGGCGTATTTAGCGTATAGCCTACTTAAAAATACTTTTTGATATCAAACCCTTTACCCACTGATGTAATATATTATTTTAGGATTTTTAAATATTTTTAATTAATTTTAGGCTGAGCATAACTTATAGTCGTAGGCTTAATCCGGTACTTGTCGGTTTTGCCCTTACGGGCCATAAAATGAGTTTTACATATCTAAACGACTCCAAACCTTTTGCTACTGATCACATATGATAAATAAATTATTTTAAGCCTTCTGGAAATATAAAAATATCAGATTTATGTATCAAACCCGGAAATGGCCTCTCATCGCCTTTTTAAGCGTTTTTAACGCATAATATGTGCTATAACTATTTTAAACATACAAGGGTTGATACCTACTGATATTTGAGGCAAATTATAATATTTTAACAGTAGGCAAAAGTTGTTAAACTCAGACTTCAGTTTTGAGCTTTTCGGCTTATGTGAAATTACCAAAATACCCCTACGGGGCATAGTTTGGTTATAATTACTAAATTTCACATAAATACTTTATCCTACTGTTATAACTCATTAATTTGAGTATGTTTGCTGATTACATCAGACCTATAACTCATTTAAATACTTAAACTCTTTTACAACCTTTAAAATGACCAAACTACCCCTACGGGGCATAGTTTGTAATTAAATTCATTTCGGGCATAATGAAAGACATATTACTGATGTCACAACATATATGAAGCATATTAACTTAGGAAACCTGTAAATAGCTCTCATGAATATCTGTTACGCTTATTACGCGTTCGGTTCGGTTTATGTAACTAGTTTACATAAATTAGCCTAAACGGGTCAAACCGTATCGGTTTTATCTCAAAATCCAGAATGTGTATGAATTACCCATATTAAACAAGTCTCCGAACTTGTCGGGTCTAAATCACATTCTATCCGGTCTTCGCTTAATCGTGCGTACGAACCGTGTCTTTGAAACTAACCGGTCTAAGTTTAAGCTTAACTAAAGACCCGTTAGGATTCTAATAGGTTATTATAAACCTTCGTTCCAGATTAGGAGGACCAGTAAAAGCTACGTGCATTTTTCTTATTGTGAATTATACTTTGCTCAGGTAAATACTTTTAACTTATTTTCCCTATAAGGGCTTGGGTTACGGTATATAGAATACCGCTTGATCGGGCATCAAATCCTCCACCGTTGAGTGGGTAATTGAATAAATTTGATCGGCTCGTTTAAACAGTCTTGTTACTTAAAGCCTTTGGGGGGTTAATGACCATGTCCCGGATATCCTTGGCATCATCTTACGAAATGGCCACGACTTAAGCGCGGGGTGTAGGCGTACACCCGTCAGTGCACAAAAGAATAATGTGGTGTGTCTATTGATCTTTAACCCGGACAAGATCCGGGCTACTGAACGTACAAGGAACATGTAATTCGTTCACAAGATTATATATTTAAATAATTCTCCCAAGTCAAATAAAATTGTTTATGCCATGTGCATCTAAACAAATTTTCAATCATTTTCCAAAATGAGTCAGTTGATTGTATTTACCAGTGTAAACTGACGTATTTTCCCAAAAAGATTAAATGCAGGTACTAAGCGTAATTGGCTGGGATTTCTCCTTAGCATCATTAGAAGTCTCGCAAGCTTAAGATGCCTGAAGTCTGTTGAACCATTAATTCTATTTTGTTTTCGATCCTTCTGTGGATAAACTTCCGAATATTGTGACATTTGATATTACAATATTAAATTCGGTTGTATTATATCTTTTAAATTGCTTCCGCTGTGCATTTATATAATTGTGTTGTTTGACTATTATGTTGCCAACCACGTCACGATACTCCCCACCGGGCCCACCGGTGACACGTGGAAATCGGGGTGTGACAGGTTGGTATCAGAGCCAACACTGAGTGAATTAAACACTAGCCTTTTGTGTTTAATCTCAGTTACACAATTGCACAATTCTAAACTTTCGAGTCTAGACATATAACATAGGACATATTCCACTTTGTTTGTGTTGTCCTTTATTTTACATATATTTTTGTTTTGTTATCTCATATTATAATGACAGGATTTGAAAATGCCGCCAAGATTCTTCAGGAGAAGAGGAAGAGGCAAGGGGCCAATCACCGCCCCCAATGATAATGAAGCTGGACCTTCGAATGTACGAGCTCCATCTACAACGGAGAGTGATGATCCCCGGCAGAACCGGAGAAACCTCTTTGAACCTGCTAGACGGTCAGTTTCACACAGTTCAACACCTCCTAACCCTTATGGGCCACAACCGGAGTACGAGCCCAACAACCCTCAACCCTCATACATACCGTTGCAGCGATCCTTATCGCATAATTATTTTGGTGACCCTACACCAGTTTTTAGGGGCCGGTTTAACCCGGAAAATTATATACAAGAACCGGTGGGTTTCAACCCATTGGGGCCAGAGGATCATTTCTCTGGCGATCATGCGGACGACATGGACGAGGATACGGACCCCGTCGAGCCTGCTAGTGGTACACCAAACCACCCGATAGAGATCTCTGACGGATCTTCTTTCCACGGATCACCCTATGTTGGTCCAGATAGCTTCCAAGCTATGTTTACCAGGCACGAGTGGTACTATACCCCTCCTCACCATTCGTCGCCTCAGCAGCAACAGCAGCAGCAGCAGGATCCCTCAGTGGATTCAAGATTTGTGGCAGTCACACCACCGCCTCCACCGCCACCAGTTCAACCGGCACCTCCACAACCGCCAAGGCGTAGGAGAACCGGAGCGCGTATGTCTTCGCGAGCAGGAGACTTTCATTTCAGCTCTCCTCGTCAGTCAAGTGGCAGCCACTATCCGCCACATCAGGAGGACCCACAAATGGGTGGACCTTCTAACCCAGTTGTACCACAGCCACCACCGATGGGTTTTGACAACCCAATTCCGGCATACACGGGTTCTATGGCATACAACCCGTTCGAACCGCCGACTCACCACAATTATGGTTACGCAGAGGCCGACCCCTACATGGTAGCGGCTAACTACAACGCCTTTAACCCAGAAGGACCCTATGGCGCTCCTTGGGAAGTAGGGTACCCAACTCGTGGGTACCAGATACCGACCAGACCTATCATTAGGACGCAATCACAGCCGCCATGATTTTCTCCCCCAGAACGGGAGGAAATTCTTCAGAGGCTGGATCAGGTTGAGCGGGACTATCGCCGCGACCGCCAGGAGAGACAAAGCTTCTTTCAAGGATTGACAAGCTTGATCAAAGGAAAGAGCAAGAAGGACCGCTGAAACCTTCCATTTGATGTATAAACCCCTGCGTGGGTATGCTTGTTTGTTTTGACCCCTGCGTGGGTCTATCTTTTTGTAAACCCCTGCGAGGGTATGTTATCTGTGTAAGTCCCTGCGTGGACTGTTATGTTATTAAGCCCCTGCATGGGTAAGTTTATTATTTGAAAAGACCCGTTTAGGGCAGCGTGTAATATTTTAATGAAGTAATGGAATGTTGGTTTTATAAATTTCATGTTTGCCATTACGTGCATAGATAAATTATATATGAAATAAATAAATCAAGTCATTCCTTTTGAAATAATCTGCCTATGTAAATTTTAAATAAGGATCTTAAAGAGTGAAACCTAGCCTCCGTGTCATTATAAGGCCGGGCCAAGATGGTAAGACCTGTTAAAAAGATTCAAATCCCTGTTAACATCTGAAAATATGTTAACACTCCTGGCAGACGTGATTCATTAGAAATCACACACGTCATTATTATTAATGGATTCTTTAAAAGATTCCTAACCCATTTATATGATCTCTGAATCATGGGTTTAGGTCATTAATTAAGATGATCATATTTGACCATACGTGGTAATATATCGCCTACGGGCCCTGCTCATTTCCATATGAGCCAAAAGACAGTGGTAGAGATGACTCCTTGTCAGATAAGGTAATGAACTAGGTTCAAACCTTAAAAGCCTTGATTCTCTGAAATCGTAGCTTATATTTTTAAAATGTCCTTGTGACTAGGCCTATTGTGCCAGTATACCTTAATGTTTTGATTCTCTGAAATCATAGATTAAATAAAAATGTCCATGTGACTAGGCCTATTGTGCCAGTATACCTTAATGTTTTGATTCTCTGAAATCATAGATTAAATAAAAATGTCTACGTGACTAGGCCTTTTGTGCTACAAATAAAACTGTTATTGTTTTATAATTAGGATAAATTATAATAGAAATCCTAAATAAATTTGATTAATAAATTAACCAAATATGGTCCCTGTTACCATGGTTAATGAATTACCCTAAGGGGCAATTCCATAATAAACTCCCAAATAAACTATTGTTCTTGTTTTCTGTAACAGTTCAATTAAAATGGCTAACTCAGACGAGATAAATAGTCATCCAGTGGAGAATAACGAGAACGCCCGATTTAATTTAACGGGTGCTGAATTGAAATCGATAATAGACGGTGCAGTTACACAGGCATTGGAAAGGTAGTATGAAGAGTATAGTGGGACTCGTAGTAGGACCCTAACTACACAGCCTTCAAAGTCACCGTCCAAGAAGGACGACTCGAAGAAAGATGATGATCGACACTCCTCGAACCACAGTGCTCCATCTCAGCAGGTTGTACTAAACCAGGGACCCCGTGACAAGGGTTGCTCTTATAAATATTTCGTTTCCTGCAAACCCCGGGATTTCACTGGCGAGAAATGAGCCATTGACTGTATGACGTGGCTGGATGAGATGGATACGGTTGTGGATATCAGCGGATGCGCTGAGAGAGACGTGGTCAAGTTTGTGTCGCAGTCTTTTAAGGGTGAAGCTTTAGCATGGTGGAGATCTCTGATTCAAGCCACCAGAAAAATCCCATTGTACAACATGTCGTGGGATCAATTTGTTGCCCTTATCAGGGAAAATTACTGCCCTCAGCATGAGGTGGAGAAGATAGAGTCTGATTTTCTATCATTGGTGATGACAAACCTTGACTGTCAAGCTTACCTAACGAGCTTCAACACGATGTCCCGGTTGGTTCCTTATCTGGTAACCCCGGAACCAAAAAGAATAGCTCGTTTTATCGGTGGTTTAGCCCCGGAAATCAAGGCAAGCGTGAAGGCTTCTCGGCTAGCTACTTTTAGGTCTGTAGCTGACATATCCTTATCCCTTACTTTGGATGCGGTCAGGCAGAGATCGCTGAGGAATAAGGAGGCTGAGAAGAGAAAACGTGAATATGATGGTTCACGAAGTTCGAACAAGAAGCACCGTGGGAACGGTGACAACAAGAAAGGATCGGAGTCAAGGAAAGATGGGCATAATTCTGGTGAGAAGCCCAAATGCAAAATTTGCAAGAAGCAGCACTTTGGAAAGTGCAGACTTGAGTCGAACTCACAGACTCAGTTAAAAACCTATGCATGTGGAATATGCAAGTCCACGGATCACAAAACCTTGGATTGCAAGAAGATGAAAGACGCAATGTGCTACCGTTGCAATGAAAAGGGCCACATTAAAACCAACTGCCCTAAGTACACCAAGAAGCCTGAAGAGGCCAAGAAGACTAATGCCAGAGTCTTCAGAATGGACGCAAAAGAAGCGGTTCTAGACGACAACGTTATTACAGGTACTTTCCTTGTAAATGACGTCTATGCTAGAGTACTTTTTGATTCAGGCGCAGATAAGTCTTTCGTTGATAATAAGTTTTGTGAATTCTTGAAATTACCTGTCAAAACCTTAAATGTGAATTATGAGGTGGAGCTAGCAGACGGCACCCTAGAAACCGTCTCAACCGTGTTAGATGGATATGTTATATCCATTAAGAACCATTCTTTTCCTCTGTCTCTACTTCCATTTAAGTTAGCTGGTTTTGACATAGTTCTGGGTATGGACTGGTTATCTCATAACCAGGCCCAAATTGTCTGTAACAAGAAACAAGTGGTGATAAAGACTCCGTCTGGTGAATCACTTACCATTCGGGGAGATACCCAGTATGGGCTGCCTGAGCAAGTGACTATGCTCAAGGCTTCAAAATGTTTAAAGAAAGGTTGTGTCATCTACATGGCACAAGTGATTATTGATGAGCCCAAACCGAAGATAGAAGATATCCCTGTCATCTCTGAGTTCCCAGAAGTTTTTCCGGAAGAACTACCTGGTTTGCCACCAGATAGGCAAGTGGAATTCAAGATTGATATCATCCCCGAGGCAGCACCAGTTGCCAGAGCCCCCTATAGGTTGGCTCCAACGGAGATGAAAGAATTGAGGACACAGCTAGACGAATTGCTAGCCAAGGGTTTCATTAAACCTAGTTCGTCTCCTTGGGGAGCGCCAGTCCTGTTTGTCAAGAAGAAGGACGGATCGATGCGTCTGTGCATCGACTATCGTGAGCTTAATAAGGTCATGATCAAGAATAGGTATCCCTTGCCCAGGATCAACAATTTGTTCGATCAGTTACAAGGGGCAAGTTATTTCTCAAAGATTGATTTCAGGTCAGGCTACCATCAACTGAAGGTTAGAGATGAAGACGTGCATAAAACTGCGTTTAGGACTCGTTATGGTCATTACGAGTTCCTAGTGATGCCTTTTGGGCTCACTAATGCACCTGCCGCGTTCATGGATCTCATGAATCGCGTTTGCAAGCCGTACTTAGATAAATTTGTCATCGTTTTCATCGACGACATTCTTATCTATTCGAAGAATCAAGCTGACCATGAGAAACACCTTCGATGTATTCTCAAGCTCCTGTATCAGGAGAAGCTCTATGCCAAATTCCCCAAGTGTGAATTTTGGCTTCGAGAAGTCCAATTCCTTGGACACGTGGTTAGTGAGCGTGGTATCCAAGTGGATCCCGCTAAGGTTGAAGCAGTTATGAACTGGCAAGAACCAAAGACGCCTACAGAGATTCGTAGCTTCCTGGGATTGGCAGGATATTACAGGCGTTTCATTGAAAATTTTTCAAGGATTGCTGCACCCCTAACTTCCTTGACCAAGAAGAAAGTAAAGTTCGTTTGGGGCCCTAAGCAGCAAGAATCCTTTGATATTTTGAAGCAAAAGTTGAGCAACGCCCCAGTACTGACATTGCCAGATGGAATAGAAGATTTTGTGGTTTATTGTGATGCATCGCACACTGGCATGGGGTGTGTGCTTATGCAGAAAGGCAAGGTTATTGCCTACGCATCACGACAGTTAAAGGTGCACGAAAAGAATTACACCACCCACGACTTGGAGTTGGGTGCCGTTGTATTCGCACTAAAACTGTGGAGGCATTATTTATATGGAATCAAGTGTGTGATCTATTCTGATCACAAGAGCCTCCAACATATGTTTAATCAGAAGGAATTAAATATGAGGCAACGCCGTTGGATGGAGACTTTAAATGATTATGATTGTGAAATCAGATACCACCCCGGCAAGGCGAATGTAGTCGCCGATGCCTTGAGTCGAAAGGAGAGGGTGAAACCCATCCGAATCAATGCCAAGCGCATGGAGATAAAGAATAATCTGATTGAAAGGTTGTTAGCTGCACAAAAGGAAGCTGTGTTGGAAGCTAACTATCCTAATGAAAAGCTAGGAGTAACTGAGGAGCAGTTAACTCTTAGCAAGGACGGAATTCTAAGATTGAATGGACGAATATGGGTTCCCATTTACGGAGGACTTCGAGATGTCATCCTCCAGGAAGCCCATAGTTCCAAATACTCCGTTCATCCTGGAGCTGATAAGATGTACCAGGATCTAAAGGCAAATTATTGGTGGATAGGCTTGAAGAAGTCTGTAGCCACTCATGTAGCTAAATGCTTGACATGTGCGCAAGTCAAAGCCGAGCATTAGAAACCGTCAGGTTTGCTACAACAGCCTGAACTTCCTACGTGGAAGTGGGAAATGGTAACCATGGATTTTATTACCAAGTTACCCAAGAAAAGGAAAGGAAATGATACGATATGGGTTATAGTTGACAGACTGACTAAGTCAGCACATTTCTTACCCATCAAGGAGACTTATAGCTCCGACATGTTAGCCCAGTTATACGTTGATAAAATTGTAGCCTTACATGGCATACCTGTGTCTATTATCTCTGACCGAGATACTAGATACACGTCACATTTTTGGAAGAGTTTCCAACAATCTTTGGGCACACGTTTGAATTTTAGTACGGCTTATCATCCTCAGACTGACGGTCAGAGTGAGCGTACTATTCAAACGTTGGAAGACATGCTACGTGCATGTGCGATCGATTTGGGTGGTAGTTGGGATAAGCACCTACCCTTAGTCGAATTCTCCTACAACAATAGCTACCATACCAGCATTAAGGCTGCCCCTTTTGAGGCATTATACGGTAGAAAGTGTAGATCGCCCATTTGTTGGGCGGAAGTTGGAGACGTCCAATTATCAGGACCAGAGATAGTGTTCGAGACGACGGACAAGATTGTCCAGATTCGTGACCGTCTCAAAGCTGCCCGAGATAGGCAGAAGAGCTACGCTGATCCAAAGCGTAAAGCTTTTAACTTCGAAGTAGGTGACAAAGTCCTACTTAAAGTATCACCCTGGAAGGGAGTGATGCGATTTGGTAAGAAAGGCAAGCTAAGCCCGAGATACATAGGACCTTTCGAGGTTATCGAACGTGTCGGGTCAGTTACCTATAAGTTAAACTTACCGGAAGAGCTCAGTGGAATTCACAATGTGTTCCACATCTGCAATCTGAAGAAGTGCTTCGCTGATGAATCACTGGTTATACCGCATACAGATGTGCATATAGATGAGAGCTTAAAGTTTATGGAAAAACCTTTGTCGATTGAAGATCGACAGGTAAAGAAGCTTCGAAGGAAGCATGTACCTATTGTAAAGGTCAAATGGGATGCCCGTAAAGGTCCCGGATACACGTGGGAGGTTGAATCCACGATGAAAGAAAAGTACCCTTATTTATTTCAGTAAATCTCGGGTTGAGATTTATTTTAAGGGGGTGAGGATGTAACACCTCGAAAATTCACGTCCTATAATGTGTTGACACGTGTCATATGTTTAAAAACGTGTGAAAGAATATTATAGAAGGACTAAAGTTGACAAACATGGAAAGTATGTGAATATACGTATTCGAAGTGTCAACAGTGAATAAATATAATGTACATTAACCCTACATGATGCTCATACCTTCAAACGAATAAATCATGGATCATACGAAGCTAAAAGTGAGAGATTTCAAACTACAGGGACTAAATGTGTCAACATGTTTAAGTTATACCACTGAGTGACCTTTTGACAAACCCGAAGCTTTGTAACTGTTAATTATGCTCACTAGAATGCACGATATAAATTTCGTAAAGTTTCGTTATCGTATGAGAAAGTTATGATCAAATTCGTGTGCGAAGGGTTAAAGCGTAAACGTCGAAAGTTAGGACTTTTCGGGTAACAATAAAGTTAACCGGGGACTTAGCAAAGTGGGTATATGTTTTAAAGCCCTTATAGATCAATTATGAGGGTTCATAATGTAAGAAACAAGTGCCTAATTGGAGTTTGAAGAGCCAAGGATCAAATCGCAAAAGATCTAAAATGCTGATTTATGCAGACCGTCGCACCACGCGAGGGTCCCTCGTGCCATGCGAGGGACTCCCAGTTCTGGAAAACGTGGCTGTTGCCTGCCATTGCCTTTATGCGCGCCTTTAACCGATTTTTCACATCTTGTGCGACCCCTAGACACCCCCTAAGCACTAGGAACAAGTGTTGATCGGTTGTGGTGGGTTGTAGACTCATGTGTCAAGGATTTATGGTGAGAAATTCACTATAAAAGGGCCTTGAACTTGCAACAAGTCTTCACACCTTCATTCAAGCTATCTGATCATTCCTGGAGCTCAAGTCTGCTTCCAAGTGTTCACTAATCAAGCTTAGGACTTCAGTAAGTTGCTAATCCTTTCTTTTATTGAGTTTAGCTTAGTTATTTAGCTAAAAGTCAAACCGTCGTAATTACGGTTTGACTTCGAGATTAATTAATAATGGCTCAGTCAAATCTCAAATCAAAAGTAGTTATGAGTGGGTAATTATGTGGGTAATAAAACCTCAAAAGGGTTCCCCCTGATTACCACTCTAACCAGGTCAAAAGTCGGGTCAAACTTGCTAAGAAAAAGTCAACAGGACACTTAAATTACAATTTATGCATGATTAGCAATGTAGAACACATATAACCTGTTTGATCATTAATATAACTTGGTAATTAATGTAAGGACATGTCTAAACCTGTTCAACCCGACAATTTCCTGTTTAGACCCGGTTCGGAACCGAAAGTCGCATAGTTTGACTTATACTTTGACTTTCAGTTCTGACCCGTTATGTTATGTTTTAGAAATGCCTTAGAGCTTTATTTTGATCAGGTTACATGCTAGTATAACCCTCTGTGATTATACACCTCGGATCATTAGTTATCCAATTAATATGCATGATTCCGTTAATTGCTCATATGTTGACCATTATGCCCTTTTCACCTTAAAACGTGATTTTTGGAAATGTAAAAGAGTAGAAACCTTAATTACTGATATATAAACTTGTATGCAAAATTTGACATCAGTTTGAGGTGTAGGTTAAGAGTTATGCTCGTTAGCATAAAATTAAAGCTTTATTTTAATTAAACGGCGTATTTAGCGTATAGCCTACTTAAACATACTTTTTGATATCAAACCCTTTACCCACTGATGTAATATATTATTTTAGGATTTTTAAAGATTTTTAATTAATTTTAGGCTGAGCATAACTTATAGTCGTAGGCTTAATCCGGTACTTGTCGGTTTTGCCCTTACGGGCCATAAAATGAGTTTTACATATCTATTCGACTCCAAACCTTTTGCTACTGATCACATATGATAAATAAATTATTTTAAGCCTTCTGGAAATATAAAAATATCAGATTTATGTATCAAACCCGGAAATGGCCTCTAATCGCTTTTTTAAGTGTTTTTAACGCATAATATGTGCTATAACTATTTTAAACATACAAGGGTTGATACCTACTGATATTTGAGGCAAATTATAATATTTTAAAAGTAGGCAAAAGTTGTTAAACTCAGACTTCAGTTTTGAGCTTTTCGGCTGATGTGAAATTACCAAAATACCCCTACGGGGCATAGTTTGGTTATAATTACTAAATTTCACATAAATACTTTATACTACTGTTATAACTCATTAATTTGAGTATATTTGCTGATTACATCAGACCTGTAACTCAGTTAAACAATTAAACTCTTTTACAACCTTTAAAATGACCAAACTACCCCTACGGGGCATAGTTTGTAATTAAATTCATTTCGGGCATAATGAAAGACATATTACTGACGCCACAACATATATGAAGCATATTAACTTAGGAAACCTGTAAATAGCTCTCATGAATACCCGTTACGCTTATTACGCGTTCGGTTCGGTTTATGTAACTAGTTTACATAAATTAGCCTAAACGGGTCAAACCGTATCGGTTTTATCTCAAAATACAGAATGTGTATGAATTACCCATATTAAACAAGTCTCCGAACTTGTCGGGTCTAAATCACATTCTATCCGGTCTTCGCTTAATCGTGCGTACGAACCGTGTCTTTGAAACTAACCGGCCTAAGCTTAAGCTTAACTAAAGACCCGTTAGGATTCTAACAGGTTATTATAAACCTTCGTTCCAGATTAGGAGGACCAGTAAAAGCTACGTGCATTTTGCTTATTGTGAATTATACTTTGCTCAGGTAAATACTTTTAACTTATTTTCCCTATAAGGGCTTGGGTTACGGTATATAGAATACCGCTTGATCGGGCATCAAATCCTCCACCATTGAGTGGGTAATTGAATAAATTTGATCGGCTCGTTTAAACAGTCTTGTTACTTAAAGCCTTTGGGGGGTTAATGACCATGTCCCGGATATCCTTGGCATCATTTTACGAAATGGCCACGACTTAAGCGCGGGGTGTAGGCGTACACCCGTCAGTGCACAAAAGAATAATTTGGTGTGTCTATTGATCTTTAACCCGGACAAGATCCGGGCTACTGAACGTACAAGGAACATGTAATTCGTTCACAAGATTATATATTTAAATAATTCTCCCAAGTCAAATAAAAATGTTTATGCCATGTGCATCCAAACAAATTTTCAATCATTTTCCAAAATGAGTCAGTTGATTGTATTTACCAGTGTAAACTGACGTATTTTCCCAAAAAGATTAAATGCAGGTACTAAGCGTAATTGGCTGGGATTTCTCCTTAGCATCATTTGAAGTCTCGCAAGCTTAAGATGCCTGAAGTCTGTTGAACCATTAATTCTATTTTGTTTTCGATCCTTCTGTGGATAAACTTCCGAATATTGTGACATTTGATATTACAATATTAAATTCGGTTGTATTATATCTTTTAAATTGCTTCCGCTGTGCATTTATATAATTGTGTTGTTTGACTATTATGTTGCCAACCACGTCACGATACTCCCCACCGGGCCCACCGGTGACACGTGGAAATCGGGGTGTGACACTAATTAAGAGCTCCTGTGACTTAGCAAATGGTTAGATTCACTAAGTCTAGTACCACGGCTCTGATACCAATTGAAAGTTCATGTTTTAGATCGAAAACAATGATTAGTGTGCAATTAAGCTCTAAGACGGATGATTGTAGATTGATAAACACTTTCTTGTATAAATTTGGGCAGCATAACGTTATAAACCAACACTAATAAGCTATCCAAACTGCACCAAAAGAGTATACCTCATGGAAACCGGGAAAGACCAATTGGTGGTCTCTCTCCCAAATCTAAAACCTTAGTTTGCAAATTATATAAGAATAGGTATTTTATAGGTCCACCACCTTCACTTGGAAACCTTCACAGAGATTTCACCTTCACTTGGAAATCCACCTTCACTTAGAAATCCAAACTACATTGGACTATCACTTGCAAACACAAAACAGCCCACTTCAAACGAATGGGTATAAAACACATTGGTTTGATCGTTCACTAACTATTACATAATTAGCTTAAAATGTTAAAAAAATCTATTCGCACAGCAGACGATAAAGTTTTAAATTTGAATACTCTATGTTTTACAAGGGATTGAAAACAAGATATATAGGTAAATAATGAGACATCGATAAATGACTAGAAATATAAACACCATGTTTTTAAAAATAATACTATTTTAATTAATACGGATAACAATTACTAAATAATAATATTAATTATTAAATAATAGTATTATTAATAATAACATATAAATAATAGTTATAATAATAATAATAATAATAATAATAATAATAATCTTAATGATAACTATAATATTGATAACATTTATAATTTTGTTGGTTCATGCTTATATATTTTAGTGAACGTTTCTTAACGCTCATGCCTCGAAGGCCGTGTCCGATCTATTTGTTTCAAATCTGACATGTCGCGTCAACTCTTTTGAGTTATTCCAAATGTACCAAATCTCTACTCTTCCTACAGTTCGTCTAAAGTCCCATAATCCACATCGTCATATACTTATTCTACGATAATATGTTTGCATGTATGGTTATATATATTTATGTTTCTGCATGCCGTGTGTATAAAACCATACATATATATAGTCACTAGCATGTGTTGGTTCTTTGTATTGGTATTAAAATGTCAAGTCTCAAGTGCTAAACATCACCATTATCATACGTCTCTAGATATATATTGTAATACTCAATATATATCATTTATATCAAGTAGAATTATACCTACTTTCAGGTGAGGTGACTGGAATCAAAACGTGAAAAACCAATAAACCATGCGATATAAGGAACTGAACCTAGTGTGAGACATCATAGTTGTTTACGTTGGAATATCAGGGTTTACGAACAGATACACTTGCCAAATGCTGGAACAAGTCTTACTTTTATTCATCACAACTTAAACAGGAAACGATAAAGGGAAACATATTGTTAAATAGAAAAGACATAACAAACTTCATTTATTTTCTGAACAAATGGCTAAAGAGTTGCAATCCCAGGTTACTCAGCACAACTTGAACCAGCTTCTTCAATACCTGCTTCATCAGTTTGTAGCCTTCAAATAAACACCAATGCTATCAATATAATAACCCGCAAGGCCGTAAAATCCAGCGAATGAACCCGCATTCCATGGTACTGTAAAAGGCGTCCCTCTTACGTCACCAAATGGCCCATGGGTTTTTTTATTGGTCATGAATGATATTGACGAAACTACTGTGTGACCCGCATAAGTTCCCCTTGACAATGCAATTGTGCCACTAATGCCTTTAATTTCTTCCTTCCCTTGGAATGTTATCTGATCAATTACGAAAGATTAGATTTGAAAACATTATAATGCATTGTTTGTGTTAACTTGTTTAAGTCGGCAACATTACGAAAGATTAGATTTGAAAACATTATGATGCATTGTTTGTGTTAACTTGTTTAAGTCGGCAACTTTTTACCTCAGAAACATTTTCTCCACCATTCCATCCACCCATCTTTTCAGAAGTGTATGTTAAGTCTCCGTATTGTGCGGTGAACATCAGAGAGTATATGAGATCGCCATGATCAATGGTTATCTTCGTCAATTGATAAGTTGGCTCAAGTTTGAAAGACCAATTGTTTTGCGGGCCGTCAGGAAGAGGTTTTCCCCATGTTCCAATCTTCAAGATTTGTCTCAAATAGACACCAATGCCATCAATATAATAGCCAGCAAGGCCGTAAAACCCGACTAACGAGCCATTCTCCCAAGGTAAGGAAAACTCAGAACTGGTTGCTCCACCAAAAGGTCCATGGGTGGTCTTGTTCGTTACAAAAGACAGTGAAGAAATTATTGTATACGGAGCTTTAGTACCAACGCTTCCCTTAATTCCAACTATTTCCTCGTCCGAGTCAAGCGTCACCTGTGCCAACAAGAAGGTATATTATTACGTTTCTTAAAGTGGTGTGTGTGCGCGTTGATTAAGTTAAGATATATGCGTTCACCTCCGAAACTGTTTGTCCACCATTCCAACCACCAAACTTGTTAGAAGTGTTCACTACACCTCCAGCAGCTTCAGTGGTGAACATGAGAGAGTATATCACATCATCACCATGATCAATGGTTATCTTTTTCAGCCTCTGGCCTTGATCAAGTTTAAAAGACCACTCATTCTGAGGATCTCCCCTTTGTCTTCCCCAAAGTCCTACCGGAATAAATCCCGTTCTTTTCTTGATGTTCACGTTTTGTAGTACTCCTGCCATACTGTATTGTATCAAAGAGAGAGATAGAGATTCAGAACTTAACATAAATATAACATGAATTTGGCTAATTAGTCATACCTTTTCAGCCCTTCTTTTGATCTGTGTCTTGATGTGGAAGAAGGCATAAGGTCCCGTGCATTTATATGCAAACACTGGTACCTACCATCTAGTAAATTATTCACAGAGGATGTATTACTTATTCCCCCCTTGTATGCTTTGCGTGATTATGTTACCGGTTGACAAATTATATAAAATATATTATGCAATTAGCCATATGAGTTTAAATATGTGTATATAGATCCATCCTACAATAATATGTTCCAGAAATGAGTGATGGTGTGTGCCCACATAAACTCACACACACCGGTATATCAAGTAGTAGATAGTTTAGGCTACTTGTTTGTTTGTTTGTTTGTTTTGTACTCAGTGGGTAGTACTCCTTAGTATATGACAAATTCAAAACCTTATCTCTTTGTATAATTAATACACGTGGGGGCACCAAATGGAACACGGTAAAAGATACTTTATGAGTTCGATAGATTAGATTAATTAAAAGTAATACAACGTGCACCAATCAAACGGAATATATATTATGGCACATCGGATTTGGATTTGCTAAAATGCATGACCTCCTTAAATAATCAAATATCAATAATTATACATAATACATTTTTGGATAATTACACCCAATAGAAAATATGTATATACTAACACACATGGTCCGATAATCTCTCGTCCTAGGTTTGAGTATATTACAAGTTATCATTTGGTTCGTGAAAAATTACACAATAAACACTAATTAAGTAGGTTTAACTAATAAAGTATAAAACTAATTAAAAAAAACTACGAGAATCGGTTCCAAACTGGTTTCTCAAAAACAAATTTAACTTCTAGAATCTCAAAGTGGTATAAAGAGGCGGATCTTGTCTCCTGGCAGCTTCGTTGAGGAAGCAATAACATATAGTATATGTAATTTGCTTTAACTCTTCATTGAGGCATCTATGACATATCGTGTATATATAATTTGCTTTAACACTGAAACCCGCAACAATGGTGTATCACTTTGGGAGATGATGGATGTTACAAGTTGAAGAAATATAGAAATATATTGTGCAATTGGCCTGAGAATAAAATAGATGTACAGATTCATCTTATGATAATTTGGTGTCGGCAAACATTTATAAACTCACACGTTGTTTACATTATTTGTTTACATTTTTTTACATTGCTCAATGGTACTAAACCTAACTATATGACTTATTTAATTTGATTATATACTACTTCCTTGTAAATTTTGCAAAGAGAGTGGGCGTGTTTCACAAACCTACTAAGGTTCTATTTGGAAGATTTTTGTTATTTTTATTTATGCTATATATATATTATCAATACTAACTAGTTTTTTATATTGTAAATTGCGGCGAAACCGAGCAAATGATAATGTAAAACAAACGTGATTTGAAAACAAAGCATGTTGTTTAGAAAGTCAAACCATTAGAACGATTTAGTTTATTATCGTACCGTTTTATTATACCAAATAAATACTTTATTTTGAGTATAAACTCATTTTTAACAAAACATATAACTGAATGTCAGGTATTTCGTCAAGCACAACTACGTACTTAAGTTTTTAGGAAAAAGTTTTAAACGTAACTTATTAAAAAAGTATCAAATTAATCGATAAATTAATATATGTTATAAAAAGAAAAAAAACAATTATTAAAAAAAGGTAAAGGAATTATATGTTTAAAAAAAAAAAGAAAAATATGTTGTTAAAAGTAAATATAATAATAAACTATTATAATATATGAAGTTTTTAAAAAAATATATATTATTATAAAAATAAAGTTAATATTCATCATCACTCGAAATCAATATATATATAATTGTAGTGATGATAACTATGATAAAATGTACAAGTAACCGATATTTTTAATTGTAGTTATAATATGAATTATGATGGTAATACTTATATTAATAGTTATAATAATTGTAGTATTAGTTATAATACGTTTTATACATACATAACCGAATTTGATCGCATTTTTATGGCACTTCGGATTTGGATTTGCGAAAATGCATGACCTCCTTAAGTAATCAAATATCAATAATTATGCATGATACATTTTTGGATAATTACACCAGATAGAAAATATGTATATATTAACACACATGGTCCGATAATCTCTCGTCCTAGGTTTGAGTATATTACAAGTTATCATTTGGTTCGTGAAAAATTACACAATAAACACTAATTAAGTAGGTTTAACTTATAAAGTATAAAAATAATTAAAACAACTACGAGAACCGGATCCAAACCGGTTTCTCAAAAACGAATTTAACTGCTAGAATCTCAAAGTGATATAAAGAGGCAGATCTTGTCCTGTGGCAGCTTCATTGAGGCAGCAATAACATATCGTATATGTGATTTGCTTTAACTCTTCATTGAGGCATCCATGACATATCGTGTATATATAATTTGCTCAATGGTGTATCACTTTGGGCGATGATTTTACAAGTTGAAGAATTATACAAATATATTGTGCAATTGGCCATATGAGAATAAAATAGGTGTACAGGTTTATCTTATGATAATTTGGTGTGTGCAAACATTTATAAACTCACAAATTGTTTACATTATTTGTTTACATTTTTTTTCTTTGATCAATGGTATTAACCCTAACTATATGACTTATTTAATTTGATTATATATATATATTACTTCCTTGTAAATTTTGCATAGAGAGCGGGCATAAAATTTTAAAGTTGTTATTTTTATTTATGTTATATATAGATTATTAATACTAATTGTAGTGATGATAATTATGAAAAAATATACAAGTAACCCATATTTTTAATTATAATTATAATATGAATTATGATGGTAATACTTATAATAATAGTTATAATAATTGTAGTATTAGTTATAATACTTTTTATACATACAAAACCGAATTGATCGCATTTTTGCTCCTGCTTGGTTTGTTTAAAACCGAACCGAGCATTTTCCAACCGAGACAAAGTCGCATGAGCGCCTTTCGATCCGAGTATTTTTCAAACGAACGTCAAGCGAGTATCAAGTGTCATAGAACAAATATGGAAGTGACGATCAGGGTGTTAGTTTTTAGAGTAAATTGTAGTAGCTTTCACCGAATAAGAACACAAGTATAAATTTAACAAATAACAAGAATAGGAAAAACACTCAACTAGTTCTACCCAGATCATATGAGTGAAAAGATATAGTCATCGATCGATTGTAGCATGCCCTTGTTCTATCAGAAGTTTGAAATCGAATGAACCAGATGAACCAAAACATTGGTGAGTTAGCGTCTTGGCAATGGAGAATTCGAATAATGATGGTCGATGCAGGGTCTAATTAGGATTATGTACTTTTAAATTGAATGGTTGGTTGACACTTGAGTATCGATCGACGCTTCACATTTCAGTATTTTGATATTTTGACTCATTTATTCAAATGGACATTGGATTATTGGACGATGGACTATTGGTATCGGCCTTTAATTCTGTATTTAAATGGTATCTATTTGGATCTTGAACCAAACATTATTAATGTACGCCTCTTGTTATTTTATTAATATGTTTATATATATACTAAAAAATAAATTGAGCCAACCGAACTAAGTGGACCTTTGCTTGTGCTCGGTTCGTTTACAAACCGAACCGAGCGTCTTGTTCAATCGGGCTAAATAGAACGAGCAAATTCTGATCATTTTTCAATCGAGCATCGAGTAATTTGAACAGCCTTACATACAATTGTAAGAATATGTTATTAATTTGTCATAAAAATAAAGGATGGTAATCATAAAACGTTTCAAATAATAATAGTAATACTAAAAATGGTTGTAAATAGTGTTGTTATTAAAATAAATTTAGTTATAGTATTAAATATACATGTATTAATCATATGAATAATAACTGATGGTATTTAATAATAATAATATATTAGTAATTGTTATACTTTTGAAAATAACATTAACGTTTGTATTCACAAAATTATAGTAATAGTAACTTTAACAATTTTAGTTAAGTTAAAGAATAATAACAATCATATTATATATATAGTTTTTTTCATGAATGGTAGTTTTATTTTTATAATAACATATAGTTTTTTTTTCATATTTTCATTATTTCAATTTTATAATAAATCATTAATATTATAATAAGTTATTAATATATTTAAATTTTAACTTTTAACGATCTTTTAATGTATTGATCCTGTTGATGCATATTTTGTGTCTGTAACTTGTCTTTACTAAGCGTTGTAATTTAGCGGTCTTTATTTATCGAGTCTGTATTTCCGTCCGTCGACCAAGTCGGATATCCTCCTGTCCTACTTGGGTCCGACAGTTTGTCTCTCTGTTTTTGTATTGTTATATGAACTATGCATGTTGCATATGGTAGTAGATTATGTTTGCTTGTGTGTTTATACTTGTCTGCTGCAAACTGTCACAGTTTGCAGCATAACGGATTATGCAGCCCACGACGAAAGTATATCTTTGGTCGTTAACATATATGACGAAACACCCTTTGGATGGTTATCCAAGTTTCGCCATGAATAGTGACGAAACACCTAGTGTTTCGTCAACTTTGGTATTTCGTCAGGCCCATGTATGTGTTTCGTCAACACTTGGGCTGGGCTGCCTATATAAACACCATCTGGTTTCAGTATGAAACCATGAGAGCATACCTATTGTGAAGTTTTATTGTCAAACATTGTGTGTATTTGTTTGATCCTTGTTCTCATCCGTTTTAATCAATTGACTGTGATTCATTGGTTACTTCATGTTCGGGTGATTTTCTGTGTTTGGTTTGGCATCGTCACGGGGATTCCGCACTCGTGATTGTGTTTGATATAAACTAGTGATTTGGTTTATGATCGATCCTCCAAAAACGGACCTACAAGTGGTATCTGAGCATTGGCTCTTATCCTTGTTTAAAACCAAACATAGTTGTTATTTTATCAAGTGTTGAAACTGTTGTTTATGATTTTCTGAAAAAATGTGTTCTTGAAAAAAAACTCATAATTTTCTAGAAAAGTATCTGAAAATCTGTTAGATCTTGTTTGTTTGCTAAAAAAATTTATCAAAAACCTTGTTAGATTGCATGTTTACATGGTAAAACCGGGTTTTTAGTGAAAGTTTTGTGCAAATTTGTGATTCGGAAAATTCTTCGGTGAAAAACTTGGCCGGAAAGTTCATACATTCATCAGTGTTCTTCATATCTACAAGTGACCTTCAAGTGTTCTTGAGATATTGTTGATTTTAAAATTAAAAGATAAATTGATTAATTGATTAAAATATGGATACCATACTTGGGTTGGTAAGACAGGTATGTTGGTAAGTTGAAACGGGTGTCTTGTTAGTTGAAAGGATAAGATTTACTTTTGAAAAATCTCACCAACTGTCTGTGATCATATCTCGACGAAAATCTATAGCGACGAAATATCTAGAGTTTCGTCAAAAGCAACTTCGACGAAAGACCTTGTGTTTCATCAAAGGTACTTCGACGAAAGATCTTGTGTTTCGTGGAAAGAGTGTTTGACGAAAAACCATCTTTCATCAGACTTGGTTTTTCGCCAAAGACCAGTGTTTCGTCGAGATACTTGTAACATTTTCAACAGAGGCTTTGCAAAAGTGTTTTAACATTCTGTTTTCACGTGTGTGATCAGGTATTTACTTTCATACATCAATCATGAGTTGTACTAGTCCATGGGATTGGAGCACGGATCCAAGACCAGGTGAAGATCAGACTTCCGCAGCCGTTTGGATGAGGAATGTTATGCCAAAACGATCTATTAGTGAAAGTCAATGGGCATTTGTGATGAACCAGAATCAAAGCATTCAGAATCTGTTGTTAAGTGAGAGTGAAACGGGTAGCAACAACCGCCCGCCAAAGCTGAATCATATGAACGAATATCCGTCTTGGAAAAATCGTTTGCACACTTATGTTCTAGGGTAAAACACCGAGTTATGGACGTGCTTCATTAAGCCATATAACACAGCTCTTGAAGAAGCAGGATCAAATGCGACAACCTTTGAAAATATGCAAGAAGCCGACAAAAAGGCATATGATCTGGAGAAAAAGGTGTTTTCTATTCTCACACAAGCACTCCACAAAGACATCTATCATCAATTTGGTTATTGTACTAGCATGAAAGATTTATGGGATGCCTTGGTAGCAAGAGGAGAAGGGAATGCGGCTACAAGAAAGACACGACATGATTTATTGAAGAAGGAATTTGAATCATTTCAATTCATGGATAACGAAACACCAAATGATATGACAACTCGTTTTTATCATTTAATTAGTGAAATGTATTCCTATGGTTTTCTTGCAACTCAACGGGAAATGGTTGCAAGGTTTGCTGATGGTCTACCCCCAAAGTGGAGTTCATTCATTGAACTGTTAAAGCATACGGGCACTTTAGAGACTGTCAGTATCTATGAATTCATTCAGTTGTTGGAGCACAAGAATGATGAAGAAATCCGGAAAGCTAAACGGATTCCAGTTCCTCAAAATACTGAAATGTACCTCGCAGGTTTTAATTCTGCAGCTAGTTCCAGTTCCGCTCAGCAACCAAAACTACAAATGGCGTTTATGTCCAATACAAGTTCCTTTCCTTTTCCCCAGTCAGCTCCTCCTCCGGTTTTCGATCCAAGAGTCTATCTTCCTCCAGCGCATGTTATTGCTCAAGCTCACGCTTTTTCAAAACCTCAATTCGACGCGAGTGCCTGACTACCTAAACCCGAACCTCCACCTCAAGTTTCCACTACTCAACCTCAATTTGATCCAAGTGCTTATATTCCGCCCCCACCACAAGCCCAACCACAACAACAACAGCAAGCATGTTATAGTAACAACCCTCCACCCCAAAACCCCAACACAGTCAGAGTTGATAAGTCAAACCTTTTGAAAGTAAGCATCGAAGTGGCAAAGGAACATATAGAACTTCTCAACACAATGTTTAGTGCCCATTGCGGATTGGTCGCAGGTCAAATTGGAAACATCAATCTGACCAATGAAGATTATCAACAGATAGACCGTGATGAAATGGAGTTAATGGGCATCAAGTGGGCGTTTGCAAGTGCTGTTCGAAGGGCTAAGGATTTTATGTAACAAACTGGGAGAACTACCTTGGAAAGCAAAAAGGATACGAAGTACGGTTTCGATAAGGATGCGGTTACATGTTTCAACTGCGGCGAAAAGGGTCACTTCAAACGTGAGTGCACTCAACAAAGCAGACAAGGCAATCAAAATCCCTTCCGAAATCAGACGAGTACTTCCAACACAAATCAAGAAAACCGTGAAAGAAGGATAGTAGCTGTGAACAACACGACCAACCAAAACCAGGCTGGACCTTCAAACACCAACCGAGCATTAGTAGTTCAAGCTGATGAAGGATGTAATTGGTCAGTACAGTTTGGAGATGGTGATCAAGAAGGAGGAGGAAGCGCATGTTATGCAAAGATCATCAATCACATCAAGCATGTTCACAAAGAAGAGTTTTCTGAAAGTGATGATAGCTCGGGTTATAGCGGTAGTTCGGATGAAGAAAGCTCGAATGCGGGAGGTTATAATTCTGAATCAGATGTGAAGGAAGCGATGAATTCTGATGTTGATGATTTATTAAAGGATGCTGAGGAGTTAAAAATATTTTTCTACAGCAGACGATAAAGTTTTAAATTTGAATACTCTATGTTTTACAAGGGATTGAAAACAAGATATATAAGTAAATAATGAGACAACGATAAATGGCTAGAAATATAAACATCATGTTTTTTAAAATAAAACTATTTTAATTAATACGGATAACAATTACTAAATAATAATATTAATTATTAAATAATAGTATTATTAATAATAACATACAAATAGTAGTTATAATAATAATAATAATACTAATAGTAATAATATTAATGATAACTGGGTTTTACCATCTTTGCATTGTCGTGCCCTCGGGCGGGTGCAGGGTCGGGTTTTTCCCAGAACTGGTGGCATGGAGGGCTAGGGGCTCCGTGCGTGTAGTAAGGTTCTATTTGGAAGATTTTTGTTTTTTTTTATTTATGCTATATATATATATTATTAATACTAACTAGTTTTTTATATCGTACATTGCGGCGAAACCGAGCAAATGATAATGTAAAACAAACGTGATTTGAAAACAAAGCATGTTGTTTAGAAAGTCAAACCATTAGAACGATTTAGTTTATTATCGTACCGTTTTATTATACCAAATAAATACTTTATTTTGAGTATAAACTCATTTTTAACAAAACATATAACTGAATGTCAGGTATTTCGTCAAGCACAACTACGTACTTAAGTTTTTAGGAAAAAGTTTTAAACATAACTTATTAAAAAAGTATCAAATTAATCGATAAATTAATATATGTTATAAAAAGAAAAAAAACAATTATTAAAAAAAGGTAAAGGAATTATATGTTAAAAAAAAAGAAAAATATGTTGTTAAAAGTAAATATAATAATAAACTATTATAATATATTAAATTTTAAAAAAAAAATATATTATTATAAAAATAAAGTTAATATTCATCATCACTCGAAATCAATATATATATAATTGTAGTGATGATAACTATGATAAAATGTACAAGTAACCGATATTTTTAATTGTAGTTATAATATGAATTATGATGGTAATACTTATATTAATAGTTATAATACGTTTTATACATACATAACCGAATTTGATCGCATTTTTATGGCACATTGGATTTGGATTTGCTAAAATGCATGACCTCCTTAAGTAATCAAATATCAATAATTATACATGATACATTTTTGGATAATTACACCAGATAGAAAATATGTATATATTAACACACATGGTCCGATAATCTCTCGTCCTAGATTTGAGTATATTACAAGTTATCATTTGGTTCGTGAAAAATTACACAATAAACACTAATTAAGTAGGTTTAACTTATAAAGTATAAAAATAATTAAAACAACTACGAGAACCGGATCCAAACCGGTTTCTCAAAAACGAATTTAACTGCTAGAATCTCAAAGTGATATAAAGAGGCAGATTTTGTCCTGTGGCAGCTTCATTGAGGCAGCAATAACATATCGTATATGTAATATGCTTTAACTCTTCATTGAGGCATCCATGACATATCGTGTATATATAATTTGCTCAATGGTGTATCACTTTGGGCGATGATTTTACAAGTTGAAGAATTATACAAATATATTTTGCAATTGGCCATATGAGAATAAAATAGGTGTACAGGTTTATCTTATGATAATTTGGTGTGGGCAAACATTTATAAACTCACAAATTGTTTACATTATTTGTTTACATTTTTTTTCTTTGATCAATGGTATTAACCCTAACAATATGACTTATTAAATTTGATTATATATTACTTCCTTGTAAATTTTGCATAGAGAGCGGGCATGAAATCTTAAAGTTGTTATTTTTATTTATGTTATATATAGATTATTAATACTAATTGTAGTGATGATAATTATGATAAAATATACAAGTAACCCATATTTTTAATTGTAATTATAATATGAATTTTGATGGTAATACTTATAATAATAGTTATAATAATTGTAGTATTAGTTATAATACTTTTTATACATACAAAACCGAATTGATCGCATTTTTGCTCCTGCTTGGTTTGTTTAAAACCGAACCGAGCATTTTCCAACCGAGACAAAGTCGCATGAGCGCCTTTCGATCCGAGTATTTTTCAAACGAACGTCAAGCGAGTATCAAGTGTCATAGAACAAATATGGAAGTGACGATCAGGGTGTTAGTTTTTAGAGTAAATTGTAGTAGCTTTCACCCAATAAGAACACAAGTATAAATTTAACAAATAACAAGAATAGGAAAAACACTCAACTAGTTCTACCGAGATCATATGAGTGAAAAGATATAGTCATCGATCGATTGAAGCATGCCCTTGTTCTATCAGAAGTTTGAAATCGAATGAACCAGTTGATGCAAAACATTGGTGAGTTAGCGTCTTGGCAATGGAGAATTCGAATAATGATGGTCGATGCAGGGTCTAATTAGGATTATGTACTTTTAAATTGAATGGTTGGTTGACACTTGAGTATCGATCGACGCTTCACATTTCAGTATTTTGATATTTTGATTCATTTATTCAAATGGACATTGGATTATTGGACGATGGACTATTGGTATCGGCCTTTAATTCTGTATTTAAATGGTATCTATTTGGATCTTGAACCAAACATTATTAATGTACGCCTCTAGTTATTTTATTAATATGTTTATATATATACTAAAAAATAAATTCAGCCAACCGAACTAAGTGGACCTTTGCTTGTGCTCGGTTCGTTTACAAACCGAACCAATCCGAACCGAGCGTCTTGTTCAATCGGGCTGAATAGAACGAGCAAATTCTGATCATTTTTCAATCGAGCATCGAGCAATTTGAACAGCCTTACATACAATTGTAAGAATATGTTATTAATTTGTCATAAAAATAAAGAATGGTAATCATAAAACGTTACAAATAATAATAGTAATACTAAAAATGGTTGTAAATAGTGTTGTTATTAAAATAAATTTAGTTATAGTATTAAATATACATGTATTAATCATATGAATAATAACTGATGGTATTTAATAATAATAATATATTAGTAATTGTTATACTTTTGAAAATAACATTAACGTTTGTATTCACAAAAATATAGTAATAATAACTTTAACAATTTTAGTTAAGTTAAAGAATAATAACAATCATATTATATTTATAGTTTTTTTTCATGAATGGTAGTTTTATTTTTATAATAACATATAGTTTTTTTTTTCATATTTTCATTATTTCAATATTATAATAAATCATTAATATTATAATAAGTTATTAATATATTTAAATTTTAACTTTTAACGATCTTTTAATGTATTGATCCTGTTGATGCATATTTTGTGTCTGTAACTTGTCTTTATTAAGCGTTGTAATTTAGTGGTCTTTATTTATCGAGTCTGTATTTCCGTCCGTCGACCAAGTCGGATATCCTCCTATCCTACTTGGGTCCGACAGTTTGTCTCTCTGTTTTTGTAATGTTATATGAACTATGCATGTTGCATATGGTAGTAGATTATGTTTGCTTGTGTGTTTATACTTGTCTGCTGCAAACTGTCACAGTTTGCAGCATAACGGATTATGCAGCCCACGACGAAAGTATATCTTTCGTCGTTAACATATATGACGAAACACCCTTTGGATGGTTATCCAAGTTTCGCCATGAATAGTGACGAAACACCTAGTGTTTCGTCAACTTTGGTATTTCGTCAGGCCCATGTATGTGTTTCGTCAACACTTGGGCTGGGCTGCCTATATAAACACCATCTGGTTTCAGTATGAAACCATGAGAGCATACCTACTGTGAAGTTTTATTGTCAAACATTGTGTGTAATTGTTTGATCCTTTTTCTCATCCGTTTTAATCAATTGACTGTGATTCATTGGTTACTTCATGTTCTGGTGATTTTCTGTGTTTGGTTTGGCATCGTCACGGGGATTCCGCACTCGTGATTGTGTTTGATATAAACAAGTGATTTGGTTTGTGATCGATCCTCCGAAAATGGACCTACAAGTGGTATCAGAGCATTGGCACTTATCCTTGTTTAAAACCAAACATAGTTGTTATATTATCAAGTGTTGAAACTGTTGTTTATGATTTTCTGAAAAATGTGTTCTTGAAAAAAAACTAATAATTTTCTAGAAAAGTTTCTGAAAATCTGTTAGATCTTGTTTGTTTGCTAAAAAAATTTACCAAAAACCTTGTTAGATTGCATGTTTACATGGTAAAACCGGATATTTTATAGGTCCACCACCTTCACTTGGAAACCTTCACAGAGATTTCACCTTCACTTGGAAATCCACCTTCACTTAGAAATCCAAACTACATTGGACTATCACTTGCAAACACAAAACGGCCCACTTCAAACGAATGGGTATAAAACACATTGGTTTGATCGTTCACTAACTATTACATAATTAGATTAAAATGTTAAAAAAAATCTATTCGCACAGCAGACGATAAAGTTTTAAAGCTGAATACTCTATGTTTTACAAGGGATTGAAAACAAGATATATAGGTAAATAATGAGACATCGATAAATGACTAGAAATATAAACACCATGTTTTTAAAAATAATACTATTTTAATTAATACGGATAACAATTACTAAATAATAATATTAATTATTAAATAATAGTATTATTAATAATAACATATAAATAATAGTTATAATAATAATAATAATAATAATAATAATAATAATATTAATGATGTATTACTTATTCCCCCCTTGTATGCTTTGCGTGATTATGTTACCGGTTGACAAATTATATAAAATATATTATGCAATTAGCCATATGAGTTTAAATATGTGTATAGATCCATCCTACAATAATATGTTCCAGAAATGAGTGATGGTGTGTTCCCACATAAACTCACACACACCGGTATATCAAGTAGTAGATAGTTTAGGCTACTTGTTTGTTTGTTTGTTTTTTTTTTGTACTCAGTGGGTAGTACTCCTTAGTATATGACTAATTCAAAACCTTATCTCTTTGTATAATTAATACAAGTGGGGGCACCAAATGGAACACGGTAAAAGATACTTTATAAGTTCGATAAAATAGATTAATTAATAGTAATACAACGTGCACCAATCAAACGGAATATATATTATGGCACATCGGATTTGGATTTGCTAAAATGCATGACCTCCTTAAATAATCAAATATCAATAATTATACATAATACATTTTTGGATAATTACACCCAATAGAAAATATGTATATACTAACACACATGGTCCGATAATCTCTCGTCCTAGGTTTGAGTATATTACAAGTTATCATTTGGTTCGTGAAAAATTACACAATAAACACTAATTAAGTAGGTTTAACTAATAAAGTATAAAAATAATTAAAAAAACTACGAGAATCGGTTCCAAACCGGTTTCTCAAAAACAAATTTAACTTCTAGAATCTCAAAGTGGTATAAAGAGGCGGATCTTGTCTCCTGGCAGCTTCGTTGAGGAAGCAATAACATATAGTATATGTAATTTGCTTTAACTCTTCATTGAGGCATCTATGACATATCGTGTATATATAATTTGCTTTAACACTGAAACCCGCATCAATGGTGTATCACTTTGGGAGATGATCGATGTTACAAGTTGAAGAATTATAGAAATATATTGTGCAATTGGCCTCAGATTCATCTTATGATAATTTGGTGTGGGCAAACATTTATAAACTCACACATTGTTTACATTATTTGTTTACATTTTTTTACATTGCTCAATGGTACTAAACCTAACTATATGACTTATTTAATTTGATTATATATTACTTCCGTGTAAATTTTGCAAAGAGAGTGGGCGTGTTTCACAAACCTAGTAAGGTTCTATTTGGAAGATTTTTGTTATTTTTATTTATGCTATATATATATTATTAATACTAACTAGTTTTTTATATCGAACATTGCGGTGAAACCGAGCAAATGATAATGTAAAACAAACGTGATTTGAAAAAAAAGCATGTTGTTTAGAAAGTCAAACCATTAGAACGATTTAGTTTATTATCGTACCGTTTTATTATACCAAATAAATACTTTATTTTGAGTATAAACTCATTTTTAACAAAACTTATAACTGAATGTCAGGTAAAGAAATCAAGCACAACTACGTACTTAAGTTTTTAGGAAAAAGTTTTAAACGTAACTTATTAAAAAAGTATCAAATTAATCGATAAATTAATATATGTTATAAAAAGAAAAAAAACAATTATTAAAAAAAGGTAAAGGAATTATATGTTTAAAAAAAAGAAAAATATGTTGTTAAAAGTAAATATAATAATAAACTATTATAATATATTAAATTTTTAAAAAAGTATATATTATAATAAAAATAAAGTTAATAATCATCTTCACTCAAATCAATATATATATAATTGTAGTGATGATAACTATGATAAAATGTACAAGTAACCGATATTTTTAATTGTAGTTATAATATGAATTATGATGGTAATACTTATATTAATAGTTATAATAATTGTAGTATTAGTTATAATATGTTTTATACATACATAACCGAATTTGATCGCATTTTTATGGCACATCGGATTTGGATTTGCTAAAATGCATGACCTCCTTAAGTAATCAAATATCAATAATTATACATGATACATTTTTGGATAATTACACCAGATAGAAAATATGTATATATTAACACACATGATCCGATAATCTCTCGTCCTAGGTTTGAGTATATTACAAGTTATCATTTGGTTCGTGAAAAATTACACAATAAACACTAATTAAGTAGGTTTAACTTATAAAGTATAAAAATAATTAAAACAACTACGAGAACCGGATCCAAACCGGTTTCTCAAAAACGAATTTAACTGCTAGAATCTTAAAGTGATATAAAGAGGCAGATCTTGTCCTGTGGGAGCTTCGTTGAGGCAGCAATAACATATCGTATATGTAATTTGCTTTAACTCTTCATTGAGGCATCCATGACATATGGTGTATATATAATTTGCTCAATGGTGTATCACTTTGGGTGATGATTTTACAAGTTGAAGAATTATACAAATATATTGTGCAATTGGCCATATGAGAATAAAATTGGTGTACAGGTTTATCTTATGATAATTTGGTGTGTGCAAACATTTATAAACTCACAAATTGTTTACATTATTTGTTTACATTTTTTTTCTTTGATCAATGGTATTAACCCTAACTATATGACTTATTTAATTTGATTATATATTACTTCCTTGTAAATTTTGCATAGAGAGCGGGCATAAAATCTTAAAGTTGTTATTTTTATTTATGTTATATATAGATTATTAATACTAATTGTAGTGATGATAATTATGATAAAATATACAAGTAACCCATATTTTTAATTGTAATTATAATGTGAATTATGATGGTAATACTTATAATAATAGTTATAATAATTGTAGTTTTAATTATAATACTTTTTATACATACAAAACCGAATTGAACGCATTTTTGCTCCTGCTTGGTTTGTTTAAAACCGAACCGAGCATTTTCCAACCGAGACAAAGTCGCATGAGCGTCTTTCGATCCGAGTATTTTTCAAACGAACGTCAAGCGAGTATCAAGTGTCATAGAACAAATATGGAAGTGACGATCAGGGTGTTAGTTTTTAGAGTAAATTGTAGTAGCTTTCACCGAATAAGAACACAAATATAAATTTAACAAATAACAAGAATAGGAAAAACACTCAACTAGTTCTACCGAGATCATATGAGTGAAAACATATAGTCATCGATCGAGTGAAGCATGCCCTTGTTCTATCAGAAGTTTGAAATCGAATGAACCAGTTGAAGCAAAACATTGGTGAGTTAGCGTCTTGGCAATGGAGAATTCGAATAATGATGGTCGATGCAGGGTCTAATTAGGATTATGTACTTTTAAATTGAATGGTTGGTTGACACTTGAGTATCCATCGACGCTTCACATTTCAGTATTTTGATATTTTGACTCATTTATTCAAATGGACATTGGATTATTGGACGATGGACTATTGGTATCGGTCTTTAATTCTGTATTTAAATGGTATCTATTTGGATCTTGAACCAAACATTATTAATGTACGCCTCTAGTTATTTTATTAATATGTTTATATATATACTAAAAAATAAATTGAGCCAACTGAACTAAGTGGACCTTTGCTTGTGCTCGGTTCGTTTACAAACCGAACCAATCCGAACCGGGCGTCTTGTTCAATCGGGCTGAATAGAACGAGCAAATTCTGATCATTTTTCAATCGAGCATCGAGCAATTTGAACAGCCTTACATACAATTGTAAGAATATGTTGTTAATTTGTCATAAAAATAAAGAATGGTAATCATAAAACGTTACAAATAATAATAGTAATACTAAAAATGGTTGTAAATAGTGTTGTTATTAAAATAAATTTAGTTATAGTATTAAATATACATGTATTAATCATATGAATAATAACTGATGGTATTTAATAATAATAATATATTAGTAATTGTTATACTTTTGAAAATAACATTAACGTTTGTATTCACAAAATTATAGTAATAATAACTTTAACAATTTTAGTTAAGTTAAAGAATAATAACAATCATATTATATATATAGTTTTTTTTCATGAATGGTAGCTTTATTTTTATAATAACATATAGTTTTTTTTTCATATTTTCATTATTTCAATATTATAATAAATCATTAATATTATAATAAGTTATTAATATATTTAAAATTTAACTTTTAACGATCTTTTAATGTATTGATCCTGTTGATGCATATTTTGTGTCTGTAACTTGTCTTTATTAAGCGTTGTAATTTAGCGTTCTTTATTTATCGAGTCTGTATTTCCGTCCGTCGACCAAGTCGGATATCCTCCTATCCTACTTGGGTCCGACAGTTTGTCTCTCTGTTTTTGTAATGTTATATGAACTATGCATGTTGCATATGGTAGTAGATTATGTTTGCTTGTGTGTTTATACTTGTCTGCTGCAAACTGTCACAGTTTGCAGCATAACGAATTATGCAGCCCACGACGAAAGTATATCTTTCGTCGTTAACATATATGACGAAACACCCTTTGGATGGTTATCCAAGTTTCGCCATGAATAGTGATGAAACACCTAGTGTTTCGTCAACTTTGGTATTTCGTCAGGCCCATGTATGTGTTTCGTCAACACTTGGGCTGGGCTGCCTATATAAACACCATCTGGTTTCAGTATGAAACCATGAGAGCATACCTACTGTGAAGTTTTATTGTCAAACATTGTGTGTATTTGTTTGATCCTTGTTCTCATCCGTTTTAATCAATTGACTGTGATTCATTGGTTACTTCATGTTCTGGTGATTTTCTGTGTTTGGTTTGGCATCGTCACGGGGATTCCGCACTCGTGATTGTGTTTTATATAAACAAGTGATTAGGTTTGTGATCGATCCTCCGAAAACGGACCTACAAGTGGTATCAGAGCATTGGCTCTTATCCTTGTTTAAAACCAAACATAGTTGTTATTTTATCAAGTGTTGAAACTGTTGTTTAGATTTTCTGAAAAATGTGTTCTAGAAAAAAAAACTCATAATTTCCTAGAAAAGTTTCTGAAAATCTGTTAGATCTTGTTTGTTTGCTAAAAAATTTTATCAAAAACCTTGTTAGATTGCATGTTTACATGGTAAAACCAGGTTTTTAGTGAAAGTTTTGTGCAAATTTGTGATTCGGAAAATTCTCCGGTGAAAAACTTGGCCGGAAAGTTCATACATTCATCAGTGTTCTTTATATCTTCAAGTGACCTTCAAGTGTTCTTGAGATATTGTTGATTTTAAAATTAAAAGATAAATTGATTAATTGATTAAAATATGGAGACCATACTTAGGTTGGTAAGACAGGTATGTTGGTAAGTTGAAACGGGTGTCTTGTTAGTTGAATGGATAAGATTTACTTTTGAAAAATCTCACCAACTTTCTCACCAACTATCTGTGATCATATCTCGATGAAAATCTATAGCGACGAAATATCTAGAGTTTCGTCAAAAGCAACTTCGACGAAAGACCTTGTGTTTCGTCAAAGGTACTTCGACGAAAGATCTTGTGTTTCGTGGAAAGAGTGTTTGACGAAAAACCATCTTTCATCATACTTGGTTTTTCGCCAAAGACCAGTGTTTCGTCGAGATACTTGTAACATTTTCAACAGAGGCTTTGCAAAAGTGTTTTAACAGTCTGTTTTCAAGTGTGTGATCAGGTATTTACTTTCATACATCAATCATGAGTTGTACTAGTCCATGGGATTGGAGCACGGATCCAAGACAAGGTGAAGATCAGACCTCCCTAGCCGTTTGAATGAGGAATGTTATGCCACAACGATCTATTAGTGAAAGTCAATGGGCATTTGTGATGAACCAGAATCAAAGCATTCAGAATCTGTTGTTAAGTGAGAGTGAAACGGGTAGCAACAACCGCCCGCCAAAGCTGAATCATATGAACGAATATCCGTCTTGGAAAAATCGTTTCCACACTTATGTTCTAGGGTAAAACACCGAGTTATGGACGTGCTTCATTAAGCCATATAACACAGCTCTTGAAGAAGCAGGATCAAATGCGACAACCTTTGAAAATATGCAAGAAGCCGACAAAAAGGCATATGATCTGGAGAAAAAGGTGTTTTCTATTCTCACACAAGCACTCCACAAAGACATCTATCATCAATTTGGTTATTGTACTAGCATGAAAGATTTATGGGATGCCTTGGTAGCAAGAGGAGAAGGGAATGCGGCTACAAGAAAGACACGGCATGATTTGTTGAAGAAGGAATTTGAATCATTTCAATTCATGGATAACGAAACACCAAATGATATGACAACTCATTTTTATCATTTAATTAGTGAAATGTATTCCTATGGTTTTCTTGCAACTCAACGGGAAATGGTTGCAAGGTTTGCTGATGGTCTACCCCCAAAGTGGAGTTCATTCATTGAACTGTTAAAGCATACGGGCACTTTAGAGACTGTCAGTATCTATGAATTCATTCAGTAGTTGGAGCACAAGAATGATGAAGAAATCCGGAAAGCTAAACGGATTCCAAATCCTCAAAATACTGAAATGTACCTCGCAGGTTTTAATTCTGCAGCTAGTTCCAGTTCCGCTCAGCAACCAAGACTACAAACGGCGTTTATGTCCAATACAAGTTCCTTTCCTTTTCCCCGGTCAGCTCCTCCTCCGGTTTTCGATCCAAGAGCCTATCTTCCGCCAGCGCATGTTATTGCTCAAGCTCACGCTTTTTCAAAACCTCAATTCGGCGCGAATGCCTGGCTACCTAAACCCGAACCTCCACCTCAAGTTTCCACTACTCAACCTCAATTTGATCTAAGTGCTTATATTCCGCCCCCACCACAAGCCCAACCACAACAACAACAGCAAGCATGTTATAGTAACAACCCTCCACCCCAAAACCCCAACACAGTCAGAGTTGATAAGTCAAACCTTTTGAAAGTAAGCATCGAAGTGGCAAAGGAACATATGGAACTTCTCAACACAATGTTTAGTGCCCATTGCGGATTGGTCGCAGGTCAAATTGGAAACATCAATCTGACCAATGAAGATTATCAACAGATAGACCGTGATGAAATGGAGTTAATGGGCATCAAGTGGGCGTTTGCAAGTGCTGTTCGAAGGGCTAAGGATTTTATGAAACAAACTGGGAGAACTACCTTGGAAAGCAAAAAGGATACGAAGTACGGTTTCGATAAGGATGCGGTTACATGTTTCAACTGCGGCGAAAAGGGTCACTTCAAACGTGAGTGCACTCAACAAAGCAGGCAAGGCAATCAAAATCCCTTCCGAAATCAGACGAGTACTTCCAACACAAATCAAGAAAACCGTGAAAGAAAGATAGTAGCTGTGAACAACACGACCAACCAAAACCAGGCTGGACCTTCAAACACCAACCGAGCATTAGTAGTTCAAGCTGATGAAGGATTTAATTGGTCAGTACAGTTTGGAGATGGTGATCAAGAAGGAGGAGGAACCGCATGTTATGCAAAGATCATCAATCACATCAAGCATGTTCACAAAGAAGAGTTTTCTGAAAGTGATGATAGCTCGGGTTATAGCGGTAGTTCGGATGAAGAAAGCTCGAATGCGGGAGGTTATAATTCTGAATCAGATGTGAAGGAAGAGATGAATTCTGATGTTGATGATTTATTAAAGGATGCTGAGGAGTTAAAAATATTTTTGTACAGCAGACGATAAAGTTTTAAATTTGTATACTTTATGTTTTACAAGGGATTGAAAACAAGATATATAAGTAAATAATGAGACAACGATAAATGGCTAGAAATATAAACATCATGTTTTTTAAAATAAAACTATTTTAATTAATACGGATAACAATTACTAAATAATAATATAAATTATTAAATAATAGTTGTAGGTCTGTTTTTTCTCGGAGGATCCGATACGTAACCTATCCTTGTTTATATCAAACACTATCACGGGTGCGGAATCCCCGTAACGATGCAAACCAAACAAACGTAAAGCGAGTAATACAAACAGATAATCAAAGATTCACTTAGATTAAAAGGACGAGAACAATATCAAACATATACACACAATGTTTGACGATAAACTCTCTGGTTTCAATATGCTCTCATCAACTAAACTGTGAAATATGCAAAGCTATTTATACTAAACATTGAAAGAAAACACTATGAACGAAATCACTAGTGATTTCGCCATACATGTTTCATGAAATCACAAGTGATTTCGTCACTTTGATGTTTGATGTAGCAGCCCACATATTAGTCAAAGCCCACAGATAAGTTACGGCCCAATGTTGAAATGAATTGGCCCAGATGCATTTCTTTTCTGTTACTAGACTTTTCACCAATTTCAACATAAGACAAATGTTGTGACATCACCATGACATCACAATGATGATGTCATGGTGATGTGTAAACGGGAATGGCTTGCGGCGCTCCGTGCTTCGCGTGTCGAACTCTGGGGCGCACGACGGAGGAATGTCGTGACGTCGGGCTGGAGCCGGACCTAACCGAGTCGACCCGAACCGAATCGAACCGAGTCGAGTCGCGTCCACATAAAGTGTACCAACAAACTCCCCCTTGGACGCTACTCGTGAGGTTCGTCTTCCGTGTCTTTCATGTCAGAGGATCTTCAAAGTCTCCACGCGTCGTAAGTAGAAAGTGTATCAACAAACTCCATTTTCATTTAGGTAGTGTGTTAACAAACTCCTCCTTAGAATGAACTCTCCATTGAGTTATGCCCGTGAATCTTTTGACTTGTCAATTCTTCAGATCCTTGTGGTGTTGATGAAGGGTCAGCGGCAACTCGATCATTTTATCCTTTGAGTGCCTCCACTTCATGTCTTCATTCCAAAGCTTGTCATCGAACATGTTCTCCTCGCCTTTAGCATCTGCACATGCAAGAAAGCTAAACGCGTAATGAGAACAGCCGCTTGGAAGATAATTATCATTTAAACAAACGACACATATGAGATCAAATCTCAATCAAACACCGACCGACAACAGTTTGAAAGTTTAGAAAATGATCAATTTTATTGCTTTAACTTTCAAAATCTGTCAACTTCGACTGTTTATGAAGATGCAATTGTTTTCCGGCTTAAAATCAGGATTTTGGGTAGGATAGACTCGAGTTCCAACATCGGTCAATCAAAAATAAACTAGAAGCAAAATCTTTTTGGATTTTATAAAGTCTATATTAAAACACACCTAAAATCTTTTTGGTATTTTTTAATTTTTCAAATGTAAAGACGGAAAGCAATAAATAAATATATACAGAAGATACAGAAACTGAAAGTAGTAAACAAATATTTACAGACATTCTTTTTGCGAGTTTCGAGGGTAAGAGAATCATATCAGTGTACGGTCATGCCAAAACGCTCTTATTGTTCAATTAGTTAACATTAAGATAAGCATCCTATAACAATTATCGGTATTGTTGTCCACATAAGCTCAACTTATCAGATGTAATCATGGCTAGGGGATACGTTAAGGTATGATTTATACTTACCGACCGGTGTTCATCCACACACGACACATTCCCGTATCAAGGCATGCGCGAGAGTTCATCTTACCGGTGAGTATACCGTTTATCATCTGTTTGACCGTCTAAAAGATGTGAGAAACTCACTTATTTTGATTGAAAACAAGCCCTATGTGATAGAATCACTTATTGATGAGGAACTTGATTTTCAGATGCATGAGGGCACAGGAGCAAGTCCGTGAACAGGTCAGTACTTTCGTACAGTAGAGAGACGAACTTGACTCCCGCAAAGAATCTGTGATATATTTTATCACTTATTTTGTTTGGACATGTGATTGTTGATCACTTATTGAGGTCGTATGCAATATGTGCACGTATGAATAGTATCATGGAAGATCTAGACTTCGTCTCCGTTATTTTTACGGTTTGAGATACAACCATGATACCCAAATGATAAACAGCATAAAGACCGAATATCTCAGAACCTCGACAATCTCTCAAACGAAATTTCGGTACTAAGACCATATGCCAATGTGCGGTTCCCACCTGGTCTTCAGTCGATTTAAGGTTTATATCCTGCACACTTTAAAATGATTGTGAGCCTACCGATACATCTTATATAGAGCTGCTTATCGTTTTTCATTTTGCATTTCATTTCGAAGAGGTTTCGACAGACCACTGATTTACTATCATTTTCTCTTTTTCTCGCCAGGAAACTCATTTTTGTTTTTCCAATGTTTTTGCGTTTTGAAATTTTTTCGATGTTTTTGAATTTTCAAATTTTGATTTACTCCCCCTAAAATGCAATAAACTAAGATAAATATTAAAAACTCAAAGGTATTTACAAAAACGATTTTCCGATGTCGGTTAACTCATGTTTTACCTCAATGTCGTTTACCAAAATTAATTTTGAATCAGAAATGATTTATCGAATTTTGGAAAAATGAGTTGGCATGTCGGTAAGAGGTGCGAACCATGACAACATTGACAAGTTTCATAATGAAACAATCACGTGTGAGGTGATATTCGAGATCAACGTGTCTAGCCAAAGACTGCTGTACTAGATGAGAATTATTCATAAAGCAGCTTAAATATCGACAAGTATAGGAGAGATTAGAAATTTAAAACCGTATCCTGCAACTGCTTCGTGCATTGCAAGGAATCTGAGCGCTCTCCCAAACTGGATATCCACCCGGTGTGGATTTCAAAGTCGATTTTGTAGCTACTTCAATTAATCCAAGAAAACTCTTCACAGCAACAAGAACATAAACCTTTGGGTCCGGCTGGTCTTCTACAATGCACCAGCGAAGGTCTTTGTCTTTCTCTTTGAGAAGTAGTGTGCGGTTATTCAATCCATGCCAAGGCATCCGCACACCCGGTTGGTTTGTTCAACAAACACATTTTCTTCAATCACACCACTAAGAAATGTACACTGCACGTTCACCTTGTTGATTTTGAATCTTCAGACGTGCTGCAGGTGCGTACATTATGATTGAATCTATCCTGGGGACCCGATCAAAACCTTGAACAATCAAACTCTTGGAATGATTTTCATTTTGTCAAAGCTTTTCAATCTCTTTCGATAGATAATTCTGTCTTCTTTTCTTTTTCTTTCCATCAAAGGCAACAATTTCTTTTGTCGCCGATCTTGTGCATGAACATTCCACTATCAATAATCCTATGACTATCGAAAGTTCCTCCTGGAACATCCTGCACACTCACTCAGAGATTAGATGGAGAGGGGGACCCAAGCCTTCACAGACTTGGGTCGTCCTTCATCATCGAGGATTTTGACTTCGATTTCCTGATGATTCGGAATGGATTGAGCTTCCCCTGAAATGGTTACCGATTTTGGTTTCCAAATCTGTTTTTGTTTTTCATTTTTTATTTCTAACTTAACAGACTTTGTTTGGACAACCTCCGGTTTTAACGCCTTTTCAATCACCTTCACATTTTTACGTCGTTGTTTTGTTCCCTGTTCTTTAACAGTTCTTTTATCATGCTTTGGTGAAACAGGACGACGTTGTGGGTGAACCTTTTCAGAGGGGGCTCTTTCAACAAAATTTGGTTTGGGCGAGTTTGTGCAGTCTTTAATGATGTGCCCAAACTTCCCACACTTAAAACATTTTCTCCTTTCAACAAACTTAGGAGAATCTGATCGACGGCCTGACGTTGAAGTTGTAGACCCAGAGGTACTAGCTTCACACCCATTTGTGTGTTGGGTGTAATTGTTATCACTATTACGTTTCAAAATGTTGACTTTTTGAACAAAATCGGTATTTGACTTATTTTCAAAAGTCTCCACTTTATCAGTACCTTTGGATGCCACAAATTTAATGTCTTTGTTTTTCTTCTTGAAACAAGCTCCTTTTGTTTCAGCCTTTGGTTGTGTAACCTTAGGCTTTTGAGCTCGTTGTTGTTGTTTACCCCTAAAAGTGATAGGTTGTTGCTTCGTTGGTGATTTTTTATTTCCAAATTTTCTTCTAACTTCAGCTTTTGGAATCGGATCACACTGAGTTACTGAAACTCTCGGGATCCCCTTTTTCAAAAAACTTACTTGTAGTATCTTCAAACACTTTATCAATCAAAGATTGATTGACATTTTTAATTGGAAAAGTTGTGTTTGAATAAATTTTATCATCACCAACTAAAGTGTACAACACATTATTACTCTTAACGGTAGACACAGATTCATTGTCATCTTTGACATCCTTGACAGGATCTATCACTTGCTTGGCAACAGGTTGCACGGCAGGAGTAGGAGGATCCCAAAGAATATGATTCTCAATTGGAATTTCTACTCCTTTCGTCTCATCAAGTGATTCATCCTGGTCATTCACATCTGATTCATCATCTGAAGAATCATAGTCCTCAATGGTTGGAGAACTTCGATTTGAAGCACATGATGACTTTTCTTTCCGATCAGATGAGCCCTCCGATGAATTGTCCGGTTCGAACCCTAGGCCAGTAGTAACTTCCTCATAATCAAGAGGCACACTGGGTTCATACCGAGGCATATCCTCTTCATCGGGCGTTCGAGTATAGTTGTCTCTCAAAGGGGGCGGACACTTCCTATACCCAACGCCTTTCATGTTTCCCTTTAGTTGTTGAACGTCGATGATGTGATCGAGCACAAATCGGGAGTTAGAATAACTCTCCAATTTTTGCTTGATAGCATCATGCTCGCATTTGGCAATGGCTAGGTCCTTTTTGGTTTTCTCAACGATGTTAATGTAATCGTTAATACTAACTTGTTTATGATAAACAGTTTTGGTCACTTCGGAAACACTTTTCTTTAAAGTTTCAATTACAGATTTAAAATCCTTTTCGTTTCTAACCAGAGCCATATTTGCTTCTTTGCACTTGGATTGTGACTATGAAGCTTTTCAGATTCAAGCTTCAAATCAGCACAATCATTACAAACACTAGGAGCAGGAGTTTCAGAATTTACCTGACTCGTAGAGGCTGAGACATTTTCCATAAAGGCAGTTTGAAAAGAAAAAGATCCGTCTTCAGTGAAGAACTTCTCCATTCCTTGAGATGCTACAGCAGCCTTCTTGATCAGAATTGATTTCTGACATTTCAACTCCTCTGCTTCATTCAACAAGTCTTTAAGATCAGAACTTGCTACTTCCCTCACATCAGATTCAGAATGATAATCGCCCGAAGTAGAACTTTCTTCATCAGAACTCCCGGTATAACCCGAACTGTCGTCACTTTCAGAAAATTCTTCCTTATGAACGTGCTTGATGTGATTGATGATCTTTGCATAACACGCTGTTCCTCCTTTATCTTGATCACCTCCCCCAAGTTGTAAAGACCAATTAAACCCTTCATCAGCTTGAACGGTCAATGCTCGATTTGTGTTTGAAGGACCAGACTGGTTCTGGTTGTTATTCACCGCTACTACCCCTTTTTCACGGTTATCTTGATTGGCATTGGAAGTACTTGTCTGATTTCTGAATGGATTCTGGTTGCCTTGTTTACTTGGTCTGGTGCACTCACGTTTGAAGTGCCCATTTTCGCCACAATTGAAGCATGTAACTGCTTCTTTATCGAATCCGTACTTTGTATCCTGCTTACTTTCCAAAGAACTTCTCCCTGTTCGAACCATAAAGTCCTTCGCCCTTCTAACAGCACTTGTGAATGCCCACTTTATATCCATCAACTCCATTTCATCACGGTTGATTTGTAGATAATCTTCGTTGGTCAAACTGATGTTTCCAATTTGACCTGCGACCAAACCGCAGTAAGCACTGACCATTGTATTAACAAGTTCCATATGTTCCTTTGCTACTTCAATGCTAACATTTGAGAGGTTTGATGTATCAACTTTGACTGTGTTAGGGTTTGTGGGTGGAGGATTGTTGGTATAATGAGCTTGTTGTTGTTGTGGTTGGACTTGTGGTTGTGGTTGGGCTGGAATATAAGCACTCGGATTGAACTGAGGTTGAGTAGTGGCAACTGGAGGTGTATAAGGAATAAAACCTCCTCCAGAATAAGCCTGAGCTTGAGCGCTCAAATGTGCTGGCGGAAGATAGGCACTCGGATCAAAGACAGGAGGTGGAGCTGATTGAGGAAACGGAGAAGAGTTTGTATTTGATACAAACGCCGTTTGTAACTTTGGTTGCTGAGCTGAACTTGAACTAGCTGACGGAATAATACCTCCTCCATAATACATTTCGATATTTTGAGGAGCAGCAATTCGTTTAGCTTTCCGAATTTCTTCATCATTCTTGTGTTCCAGCTTCTGTATGAATTCATAGATACTGACATTTTCAGCATCTAGAACACCGGTATGCTTTAAAAGCTCAATGTATGGGCTCCACTTTGGAGGTAGCGAATCAGCAAACCGTGCAACTAATTCCTGTTGAGTTGAAGTAACACCATAAGCAAACATTTCACTAATCAAATGATAAAAACGTGTAGTCATATCATTTAGAGTTTCATTTTCCAAGAAGTGATATGATTCAAACTCTTTCTTCAATAGATCATGACGTGACTTTCTAGTAGCTGCATTTCCTTCTCCTCTTGTTACCAAAGAATCCCATAATGTTTTCGTGTCCGTACAATAAGAGAATTGATGATAAATATCTTTGTGAAGCGCTTGGGTAAGAACAGCAAACGACTTTTTCTCAAATTCATAGGCTTTCTTGTCATTTTCTTGCATGTTAGAAAAACCCTCTGCCGTTGAAGCTGCTACTTCGAGAGCATTATTGCGTGGAGTAATGAAACACCTCCAAAGATCAGTGCTTTGCCCTTGAACGTATGTATGGAAACGACCTTTCCATGATGGAAACTCGTTCATATGATTCAACTTTGGTGGGCGATTGTTGCTGCCCGTTTCGCTCTCGCTGAGCAAAAGATTTTGAATATTTTGATTTTGACTTGATACAAGTGCCCATTGTCCTGCACTTATAGAAGGTTGACCAAAAACATTCCTCACCCATGCTGATGCAGAGGTCGGATCTTCACGTGGTCTCGAGTCCATACTCCAATCCCATGGACTTATGCAGCTCATATTTGATGTATGAAGTGGAATACCTGATCAAACAATTTAAAACACAAAGTTAGAACAGTTTTGCAAGCTCTCTGTGTAAAAGTTACAACAGATCAGGATGTTTGACGAAATCAGAATGGTGATTTCGTTGATCCTTGTTTGTTTGTGATTTCGTTAACAAAAAAACAAATATGGATGAAATCGGATTTCGGTGTCAAGTTGCCAAGTGATTTCGGCCCAACTTATAAGGACTAGAAGTTGATTTCAGCTGGAGACAAAAGCACAAGGTGATTTCGTTGAAATGTGAATTCGGCCCAAGTAAGGTGATTTCACCCAGATAAGATGGTAGGCCCTAGTATATCCGGTCCACTTTTTCGAAAACACAACAGTTGCCGAAGGTTGTTGGTGACAATCGGCCCAAACTTGGATTTCGGCCCAGTTGTTGGTGATTTCGTCCAGAGAAAACAAAGGTGATTTCGGCTCAAACTTGGATTTCGGCCCAGTTGTTGGTGACCATCGGCTGAGCTTGATACATTTGACTTAGGTGTTTTCGTTGACTATTTGAACAAGGGATTTTGGCTGGTTGATGTTCAGAATGGTTTGGTTTTCGGCTATAAGTGACAAAGTTGTTGGGTGTTTTCGGCAATAAGGTGATTTCAGCAAGGTGGTGATTTCGGCTGAGATGTTTTTGTGGTTACCAGCTAGCTATTAGATATTTTGAAAACCTTATCCTGACAATAGGGACAACAAATTCAACAAAGTATGGTTGGTTCTCTGATTTCGGTACTCTATTTTCTTACCAACTAATGATCACAGTACACTCTTTTCAAACCCACTTCTAATATTATATTGATAAACAAATTCAGTAGCTACTCCAAATAGATCAAACACAAAGATATTCAACTAATCAGTTTGAAGATCTCAAGAACACTGTCAAGAACACTTTGAAGATTATGAAATTTCCGAAGATAATTTTGCCTATATTTTCAACAAAAACCCAAATGTCAACATGTATAGATGCAATATAACATGTTTTCAATAAAACTTTGGCAAACAAACAATATCCAGGCAGATTTCTAAGCACTTTTTCAAGAACAACAACCACAAATACTAGAATTTTGCATAAACTTTCTATGAAAACCAAAATCTAATCATGCACACATGTAATCTTAACAGGGTTTTCAATAAAACTTTAGCAATGAAGCAAATGATAATCAAATTGTTAAGAAGACTTTTCCAGAAATATATGAATCTCAAGAACAGTTTTTGGAAAATCAACAACAACACTCGATATAAACCTAACTATGTTTGGTTTAAACAAGGATACGAGCCATAGCTCTGATACCACTTGTAGGTCCGTTTTTCTCGGAGGATCCGATACGTAACCTATCCTTGTTTATATCAAACACTATCACGGGTGCGGAATCCCCGTAACGATGCAAACCAAACAAACGTAAAGCGAGTAATACAAACAGATAATCAAAGATTCACTTAGATTAAAAGGACGAGAACAATATCAAACATATACACACAATGTTTGACGATAAACTCTCTGGTTTCAATATACTCTCATCAACTAAACTGTGAAATACGCAAAGCTATTTATACTAAACCTTGAACGAAAACACTATGAACGAAATCACTAGTGATTTCGCCATACATGTTTCACGAAATCACAAGTGATTTCGTCACTTTGATGTTTGATGTAGCAGCCCACATATTAGTCAAAGCCCACAGATAAGTTACGGCCCAATGTTGAAATGAATTGGCCCAGATGCATTTCTTTTCTGTTACTAGACTTTTCACCAATTTCAACATAAGACAAATGTTGTGACATCACCATGACATCACAATGATGATGTCATGGTGATGTGTAAACGGGAATGGCTTGCGGCGCTCCGTGCTTCGCGTGTCGAACTCTGGGGCGCACGACGGAGGAATGTCGTGACGTCGGGCTGGAGCCGGACCTAACCGAGTCGACCCGAACCGAATCGAACCGAGTCGAGTCGCGTCCACATAAAGTGTACCAACAATTACTACTAAATAATAATATAAATTATTAAATAATAGTATTATTAATAATAACATACAAATAGTAGTTATAATAATAATAATAATAATAATAATAATAATAATAATAATAATAATAATACTAATAGTAATAATATTAATGATAACTGGGTTTTACCAGCTTTGCATTGTCGTGCCCTCGGGCGGGTGCAGGGTCGGGTTTTTCCCAGAACTGGTGGCATGGAGGGCTAGGGGCTCCGTGCGTGTAGTAAGGTTCTATTTGGAAGATTTTTGTTATTTTTATTTATGTTATATATTGATTATTAATACTAACTAGTTTTTTTTATATCGTGCGTTGCGGCGAAACCGAGCAAATGATAATATAAAACAAACGTAATTTGAAAATAAATCATGTTGTTTAGAAAGTCAAACCATTAGAACGATTTAGTTTATCATGATACCCGTTTTATGATAACAAATAAATATTTTATTTTGAGTATAACCTCGTTTTTAACAAAACTTATAGCTGAATGTCAGGTAAAGAAATCATGCACTACTACGTACTTAAGTTTTTAGAAAAAAGTTTTAAACGTAATTTATTAAAGAAGTATCAAATTAATCGATAAATTAATATATGTTATAAAAATAAAATAAAAACAATTATTAAAAAAAGGTAAAGGAAATATATGTTTTAAAAAAAAAGAAGAATATGTTGTTAAAAGTAAATATAATAATAAACTATTATAATATATTAAATTTTAAAAAATATATATTATTATAAAAATAAAGTTACTATTCATTATCACTCGAAATCAATATATATATAATTGTAGTGATGATAATTATGATAAAATGTACAAGTAACCGATATTTTTTATTGTAGTTATAATATGAATTATGATGGTAATATTTATAATAATAGTTATAATAATTGTTTATCTATATCTATACTACTTTATAATGCATATTCAAAGGACTTCTTAAAGTCATAAAAATTCCCTTAAAACACTCCTAAAGCATGGTTTACAAGTCTTTTAAGCACCAGAAAACTTCACTTTCCACTTATACCCTTCCACTCAAACTATACCCTTTCACTCAAACAAACGAAATGCGCGGCCCCTGAATCCCATTTCAAATTTCAAACCTCCATTCCATTCTCTCTTTCTCTCTCTCTTCCTATCAGATCTGGCGACCGTAAATCTCGGATCTGGAGCGTGCGATGATGAACCACCGGTAAGTCCTAACCGATGAAGCTCCGGTAAGTCCTTCTTCTCTTACATGTTTCATTGGTTGTTAGATCGGTCCGAGGAATCCGGTGGCTAGGATTTCGTTTTAGGTGTCCGTAAGGCGGCAACGTGAGAAGGAGGTCGCTGCTATGACTCCTGCAGTGGCAGGGGATGATGGTGATTATCGATCTATTCCGTGGTAAGCTCCAACATCTTTTCTTTTCTTGCATTAAAGTTTGTTTCTTTATTTCTTATATTGATTCCGATAAGTATACTAAATTTCTTGTTTGAAGGAAAGATGAAGTAACCAGGACCACACGTGTTGAGGAATTTTGTTTCATCACATATACTACTTACACAAAATCAGAGGTTTGATTACTGATACACTTTCTTAAACTTGTTTAATTTGTATCTTATTTTGACCTAGGAATGGGTTTGGTGTTCTTAGGGTTTGTTTGGATGAAATAACTTGAATCCTGATATTTTTTACTCATCTTGATGTGTATATGGATGAATTGATGTGCAGATTTCTTGGGTCTTGCAAGAGAAACCCTTTTTTTAAACGGCGTAGAGAAACCCTAAAACACAAAATTGGTCGGATCATGAAAGATTTTCAACCTGAAATCGCTGTTAGGGGCCACAATCAAACGCACAAGAGGTTGAGAGGTATGGTTTATGTGGTTTACTTGATTCTGGTACTGGATTATGTTGATGGCTACTGTAATTCTGAACTCATGGTTATAAACCCTGTACATTTTTTCGAATCTTCTTATTTGTTTACGAATTTTTTGATTTTTCAGTTGTTCAGTGGATGATCCAGATCTCCGTTTCACATTTTTTGAGTTTTTTTTTTCTCAAACACAGTGGTGGTGATAACCCCCACGATGGAAGATGTCGGAGATGGCGGTCGTGGGTGGAAACCTAGACGGCTGCGGAGGGTGCCGGTATTTGCTTTCAGCAATTCTTCTGTGGAGTTTGGGTAGCTTTTTGTCAAGATCCAGTGAAATGGCTATGATTTTTGTGTTACAAGGAAGAAGATGCTGAGACGCTTCTTGGCCACATGAAAAATCTGTGGTTCCTCGAATGTGCCCTATCTTGAAAGTGTCCCCATTGCCCTCAGCTGGTAATTTTCATAACTGTTTTTCACTATCAGTGATTACCACAGCTTCAAACAGCTCTTGTAGGTTGTTTTGTTACATTTAATTATATGATTTTGTAAAAGTTGACCGTATTATAGTCAACCTGGAAGGATTCCCCAGATATACCAGAACTTGTAATTTGGTGTTAGAATTGCTAATTACACACCCAATATCCTTGGCAGTGTTACTATAATTTTAATTTTTAAAGAAATTATCATGTTGGTTCTAAAGTTTAAAAATTGAATATATGATATTGTGTGAAAGTGTAGTGTGGAAGTCAATAGCCATCATTCCGTAGTCCCGGAAGTCTTTTATTGCATTATATATCTGCATTTTTTTAATTTTGAATCTTTAGCTTGGTTTCTCTCCTTCAGGATCTAATTTTGATGTGATATTTTCTTAATTGCAGTGACATTGTTGGCGGGTATTGGTGTGGCGGAAAAGGAGCCTGTAACGCGCAATACTATGGCTGGTCACCTAAGTAATAGTCAGGTAGAAGTCATAACATAATGGTTCAATCACCTTTACTAGAATTTGAATATGATTTATGTTAAATTTTGTATCTTGTTTGTTAGAGGATGCTGGGCTTCATGCGAGAACTGTAAGCACCGTATCGACAGTTGATAGTGGTGAGTGTATTGAGTTTTGAGTCATATGTATATTTTGGCGCTTTGGTTTGAGATTGAATGAATCCGGTTTGCTAATTAGTTTTTTGTGTTTTCTTTCTTTGTTTGTGAAGATATGATTGATGAAGGTGGGAACCCGATCTGGAAGAACCGAGTTGAAAGTTGGAAAGATAAGAAGAAAAAGGGGGGCGGTAAGGTTGCTAAAGAAGTTCAAGTGCCTGTTGATCACAACGATTGTTACTACAAATCTCAACAAAATTATTGATGTCAACTACTATCCAGTTGAAACTGCAAAAAGGTCAAACTTACGGCACAGGTCCATTGGCATTGGTGTTCAGGGTCTTGCAGATACTTTCATTCTGCTTGGTATGCCATTTGATTCTCCAGAGGTAATAATAATCACATATGGTTACAAAAATTGTGTTATTTTTTCAATGAATACATGATTTAGGTGGTTTTGTAAAACTGTCAAAATTGCAGGCTCAACAGTTGAACAAAGATATATTTGAGACAATATACTACCATGCTCTGAAAGCTTGATCTGAGTTGAAAGAACCTCCGCTAATTATCGCCAATACTGTACTTTCAATCCTGGGGTACTTTCACTAAACCTGTATGATTTTCACTTCATTACATGTTTATATGCAAATTTAAAAAACAAATCAAACATTGTTACAGTTTTTTTTTCAAAAAGCGCACCTGCAGCGCGATTTATTGGCAAAATATTGACCATGAGGTGCGCGCCTCATGTATTCCCCATATTTTTGTGTAGAAGGTTGTTGTACAGCATGCTTTTCAGGATGTACCTGCAGCGCGATTTATTCGCTGTTTTGTTACTGGTCCTGTTCCTCGCATCCGTGTTTGCCCTCCGGCCGGTGCTCCCAAGTTTGGCTTTCTAATGCATGACTTGCTTGAGTATGCTTTACGAATTTGCTGTTACTGGGTTTGTTGTTTAGCTATTGAATCATCTGAGTTAGGTGTTCGGGTTTGGTGTTATTGGGTTTGGGCTCGCCAAGATTGGTTTAAACTGCTGAAGGCTATTAATGTTCTGAAGTGTTTGGGCCCTGGGTTTATGATTCATTTGAAGGCCCAATGTCGTGTTCTAAAAGCCCAAGCTGGTCCTTGGATGAAGCGCGCCTTTTTGTGCCTCAGCACCGTTTTTTCACAAAAAACCCATTTTTGCGCCTAGGCTACCACCAGGCGCTATAGGTGCGCCTCGCTGCGCCCGAGCGCCTAGGCGCGCGCTTTTTGTGCTTTTGACAACATAGCACATGAGTGGGTTGACTTGTATCTTTAACATAAGAAATGATCTTGAGTTATTGACTTAAAATGCTTACTAAATTATCATCTGCTATGTTTTTGTTAATTTGATGTAGCGGAAGCCGTTGGGAATTTTCTGGCCATGAAAGAAAGAAGTTGGAGACTTAATGGTGATGATTTTCTAAAGTGGCCAGGCTATTTCAAGAACTAATGCTCGCATTGGATTTGATTGCAACATTAGAAACGGTACCTATTGTCATGTCGAAAGGATGTATTAAAATCTTTTTTAGTTTTATTCGCTCATTTTTTATTTTAGTTATCAAGTAAGAGTACACATGTTCCAAAATGAAAACACTTTGACTTTAAAAGTCAAACTATGCATTTTGTAACGGGGACTCTTGGCATACCAGAACTTTGAATGTAGTTAGGTTCAGCAGTATGTGGTTCCTAAAGACAGTTAAAAAGCCGGATTTCTTCTCTCTATGCTTCAGGGACACTTTCGTCTTTACGGGCTGGGACAATTTATTTCCGGGTTTGATGTTTGTTTTCCGGGGTTTCACCATGTTGTGTTGTGTGCTCCGAATTTACCGTGATGTCCCGAGTTTGCTGCATTGGTCCGAGTTTGCTGCCATGATCTGGGGTTGCTGTCATGCTCCGGGATTACTGTCAGGTCCATTTCTACCCATCTAATTCTTAATGTATTTTCTTTACATTTTACACTTACTTTGTAAAAATTGTATTAAGGCTGCCAAGCATAAACGACAACTTCAACATTTCCAGCATGCCTGGGGCATATGATTTAAGGAATTCAGAATTAAATGGTCTTTTAAATGGTGACTTGATAATAATAATAACTGGTTAATGGGGAGAATCTTGATTTTCATGCTAACAGATCAAAAAATTCTATGATGCATTATCATAGCACAACCCTTTAAAGTAGAACTGGTGATTTTTGTTGGGTTGACCAGATTACTGTTGATTGAAGATGCTTGGAGTAATGTCAGGCATACAAAGTATAATAGTGAAGACAATGAGGAGGGCAATAATTTGGGTTGACCAGATTACTGTTGATTGCAGATGCTTGGAGAATAAACATACTTTATTTATGTAAATTGTTGTACGCATTATAGAATTATACAATTCTATTATACACCTATTGATTTTGTTACGTATGATCGTTAAAAACTTCCTAGACTCGATTGGAAATATAGTGTTATTGATGAAGCAGAAAGAATGTAGGATAAAGTCGATTAACAAAAACGTGTAGTACGAAGAAATATTTAGTCATTTGTGAATTGTAATTTCATTTTTTATTGTTATATGTAATAAAAATGCTGAGATAAGAAGGTTGGTTTGTATTTGGAAGAGGTTTGGGTAAGCTTTTAGAAACAACTTATTGACTTATTGGCTTCTTGGAAAAGTCAGGATTTTGTGACTTATTGACTTATTGGCTTTTTCCCCTCACATACACCCTCTTTGCCAAACATCATTTTAGAGCTTATGACTTTTCAAAAAGCCAATAAGTCAATAAGTTGTTTCAAAAAGCTTACCCAAAAGTCAGGATTTTGTGACTTATTGACTTATTGGCTTTTTCCCCTCACATACATGATACACCCTCTTTGCCAAACATCATTTTAGAGCTTATGACTTTTCAAAAAGCCAATAAGTCAATAAGTTGTTTCAAAAAGCTTACCCAAACATGCCCTTAGTTTTTACTTGTGGACAATTATATGGGTCACTGTTAATAGTCAATGGTTTGTATTTGGAAGAGTTAGTTTTTACTTGTGGACGGTTATGACTCAAAACCGAACCGCCCTGTACATAGCCCTAAATTCACCAACCTAAGTGATATGTTTCCCGCCGCATCGCGCGGGTAAATGACTAGTTAGTTATAATACGTTTTATACATACATAACCGAATTTGATCGCATTTTTGCTCGTGTTCGGTTCGTTTAAAGCATTTTCCAACTGAGACAAAGTCGAATGAGCGCCTTTCGATCTGAGTATTTTTCAAACGAACGTCAAACGAGAGTATCGAGGGTCGTAGAACAAATATGGAAGTGAGAATCAGGGTGTTAGTTTTTAGAGTAAATTGTAGCTTTCACCTAAAAAGAACACAAGTATAAGTTTAACAAATAACAAGAATAGGAAAAACACTCAACTAGTTATACCGAGATCATATGAGTGAAAAGATATAGTCTTTGATAGATTGAAGCAGCCCTTGTTCTATCAGAAGTTTGAAATCAAATGAGCCAGTTGAAGCAAAACCTTGGTGAGTTCCGAAATACGAAGCGTTACATTCGTGAATGATCATTTCATTTTCGTAGTTAGGTTTCACTTTCGTGGATGAACATGTCAGCTGAAACCCTAATTCCACTAAAGACAAAATCAGCCACCACACTCCTCACCAACATGTCATGAGCTGTTCTTCAGCAACTCAGCTGAAGACATCATTAAAAACAATAATAGGATGATGAAAACCACTTCAAATGATATGTAAATGGAAATATAACACTCGGTTACGCTCAATTTCATCCAAGATCTAAGTTTTCATCTTTGATTTTTAAGATCTAGGATTTTTCACATCTTCAACAAAAACCCACAAAAATCACTAATTAAGAGCTCCTGTGACTTAGCAAATGGTTAGATTCACTAAGTCTAGTACCACGGCTCTGATACCAATTGAAAGTTCATGTTTTAGATCGAAAACAATGATTAGTGTGCAATTAAGCTCTAAGACGGATGATTGTAGACTGATAAACACTTTCTTGTATAAATTTGGGCAGCATAACGTTATAAACCAACACTAATAAGCTATCCAAACTGCACCAAAATAGTATACCTCATGGAAACCGGGAAAGACCAATTGGTGGTCTCTCTCCCAAATCTAAAACCTTAGTTTGCAAATTATATAAGAATAGGTATTTTATAGGTCCACCACCTTCACTTGGAAACCTTCACAGAGATTTCACCTTCACTTGGAAATCCACCTTCACTTAGAAATCCAAACTACATTGGACTATCACTTGCAAACACAAAACGGCCCACTTCAAACGAATGGGTATAAAACACATTGGTTTGATCGTTCACTAACTATTACATAATTAGATTAAAATGTTAAAAAAATCTATTCGCACAGCAGACGATAAAGTTTTAAAGTTGAATACTCTATGTTTTACAAGGGATTGAAAACAAGATATATAGGTAAATAATGAGACATCGATAAATGACTAGAAATATAAACACCATGTTTTTAAAAATAATACTATTTTAATTAATACGGATAACAATTACTAAATAATAATATTAATTATTAAATAATAGTATTATTAATAATAACATATAAATAATAGTTATAATAATAATAATAATAATAATAATAATAATAATAATGCTAATAATCTTAATGATAACTATAATATTGATAACATTTATAATTTTGTTGGTTCATGCTTATATATTTTAGTGAACGTTTCTTAACGCTCATGCCTCGAAGGCCGTGTCCGATCTATTTGTTTCAAATCTGACATGTCGCGTCAACTCTTTTGAGTTATTCCAAATGTACCAAATCTCTACTCTTCCTACAGTTCGTCTAAGTCCCATAATCCACATCGTCATATACTTATTCTACGAAAATATGTTTGCATGTATGGTTATATATATTTATGTTTCTGCATGCCGTGTGTATAAAACCATACATATATATAGTCACTAGCATGTGTTAGTTCTTTGTATTGGTATTAAAATGTCAAGTCTCAAGTGCTAAACATCACCATTATCATACGTCTCTAGATATATATTGTAATACTCAATATATATCATTTATATCAAGTAGAATTATACCTACTTTCAGGTGAGGTGACTGGAATCAAAACGTGAAAAACCAATAAACCATGCGATATAAGGAACTGAACCTAGTGTGAGACATCATAGTTGTTTACGTTGGAATATCAGGGTTTACGAACAGATACACTTGCCAAATGCTGGAACAAGTCTTACTTTTATTCATCACAACTTAAACAGGAAACGATAAAGGGAAACATATTGTTAAATAGAAAAGACATAACAAACTTCATTTATTTTCTGAACAAATGGCTAAAGAGTTGCAATCCCAGGTTACTCAGCACAACTTGAACCAGCTTCTTCAATACCTGCTTCATCAGTTTGTAGCCTTCAAATAAACACCAATGCTATCAATATAATAACCCGCAAGGCCGTAAAATCCAGCGAATGAACCCGTATTCCATGGTACTGTAAAAGGCGTCCCTCTTACGTCACCAAATGGCCCATGGGTTTTTTTATTGGTCATGAATGATATTGACGAAACTACTGTGTGACCCGCATAAGTTCCCCTTGACAATGCAATTGTGCCACTAATGCCTTTAATTTCTTCCTTCCCTTGGAATGTTATCTGATCAATTACGAAAGATTAGATTTGAAAACATTATAATGCATTGTTTGTGTTAACTTGTTTAAGTCGGCAACATTACGAAAGATTAGATTTGAAAACATTATGATGCATTGTTTGTGTTAACTTGTTTAAGTCGGCAACTTTTTACCTCAGAAACATTTTCTCCACCATTCCATCCACCCATCTTTTCAGAAGTGTATGTTAAGTCTCCGTATTGTGCGGTGAACATCAGAGAGTATATGAGATCGCCATGATCAATGGTTATCTTCGTCAATTGATAAGTTGGCTCAAGTTTGAAAGACCAATTGTTTTGCGGGCCGTCAGGAAGAGGTTTTCCCCATGTTCCAATCTTCAAGATTTGTCTCAAATAGACACCAATGCCATCAATATAATAGCCAGCAAGGCCGTAAAACCCGACTAACGAGCCATTCTCCCAAGGTAAGGAAAACTCAGAACTGGTTGCTCCACCAAAAGGTCCATGGGTGGTCTTGTTCGTTACAAAAGACAGTGAAGAAATTATTGTATACGGAGCTTTAGTACCAACGCTTCCTTTAATTCCAACTATTTCCTCGTCCGAGTCAAGCGTCACCTGTGCCAACAAGAAGGTATATTATTACGTTTCTTAAAGTGGTGTGTGTGCGCGTTGATTAAGTTAAGATATATGTGTTCACCTCCGAAACTGTTTGTCCACCATTCCAACCACCAAACTTGTTAGAAGTGTTCACTACACCTCCAGCAGCTTCAGTGGTGAACATGAGAGAGTATATCACATCATCACCATGATCAATGGTTATCTTTTTCAGCCTCTGGCCTTGATCAAGTTTAAAAGACCACTCATTCTGAGGATCTCCCCTTTGTCTTCCCCAAAGTCCTACCGGAATAAATCCCGTTCTTTTCTTGATGTTCACGTTTTGTAGTACTCCTGCCATACTGTATTGTATCAAAGAGAGAGATAGAGATTCAGAACTTAACATAAATATAACATGAATTTGGCTAATTAGTCATACCTTTTCAGCCCTTCTTTTGATCTGTGTCTTGATGTGGAAGAAGGCATAAGGTCCCGTGCATTTATATGCAAACACTGGTACCTTCCATCTAGTAAATTATTCACAGAGGATGTATTACTTATTCCCCCCTTGTATGCTTTGCGTGATTATGTTACCGGTTGACAAATTATATAAAATATATTATGCAATTAGCCATATGAGTTTAAATATGTGTATAGATCCATCCTACAATAATATGTTCCAGAAATGAGTGATGGTGTGTGCCCACATAAACTCACACACACCGGTATATCAAGTAGTAGATAGTTTAGGCTACTTGTTTGTTTGTTTGTTTTGTACTCAGTGGGTAGTACTCCTTAGTATATGGCTAATTCAAAACCTTATCTCTTTGTATAATTAATACGCGTGGGGGCACCAAATGGAACACGGTAAAAGATACTTTATGAGTTCGATAAAATAGATTAATTAATAGTAATATAACGTGCACCAATCAAACGGAATATATATTATGGCACATCGGATTTGGATTTGCTAAAATGCATGACCTCCTTAAATAATCAAATATCAATAATTATACATAATACATTTTTGGATAATTACACCCAATAGAAAATATGTATATACTAACACACATGGTCCGATAATCTCTCGTCCTAGGTTTGAGTATATTACAAGTTATCATTTGGTTCGTGAAAAATTACACAATAAACACTAATTAAGTAGGTTTAACTAATAAAGTATAAAAATAATTAAAAAAAACTACGAGAATCGGTTCCAAACCGGTTTCTCAAAAACAAATTTAACTTCTAATCTCAAAGTGGTATAAAGAGGCGGATCTTGTCTCCTGGCAGCTTCGTTGAGGAAGCAATAACATATAGTATATGTAATTTGCTTTAACTCTTCATTGAGGCATCTATGACATATCGTGTATATATAATTTGCTTTAACACTGAAACCCGCATCAATGGTGTATCACTTTGGGAGATGATGGATGTTACAAGTTGAAGAATTATAGAAATATATTGTGCAATTGGCCTGAGAATAAAATAGATGTACAGATTCATCTTATGATAATTTGGTGTGGGAAAACATTTATAAACTCACACATTGTTTACATTATTTGTTTACATTTTTTTACGTTGCTCAATGGTACTAAACCTAACTATATGACTTATTTAATTTGATTATATATTACTTCTTTGTAAATTTTGCAAAGAGAGTGGGCGTGTTTCACAAACCTAGTAAGGTTCTATTTGGAAGATTTTTGTTATTTTTATTTATGCTATATATATATTATTAATACTAACTAGTTTTTTATATCGTACATTGCGGCGAAACCGAGCAAATGATAATGTAAAACAAACGTGATTTGAAAACAAAGCATTTTGTTTAGAAAGTCAAACCATTAGAACGATTTAGTTTATTATCGTACCGTTTTATTATACCAAATAAATACTTTATTTTGAGTATAAACTCATTTTTAACAAAACTTATAATTGAATGTCAGGTAAAGAAATCAAGCACAACTACGTACTTAAGTTTTTAGGAAAAAGTTTTAAACGTAACTTATTAAAAAAGTATCAAATTAATTGATAAATTAATATATGTTATAAAAAGAAAAAAAACAATTATTAAAAAAAGGTAAAGGAATTATATGTTTAAAAAAAAAAGAAAAATATGTTGTTAAAAGTAAATATAATAATAAACTATCATAATATATTAAATTTTTAAAAAAATATATATTATTATAAAAATAAAGTTAATATTCATCATCACTCGAAATCAATATATATATATAATTGTAGTGATGATAACTATGGTAAAATGTACAAGTAACCGATATTTTTAATTGTAGTTATAATATGAATTCTGATGGTAATACTTATATTAATAGTTATAATAATTGTAGTATTAGTTATAATACGTTTTATACATACATAACCGAATTTGATCGCATTTTTATGGCACATCGGATTTGGATTTGCTAAAATGCATGACCTCCTTAAGTAATCAAATATCAATAATTATACATGATACATTTTTGGATAATTACACCAGATAGAAAATATGTATATATTAATACACATGGTCCGATAATCTCTCGTCTTAGGTTTGAGTATATTACAAGTTATCATTTGGTTCGTGAAAAATTACACAATAAACACTAATTAAGTAGGTTTATCTTATAAAGTATAAAAATAATTAAAACAACTACGAGAACCGGATCCAAACCGGTTTCTCAAAAACGAATTTAACTGCTAGAATCTCAAAGTGATATAAAGAGGCAGATCTTGTTCTGTGGCAGCTTCATTGAGGTAGCAATAACATATCGTATATGTAATTTGCTTTAACTCTTCATTGAGGCATCCATGACATATCGTGTATATATAATTTGCTCAATGGTGTATCACTTTGGGCGATGATTTTACAAGTTGAAGAATTATACAAATATATTGTGCAATTGGCCATATGAGAGTAAAATAGGTGTACAGGTTTATCTTATGATAATTTGGTGTGTGCAAACATTTATAAACTCACAAATTGTTCACATTATTTGTTTACATTTTTTTTCTTTGATCATTGGTATTAACCCTAACTATATGACTTATTTAATTTGATTATATATTACTTCCTTGTAAATTTTGCATAGAGAGCGGGCATAAAATCTTAAAGTTGTTATTTTTATTTATGTTATATATAGATTATTAATGCTAATTGTAGTGATGATAATTATGATAAAATATACAAGTAACCCATATTTTTAATTGTAATTATAATATGAATTATGATGGTAATACTTATAATAATAGTTATAATAATTGTAGTATTAGTTATAATACTTTTTATACATGCAAAACCGAATTGATCGCATTTTTGCTCCTGCTTGGTTTGTTTAAAACCGAACCGAGCATTTTCCAACCGAGACAAAGTCGCATGAGCGCCTTTCGATCCGAGTATTTTTCAAACGAACGTCAAGCGAGTATCAAGTGTCATAGAACAAATATGGAAGTGACGATCAGGGTGTTAGTTTTTAGAGTAAATTGTAGTAGCTTTCACCCAATAAGAACACAAGTATAAATTTAACAAATTAACAAGAATAGGAAAAACACTCAACTAGTTCTACTGAGATCATATGAGTGAAAAGATATAGTCATCGATCGATTGAAGCATGCCCTTGTTCTATCAGAAGTTTGAAATCGAATGAACCAGTTGAAGCAAAACATTGGTGAGTTAGCGTCTTGGCAATGGAGAATTCGAATAATGATGGTCGATGCAGGGTCTAATTAGGATTATGTACTTTTAAATTGAATGGTTGGTTGACACTTGAGTATCGATCGACGCTTCACATTTCAGTATTTTGATATTTTGACTCATTTATTCAAATGGACATTGGATTATTGGACGATGGACTATTGGTATCGGCCTTTAATTCTGTATTTAAATGGTATCTATTTGGATCTTGAACCAAACATTATTAATGTACGCCTCTAGTTATTTTATTAATATGTTTATATATATACTAAAAAATAAATTGAGCCAACCGAACTAAGTGGACCTTTGCTTGTGCTCGGTTCGTTTACAAACCGAACCAATCCGAACCGAGCGTCTTGTTCAATCGGGCTGAATAGAACGAGCAAATTCTGATCATTTTTCAATCGAGCATCGAGCAATTTGAACAGCCTTACATACAATTGTAAGAATATGTTATTAATTTGTCATAAAAATAAAGAACGGTAATCATAAAACGTTACAAATAATAATAATAGTAATACTAAAAATGGTTGTAAATAGTGTTGTTATTAAAATAAATTTAGTTATAGTATTAAATATACATGTATTAATCATATGAATAATAACTGATGATATTTAATAATAATAATAATATATTAGTAATTGTTATACTTTTGAAAATAACATTAACGTTTGTATTCACAAAATTATAGTAATAATAACTTTAACAATTTTAGTTAAGTTAAAGAATAATAACAATCATATTATATATATAGTTTTTTTTTTCATATTTTCATTATTTCAATATTATAATAAATCATTAATATTATAATAAGTTATTAATATATTTAAATTTTAACTTTTAACGATCTTTTAATGTATTGATCCTGTTGATGCATATTTTGTGTCTGTAACTTGTCTTTATTAAGCGTTGTAATTTAGCGGTCTTTATTTATCGAGTCTGTATTTCCGTCCGTCGACCAAGTCGGATATCCTCCTATCCTACTTGGGTCCGACAGTTTGTCTCTCTGTTTTTGTAATGTTATATGAACTATGCATGTTGCATATGGTAGTAGATTATGTTTGCTTGTGTGTTTATACTTGTCTCTGCAAACTGTCACAGATTGCAGCATAACGGATTATGCAGCCCACGACGAAAGTCTATCTTTCGTCGTTAACATATATGACGAAACACCCTTTGGATGCTTATCCAAGTTTCGCCATGAATAGTGACGAAACACCTAGTGTTTCGTCAACTTTGGTATTTCGTCAGGCCCATGTATGTGTTTCGTCAACACTTGGGCTGGGCTGCCTATATAAACACCATCTGGTTTCAGTATGAAACCATGAGAGCATACCTACTGTGAAGTTTTATTGTCAAACATTGTGTGTATTTGTTTGATCCTTGTTCTCATCCGTTTTAATCAATTGACTGTGATTCATTGGTTACTTCATGTTCTGGTGATTTTCTGTGTTTAGTTTGGCATCGTCACGGGGATTCCGCACTCGTGATTGTGTTTGATATAAACAAGTGATTTAGTTTGTGATCGATCCTCCGAAAACGGACCTACAAGTGGTATCAGAGCATTGGCTCTTATCCTTGTTTAAAACCAAACATAGTTGTTATTTTATCAAGTGTTGAAACTGCTGTTTATGATTTTCTGAAAAATGTGTTCTTGAAAAAAAACTCATAATTTTCTAGAAAAGTTTCTGAAAATCTGTTAGATCTTGTTTGTTTGCTAAAAAATTTTATCAAAAAGCTTGTTAGATTGCATGTTTACATGGTAAAACCGGGTTTTTAGTGAAAGTTTTGTGCAAATTTGTGATTCGGAAAATTCTCCGGTGAAAAACTTGGCCGGAAAGTTCATACATTCATCAGTGTTCTTCATATCTTCAAGTGACCTTCAAGTGTTCTTGAGATATTGTTGATTTTAAAATTAAAAGATAAATTGATTAATTGATTAAAATATGGAGACCATACTTGGGTTGGTAAGACAGGTATGTTGGTAAGTTGAAACGGGTGTCTTGTTAGTTGAAAGGATAAGATTTACTTTTGAAAAATCTCACCAACTATCTGTGATCATATCTCGACGAAAATCTATAGCGACGAAATATCTAGAGTTTCGTCAAAAGCAACTTCGACGAAAGACCTTGTGTTTCGTCAAAGGTACTTCGACGAAAGATCTTGTGTTTCGTGGAAAGAGTGTTTGACGAAAAACCATCTTTCATCAGACTTGGTTTTTCGCCAAAGACCAATGTTTCGTCGAGATACTTGTAACATTTTCAACAGAGGATTTGCAAAAGTGTTTTAACAATCTGTTTTCAAGTGTGTGATCAGGTATTTACTTTCATACATCAATCATGAGTTGTACTAGTCCATGGGATTGGAGCACGGATCCAAGACCAGGTGAAGATCAGACCTCCGCAGCCGCTTGGATGAGGAATGTTATGCCACAACGATCTATTAGTGAAAGTCAATGGGCATTTGTGATGAACCAGAATCAAAGCATTCAAAATCTGTTGTTAAGTGAGAGTGAAACGGGTAGCAACAACCGCCCGCCAAAGCTGAATCATATGAACGAATATCCGTCTTGGAAAAATCGTTTCCACACTTATGTTCTAGGGTAAAACACCGAGTTATGGACGTGCTTCATTAAGCCAAATAACACAGCTCTTGAAGAAGCAGGATCAAATGCGACAACCTTTGAAAATACGCAAGAAGCCGACAAAAAGGCATATGATCTGGAGAAAAAGGTGTTTTCTATTCTCACACAAGCACTCCACAAAGACATCTATCATCAATTTGGTTATTGTACTAGCACGAAAGATTTATGGGATGCCTTGGTAGCAAGAGGAGAAGGGAATGCGGCTACAAGAAAGACACGGCATGATTTGTTGAAGAAGGAATTTGAATCATTTCAATTCATGTATAACGAAACACCAAATGATATGACAACTCGTTTTTATCATTTAATTAGTGAAATGTATTCCTATGGTTTTCTTGCAACTCAACGGGAAATGGTTGCAAGGTTTGCTGATGGTCTACCCCCAAAGTGGAGTTCATTCATTGAACTGTTAAAGCATACGGGCACTTTAGAGACTGTCAGTATCTATGAATTCATTCAGTAGTTGGAGCACAAGAATGATGAAGAAATCCAGAAAGCTAAACGGATTCCAGTTCCTCAAAATACTGAAATGTACCTCGCAGGTTTTAATTCTGCAGCTAGTTCCAGTTCCGCTCAGCAACCAAAACTACAAACGGCGTTTATGTCCAATACAAGTTCCTTTCCTTTTCCCCAGTCAGCTCCTCCTCCGGTTTTCGATCCAAGAGCCTATCTTCCGCCAGCGCATGTTATTGCTCAAGCTCACGCTTTTTCAAAACCTCAATTCGACGCGAGTGCTTGGCTACCTAAACCCGAACCTCCACCTCAAGTTTCCACTACTCAACCTCAATTTGATCCAAGTGCTTATATTCCGCCCCCACCACAAGCCCAACCACAACAACAACAGCAAGCATGTTATAGTAACAACCCTCCACCCCAAAACCCCAACACAGTCAGAGTTGATAAGTCAAACCTTTTGAAAGTAAGCATCGAAGTGGCAAAGGAACATATGGAACTTCTCAACACAATGTTTAGTGCCCATTGCGGATTGGTCGCAGGTCAAATTGGAAACATCAATCTGACCAATGAAGATTATCAACAGATAGACCGTGATGAAATGGAGTTAATGGGCATCAAGTGGGCATTTGCAAGTGCTGTTCGAAGGGCTAAGGATTTTATGAAACAAACTGGGAGAACTACCTTGGAAAGCAAAAAGGATACGAAGTACGGTTTCGATAAGGATGCGGTTACATGTTTCAACTGCGGCGAAAAGGGTCACTTCAAACGTGAGTGCACTCAACAAAGCAGACAAGGCAATCAAAATCCCTTCCGAAATCAGACGAGTACTTCCAACACAAATCAAGAAAACCGTGAAAGAAGGATAGTAGCTGTGAACAACACGACCAACCAAAACCAGGGTGGACCTTCAAACACCAACCGAGCATTAGTAGTTCAAGCTGATGAAGGATGTAATTGGTCAGTACAGTTTGGAGATGGTGATCAACAAGGAGGAGGAACCGCATGTTATGCAAAGATCATTAATCACATCAAGCATGTTCACAAAGAAGAGTTTTCTGAAAGTGATGATAGCTCGGGTTATAGCGGTAGTTCGGATGAAGAAAGCTCGAATGCGGGAGGTTATAATTCTGAATCAGATGTGAAGGAAGAGATGAATTCTGATGTTGATGATTTATTAAAGGATGCTGAGGAGTTAAAGTGTCAGAAATCTATTCTGATCAAGAAGGTTGATGTCGCATCAAAGGAAATGGAGAAGTTCTTCTCTGAAGATGGATCTTTTTCTTATCAGACTGCCTTTATGGCAAATGTCTCAGCCTCGACGAGTCAGGTAAAATCTGACACTCCCACTCCTAGTGTATGTAACATGTGTGCAGATTTGAAAGTGGAATCCGAAAAGGTTCATAGTCATAATCAAAGTTTGGTTATTGAGTTGTCTAAATGCAAAGAGGCAAACATGGCTTTAGCTCGAAATGAAAAGGATTTCAAAGAAGTAATCGAAACTCTAAAGAAAAGTGTTTTCGAATTGACAAAAATTGTTTTCAACAAACAAATTGGAATTAATAACTACATTAATATCATTGAGGAAACAAAGAAAGAGCTAGCCATGGCAAAATGCGAGCATGATGCAATCAAGCTCAAATTGGAGAGTTATTCTAACTCCCGATATGTGCTCGATCACATCATAGACACTCAACAGCTAAAAGGGAACAAGAAAGGCGTTGGGTATAAGTCGTGTCCGCCTCCTTTGAGACACAACTATACTAAAATGCCCGATGAAGAGGAAATGCCTCGTTTTGAACCAAGTGTGCCTCTCGATTATGAGGAAGTTACTACAGGATTAGGGTTCAAATCGGACAGTTCCTCGAGTACCTCATTTGAAGAAACAGAAACTTCAACGTCTACGAATCAAAGTGCTCCAATTATTGAGGACTATGATTCGTCTGATGATGAATCAGATGTGAGTGATCAGGATACATCACTTGATAAGATGAAGGGAGTAGAAATTCCAATTGAGAATAACATTCTTTGTGATCCTCCTACTCCTGTTGTGCAACCTGTTGCCAAGCAAGTGATAGATCCTGTCAAGGATGTTAAGGATGTCAAGGAATCTGTGTCTGCCGTTAAGGGTAATAATGTGTTATATACTTTGGTCGGTGATGCTAAAATCTATTCAGACAAAGATTTTCCAATTAAAAACGTCAATCCATCTTTGATTGATAAAGTTTTTGAAGATAATACCAGTAAGTTTTTGGGAAAGACAATCCCTGGAGTTGTTGTAACTCAATATGATCCTGTTCCAAAATCAGAAATTCGAAAACAATTTGGAAATCAAAAATTACCGACAAAGCAACAACCTATTGCTTCTAAGGGTAAACAGCCAGAACAACGAGCTCAAAAGCCTAAAGTTTCTCAATCAAAGTTTGAAACAAAAGGAGCCCGTTACAAGAAGAAAAGCAGTGATGTCAAATTTGTAGCATCAAAGGGTACTGATAAAATTGAGACTTTTGAAAATAAATCAAACATCGATTTTGTCCAACAAGTCAAAATTTTAAAACGTAACAGTCAAAACAATTACACTCAACACACAAATGGGTGTGATGAAAAAGCAAATACCTCAGGTTCTACAGGTTCGACATCTGTTCGTCAATCAGAATCTCCTAAGTTTGTTGAAAGGAGAACGTGTTTTAAGTGTGGGGAGTTTGGACATATCATTAAAAACTGTACAAATCCTCCCAAAGAAAAATTTGTTGAGAGAGCCCCTCCTGAAAAAGGTCACCAACAACGTCGTTCTGTTTCACCAAAACATGATAAGCGAACCGTTAAAGAACAAGAAACAAAACAACGACGTCAAAACGTCAAGAAAATTGAAAAGGCTTTAAAATCTGAAGTCAAATCGGTTAAAAAGGAACCAAGTTCAACACAGCCACCGTTGAAACCAGAAATTCCAAAATCTTTTCATAAGACTCAATCTGGTAAACAAAATCAAACTTGGAAACCTAAAACGGGTGAAAGTTCATGGGGAGGTGCTATTTTCAGAATCATCAAGAAATCAAGATCACTTTTCGTGATGCTCAGGGACGACCCAAGACCACTTAGGCTTGGGTCCCCATCCTCAACTGATCGTTGAATGAAATTGTCACGGCCCCCGTCCCGGTTTCACCCGGTCCAGGAGACGTGGGACAGAAACCCATGGTAATTATTATGTTGGCAGCTGAAATTTTAACAGGATCATTTAAAACATGAAAATGCCCAACTTATTTTATTTCACCAAATTGGGACAAACCCCATAATGTACAATAAAGGAATTTTACAATAAAATTCCCTAGTTTACAAAACATGTTTATTTCTTTTATTAAGCCACTTCTTCAAGCTTGTAGTGCTACACAGCACTTTTTCCTGGATCACAGCAGATCACCTGAAACATGTTTTAAAAAGGTTTTATCAGCAGGGAAATACTGGTGAGTCACTCAAGTTGCACAAAACGACACATTGTTATAATATACAGTATTAAGGGTGATTATATTGTTTCTATCTACCAATTACCCCAAATCGGTATTTGTCACTTGACAGTATCTGTGACTATGGTCAGATCACCCATTGGCTAACCCATTGTCCAATGGTGACGGGTATCAAGTAATGTATACAAAACCCCACATACCGGCAGTAATTGAAGATTACAAAGACTTAATCCCTGTAATTATAACTTTGAAAATAAATAGGGTTTAGAAAACAATTTGGTAAAAAGAGAATGACTCACATTGCAAGTTTAGATGGGCAGCGTTTAGCCTACTGATTTTAGCCTGGTTAACCTAATTCAAATAACAATGCACATGAAAACTAGGTCAGTAACTTAATACAACTTTTACGACAACTCACGAGATCAAAACCTTCACGACGAATGACAAAGTATAGCCCAAATACTGGCAGCACTTAAACATCCATCGGATTACTTTTTATCAATCGGACATTAAATCGTAGCAGTGATCGAGTTATTACCCTGTTATCGTGGCAGAATTTCGTGCTTGTGTGTGTTTTTGGAGTAAACTGATGATATCTCAACGTATAAAACAATTTTTTACGTCAAACCAACGCCAATGCAAGTGCCAAACCCCTGATACTTATACTGAAAAATGGTCCCTGTCGCGTGTCATGAGAGGCCCTCGCGTGGCGCGATGGGTCACTTCTAGGATAGGGTAGCCTTGTGTATTTCTAGCCTAGGTGAGTCAGCCGTTCTACGAAATTCGCATTTGACAATAAACAATGAGGATAATACCAATTAGGGAATAACCCCCCCCCCCCCCCCTGAGTTTTAGGGGCCCTGATCCTAGTTCCAATTGTTCTGAAAATTTTAGGGGTCATGCAATATTACTTGGGGGTCTCAATTAGGGTTTCCTATTGGACAAAATAAAATAAGAAATAATAATTTTAGCGAGAGTTGTTACATCCTCCCCACCTTATTAAAATCTCGTCCTCAAGATTTACTGGAACAAGTAGGGATATTTTCGCTTCATCTATGATTCCAGCTCCCAAGTGTACTCAGGTCCTCTTTGAATCCCACTTGACTTTGACCAGTACTAGACTTTTGTGTTTGAGAAACTTGACCTTTCTGTCTTCTATCTGTGGTGGCTTCTCAACAAATTTTAACTTTTCATTTACCTCTACATCTTGAAGAGGTACTACCAGGGATTCATCAGATAGACATTTCTTAAGATTGGATATATGAAATACGTTATGTACCCTGGCTAGCTCTTCTGGTAGTTGTAAACGATAGGCAACTGGTCCTATTCGCTGGATTATTGGGAATGGTCCTACGTATCTTGGACTTAACTTTCCCTTCTTACCGAACCGAACTACTCCTTTCCAAGGAGAAACTTTTAAGAGTACCTTGTCTCCAACTTGGAATTCTAGCGGTTTGCGTCGATTGTCTGCATAACTCTTCTGGCGATCTCGAGCCATTTTCAGTCTTTCCTTGATTTGAGTGATCTTGTCGGTAGTTTCTTGTACAATTTCGGGACCCGATAATTGGCTTTCTCCTATTTCTGCCCAACAGACCGGAGTTCTACACTTCCGTCCATACAGTGCTTCGAACGGGGCAGCTTCGATGCTTGAATGATAACTATTGTTATAGGAGAATTCGATTAATGGAAGGTGGTAATCCCAGTTTCCACCAAAATCTATCACACATGCCCTTAGCATGTCTTCCAAGGTTTGGATCGTCCTTTCACTCTGTCCGTCCGTTTAGGGATGATAGGTCGTACTTAAATTTAATCGTATCCCCATGGCTTCTTGGAAACTTGTCCAGAAATGTGAAGTGAAACGACTATCCCTATCTGATACAATGGAGAGTGGAACTCCATGTAAAGATACTATCTCGTCTACATATAACTTGGCTAATCTTTCCATGCTAAAGGTTTCTTTCAAGGGTAAGAAATGAGCTGATTTGGTTAATCGATCCACAATTACCCAAATCGCATCATTACCTTTTCTGGTTTTGGGTAACTTAGTAACAAAGTCCATTGTTATGAGCTCCCATATCCATACAGGAATTTCTAATTGCTGGAGTAACCCTGAAGGTTTCTGGTGTTCTGCTTTAACTTGTGAGCAAGTTAAGCACTTAGATACATATCTGGCTATGTCTTTCTTCATTCCTATCCACCAGAAATTATTTCTTAAATCTTGGTACATCTTATTATTACCAGGATGCATGGTATACCTAGATTTATGGGCTTCCTCTAAAATCTTATGTCTTAAGTCGCCTTGCTTAGGTACCCAAATCCTTTTCTTGTGGAATCTCCAAATTCCATCACTTCCTTGCTCCAAGTCTTTTATCCTTCCTTTCATTCCTTCAGCATCATCCTTGATTGCTGTTTCTTGAATGTTTTTCAGTTGTTCCATTAAGTCTAATTGTAAACTTAATCTAAGAGCACGAACTCGTCGTTGTTTCTCATGATACTTACGACTTAAGGCATCTGCAACTACGTTTGCCTTTCCTTCATGATATTGAATATCACAGTCGTAGTCACTTTGAATTTCCATCCATCTTCTTTGCCTCATATTTAATTCGTTTTGCCCAAATATGTACTTTAAACTCTTATGATCTGTATAGATAGTAAACTTACTTCCATACAGATAATGCCTCCAAATCTTAAGGGCAAAAAATATTGCTCCTAATTCTAAGTCATGTGTCGTGTAATTTTCCTCGTGCTTTTTCAATTGCCTTGAGGCATACGCAATTACCTTTTTGCGTTGCATTAGTACACATCCTAATCCTAGCTTAGAAGCATCACAGTAAACTTCAAAATCTTTTGTCCCTTCTGGTAAGGCAAGAATTGGGGTGTTTGTTAACCTTTGTTTTAAAATCCTAAAAGCCTCTTCTTGCTTAGGTCCTCATTCAAACTTAACTGTTTTACAGGTTAGCTTAGTTAATGGCACAGCTATCTTAGAGAAATCCTTAATGAAACACCTATAGTATCCAGCTAAGCCTAGAAAACTTCTAACTTCTGTAGCTGATTGCGGGACCTTCCATTTGGTGATCACTTCTATCTTGGAGGGATCTACGTGAATACCTTCATGATTCACCATGTGTCCTAAAAATTGTACCTCCTGTAGCCAAAATTCACACTTCGAAAATTTGGCGTAAAGCTTTTCCTTTCTTAACAAAGTTAAGAGTGCTCGTAGATGTTCACAATGCTCGTCCTGACTTTTGGAATAAATAAGTATATCGTCGATAAAGACAATTACAAATTTATCCAAGTACGGTTTACAGATTCTATTCATCATATCCATAAACGCTGCTGGAGCATTTGTTAGTCCAAAAGGCATAACTGTAAACTCGTAGTGACCATACCTAGTTCTGAAAGCAGTTTTAGGTATGTCTTCTTCTTGTACCTTTAGTTGATGATATCCTGAGCGCAAGTCGATCTTAGAAAACTATCTAGCTCCCTGGAGTTGATCAAAGAGATTATCAATCCTAGGTAATGGGTATCGATTCTTAATAGTAACTTTATTCAATTCCCTGTAATCAATACACATTCGCATTGAACCATCTTTCTTCTTTACAAACAACACTGGAGCTCCCCACGGGGATGAACTAGGTTGTATGAATCCTTTACTGAGTAATTCATCTAATTGCTTTTTCAGTTCTAACATTTCAGTGGGTGCTAATCGATAAGGTGCCTTAGCTATCGGTGTAGTTCCAGGAATTAGATGAATTTTAAATTCTACTTCCCTATCGGGTGGTAATCCAGGTAGTTCTTCTGGGAATACCTCCGGGTATTCTGATACTACTGGAATTTCCTTAAGTTCCTTACCCTTAGTGTTAATGATTACCGAAATCATATACACTATTCCTTGTTTTCTTGAATAACTAGCAACTTTCATTACCGAAATGAACTTCATTGGTTTACGCGGCTTATCCCCAGTAATCACAATTACTTCTCCTGATGGTGCACGGATTTCTATGGAATTCTTATCACAGAGGATTCGAGCATGGTTGGCTACTAACCAATCCATTCCTAATACGACTTCGAATCCAGCTAAATTCATAGGTAATAGGTTTGCAGAAAATTTAGGACCTGAAAGTTCTATATTTTCTTTTGGAAAAACCATATCTATGTTAACAGATTTCCCGTCTGCCGTTTCTACTGTATAAATCTGCCTAATTTTGGTTAAGGGTAGCTTAAGAGCTTGGCAGAATGAAGTATTTATAAAACTTTGGTTTGCACCAAAGTCAAATAATACTTTCGCATAAACGTTGTGAACTAAGAACGTACCAGCTATTACGTCAGGAATCAGTTCAGCTTCCTATGTGGTCAATTGGAAGGCTCTTGCGTTCTTCTTATAAGTTCCTTCAGCAGGTTTGGCCTTGTTATCTGCTGTTTTGACCAAATTAGGGCATTCTGGTCTGAAATGCCCAGCTTCTCCACAGTTGTAGCAGATCTTTGTTTTCTTTCTGCACTCTTCTTCACGATGTCCTAGAGCTTTGCAGAAGTTGCAGGGTTCATTACATTTTCCAAAATGTTTCTTTTTACAATTCTTGCAGAACGGCGGAGTGGAAGATTGCCCAGTTATCTTTTTCTTGAAATTACCACTATTACCCACACGGAATCCTTGGGTAATCTTTTGGGCTAACTCCTTTTTCCTGTTTTCTTCCCGCGTACGCACCAGTCCGTCAGTCAGAGTGTTGGCCAATTCTACCGCATCATCGATTGTGCGGGGTCTCGCAGCTTTGACAATATCCCGGATCTCGCTAATTAAACCCCAAATGTAGCGAGAAATAAGTATCGGTTCTGGCGAAGCCAGAGTAGGCACAATTCGAGCATATTCGAAAAACTTCGAAGTATACCCTCGGCAGTCAACATCCACCATTCGGTGGCTCAGGAATTTATTCGCCATTTGTTCTTTTTCATATTCAGGGCAGAATTTCCTTTCCACCAGACGCTTAAACTCTTCCCAACTCATGCAATAAGCCATGTCACTTCCATTGGCTTGTAACACCGTATTCCACCATTCTAATGCTTCTTCCTTAAAAAGGTGTGAAGCATACATGACCTTATCCTCCTCGGCACATTTACTTATTTTAATTACTGCCTCGGTTTTCTCCAACCAACGCAGTGCAGCAGTTGCCCCTTCGTTGCCTACAAATTCAACAGGTTTACAGGCAAGGAATTCTTTGTAAGTGCAACCAGGCGTTGCAGCTTTCATTCTCTTAAAAATTGGGGACTGCATCACATCATCGTTATTGTTATTGTTGCCGCCTCCATTTACGCTATTACTGAAGTTGTCTTCATGAGTACGTTTGCGAGGAATAATTGGTTGAGGTTCAACTGGATTTCGGGCAGCAGCAAGGATTGCTGGAATAGCATTTGCTATTCCCTGGGCAACGATGTTTTCTATATCTTGTCGGTTAAGAAAGTGATCTTCATTGTTTTGCTCGGATTGATTAACCTTGTTAACTGGTTCATTACCAGCGTGTTCCATCTGGTAATTAACAATATATATAAGTTATTAACATAAAATTAATAACAATCACACAATAAAATAATCGCACATAATCATGTCAACACGTATAGCCAAAATTGTCGACTTTGCGACGTTAATATTTTATATATTTTAATATGCATCCATACATTACCAGATATATTATAAAAGTTTTATTTTTAGTTATTTTACATGATTATATTTTTATTATTATCATATAATCACAACCACACAGTCACACCACCACCGTCAGCTGGCATCTCAGAAGCGACGTTCCCTCTCGTCGTACTTCCAGGATATCTGTTCTCCCACCTCCCGGATTCGACTCCCTGCGTCCACCAGCTCCTCGCCAAAATGGCGGAGTTCAGCCAAGTTCTCATTGCTCATAGGTGGGTTTGGAGCAGGCTCGGGGTTAAACTGAGGGAAAAAGTTGTTAGGGTTATTTAAAAGATTCTGAAATTGCCAGTCAGTTGTCCACCATTCTTCTAACTCTTCTGGTAGAGGTCGGGGGTGGATAATAGGATCTGGGATAGCAGGTTCCAGATTAACTGGAAGTTGTGCTTCCGCTGGGTAAATGAAGAGGTTTTCATCGGCAGGTCCGATGAGGTCACTAAGTGCCAGTTTACGATCCAGCTCCTCCCATGATGGCATTTCCTGGGCTTGCCCTGAACTTTCCCCGATCTCCTTTCCTTAGCCCTTATCATTTGGATCCTCAGTCTTTATAACTTTCCGTGTCGCTGGTTTCTTCCTACGCACACGCCTCCAGCCCGCGAATCTTCTTCTCTTTTTCAGTTTGGGTTTCTCCTGGGGTTGGGCTTGGAATTCCATAGGTTCATCAGTGTCTGCCCAATAACTGGAAAAGCCACCGGAAACTTCCATGTCAGCAGAATGGATAGTGATATTCTGAAGAGCTTCAGACAACTCTTTCTGTCATGGCCCCCGTCCCGGTTTCTAAAATTAAGTATTTCTAAATACTTAATTGGCTTAAATCAGTGGCTCTGATACCACCTTTTTCTGTCATGGCCCCCGTCCCGGTTTCACCTGTTCCAGGAGGACAGAAACCCATGGTAATTATTATGTTGGCAGCGGAAATTTTAACAGGATCATTTAAAACTTGAAAATGCCCAACTTATTTTATTTCACCAAATTGGGACAAACCCCATAATGTACAATAAAGGAATTTTAGAAGAAAATTCCCTGGTTTACAAAACATGTTTATTTCTTTTATTAAGCCACTTCTTCAAGCTTGTAGTGCTACACGGCACTTTTTCCTGGATCACAGCAGATCACCTGAAACATGTTTTAAAAAGGTTTTATCAGCAGGGAAATACTGGCGAGTCACTCAACTTGCACAAAACGACACATTGTTATAATATACAGTATTAGGGGTGATTATATTGTTTCTATCTACCAATTACACCAAATCGGTATTTGTCACTTGACAGTATCTGTGACTATGGTCAGATCACCCATTGGCTAACCCGTTGTCCAATGGTGACGGGTATCAAGTAATGTATAAAAAACCCCACATACCGGCAGTAATTGAAGATTACAAAGACTTAATCCCTGTAATTATAACTTTGAAAATAAATAGGGTTTGGAAAACAATTTGGTAAAAAGAGAATGACTGACATTGCAAGTTTAGACGGGCAGCGTTTAGCCTACTGATTTTAGCCTGGTTAACCTAATTCAAATAACAATGCACACGAAAACTAGGTCAGTTACTTAATACAACTTTTACGACAACTCACGAGATCAAAACCTTCACGACGAATGACAAAGTATAGCCCAAATACGGGCAGCACTTAAACATCCATCGGATTGGTTTTTATCGATCTGACATTGAATCGTAGCAGTGATCGAGTTATTACCCTGTTATCGCGGCAGAATTTCGTGCTTGTGTGTGTTTTTGGAGTAAACTGATGATATCTCAACGTATAAAACGAATTTTTACGTCGAACCAACGCCAAAATGCAAGTGCCAAACCCCTGATACTTATACTGAAAAATGGTCCCTGTCGCGTGTCACGAGAGGCTCTCGCGTGGCGTGGCGCGACAGGTCACTTCTAGGATAGGGTAGCCTTGTGTATTTCTAGCCTAGGTGAGTCAGCCGTTCGATGAAATTCGCATTTGACAACAAACAGTGAGGATAATACCAATTAGGTAATACCCCCCCCCCCCTGAGTTTTAGGGGCCCTGATCCTAGTTTCGATTGTTCTGAAAATTTTTGGGGTCATGCAATATTGCTTGGGGGTCTCAATTAGGGTTTCCTAATGGACAAAATAAAATAAGAAATAATAATTTTAGCGAGAGTTGTTATAGAAATGTGCAGGATGTTCCAGGAGGAACTGTTAATTGTCATTGGTTTGTTGACACTGGAGCATCTAGGCACATAACAGGCGACTTACAACTTCTTTATGATGTGAAAAACATTAGAGGAGGTTATGTCGCATTTGCTGGAGACAAAGGCGGATATATCACTGGAGAAGGAAAGATCTCCAATGGTGTTGTGTGTTTCGATAAGATCGATTATGTACGACAAATTGATCACAATCTTCTGAGTGTTTCGCAAATCTGCGATAAGAAATTCACCGTGCATTTTGATGATGCCGGCTGTTATATGCTGAAGCCTGGTTTCAAAATTCCAAAAGAATGGATTCTCTTATCGGCTCCAAGGGTTAATGATCTTTATATTCTTGATATGAGCCAAGCGATTACGACATCTGCACAAGTCACATGTTTTGTCTCGAAAGCCACAGAAAAGGAATCTATATCTTGGCACAGACGAATGGGGCCCATTCACTTGAGGAAGATGAATCATTTGGTGAAAAACAATCTTGTGAATGGTGTGCCTGTGAGAAGTTTTCATTTACAAGATGTCTGTGTGTCGTGCCAGAAAGGAAAGCAAACGAAGAAATCTCACCCGATTAAGAAAGTCAACACTGTTAGCATGCCTCTCGAACGTCTTCATATGGACCTCTTCGGACCTATGAAACACAAGACGACCTTTGGAGATGCTTACTGTCTGGTGGTTACTAATGACTACTCTAGATTTTCTTGGGTAGCGTTTATGGCGCACAAGAGTGAAACTCCTGAAATATTTAAGAATCTTCTTACTTTGCTAGAGAATTTGTACACTTTGAAAGTGAAGAGGATTCGAAGCGACAATGGCACTGAGTTCAAAAATCGCATAATGGATGAGTTCTGTACTTCAAAGGGCATACTTCATGAATACAGTTCTCGCTACACCCCACAACAAAACGGTGTCGCTGAGAGGAAGAATCGAACGATAATAGAGACTGCAAGAACGATGTTGGTAGAGTCGGAGCTTCCTGTTCAGTTCTAGGGGGAGGCTGTGTCTACTACTTGCTAAACGCTAAACAGAATTCTCACAGTTAAAAGGCATGACAAAACTTGTTTCGAACTCCTACACAAAAGCAAACCGGACATTTCTCACTTAGAACCTTTTGGCGGTCCATGCACTATGATTGAACCGAACAAAAAATTTGGCGCCAAAGCTATCGAGGGTTTCTTCCTTTGATATGCTACTCCAAATTTTCGTGTTTGGAATTTGACAACCAAAAAGATTGAGTTATGGAGTGAAGTAAGGGTTCAAAGGTATACTAATCCTATTAGAGCTCCGGGTGATCCTTGGATGTTCGATTATGATGGACTATTTGACTCCTTTAATCTGCCAGCCTTTGATGAAGCATCTACAGCCACTCAAATGTTACTGGAAAGTGATAATGCTGTTGACTCATCATTGGTGTGACCAATTGTTGTTAACCCCCAAGGTTCTAATTCGGTTAACAACACGGTTCAAAATGAGGAATTTGAAGACGCTACTGAGTACAATGAGTCATCAGAAGATGATGAATACCATGATGCGAATGAAGGCACTTCAGCTCCGGTTGCTCCTGTTCAAGGTGCTTCTGAAGAAACTCCTCATGTGCAGAATATAGACACTGCTGAAGGGAATGCATCCACCTCTACGCCCATGCCCGGTGTGGATTTGGTTGTTGATCTTAATCTTAACAATTTGGGTATCAATACTCGTGTTCCTGATGTTCCTGAATCGAGAATTCATGATACTCATCCGCAGCAGAATATTATTGGAGATGTCCATAGTGGTGTGCAGACGCGTAATCAGCTGAGGAACAACCAGAATGTTGGTTTGTATTCAGCCATCAGAGAATCTGGTCTTCAAAATGATTGGTCCTTCGTGTGTTATGTTTCACAAGAAGAACCGAAGTCTTGGAAAGAAGCTTTAAAGGATAATTCTTGGGTGGAAGCAATGCAGGAGGAACTGCAACAGTTTCAAAAACTGGGTGTTTGGAAGCTTGTTGAAAGGCCTGAAAATTACAAGAAAATTGGCACACGTTGGGTTTTCAAATGCAAAAAGGACGATCGTGGAGTAGTTATTCGAAACAAGGCGAGATTGGTTGTTCAGGGATTTCTTCAGATCGAAGGCATTGACTACAATGAAGTTTATGCACCAGTTGCACGTTTGGAAGCTATTCGGATCTTTCTAGCTTATGCTTCATTTAAAGGATTCAAAGTCTACTAGATGGACGTGAAAAGTTCCTTCTTACACGGTGTGGTTGAAGAAGAGGTGTACGTCAAACAACCTCCAGGTTTTGAAGATCTTATTCATCCAGATCGGGTTTGGTTGCTCAACAAAGCTCTTTATGGTTTACATCAGGCACCAAGAGCTTGGTATGCAACCTTATCTAACTATCTATTGGAGAATGGTTTTTGGCGAGGTCTTATTGATTGCACACTCTTCATCAAAGAACAGGATGGAGATCTTCTGTTGGCGTAGGTATACGATGATGATATAATATTTGGTTCAACTAATGATTCTTTGTGCAGGCAATTCGAGGGTTTTATGCAAGAAAAAATCGAGATGAGCGCAATGGGGGAAATGAATTTCTTCTTGGGCCTTCAAGTTCAACAAACTGAGTCTGGGATATTCATCCATCAGACTAAATATGTTGGTGACATCTTGAGCCGGTTCCATATGTCTGATGCAACGCCCATTGGTACCCCACTTCCGCAGAATCACGGGATTACTCCGGGTCTGAAGGGTGAAAGCATTAACTCTTCATATTATCGCGCTATGATCGGATCTCTCATGTATCTCACAGCCTTGAGGCCCGACATCATGTATCCGACGTGCCTGCTTGCAAGATATCAAGCCAACCCAAAGGCCTCACATTTGTCAGCTGTTAAAAGGATTTTTCGCTATTTGAAGGGTTGCCCGGACACCGGTCTCTGGTACCCTAGGGATGATAGCTTCGACTTGATCGCGTTTAGTGATTCTGATTTTGGTGGCTGCAAAATCGACGGCAAATCAACAACAGCTGGATGTCAATTCCTAGGAAATTGCCTGGTCACGTGGCAGTGCAAGAAGCAAGCCTGTGTTGCTATATCAACTTGTGAAGCTGAATACATTGCTGCCTCTAGTTGTTGCTCCCAAGTTCTTTCGATCCAACAACAAATGCGCGACTACGGTTTTGAATTCCTATCTACTCCTATCTTTGTTGATAACAATGCTGCCTTACAGATCACTAGAAATCCTGTGCAGCATTCCAAGACCAAACACATCGAAATTAAATATCACTTCATACGTGATTGTTTTGACAAAAGACTAATCGATGTTGTTAAAATCCACACTGATCACCAACGTGCCGACCTGTTCACAAAAGCTTTTGATAAATCACGTTTTGATTATCTTCTTTTAGTCAATGGCATTAAGGTGATACCCGAGTAAAACTTCTTTGGCTAATCGTTTTTGTAAATATTTTCTTAAAAACTCTAAAAATACAAAAAGATTTTCATTTTCGTAACCTTTTAGCATTTTAGGGGGAGAAAATTTCAAGAAAAATACAAAAACATTCGAAAAAGTCAAAAATCCAAAAATATGTCTTTACTTTTTGTCTTTACGTTTGAAAAATTCAAAAATTTAAAAAAAAATAGAAAATTCAAAAAAAGAAAAAAATTCAAAAAAACTATAAAACCAAAAATGAGTTTCTTGGATAAAGGAAAATTATTATATTCACTGGTCTGGTCGGTCAACATGTTCAAAATGTAAAACAAAAAAAAATGAGAAATGATAAGTATCTCTACTAATGATGTATCGGTAGGCTCACAATCAGATTAAAATGTGCAGGATGATACAAACCTAACAGACTTCAAGTCTGGTGGGAACCATTCATTGGCATATGGTCTTGGTACCGAGATTTCATTTGATTGATTGCCGAGGTTTTGAGATATTCGGTCTTTATGCTGTCTTACCATCTGGGTATCATGGTTGTATGTTTTACCGAAAAATAACGGAGACGAAGTCTAGATCTTCCATGATACTATACATACGTGTACATATTGCATTCGACCTCAATAAGTGATCAACAATCACATGTCCAAACAAAATAAGTGATAAAATATCACATTTATCCGGGAGTCAAGTTCGTCTCTTTGCTGTACGATGTACTGACCTGTTCACGGACTTACTCCTGTGCCCTCATGCATATGAAAATCAAGTTCCTCATCAATAAGTGATTCTATCACACAGGGCTTGTTTTCATATGCATGAGGGCACAGGAGCAAGTCCATGAATAGGTCAGTATATCGTACAGCAAAGAGACGAACTTGACTCCTGGATAAATGTGATATTTTATCACTTATTTTGTTTGGACATGTGATTGTTGATCATTTATTGAGGTCGAATGCAATATGTACACGTATGTATAGTATCATGGAAGATCTAGACTTCGTCTCCGTTATTTTTCGGTAAAAGATACAACCATGATACCCAGATGATAAGACAGCATAAAGACCGAATATCTCAGAACCTCGGCAATCAATCAAACGAAATCTCAGTACCAACAACATATGCCAATGAATGGTTCCCACCTGACTTGAAGTCTGTTAGGTTTGTATCATCCTGCACATTTTAATATGATTGTGAGCCTACCGATAAAGTGATAAAATATCACTTATTTTATCACTTATTTTGTTTGGGCTGGGCTGCCTATATAAACACACAAGCAAACATAATCTACTACCATATGCAACATGCATAGTTCATATAACATTACAAAATAAGTGATAAAATATCACATTTTAATCTGATTCTGTCCAAACAAAATAAGTGATAAAATATCACATTTATCCGGGAGTCAAGTTCGTCTCTTTGCAGTACGATGTACTAACCTGTTCACGGACTTGCTCCTGTGCCCTCATGCATATGAAAATCAAGTTCCTCATCAATAAGTGATTCTATCACATAGGGCTTGTTTTCAATCAAAAATAAGTGAGTTTCTCACATCTTTTATACGTCCAAACAGATGATAAGCGGTATACTCACCGGTAAGATGAACTCTCGTGCATACATTGATACGGGAATGTGTCCTGAGTGGATGAACACCGACTTGTAAGTATAACTCTTACCATAACTCGTATCTCCTAATTATGATTACATCTGATCAGTTGAGCTTATGTGGACAACAATACCGATAATCATGGTAGTATGCTTATCCAAAGCTTTAATCCGAAACAAAAATCATGTTGACATAGACCGTAAGCTGGTATGATTCCTTTTCCTTGAAACTCGCAAAACGTTTGACATTGTACAGTCGTTTATTGCTTTTTCTTTGCTTCTCGTTAGTTTACCGCACTTTAAATTCTGTTTTAGTGTAATTTGTAAAGTTCATTTTTTATTAGCCGAAGTTGTAACTTGGAGTTTTTCTGCCAAAAGCCTGAAACCTACTTCATAAAATGTTCTTTGCATTTGGTAAACTCAATCACAATGAAAAACTGTTCAAATAAACAAAATCTGTTCAAAAGTGTGCAAAATTTCAAAAGACTTGGTAATTTATGAAAAAGGGTTTGACGAAAAACCTTTTTGGTCGACGAAAGACCTAAATGTCGACGAAAAACCATGGTCAGGTCAATTGTTTTCATCTTGGTCAAAATTGAATGTGTTTACGACGAAACACCTTGTGTTTCGTCGAGGTCACGACGAAATACCATTGGGCCTTATTAATTTTCGTCATAGGCTTACTGTTCAAGCCCAACCAAGTGTTTCGTCGAGCCCATGGGAGTTTCGTCGAAGATCAAGTTTTGTCGAGGGAGTGGATATATAAGGGGTACCAGTAGTCAGAAGACCTCACTTTTTCAAACCCACTTGTCTTGTCTGTTCATCTTCTCCAACACTCCACCCCCATACCCCCTTTTCACCGACTTCAAACTTCAAAACCCTTCATTTTCTCGAAACTTTTTCATCAAATTAAAGGTATACAAATGCTTGATCAAATGTTTCGAACCTTTTGAAACCTTGTGTTTTTGCTTGAAACTTGTTAATAAACCCTCGGAGACCCTGTTTATTCGATTTCCTCATATAAAACACTGTTTATTGTGCTTGTTTTTAATAAAATCTATTAATCTTAGTGTTTGTATGTTGATTTGGGTTGGGTGTTGTATAACAAAAAAAAAACAGAGGATGGTTATTTGTTTGAATGTTTAACTGGTTCGGATGTTTTCCGGCCAAAATAAGTCGGATTTACATTCCAGGTTGTTTAGTCTTGTGTGTGGTTAAAACAAAGTGTCAAAAGTGTGCTTGTTTGTGAATTAATCATCGGTTAACCGTCAATCGACGAAAAACCCTTTGATTTTGAAAACCCCCAAACTGGTGATTCATGGACGAAACCCCCTGCGACGAAACAACCATTTAAACAAAGGAGCTTCTTTCGTCGAGAGACTATCGATGAAACACCAGTGGTCAAAAGTCAATGTTGACTTGATTTGACCAAGGGTGTTTCGCCATGAAGAAGAGTGTTTCGTCGAAGTGCTAGTGTTTCGTCGTCCCATACTTAGAAAATTTTCTGTTTGGGTGCCCTTTTCACAGAAGACATGGTTATAGATGATCTTTGTTCATGTTATACCTTAACTTGTATAAACACATGTCTAATGCACATATTATGACATTTTAACTTATTGTGGACGCTTTCTAATACAGATGGCACCAAAAGAGAAGAAACGTAAGGCTGCGACCAAGATAACTGACAAACCGGAAGAACTTGTGATGTCCGAAAAGCGTCACAATATGATTGCCTATCTTGATCCGGAAGGGAAGATCACTGAACTAAAGGAGATCACGTAGTGGATAAGAGAGTCGTGGATAAACAAAGTTGTCACTTTCTCATCACCGGTTTACAAATCGCTCGTCAAAGCATTCTGGAATTCTGCAAGCGTTGTCCAAATTGATGGAACTGAATTTATTCAAGGGCAAGTGAATGTGAATGTCTCACCGGAAATTTTGAACACCGTTCTAGAACTGCAAGATGATCCTAATGCACCGCACTCTATTCCAATAATGTGCACACGTGGTTGTCTACTAAGGATGAAGTGTACTGGTGATATCTTCAGCAATCAAATCAACAAGGGAGATCTGCCAATGCGGTACAAGTTTTTATTACACGTACTTATTCAATGTCTTAGCAACAGGCGAACTGGCTATGACATGGCAGGCAACGATCTCGTGGGACTCATGGTGGCATTAGTGCTGAACAAACCATTTAGCATTTCAAAGTACATCTTTGCCAACATGAAGGAGAACATGACAGGAACTGGTGGTCGAACAACTGGGAATAAGTTATGGATATACCCTCGCTTTCTGCAAATAATTATGAATGTCCAGCATCCCAATCTTCCAAAAGCCGATGATGACATCTTGAAGATAGAGTCTATGAACAAACATTCACTAAAGATATTCAGGAGCCTTGCAACAAAGAGATACAAAGAAAGCAAGCCGCCTAGGAAATTGTTTGGTGCTCTTGATAAAACCAACTACATCGCTCCAGAAGATAACAAATGGCGTCACAATGACAGCCAATCTGATGATGAGGAGCCGGAGTTAAAGAAAAAGATGGAAGAAAAGTTTGGTCGAAAGGATTCTGATTCTTCTGACAGTGACAGTGATGGTGATGATGAAGCTGGTGATGGTGGTGATACAGGTGCCGTTGGTGCATCTGGTACTGGTGCATCGACTGCTGGTACAGCTGGTGATACTTCAGCTAGTGGTGATGAGGAGGATATGGAATCGGATGATAATCCACCTGAGCCTGGGTACGAAGTTTATTTTGATGAACGTGGTGTGAAAAGGTTCAGGAGGATTAGGCAGGAGGATGATGCTGAATACGTTCCTTCGGATACCGAAGCGGAACAGAACGTTTGAAGAAAAAGCAAACGGTTATCCAACGAAAGAAGAAAGCAAGAAAGAACATTGATCCTTCGTCTGCGCAACAATCCGTTCCACAACAAGAACCTACACAATAAGCGGAAATGGATCCAAACCTTGGATTCACAGCCACTGAAGCTTCTACTATGATGTCTTCTCCTCCAAGATCTTCTAAACCAACTCCTGTAGTGACTTCAACTCCTGAAACTCCTACAGTGACTCCTCAAGAACCTGCTTGCCCAATTGCATCGACCATTCGTGCAACGACTTCGCAGCCGGCCTCTGAGCGTAGACAAACTATATTCTCTCGGATGCCGCAAGATGAAAAGATAGACTTCTTATTTTCTCAATTGCAGGCTGCTGCAGGTCAAATCAATAGGCAAACGGCAGTGATAAACGTTACAAAAGGCGACATGATCAAACAACAGTTGGAAATAAACACGTTGAATTCCACTGTTGGTCGTCACCAAGCAGAGATCACTCGCCAACAAGCAGAAATAGAGCAACTGAAGGCAGAAAATGCTAGCTTGAAAGCTACAGATGAAGAGAGAGAGCGACAGTTGCAACAGATGCGAGCGGCGGATAATACTCGAGGTGTTGAAATGAATCAATTGAAAGAAAGAAGCTCTCAGCTTCAGAAGTTGGCCGAGGCTCTCAAAGAAAAGCATGACTATATGAAGGAGTGGTACAATTCTCGAAACACCACGATAGTTGATGGGGTCAAGCAAACAACTGACGGCTTTGAATTTGTAAGAAAGTGTGTCTATGTTTTGTGGAACGATCGATGCAAACAGCAGAAAGTGTTGAAGAAAAGGGATCATGATTCTGAGGATCCAGTGAACCCTGACCCTTCTGCCACATCAGAGCAACCGCCAGCAACTACCTCTACTCAACTAGTTGTCTTCAAGCCTTCGCAGCTTGAATCGGCACAAGGAACCCCTAGTGGAACCGTTGAAGAGATACAACAGCTTGAAAGCAGTTCTTACATCGAAAGCTCTTTGCCTGGTACTTCTTCTGTTCCTAGTTCTGCTGATCTTGCTTTGCAGGCTGTTCATCCTATTACTGGGGAAATTCTTGAAGAGGGAGAGATTGTTGCGGATCTTTCACACGAATAGTTGCTTACTTTGAATGAAATGAAAGAAGTTGATGATGCTGAAATTGATAAAATTCCAAGTGACCCGGAAACAGCGGATTTAGAAAATGTGGAAGAGATAGTCTTTGAAGGAAATGATAAGAAGTCCTCATATGTGCGAGAAGACGGGACTGAGTTCGCTCATTTTAATGAAGAATGGTTGAAAGAGAATGTGGACGTCATCGATGAACAATTGAATAATTGTGATACTTCTGAAAATTCCACGGATGCGTTCACAGAATGGCGAAAGCAGTTCTTGTCTAAAGTTTCCAAGCCTTTGCCAGCGGAAGTTCAAGTTGACTACCTGCAGTACGAGAAAGAGAACTTGCATGGAAGGATTCTTTGTTGGATGTTCGTGAAGGAAATCCACTGCGTGGCCATCAAACGGGAATACGGTATTCAATATTTCAGGTCACTGCTGAGCATATTGTCCTTGCCATTTTACGACGTTGCAGCTTTGACGAAGCTTGAGCTCATTAATCGCTCAAACTTCAAAGGAGCTACATTGTTTGCACGCAAGATAAAGATAAACAAAAGGACAGGCTGGAAAAACGAGTTGTTCAAGCCTCAGTTTCCTATCTATCAGCAAATCAAGTTCACTTTGGATCCATCTACTAACACGACGCGATACAAGCTTGTTTATCAGCCCGCGAAGGTTATGGACAAGATCCCGTTAACGTCGATGAAACAGAACTTTTTGGAAGACATGGCGTTATGGTGCTACGACTCGGATACACACGAGGTGGTGATTGTGTTTAAGGGTGATCGTGAGAATTTTCGGATGCTAGATCCGATGTGGATCATGAACATGTCGGCGGCCGACATCAACAAGTTGTATCGACACGATATCTTTTACGAAGAAAAGGACGCGCATAAAGCGTTGCGATTTCAGCGCGTCGCTTGCTTTTGTTACTACCGTGGGATCCACGCTGGCAGTTCGTGGTTCGAGAAACACTGAAGACAGAAGATTGAAGACCGAAGACCAAGTAACAGACAAGGGGGAGTTGGTTGATGCGTATTTTGTGTCTGTAACTTTACTTTATTAAGCGTTGTAATTTAGCGGTCTTTATTTATCGAGTATGTATTTCCGTCCGTCGACCAAGTCGGATATCCTCTTATCCTACTTGGGTCCGACAGTTTGTCTCTCTGATTTTGTAATGTTATATGAACTATGCATGTTGCATATGGTAGTAGATTATGTTTGCTTGTGTGTTTATACTTGTCTGCTGCAAACTGTCACAGTTTGCAGCATAACAGATTGTGCAGCCCACGACGAAAGTCTATCTTTCGTCATTAACATATATGACGAAACACCCTTTGGATGGTTATCCAAGTTTCGCCATGAATAGTGACGAAACACCTAGTGTTTCGTCAACTTTGGTATTTCGTCTGGCCCATGTATGTGTTTCGTCAACACTTGGGCTGGGCATCTAGTTTCAGTATGAAACCATGAGAGCATACCTACTGTGAAGTTTTACTGTCAAACATTGTGTGTATTTGTTTGATCCTTGTTCTCGTCCGTTTTAATCAATTGACTGTGATTCATTGGTTACTTCATGTTCTTGTAATTTTCTGTGTTTGGTTTGGCATCGTCACGGGGATTCCGCACTCGTAACTGTGTTTGATATAAACAAGTGATTTGGTTTGTGATCGATCCTCTGAAAACGGACCTACAGATCCGTCTGAACAACATCGATTGGTTTAGTTTCTTTATAAAATGATGTAGATTACCTATTTCATCTTTTTTTTATAAAAAAGACATAGAGCACCCTTTTTCGTTTATATAACTATAATATTGCACTATATAAAATTCTGAATACACCATTATCATGTGTAAATTTTGAAGGTGGTTCTAGCGGTGAATAGCGGCAGTGGTTCCAGCGGCGAACACCGGCGGTGGTATAAACTCACACCGATGAGTACCGAGAGACACGAGGAAACTCCGTTTTCCTATAGTTCCTACTTTCTTGCGATTGTGGACCATAACAAAGGTTGATGATAATGGTGGTTTTTTTGTTGTTTTAACGGTGGTAATGGTTAAGGTGAAGACTTTGATGGTGACCAATGATGTTTATGGTGGTTACCGGCGGTGACGGCTGGTCAGAAGTGTTAGCTCAGTGGTGGTTGATAATGGTAAAGTTACGGTGACGGTGTGTAACACCCCGTGTTTTGGAAAGTCAAAGTACAAGTCAAAGTCAAAGGAAGAAAAGATTGCTAATTGCGATCTTTCACTCATTGCTTAACTATTGATTGTACACTTTGACTTGTAATCGAATCTTTCATTTTATTTGCTTTAGTTGTATTATGTGGAGTATCTGTGAATAATCGAGGTTTTAATCGCATGTTTTATCGCTAATCGCATCACTATCACATCGCAACTCGAATTATGCGTTCTGGATATTGTTTTACGTGTGTGTGTTATTTATGTGTTACTTGTGCATGTTTATTTACGTTTTGTGGGGATTAATCGAAACGCAATCGCAACTCTATCGCAACCTAATCGCAAACGCTAAAAGCAAGTTATTTATGATGATTGTATGTTAGATATAGCGAGTTTCGATTAAGTTAATTGTAGCTATTATTAATCTATCGCATCGCTCAAACGCATCGCAACGCTCAACACGCGAGACGAAACGTCGAAACGCAACTCGTCGGAGCCACTCGATCGAATGACCGTTCGATCGAATGGCCATCCGATCGAAGTGTTATCCGATCGGCACGCCATCCGATACTTGAGCCACTTTCCTCTTTTGGCAACCTATAAATACCCCCTGTCACATCACCAAAGTGATGTGACAGCTCTCTCTCGTTCGACCAGCGCTCCAGCCCACCTTTCTCTCGATTTCTCGCGATTCTCGTAAGTTTTCAACTTAAATCTTGTACTTCTATGATCTACACGCACTCCTTCATCATTTTCACCTTTGAATCTTAACTTTTAACCGTGAAATCAGTGGATTTGAGGTGTTCTAGGATGATGTCATCATGGAGTTCTTATGAACTTCAAGATTTGGCGTCATTCCACCAAGAACAACTTAGATCTGAAAGATTTCCACATGATTAAACAATGTTTTCACATAGATCTAAGCATTTTCGAAGTTAAAAGGATTGAAAGACACTTTTTCAACTTTCTTTCAACTCTTTTACCCTCAATGCACTCAAAACTGATAGAATCGGAGCTCGTTCAGGCCTTCTACCCTTCTCTAGTGTTGTGTCGGTTTGAGATCTGATTCCTATCAACGAGACAGCCGATTTCCGGTTGAACATGAAACCACCCGTCACGAACAGTTAACTGATCAGATTGGGGTGATTCTCGTTCGATCGGATAACATGGGTCTGATGGAGTTTCCGTTGTTTAACACGATGTCATACCGTCTCGAGCAAACCGCAAAACTTTTCAAACTTGACAAATTTCTCAAGTTTCAAGACGATCAGGTTGTGGGACGGATCGCCGTCCGATCGGATCGCCGTCCGTTCGGATCGCCGTCCGTTCGGATCGCCGTCCGATCGAACCGCAGTCCGATCAGATTGCACTTGGATTGCAAACGGATTACCATCCGATCGGTAGACCATCCGATCGAATGACAATCCTGCTGGGAACTTGTTTTCTGAGAAATACCTCGCCATCCGATCGAACGACCGTTCAACCGGGCGACCTGAAAGGTAAAGATACTTATCTGTTTTCAAAATGCTACAACGAAAACTTGAAAGCCATCATACACAAACACATCCTTACCAAACAAATGTCAATCCGACCGAATGTCCATCCGATCGGATGACCATCCGAACTGATTGACATCCGATCGAATGACCATCCGTTCGGATTGCCATCCGAACGGATTGCCATACGTCACTTGGTTCACTTCTTCTGTTTTACGCGCCGCTCTTCGCTTATGCTATCGTTAATTGTTCAGGCTAATCTCCCAACGCTCCCTTCAATCCAAGAGAGTGTTTACTTGTTAAGCACGATTTGCGAGTATACTCGATCCCTTTTTGCTTTACGCACTTTTGGGTCTTACATATGTTACTTATTCAAATCACAGTCGACACACAACGCAATCACTATTTATACGCTGACCGTTATAGCATGTTACGTGTTACTCGATGAATGCTTGTATGTTATGTTTACACAGTGATTGTTGCCTGACGCCTTGGCAACGATAGTACTATAGTTTGGACTCAGCACCTGTCGTGGACAGGGGTTTTTAAGGTTATTTCTTCACGTGTCACGGTGGAGATATGTGTTGTGCATTCTACAACTCGCAGTCATGTCTGTGCATATGTCATTGTCGATAACCTACTAGCTTCACTTTGCTACATGTAACATGCTGGTTATGCGTAAACGCTTTCGAATCTATTATACTATTAAACTTGTATGCTCACCTTTACACCATGTGTATTGACCTCTATTTTAACGCATGTGACAGGTGTTTGAATGCTTAGGATGCTTGGTTGCTTTCATGGGAATCGAGCTTAGGAGAGTCTAGAAACCAACGAACAGTTTATTTATTTAAATCTGAGTTGTCGGAACAGCTATATTTGTCTTTGAGATATCTATGTCTGCAATGATTGATTTGCTTGATGGGTTATGGTATGGGACATAATACTAACTATCCGGTTATTTAGTTGTTATGGAATTTCTCTTGGACAATCTGTTTCGCTCAGTGCCGCGCCCCGATGTTTCCATCATTGGTTGGGGTGTGACACGGTGGCCTGTGGAAGAGACCCTCTTTGGTCGTCGGTCAAACAGTGCTCAGTCGTGATCAAGTGGTGGTCGGAGGTGGTTTTATACACGAAATGGTTTGGTGAAGTTATATGCATATAGATATACATTTTTTAATCAGTTTAAACCTACTTTTTAATGGTTTTCTTGGAAATATAAATGAAATAGGCTTAAATTAGTTTTTTTTTCAGGGAAAATCAGCCCAGCCAAAAACGGAGGATGTAGCCAAACAAGAAAAACAATAAGATATGTCGCAAAATTGACCAGGCGAAAACAGAGAGACGTAGCCAAACAAGCAAAAAAATCAACCCAGCTCAAAACGAAGATACATAGCCAAACAAGCAAAAATATATAAGATATGTCGCAAAATTGGCCAGGTACGCCTCATACCCCCTCCCAGAAAAGAAAAAGATATGTGTTTGACATTTGAAAATCTCCTGGGACCACACCTCGTGCCTCAGTGCCAGGCCTCGTGCCAGTTGCAGTACAAAGATCTTGTACGTGGCACAGGTCGTGCCTAGAGGGCACGGTCTTCAGCCTATAAATTTCAAGCTTTCCCTTCTATTTTCTTTACTCGGTGCTTTCATTTCCTTACATTATACTCTAATTCTACCCCATTCTACATTGGTTTTGTAATCCTAAGATTATAAGAACTTTAAGTAATTTTCAATCATGTGATGATTTATACAATCTAGTCAAGTTTTTAATGAATATCTTTAAAGCCATGAGTGGCTAAAGTTCTTTTGGTCACCTAGGGGGAACATTCTCTTGATGGGGAATTAACTAAGCGGGTTACAGATAAACATCGGGTGTGTGTGGGAATAACTTCAAGTACTAATTAACATATTGAAAGTGAATTTTTTAAATTCTTAAAAACAAATCATCAACCTTGTGTTTATTGAGTCAAACATTCATGCTGAGTCTATGTAGTAATAACTTGTTAATTGCTTGAAAAGGGGATAGATGTTATGGTACAGAACTTTGGGTTTGGTAAATTCTTGCCTTAGCGTGGTGGCAAAATCTAAGTGTAAAGACTTTCACTATTCTTGTGAAGATAGGGTCAAACCAAGAGGTCCATAGTGATTGGTGGAATAAATTTCTTATCACTAGTTTTTACTTAATACTAAACCTTAATGATAGATTGTCGCCCTCCTGCTTTTGTTCAAAGTTAAGGTTTGATTGCGGATGGTCGCCTGCTGCGTCTTTCTAATATGACTGAGACATGATGATGCCCACAAAATGGGTCCCCACGACTTTGTGCAAAAATACAAACAACTTTTTGCTTGGTCTTAAAAGAACGATTTTGGTCATTTGTGTCACACGGTATTAGGAACAATCACGTATGGTGTTTTCTAAAGTAAATTTTTGGGAATCCGTAACTAACTTCCATCAAGGGGTAGTGAAAGCTCAAGTGACCCTTTCTTAATCTGATTTCAAAACATCTATCTTTTATTTTTTTATTTTTATATTGTTTTAATAAAGGAAAAATTACAAGTTTTGTCCTTTATCTTTATAGTACTTTACAGGCAGTGTCCTTTTTTTCAAATGTTGACAGGCGGTGTCCTTTATAGGGAATTTTGTTGCAAGTTTTGTCCTTTGAGCCTAACCCAGTTAGATTTTTTTGTTAAATCTGATTGCCCAAGGGTATTTTAGTCTTTTTACTTATTTAAAGGACAAAACTTGTAACTTATTCTTTAAAAAAAATTATATATATGCGTATAACAAACAAGATGTTCATCTTCCTTCACTCCTAGAACAATCATCCCCATTTCTTCTTCACCCCTGTATTATTCCACCTGCAACACTACACATTCTCACAATACTAACCATCAATCAATGGAGTTTTCGAGAGTTATCAACCCTCACCCTCACCCTCACCCTCACCCTCTCCCCTTACTCGCCGATTCACATGCTACTAAACCCTTACCCGCTCCTTGTTCTTCTTCCCTCTTTCTCGGATCCACCCGCACCCTCCGCCCCACCCAAACCCGATCCATTTCCTCTGCTCATCATCGATCTGCTGCTATTGCAGTGAAATCGCAGTGGTATACCGATATTCATGTAGAAGCTAACAGGGATTTTGGGGCTTCTTGACGATTCGCGGTGGATCAGTTGATTTTGGGGCTTATTGACGATTCGCAAATCGAGGATCTTATAAAAGAAGCCGGAGTTGGGGCGTCACGGGTCAAACATTGTAATTTGGTAGAACTAAATATGTGAAGTGGAGTGTAATTGGCTTTCTATGCACAAAAGTTATGCAATTTGGTTAGTTTTTGCTCAATTTTTGCTGTTAAAACTTTGTTTGTCTTCAAAAATTGCAACTTTGTAGAACTCTGCTCCCTGTTGTTTATAATTTTTTTATAAAAAAGTGTGAAATGGAGCAGAATTTGGTTTTCTATCCATAAAACAAATTATGCAATTATGTTAGTGTTTGCTCATTTTTTGGTGTGAAAACCCTGTTTTTCCTTAAAAATTGTAAATCTACAGGACTCTGTATTCTTTTGTTCATAATTTTTTGAAGAAATTGTAAATTTGTCTATACGTTAGAACAAACCAGTGGAGCACCAGTAACCAGTTTAATCCACTGTACATTTCAGAAAAAAATGGCAGCCATAAACTGTTAGAAACTTTCCTAATTCTAAAAAAAAATAGTTTCTGCATCTCCATACTCCATCTAAATTTGGGGAAAATTCAAAACACTCTCATGATTCCCCCAAAAAATTCTGTTTTTATATGGTGGTGGTGGGAGATGGCGGTGGTGGTGGTGGTGGTGGGAGATGGCGGTGGTGGTGATGGTGGTGGCCGGTGGGTGGTCTAAGTGATAGAGAGATGACATTTTTATTTTACATATTTAGTCCTTTCAGGTGAAATTACAAGAATGCCCTCATGTGCTTTGCACATGATCAGATTTAACAAAAAAATCTAACTGGGTTAGGGATAAAGGACAAGACGTGCGACAATATTCCCTATAAAGGACACCGCCTGTCAACATTTGAAAAAAAGGACATCGCCTGTAAAGTACTATAAAGATAAAGGACAAAACTTGTAATTTTTCCTTTAATAAAAGTCTAACAAAACCACTCATTTTATGGTTAAACTAGACATTAATGGCATTTCAGAACTAAAAGCTATTATATTCTTGGACAACCACTATATCTTACCAAAAATATGTTACGCCAACATCTGGTGCACTTGCCCCCAACGTGATATAACTTATCGTGTTTTCTAAATTTAAGACTGGATTGTGTACAAAAACCGCCTAAAACCCCAATACTTATATACACTCCAGCTCACGTCATGAGGCTTGCGGTGTGATCAAATGGAGATGGAGATGAGTCAAACGAGTCAAGATCGAGTCAAAGTCGGTCAAACCATATATATATATATATATATATAGGACAAAGATCCGTTAGGAACCACCCCTTATTGCGAGAACCGCGAGAACCAACGTGAACACAACCAAAAATGCCTAAAAATAGCTAAAAACACACACAAAAAAAATTAATATTTTTTATCTTAAAATCGCTACTTTTAGTAGCAAAAAAAAAATTAAATATTTTTTTTTTAATTTTTGCTACTAAAAGTAGCGATTTTAACATAAAAATATTAAAAAAAATTAGATTTTTTTTTATTTTTTTAGATTTTTTTTAGGTTTTTTTGGGGTTTAGTTTTTAGCATTTTAGCTTGGGGGGGGGGGGGGGTGGGGGACGGGGTTTAGGTTTTTTTTGGGGGGGGGGGGGGGGAGGGTGGGGGTTTAGGTTTTTTTTTTAGGGGGGGGGGTGGGGTTAAGTTTTTTTAGGTTTTTTTAGCTATTTTAGGTTGTGTTCACATTGGTTCTCGCGGTTCTCACAATAAAGGTGGTTCTCGCATGAACCTTACCCTATATATATAGAGAGAGAGAGAGCGGTTAACATACAAAAGCCCTTATCATACTTCACGTACGCGACAATCGTAACCATCAGATCAGGGCTATAATCAAGCATGGAATAGTTAATAACGCATGGATCAGTTTGTTTTGTGATAATCACGCATGGGAGCAATAATCACGCACGTTAAGTTGATCAAAATGTAATCACGCATGTTGTGTTTTGGTCGCGTACGTTAAGCCGTGAAGTACATTATACTTTCTCTCTCTATATATATATAGGGTAGGGATCCTAAGAGAAGTCCACCCTATTTGAGAAACTTGAGAAGCAATCTGAACCACACATTTTCCCTAAGCAAAAAAATGTGAAAAAAATGCATTTTTTTTTTTTTTTTGAAAAATCGTAGCTTTTTCTTTAAGGATTAGATTTTTTATTTTTATTTTTTTTGGATTTATACACATGTGTATATTGTTAATCTTTTAACTATACATATATGTATATTGTCAATTATACATATACGTATATACATGTTTAAAATTGAAAAATATGTGTTATAACCATAAACACTAAAGCTAAACCTTAATGCTAAACCCTAAACCCTAAAGCTAAACCCTAATTCTAAACCCTAATGCTAAACCCTAAAGCTAAACCCTAATTCTAAACCCTAAAGCTAAACCCTAATGCTAAACCCTAAAGCTAAAATAAACCCTAAAGCTAAACCCTTAATGCTAAACCCTAATGCAAACCCTAAAGATAAAACTAAACCCAAAAGTTAAAGTTAAACCCTAATGCTAAACCCAAAAGCTAATCCTAATGCTAACCCTAAACCCTAATGCTAAACCCTAATGATAAACCCTAAAGCTAAACCCTAAACCATAAAGCTAAACCCTAAACCCTAAATACTAATGCTAAACCCTAAATAACACTTATTTTTCAATTTTAAACATGTATATACATATATGTATAATTTATAAAATACATATATGTATAGTTAAAAGATTAACAATATACACATGTGTATAAATCCCAAAAAAAAAAATTAAAAGAAAAAATTAAATCCTTAAAGAAAAAGCTGCGATTTTTCCAAAAAAAAAAATTGCATATTGCATTTTTTTACCTTTTTTTTGCATTTTTTTTGCTTAGGGAAAATGTGTGATCAAGAATGCTTCTCAAGTTTCTCAAATACCCTACTACTCACATGATCCTTATCCTATATATATATATATATATATATATATATAGGAAATTAGGTTCAAGAGTGAACACTAGTGTAGCTTGCGAACTGAGTGAACCAATCCTGGCCATACACGTGTGTAGATCAATGCCCAGGATTTGATGTTGAAATACACTAGTGTATTTTACAATTTGATGATGAGATTCTGGCCATACACGTGTGTAGATCAATGGCCAGGATTTGTTCACTCAGTTCGCAAATACACTAGTGTTCACTCTAGAACCCCACCCTATAGGAATATATATATATATAGGGGAAGGTTCATTTGAGAAGAAAATTTTATTGAGAAGAAAAATAATAAAAGGGTATAATTGTAAAACATTAAATAGTTTTTTTTTTCTCATCTCATTTATTATTATGTTTGACTACTTAATTAGTCATTAAAACTATAATCCTCCACACTAAATATTTTTGCCTACACACATCAAAAGTTATCCTACACATTTCGAAATTTATCCTACACATATTGAAATTTATCCTACACAATTCGTAATTTATCCTACACGCCTCGTATTTATCCTACACTTTAAATGAATTTTTATTTTTATTTTTTGTGAAAAATATATATCTTAAAAATAAGTTACAAATTTAATATAATTAGTTATTAAAGATGAAACTACCAATTAATGATGTATGTAAGTTTACTAATATACCATTATAGTTACATTAAGTACAAATATTAAATGAAGTCTAATGAAGCATTCCTATTGGTTGAAATTTCTTTTTTTTTCTTCTTACAAAGAATTTCTTCTCATTTGAACCCTCCACTATATATATATATATATATAAACGGGATCAGAAGAAAACGCTCAAAAGTGTGAGAACAGTGAGAACGCTTCCTAGCCTAACACGTGTCACGCGGCATATAGAAGGGTGGAGGGGCTTTTTTGTCCTTTCATATTTTCTTTTTTTAAACTCGTGTCACATCCCGTTTCCATTTTTTTGGCGTTTAATAAATTCACCGCGTTTTATTGTTTGTGGATCAGCATCATAGTTAATATTTTTAGCATTTTAATTATGTTTTGACGTTTTTATTGTTTTTTTTTTAATCAGGATTCATGTCTATTTTTTTTTTAACGGCAAATTTGGATCACTGACGGACCACTGGAGTATCATCGTGCCACCAGCAGACCCACCCGATCATATCCATCTCCACTAGGCAATAATGCCCTACACCAATTTAGGAGGAAACCCAATAAATCTGGGAAAAACCCCCCTTGTGAGAATCGAACTCATAACCTAATGGTCATAAGCCTTATCCCACCACCAAGATACCACTAGGCTATAATGCCATAGGTAGATTCATGTCTATGATGTAAAAAACATCAGTAATTTTCTTGATGTTTATTATATCAAGTAGGATACAAGTCTATAATTTGACAGACAATTATGGCGTTTTGAAAAGATAAATAAATTCAGTTTTCCATGTAGTGGCTGTTATATAATAAATGTTTGACAATAATGTTACCATCTCTTCATTTTACTGTTTAGCAATTTCTGTTTCATTCAATTTTCATCGGTGAATTAGTGTTGATTTTTCAGTAATACTTTGTTTGGCGTTTTTGGAGTTTTATAGGAACATCGTGTTTTGCTAGCTTCCGTTCTCTCAGTTTTCACACTATCAGTCGTTTTGGTGTTTTTGGCGTTTTATATTAAAAAAAATTAGTAAAGAATTAGATAATAAAATCAGAGAATTAGATAACAAACAATAAAAACTGAAAAAAGAAAATAAAAATTATAATCTAATTTCTCTTCCAAATCTTCACTGTCATCAGCCTCTTCTACTTTAACCTGTTTTGGCGTTTTGAATCTGTTTTTTAATAACTTATGTAGATCTTTTTTTCCCTACATAACGCCCGTCTTCATTAAGGGGTAAAAATCTTTTTTTTTCTTCGTTTTTTCATGATAATTTGTCCATCTCATTCAGCAAAAGCTTATAGATATACCCACCTCAGAGTTGAATCCATTCAGTGAAACTTCATTCTGAACAATACTCAATAAAGAAGAAATGACATTCCGCATCTGTGGCTTTTTTAAGTATCTTTTTTGGCGTTTTAAAGTGAATGGTTTGTTGGAAAGATGACGTTTATTTTTTTGGTGGTGTGATCAGTTGATTGTGCAGAGTCGTCTCTCTTATAGGATGTTTTCGGCGCGTAGTTTAGGCGGGATTTTTTATTTATAATAAATGATATTAATAAAGTAGCCGTCTTTTCAATTACTCTGTGTATTTTTTACTGATTTTTTGTTCAGGTTTTTTATGAGTTTTTATGGTCTTAGACATTCCATCTTCCAAGTTTTGGCGTTTTTTAAAGTAGTTTTTGGCGTTTGTTTCCATTTTTAGCTTTTAATAATTCTTCTCAAATTTACTTTTATTATAGGTTGGGAGTTTTTGGCGTTTTACTTCATTATGGTGTTTCACAATAATTATGACTTTTGACGTTTTATTAATATAATGTTATTTTTTATTATAAGTTGAAAAATACATAACAAACAACAGAAAAAGAAAATTAAAAAAATAAAAATAGAAACAATTCATCTTTCAAATCTTCACTGTCGTCAGTCTCTTTCTTCTTTGAAACATGTTCACTGGCGGTTTGGCTTTGTCATGCTTGTGTTTTTTTGGCAGTTTGGAAAGACAATATGACATGAGTTTTTTGTTTGAATATGTATCTTCAAACCACTCATCAGTATCATTCGTCTAATTCATGTCATTATAATATTTATCAATAACAAAACACAAAAACTGACATAAGTCTGACCCAATATCTTTTTCTTGAAGTTTTGTCCATCTCATTCAGCAAAATGTTATTTGAGTCGCAGCACCTAAGGAAAGAATGCATTTTCCGAAAATTCGCGTAGAACAATATTTAATATACAAGAAACGATTTTTGGCATTTTTGGCGTTTTCTGAGGAAATAGTGTATCTGAAAGAAAAGTCCATTTTTTGGAAATTTTTTATATTTGAGAGATTTGGCGTTTTCTAAGATGATTGGTATATAGTAAAATATGACTTTTTTTAGTAGGTGTGTTTGAGAGATTATGCATTTTTTGGCGTTGTAAGATGAATGTTATATAGTAGAAATATGGCGTTTTCAGGTTGGGGGAGGTGTGTTCTTGTGTATGAGAATGTTTTGTTTATATAGGGATGCGTTTTGGCCAGTAATGGTGTTTTATTCATTAGTTGGCGTTTTGGTATAGAAGTTTAAAGACCTTTTTACCTTTAATGAAGCGCGTCGACTCAATAGAATTCGTGTTATTTACGAAAACGACACCGCGCCAATCTAGTCCATAGATTGTTTTGATCGGACGATCGATAAGCGTTCTCACCGTTCTCACACTTTTCATCGTTTTCTCTAAATCCTGACCCTATATATATATATATATATATTATGCATATTCGAAAGGCAACTTTGGTCATTTGCCACTCTTTTTAAAAGTATAAGTCTTAAAAGCATTTTGTACAATAATGCATTAAAACAATATACACCTTTATACCCTCAATGACAACATATCCCGCCCATCTCCATCATCTCTTTGTTGGTGATTCAAAATTCAGATAACCTAAATCAGCGAACATATCCCGCCTATCCCCAACATCAAACATCACGCCAACCAAACTCTTTATCATCTCTTTCTCTCCTAAATCAAGAAGCAGATGGTTTCATGGCTCAATTTGTAAATGTTCGATTTAAAGGTTGAAACAATTTTAGGTTTGATTTCATCTTCTTGATTTGTTGCTCTATTTATAAAATGTTGTTTTTCAGGTACAATTTCCACAATCGCTTGGATTTTACTTTGTTTATAGCAGGTTCTTCAAGAAATATGTCTTCATGTGGTCCTTAAAGTTCGGTTTCAGACCCACCATTGTTTTTTATTTCGGAGCTATAAGTGTACAGAATAGTTGAACTCCAGCCAGTTGAAATTGAGGCAAATGACGTGTGTGTGTGTGTGTGTGTGTGTGTTAAAATGCTTAATTCCCCATCAAGCCATTCGATATTAACCGAATTAAAGGTTTGAAATAACATCCATTAATCTCTTCCTTTGCAGATGTGTTACTAATTTCAGTAAATTATGGATGTTGAGATGTATGTGCTTTATTTTTGGTATGGTATTGTAGGAGTGTACCGTGTGAGGCCACTGCTACTTATTGTTGAGGGAGAACTGTGGAGGTACGTCAATCTATAACAATATCGGATTTATGTTATTCTTTTTTATTTATTGTTTCAATTTCAATATGATATGTTGGTGTTAGAATGGAGTCTCAGTTCGTTTTAGGTTTTTATTGTGAAATTTATTTGCTTGCTTTTTCTATCCGATGTATTGGAAAACTTGCATATCAGTGGAGTCTATATTCATTTTAGATGGTTAGAATGGGCTAAAAAAATAATTTATCTTTGTAAGGTAAAGGTTATGCAATGCCAAAATAGAGATTTTTATTTATTGTTTTACTGGAGTTGCATCTCTCTGATGACATGGTCCAGGATAGCAGTTTGTAGAGGCGTAGGATTAAGGTTGAGGATGGGTAGGAAGGGGTATATAGTGATGTCTTAGCTCTATAGTAGGGACTCTGATATTCCTATAATTTAGGTGTACTTTACATGTTATTGTATAGTCGTATTCATGCCTCTATGTCTTATAATGTCATATTATGCTCCTAGTTATTCTTTGTTACTCTTCCATCAATGTTTCTTTTGTTCATGTTCTTACTAGTATGTTGATCCTTATATTTAGTTGTTTGTTTGTTTTGTTCGTTGTTTAAGTTGAGCCGGGGGTCTCCCTGAAAACAGCCTCTCTATCCCATGGACAGAAGTAAGGTTCGCCTACACCCCACCCTCCTCAGACCCTACTAATAGCTTAGCTATCAGTGGGATTTTACTGGGTATGTTTGATTTTTTTATTGATTGCTACAGTTAAACTAGATTATACCCTTTTCATTTGCGCTATTTAATCATTTTTCATTCTTATTTGGTTAATTATTTGCATCGTATATTATTTGCATAATTTGGAAGTAAATATGTATTATTTGTATGATTGGGGTGTTATATGTGCAGTTGTGCTATGTTGAAGGCCTTCATGTTGGATATAACATATGTCGCTAGACAACAAAACCGTGATGGATATATCAGGAATACAGGTCAGACCTGTCAACGGACTTGTAGTTGCTGGCTACATCGCCCAAGGGTATTTTGTTTGGCCTGTTTTGATTGCTAACTTGGCACATGTTGGGTATGAAGAGAAAAATATGCATATGGCTGCATAGGACTGGAGACTCTCGTTTCAATGCCTATACACACACATAATAAAAAATATTATAATTATATGATCATATGTTTAGGTGGAATAATGAAATAATGAAAAATTGAAAATGGTTTAACTGGTGCAGGTTAACTTATTAGGGTAGAGCAAGGGCAACCTGTGTTTATTAAAAGAATAGAAGTATATTTAAAACCTTTGATCCTTTAAAGTATCTTATTATTCCATATATAAAATTGCAAGTTTTTTGTGCATTATAACTTGTACCTTATGTTTGGGGACTTTTTCAAAAAAAAAAAAAAACTTAATTTTTCACTTTTAACCTTAAAGTTTTTTCTTTTACATTTTAACCCATTTGAAATTTTTACTTTCAACTCAAACTTTTTCATATTTTGTAATTTAACACAACACTTTATTATTTACAACTTTGGTCCTCCATACTTTTTATCTTTCGCAAGTTTTTCGTTTTACGTTTCATTCTAAATTTTGCGAGTTAACATGTCTAGCATGCATGTGAGGTTCAACGTTTTGCTCTATTTTTTCATATTTGACAGACCCGTCACAACGCGTCCATTTTTTCCCTTTTGAAAACTTCCCCGCAACGGACGGGTCCTAGATCGACTAAGTTATTATTTTGTACGTTTTGCGTTTCTGGTTAATTTCTTCGCATTAAGACACTGTAACGGGTGTGCGTGGTTCAACGATTTTAGTCTCATTTTCGTTCAGTGTAATTTTTACCATTTTATCTATTTTATTTTTACGATGTTGAGAGTCGATGTCGTTGTGGCATTGGTGCTACTTGGCACAGTTTTTCGAACGTTTTTAACCTATTAGATTTTTTACTAATATTTTGTTTCGGTTTACCCCTATACGTCCTTTACTTAAAAACTATTTTTTACGTGCATATTTTATGTACGAGTATGTATAAATATGATTTGTTCTACATTTTGACGTAAACCTTTTTTATAGACGAGTCAGGTCAAATATAATACATTTTCGTTTAAAGAAACTATTTTTACGTGCATATTTTATGTACGTTTTGGTATAAATTCAAGTTCTACGTTTCGACGTAAGATTTTTTGGGAAATGATTCAGGTCAAATATAATATGTTTTCGTGTTTATTTTATGTATGTTTCGTAAAGTTTTTTTCGAACCGAGTGTAGGCAAATTATAGTTTCTTTTTCTCTCTTTTTTCCGAAAGCTCTAATTAATCCCTTTCGATTACATGTGCATATTTTCCTTCATACCCGTTACGTTTTCTATGTATGAGTTGGGTCACATATAATACGTTATGATTGTTCGATATAAATTTCATTTACTTTACGTTTGATCCAATCACAATGCTTAACAGGTTACACTGAGTTCAACTGAATACGTCGAAATGTGTGTTTTCATATGGTTAATGCATCATATAACGTTTGGACTAATCCATTCAATGTTTACGATGTACCCGCGTCGCAACGCGGGCAGGTCTTAACCCTAGTTATAAATAATTTCCATAGTTTCAACTGTTAAAATTTGTTGCTTAGTGATGAGGATACATGCTAGACCGGACTGAACACCGTCTACCACCGAACCGATCGCTCCCCGTCGAAGGTCGAACCAGAAGTCACCGAAGGTAGGACGCCATCGAGCCAAGTCGAACGGTCCACATTAGAACGATCGACCTAGGGGATCTTCCTTAACTAACTTGGGGCCCACAACCCTAACTGCCTGACAGTGACTGGTCCGGCCGTAACTACCTCGCCACGTCAGCATACCCAAAAGGTATAAATACCCCACTAAAGTCTTCCACAAAACGTAATCGCTACTCTCTCTCTCCCTCCCTCCCTCCCTCCCTCCCTGACTTACACCGTATTCTCCAATACTTATTCTCACGCCCGAGCTTGGTCATAGAGAGGCCCCCCCTCCCTGTGACGAGGCTAACGGTGTGTTTTCTCTCTTGTTGTGATCTTTCAGGTTGCAATCGAGATCTTCTGAGGCTCTAATCCAGTAAACCCTGACCAACTGGTAAGCGAGTCTTTACTTAGCCTTGTGTTTTTTGATAATTCAATGGCAGGGATACTGGAGCGCCACAACCTCTAATTCCAATTTTGACTATGCCGAATGATGGTATCATTTACCCAACGTACCTCTTTTTCATTATAGGAAGCTACTTGTAAATCTAACTTTTACCCTTATTTACACTTCTATTTCACGTCATATGAGTAAAAAATAGCTTAAAAGCAAATGGGTCGATAGTCGCTGATGTGAAAACCTAATGAATTGTGGTTCTAAGCCTAAAGGTGTTGACTCCAGCTGGGGGTGACCAAAATCTGCATGAATGCATGATGCTCTTTGCCAGTTTTGGACTTCTGGTTCATCAATGGTAAGTCCTGCTCCTCAACCTGCGGATTCTGATCATAGGAGCAAAAGAACAAGGCCAATGGGGATAACTGATGTAGTTTATCTGATTAGGTTTGATTTCATTTGCTTGTTATAACACCTTTTTCCTTTATAAGAGTTGACTTTCTTGCTGAAAACAGGTAAATCCACCACATGACATCGAGATTTACACGATGTAGAAGACGCTCCAGTTTTCAAGCAACTGTAAGTACTATTAAGTTTGTAACTTTGAACATGGTAAATTCCTCAACATGTGACTGTGTGTCAAGCAAATTACTGTACATATTAGGTTTGTAACTTTTAAATCGATGGCAATTTCTTTTAGTTAAAGCAAAACAATATATAAAGACACATTCTTGATTTTTTTACAAAAGATGCATTTATTATGTTTTGACTTTTTAAAGTCAAAAGTGGACTCTTTTCTCAGGGTGGTAGTTTTTAATTATAAATAATTTTTTTGACTCTGATATATACTAGTTTGCTTATTCATCAGGTATGATTACCACTTATTCTCAGTTATTCCAGTTATAGGAGAGCTTGTTGCAGGAGACCCTGATTCTTAACGGTACTTAGTGGAGAGTGTGTGGCATTTTCCACCTCAGGTATATCTATATTGTTGAATGTTACTTGTCAACCCTTTCCACTTTTAGACTAAAATGAGAGATAAATTACAAAACAAAACATTGCGCTTTTATAGGAGGTTTTTGCTTCAATGATCGCATATGCCGGTTTCCAGAAAGTCGAGTATGAAAATCTTGTGTTCGTGGTGGCAATATATTCTGGGTAAAAGTTTAGGTGCTTTTGAAATTTTATAGGTTCATTATTGTTGGTGAAGTATTGTTTTTATTCTTGAGGCATACATTCTTTGTTTTATAATGTAATACCAAGTTTATATATTCTTTCTTTTGATAATTTAATTTAAAAACAATTGTTTAAATTGAAAAAATAAATAATTGTTTATAATTTAATTGTACTGCTATTTTCACAATATTGTTTTTAGTTATTCAACAAAAGCATCAAAATCAGACGGTGGCTGACCTGCAGCATATAACGCGGACTGTAGCTGCTGCATCTGCTCAGGGAGCTGCATACCCGGATTCTCACGTCTTTGTGGCTGGTAAACATTAGCACCATAAGGATTAGCTCCAGCCTGTAAAACCGAGCCAGGGTGTCTCCTGTGGGATATTGGGTAGATAATGCTGGTTTGGCTGCACAGGAACTGCAAATTGACCAGTTTGTGGCATAGGTGGCGGAACCGCATCGTGTTGTGGCATACCGAAAGAACAATCTTGCATAGGAGGGAAGTTGCCTGCGGCAGTCAAATGAGCGTTGTTGACCATGTTTGACTGATAACCCTGATGCCCGGAAGGATTGGTGGCTGACCATGAAACGTATTGTTGGACAGTTCGGGTTCATATTCCCAAGGTGGTCTCTCATTAGGGGGACCCACTGCTGATGGTTGCTGATCTTTAATTTTACCTTTGGCTAAAGAAGCCAAGGTTGCAATAAGTTCAGGTGGCTAAAGCAAGCCCAGTTTGCGGGGTAGGAGCGGAGACAGCTGGGGGAGGGTGAGCCAAGGGGTTATGAGATGGACCTGTTGACTTTGGGTTTGACTTCAAGTCATCATGTGGGACCCCACTATAATCAACTTGCAGCACCTTCTCCCCACTGGGAACAACATTATACTCATTTTGAGAAGGAACTTGTTGTTTATCAATAAATTGAGGTTGAGGCATGTTGAGGGAACTTCAAAACAACTCCATACAAACGTTCAGGCCCAGATACATTCAAAACTTCTGAAAGGAACTCAGAAGGTGGGACCAAGAACAAAGTGGTCCCATCATCAAACTTAGCAACCCCGGCCCGATTTTTGTCACCTAAGTAGCGTACGAATTTCGTGTAAGAAGAAAACAATATCGAATCCAACAGCATCTGTATAGTGCTTTGCCAGGATGTCCAGTCCTGTTCTAGCGGAGCAATTAACAACTTCAGGGCTGCAGTGTCAAAATCACAAACGTTAAGATGTTCCGTTTGTTTTCAGAATGTTAACACTGTTTCAGTAATAAGAAAATCACTTACATATCGTATTCAACCCACTCTCTGATAGGAACACAACGAGCATTACAAACAGGAGTTCCACCCTTAATAACGCCTCGCCAAATATAGTCAGAACCGAGTCGGCCCTTTTCCGCCCCACGGATTGGAAATTTTGTGGGACCACCATAAGCAGGATCAGGGCCCAACACGACCTGATCTTTCATCTCTCTTAAGGGTGTATTACCACCATTTCTCAGCCTTTTGGGTTCCCGATGCAATTGGCTTGCATCAAAAACATCCCATGTCCCAGGAGATGTCCTGGTGGGTCCCGGGCTTCTCCAGTTAGGAACACCCATTGGGTTGAACTCTGGACCTTGCAGTAGAGGATCAAAGCTATCTAGAGGACCAAAAGGTGGTCTAGCTGGCATTAGTACAGGATGACCATATGCATCAATTGGTAGGCCCGGGGGTGGGAATTCGTTAAACATTCCATGAGGTTTTGTCCCAGGGTGATGAAATCCAGACATATCATTGTTGGGTGCATGCTCGTTATTTAAAAACATACTTGATATTCTGGGATCGTTGAAAAAACGACCTCGCAACCCGTCTTTTGCAAGCTGTGCCTCTTCTACGCTTCTAAATTCAACAAGTGAATAATTTCTTGACGGAAAACTTGTGATATTGTCAATCTCTCCAAATAAAATCATGGCATTGTGTAGCATCTGTTCGTCAACGTGCACTACAGGAGGATATGAAATTACCAAAACATTACTTGGTTGATCTTCATTTCCTTCTAAGGGCATGTTCTGCTGTGAAATGAGAACAAAAAACAATTACAACAGTGCATGTATAATTTGGTTTTTAATATAAAGACACTAGAACTATGGTATAACCTGTTGCCTTTTGGCACCGTTATATGAAGGATTAACAGCATCTGGTGGTAACCAAGGTGAATCAAGAGGGACCATACTTCTAAAATATTGACCATCCTTCACATCACGAAAATCATGACCCGGGTCCTGTTATACATAGGAAGTCAATTAGTCAAACATGATAAAATATGCACGGTTATATAAACTTGCAATGCCTATATTTTATCAGTAACTTACTCTTTTTGACTGGGATCTTAGATAATCGACACGAAGCACACTTCCACCTTTATACTTTCCATTCATCGTTTTAAGGGCCTTTGATGCATCCTCCAGTCTGGCATAATCGATTTATGCCGTATTCTTATCCCTGATAAATTTGAAATCCTCAATTTTACCAAATTTGGAAAATTCTTGTTCCAGGTCTTCTTTGGATGTGGACATGTTGATGCCACTTACCCAGAGTCTTGCAGGGTCTAGCTTGCCAACAAGTTAACAAGTAGACTGAGAAGTACGAACAAAGAAAAACTTGAACCCTAAATAGCTTATAAAAACAACTGTATTTCATCCTCTTGTTTGTGACTCAAGAAAGCATCAAAACACTAATAATCACACGCTACTAATACCTAACAAGTAGGCTTTAAGTTCTATTTTTTTATCTCTCTGCTTGTTTTATATTTATTTTGTTACTAAAATGTACAACACACATGTATACACAAAAATATTAGGCTTTAAGGATCTAGAGCAAAACAGAGGTGTATATATACAATAGAAAATGAAACGCACAGCTGATTAAGATCATGAAAATCAGCTGTCTTTGTAGAAATCAAGCTCTAGAAAAGAAGACCATCTTCAATGACTTATTTACATATAAAACTATCTAGAGTAAACTTCCGTTTTGCTCCCTGTGGTTTGGTCACTTTAACGTTTTGCCCCAAACCTTTCAAAATAGCCATTTTACTCCCTGATCTTTGAAGGACTTCATGATTTTGCTCCCCGCCCCTTAACGTCATCCATTTAAGCAGTTAAAGCATGTCACGTGCAAAACACCTGAGGGGCAATTATGTCTTTTCCCAATCCTGATTAATGAGTCAAATATAAAACCCTAACAACCCATTATCTGCTTCCCCATTTCATCTTCTTCCCCGTCACATTCAAAACCCTAACTTCCCCATGAGTGATTGATATGTGCGTATCAATGTAAATCTGTTCCAAGTTATCAAATCTTGATCCAAAACAAATCGATTCAGTTGGAAACTTGATATTGCTCAAAAAAGTAGCTAATGGAAGTTATGTGTTGGGTTTAACACCACATCTTCTCCGGTGAACACTCCACCCCCTTTTCCGATCAAATGTTCACCATTCCGTCAAAACTCTTCCCCCTCTCCGGCGGCCCACTGTCTCCATTAAACCACAGGTCAACAGTTTCGTTCCAGATCCACCGGTAACACACCAGAAAACAACGGTGATGTTTCCGCCGATGCGGAGGTAGTTACGTCGTCGCATCCGTGGCCGGAGTGGTCGGAATTGCTTGGATATGCGTCAAGCTCCGGTCAGTTTGAAACAGATAGGAATATAAAGGATGAATTTGTGCCGAATGAGAGTTTATCAATGGAGTTTGTGGATGCTGCGTGTTCGTTTCTAGGGTTTGCGAATGACAGAGATGCTATGTTACGGTTTGTTGTTCTGTTATTCAAAGTTAGGGTTTTGAATGTGATGGGGAAGAAGATGAAATGGGGAAGCAGATAATCGGTTGTTAAGGTTTTAAATGTGACTCATTAATCAGGGTTGGGAAAAGACATAATTACCCCTCAGGTGTTTTGCACGTGACATGCTTTAACTGCTTAAATGGATGACGTTAAGGGGCGGGGAGCAAAATCATGAAGGCCTTCAAAGATCAGGGAGTAAAATGGCTATTTTGAAAGGTTTGGGGCAAAACCGTTAAAGGGACCAAACCACAGGGAGCAAAACGGAAGTTTACTCAACTATCTATGATCTGAAAACCAGCAAACAAGTACATTTAAAAAAATTAAAAAAAAAAAAAGGTTAACTACACTTGCCATGGTATCAATCCTTTACACTTAACAAAGAATTTATATGTAACATCTTATAAGGACGACTGTTGACACACCTCTAAATCTACTCTGAAACTATTCTAATGACCTCTAGATAAACGAATCAATTAAACATAATTTCATTTTAATTTAAAATTTAAAAAAGAATACATGGGCTTGGTAGTTGGTAATACCTTAGTGAAGAGAACCACTTCCACTCCCTTGCCCTGATGGCTGCTGCTGATGTATTTGGAGCAAAAGGTTCGTAGCAAACTGCAGCGTTGACTGATATCGTTCGTTCTTATCAGCATCAAAATCAGACAACGGCTGACCTAACGCGGACTGTAGCTGCTGCTGCATCTGCTCAGGGAGCTGCATACCCGGATTCTCAGGTCTTTATGGCTGGTAAACATTAGCACCATAAGGATTAGCTCCAGCCTGTAAAACCGAGCCTGCATCTGCCTTTTGTTCAAATGCATAGCTAGGGTGCGTCTGGTTTGGCTGCACAGGAACTGCAAATCGACCACTTTGTGGCATAGGTGACAAAACCGCCTGTGAGTTCATATGCCTTTTACTAGTAGCTTTAGCAATGGTACCATAAGAAAATCTAGACATACATATAAAGATCAAATAGTACATTTAAAGAAACTGACCTAAAATTGGACGAACCGAGAAGGCCTCCGAAAACAAAAAAACAAAAAAATCGGATTCAAGTTAGGGAAGTTCATATCTAGGGGACTGTAATTGAATTCACACACTCATCTGGACTTTTTCAAATTTCAGCAGACAATTTAACACCGAGAATAAGAAAAACTGCACAATAAAGTATAAACAAAGTGGAACCTTACCTGCTAGCGTCTGGTTGTTCAGTGAAGGGGCAAGCAGCGATATTATTGTGCCCCTTAAATCACTTATGTCAAGTTATTCAAGTCTCAAGATGCATAATCCCTACCAAACAACATGTTACAACTCATTTCTTCTACAGATTCTTGATTTTCAAAAAAACTAACATTCTGCATCTGTTTTTTCTGTTTCCTATAATACTCAAACTCAACAACTCTGCCACTTTTTTCTAGACCAGCCAACAACACATTATAGGTTCCAACAACAACAGGAATCCCAACATCCTTCATTTCCTTAAAAATCTTTAGTCCTTTACTAGTATTTTTTGAAGCAAAGTACGCTGCCATTAAAGCAGTATAAGTTGTCGTGTTCTTCTCGTTATCAGGCAAAAAGTCAAACACTTTCGCAGCTGAAATAGGCTTATTGGCACACCCGAGCTTGTATATCAACAATGCGCTTTGATGAACCCCAAGAAAGAATCCATTTTTTATCATTTCCTCAACAATATCCACAATCTTTGGGAAAGAATTTGTCCTCATAAACAAACCCACCAAAGAAAGATACAAATATTTCTCATATTTTATCCCCATTTTCTTGCCATACTCATAGGCCAAAACAGCACCATGGGATCTCTCATGAGCAGTGTATGCGTCAATAACTGATGAAACAATCTCGGGGGTCAAAACAACGTTTTTGTCCATCATATCTTTTAGTAAAAAGTCAACGCCAACAAAGTGTTTTCTGGTCAAAAGATATAACACGAGGCGTTGATCTATGGATATTGTGTCAGAAACAGTATCTTTTACTAGGGGTTCCGGTTTCTTGTAATGTAGAGATAAATGACGATTTGATTCCTTAAGGAGAGCATCGCTTTCCCCTGCAGTTTTTAAAGTTTCAAGAGCTTTTGTGTATATTGGTTGGCGAAGAACAAGTGAGTTTTCTTTCATATATTCAAGAATCTTCATGATAACTCGTGTTTCACCTGCTTTGCAACAATTTTCAACTAAGATGTTGCATGCAGCTTTATCAGGTTGTACTCCTGCTTCTTGCATCTTGATAAAGATGTCTAGGACTTCGTTGAATTTTCCTGAAGTCAATTCACAAGAACTGAAATTAATGTACGAAAAGTCTTATGCTTGATATATGCAAAACTAAAAAAAAAATTTACTTGGTGAGTATATCTAGAGGTAACAAAACTGGTGGGTCTAGATACGACAAAACGACTTCTGGTAAAAATGGGTATTCTAGTACAGGTCAGGGCAAATTGATTGACAAGAAACACTTTTTTTGTTCATCATTTTAGAATTATACAAATAATTTACGCCTTAAATATGATTGCAGAACTATATCATTACTATAATAATCGGATATCATTACTTAAGTAGTTGTATGCATTAAAAATACACTATGCTCGTGTTTCAAGCAGTTGACCGATTTGAGCCGCTTTCTTATTATCTTTTAATTAGACTTTACAAGTCCATTAGATACCAGACAACACATAACCAACAAACTTACAAGCCAATAGATTGAAATAGCCAACTCCAGGCTTGGTTTTAAAAAGTGCGCCTCAGGCGCGACGCGCAACAAGGCGCACACCCTGGGGCTTTTTTGCTTAGCGCCTAGCGTAATTACAAGAAGCGCCAAAAAGGCGCGCTTTTTTGGGATTTTCCTGGGCTTTTTTGGCCTGAGACGCGCGCCTCTCGTACCCCGGTACCCGAGGCGTTTTTATGCATCTAACTGTTGTACCTGCGGTTTTTTGGCTTGTACATGCAGCTAAAATCATACAAAAACCTTACTTATAGCTATATTTTGGGTAGGGAAAGCTAAAAACCTATGGGATATATACAAATATATATATATATATATATATAATTAGCTTGTGCCTCGGGTACGAAAAGCCCACTGCTTTAGTGCTTCGCGCTTTGGGCCTCGGTTTTAGACCTCGTCACTTTTGTGTGCCTCTCGCTTTTTAAAACCAAGCCTCCAGGTATATCTTAAACCAACTTTTGATTGCCAATGGATCACAAAGTAACCAAAGAAATACGCACAACATCGTATGTTTGTTTTGTAATGTGGTTAACTAGATTCTTTCTTTTAACATAAGCTTGTCATCTTAAGTAAACAGCACTAAAAGCACCAATACTTAGAAAAGTAATTGACAATTTTAACTCTAGCAACAACGAGGTATCTTATCCTAAATCAATCAACAGAATAAACCAAACATATTAACATATGGAAAAATCACACTTACCACAAACAGCAAGATGCTCCATCAAAACCGTATAAGAAACACAACTCGGCGCACAACCAGCCCGAATCATCTCCTTATAAACGTCAGTCGCCTCCTTCACCCGACCATGGTCAAACAAAACCTTCATATACGCCGTGTACGAAACAACAGTCGGACCAACACCCTTCTCCTTCATCTCCTCCCACAACTTCAAAGACCCATCAACATCCCCGTCATTTGAAAGCCAATGCAACATTGAAGTATAAGTAACCACATCAACTTTAACCCCTTTTTCCTGCATCTGCTGAAACACAAACTTCATTGAAGAAATCCTCCTTGCTTCCCCAAAAATGTCCATCATTGTTGTGTAAGTAAACTGATCATGTTTGAAGTTTTTCAACCCAGATGCCCAGTTGAAAAAAAGCCAAGATTTGTCCATTGGGGGTGGGTTTTGAGGACTTGATTGATTATGTAAGAATCCCATTTGATGGTGAGGGTTTGAAGGTGGTGTTGAGCAGAATCCCATGGGGAATACCTGAGTATGTTTGATATGGTTGTGATTGTGTCTTTCATGTATGCTTTAGGGGTTGTGAAGGTTTGTTCGGTGCTTGATTTGTTGAAGTTTGTTGTGGTTTGTTTGAATTGGGTGTGTGAATGGAAGTGATTAATGGTGGGTTTTGGATTTGAATAAGGGAAGGATGAATTGAAGCAAAAGGAGAAAATGGGTTTGTGTGTTGTGAGAAATCGAAAGGGGGACATGAATAATGTTCGTGAATGGGGTAAGAGGAGTACCTGCAGAGTGTGTGTTGTTCCGATGGAGGGTTTAGTTAGGGTTTTAGGCTGGGGAACTGGTCGTACGAGGGGGTGTTAATCTAAACAGAAAGCTAGACGTCAGTTCATTACACTCTTTTCCCAAGTCTCATTTAATTGAGGGAGGGGGAGGGAAAAAGGGGAAAAAGAGATGAAAATATAAAAAAACCATATTCCCGAGTTTATATGTGTGTTTAGTCCTTCTGCTTTAACTTTGTCTGTGTACATGTTAGTCCCTCTACTTTTATTCTTTTAAGTAATTGATTGTCGTTTTTTGTATTTTACTTTTAAACCTTCAACTTCGCTAATATCGTGTTTAGCCCCTCTGTTTATAATTCCAAACTTTACTAAAACAAAAATTATTTGACACGGGTATTTTTGTGTATGTCTCGATATAATTTTTATTGAGAAAAAATAAAAAAGATACGATTTGTTTGTTTATATAATATAATAAAATAAAAATTCGGTGTGCGTCGACAGGTGAAACTCGATCAATTTTGATGCATTCACAATTGCAAACAAAAGAAAAAATAAAAAAGATACGATTTGTTTGTTTTCTTATTGAATTTTAGTTAGAAAAAACATTCTAAAAATTATTTTAGAAAACATTTTAATCACGTACACGGATTTTTTCTTTTCTTACTGAATTTTAGTTCGATAAAATATTTCAAAAATTATTTAACAAAAGAAAATTATAACTTGTTTGTTTCATAGACATGCCAAATTTTAAGAAAAAAGAGTTTATATTCAGTGGTGGAACCAGAAATTTTTTCAGAGATTGGAATATTTTTAAACATTTTAGGCCCCTAATTATACAAAAAAAAATTGGTTCTTAGCGGGTTGTATCGGGTCAAGTCATGTAAAACAAAAGAACATCAAACAAAAATTTATATAATCATCAAAAACATGTCAAATTGTGGGAATTCAATACGTTTAGGTTGACATGGTCATCATAGTAGGTATGTCCTCTAATCTCATCTCATTGATTCACGTTATATGATACAATCGGCTTGCGATCATGAGGATCCGATTGAAGAGTATCCTCATCAATGAAGTTGGAAGATGATTCAACCTCTTTTCTCTTGAGAAATCGCACCATAACTTCCCTACTCATGGTTCCTAACTTCCTATCAAATATAAAACAACAATACCATTAAAAACAATACTAAACACTTAAAGCCTTAAACAATCATCACAAACTTCATAATTTTCAATTTGAATTTCAAGCCCTAGTTGTTGTTGATTCCTTGTAACTAACAATTTAAACAAACTAAAACAACAAAATCACCATATTGAAGTTTCAAATAACATCAAAACAACTAAAGATTTCAAACCTTTACAACTTTATTTCACCTAAAAATCCAAATAAAACAAGAATAACAACTTAAACAATCAAACCATACCCGATTGCGTGATGTTCCTGCTGTTTGCATGGGAAGGGTGGCGGGATTTCACTTTTCTCCGGCGTAAAACAAGAGAAATCGATCGCATGTCGAATGCAGTTTACGCGTGGGTCTGGGGATCGCCGAGAGCGGGAGCCGAGAGAGAAGGGGAAAGGGCGGTGGGTTGGGTTATTTTTATCTTTGTTCAAATTACAATGAATTGGACTTGGGTATTTGGGTTATGTACTCTTTATTGGGCTAAAGGAATAAAGGTTAAGTGATTGTTAATTCGGCTAATTTAGAGTGGTTAATAATTATATAAATTAGGAATTAGGAATTTAGGTTGTATTTTAATAAAATTCAGAACTTACTTACTTTTTTTATAAATTCATAAGAATTTTTTTTCTAAAGGGAGCGGTCGAATATTTCCAATGTGTGGACGGAATTTCTAAGGGGTGCGGTCGGCATTTTTGCCGAAAATGAACACTAAATTTTTTTTTTTCAAAAGGTGCGCCCAAAGGATGAGCCCCCATGTTTATATTGATTAAGGCAAGTAGGAGCCTTGTAGAACTGAGAAAAAAAAAATCAGAAGTGTGTTTTTTTTACGGATGGAATCAAGGGCAATACGATAATCGCATGAGGTTTTGTAGTCGTGTCTCCTTTTTTTATTTAAATACATTTTTCTGAAGAGTTTCTGATCTTTAAACTTTTATTAATATAATGGTGGAACCCGTGTGTTAAGGCGGAGTCGACAATACGGGGCGGGAATATAATTTAAACCTTAAATGAAAAAAGAAAATCATATATAAGTTGTGTGTGTATATACATATATATATAAGCACACACGCTTTGCGATAGAGTAATTTTTAACAACTACAGAGGTATTTTTTAACAGTAATTTTAAAGTTAATTTGACTTCATCACATCATCACATGTTCTTTATTAGTAATCAATTAAACCAAATATTTTTTAGTTATCGGTATTTGTATGTTACAAAATTCATAAAATTCATTTTATAACTTCTTTTGTTTGTTAAACAATTTATAGTTTTTAACGTATCACCACCCATGCATGTTATAACTTCTTACATGTATTCCGCTTCAGGTTGGTGATTTTGCTAACTCATATGATTACTTGTGACAAGTCTGATTCTATCGTTATTCAACAATTGCAGACTTGTCAATAGTTAACTTTATAATAGTTAATTATAATTAAATAAAGTTCACAAACTGAAAGTTATTATTAATGATTGTTTTTCATTAATCACAACGGATTCAAATGTTTTACAATTCAATTGACTCTACAGACTCCCCCTCAACTGATGACGTAATAAATCAGTTCGTACAAGAGAAAAGGTGAAGTATGTAATAATAGATCGCTAACATGTGTGATCTATTTATACTAAGTATGAAAGCTCTGTTTAGTGATTGGCTGACATCACCCTAATAGTGACATCTAACAATCCTAGTAGAAAAGATTCCACGGATGTTACAAATATCTATGCAAATCCTAACATCTGTTCTAACTAGTCTAAACACTGATACAAGATAAATACTATTACATTGGGAAAACACTGTCTAAGCTATCATCTGTTGCAGTTGTCCAAACATCTGTATAGCCATACAGATGTTTGGTCTTCTTCATCAGACCTTTAACTTCATTAGTGCTTTGGTCTTCAACAGTCTTTAGCTTTCAACAGATGTTGTATCTTCTTGAACAGCGACTCCAAGTCTTGATCAGATGTTTGCTTTGTTCTTGAACAGATGTTCTGATTAGGTGTTCAAGATTCACTATATTTGGGGAGAGCCTGGTTCAATCTTTTGCTGATTTCTTGATCAGTGGATCATGTTTTTTTTATTTTAAATATCATCTGTTCTTTTTTAGGTCCAACAGAGTACGTGTTCGTCTAAATTAAATATGACTATAAGTGTATATAAATATATTCGTATGCACACATAAACATTACATTTATGTTTAACGGCTAGTGTAATACTTTTCTAGTATTGAAGGATTTATCACCAACGTTCGTGACGGACAAGCTTACTCGCGCGCGTAAGGGTAATCACTAAAGATCACCAAATGAAAACCTATGGTATGCATTGGAATGGGCTATAGCTATCCTACACTTTAAGTGACCAAACGATATCGCTAATTTACACATATTTTAGTCCCCCATTTTATCCCCATTTTATGCGTTTTCGGCCGTAAAACCGTCATTCGGATACTTAATTATGTATACTTTTGTTTACAGGCCTAAAACAGCATACCGGACAAGATGATAGTGAAAACGAGGACTTTCCGGACAAAACGACGAAGCTGCGAACATTCTGTTAGAAAACTGACCTGGGCGAGTGGAACGGTCGTGCGATCTGAGGAACGACCGTGCATCTCCGACATATCAAGATCAGCCCGGCAATGAACGAGGGTGCAACACGGCGTGCAAGGAAATACCGGTGACGCACGGACGTGCCATATATTGCACCCCGTGCGGATCCGATGTTCAGCCAAATCTCGGTGATGAACGACCAGTGCAACAAGATCCCGGAAACGCACGGTCGTGCCATGTGAAGAATGGTCGTGCGAGACCGAAGACCGGTCAAGATCTGATGGCGTCATGCAGTATGGTGCACCATACCTCCAATAATGCATAAAGAGAACGGTCGTGCAACAGGACGCACGACCGTGCGACATCGAAATTATATAAAAACTTGCAGAAACATTCTGCTCGGAAGACTGGACATTTTGGAAGCGATTCTGGCGATTTTCAGGCTCTAGAGGCTTCTGCTTTCACCCGGATTCAAGCCACATTGTGCCAATTAGCTTCGTTATCTTCCAGATTCTTAATCTTATGCTTGTTTATGGTTTGGTTTTCTAATCTTTCCATGATTTTGTTAATCTTTCAAGCATTTAGATTAATGTTTATGTATTATTGTAGCCTTTGGGCAAAAACACAACAATTCCTTGCTTGATTATAACCATTAGTGTGTTAATCTTTGTTTGTAATGACATTTGGAAGTATTTTCTATGTTAATATTTGATGATTAGTTTGCAACCTTGTTATTGATACTGATTTCTTGATTATAAGTAATTGTGTTGGATGATTGGTATTTGGTTAGTTAAGATAGTTGAAAAATGAAGCTAAATTAATCATGTATTAGTAAACTTTAAACTTGGTTAACTAGTTTAGCTTGGTTAAAATGTGGGCACCATGATACTAGAAATGGTTAGTGGTTTAATAAAATGTAATTATTGTTAATCAAGAAATCTTGCCGTCACGTAAGGACCTTAACAGGTTAAATGGTGTCGTTATAAATTCTTGCCATGATTTGTTAGCTTAGTTAGTAGTTTAGGCCAAAATTGCTATCTTGGTGAATTTATGTGCAAGATTTGTAAAATGAACTCGGTTATGATTTAATCTAGTTTATGCTTGTCTCGGTGGTTGCGTTGTGTTTATCGGTGTCGCTTTCCTTGTTTAAGTGAGGTTAGAAAACTCCTAACGGGTGACTAACTTATTTTTAAGAGATTTTCATAGACATTTATCAATTGCACATTAATGAACAATTTTAGGTGGTTAAAGTGTGTTTATCGTTTTAACTTTCCGAATGATTGTCATGTTAGGATTCCCGAAAGGGATACTAATTGTCTCAAAATTAGAGAATTGACCGAATGCTTCTAGTGCCAAAACCGACTTAGTTGACATACTTTGGTTGTGTATTAAGCAAGGCTATTTATCTATAATCTATTATGTTTTTATAAGTAGTTGTTTATGCTTACTTTAGTTTATTAAAAATCAAACAACTCATGTTTTTACCGGTAGTTTAGTGACAAAGGTCTAGTATTATTCCTCCGCCCATTTCCTTGGATCGATACTTGGTTCTTACCGATACTTTACTACATATATGACGGGGTACACTTGCCTCTTTCGTGTGTGTTTTGATGTTAAAGTAATAATCACTTTTATAAATTTAAAACCGAATCGTGTGTAATTTCATTATAAAAATATGTATATACGCGCACACGTCAAGTTTTTGGCGCCGTTGCCGGGGAAATGGCGACCTTTAGGAACGACCCGAGTCATTGTGTTATCGGTGTATATACTTGTTAATATTTGTGAATATTTTCTTGATTATTTATTTGTCTATTTATTTGTTAATATTTCTTGTTTTAATTTGATTTATTCGTTTTCGTGAATATTTTTGTACTCTTGTAAATTTTTGTTCCATTTATTTATTTAATCCGGATTTATTATTTATTTATTCTTTGAGTTTTCGGCTTTGAAAAATCATTTTTACTAGCCGATTCGATTATTTTTATTGTGTTGATTTTTATAAAATTTCGGGCCCATTTTCGGATTTTTATAAAATTTTCTGCCCATTTTAAATAATATTCTGTTTCTTTTCAGCAAAAAAAAAAAACAGCATTATTATATTAATAAAATATTCATTGTGTCAATTTTTCGTTTGCAGGTTGATGTTCTCGACCCCCGCTCCAGAAGTTGTTGAACCGTCAGACGAACCCGAGCGTGATCTAAGGAGACGTCTTCGCACGAGATCTCGTGCGGTTGGGCTACTGCTCGCAGGAGGCGAGCCGGAGCCGGTGGTACCCGCTGAAGCCGAGGGCTCAGGGGCAGCAGGAAACGCAATCATGGCAGACGACGAGCGACCTTTGAATGAATCTAATCAGCCTGGAGCGACAGGCCTGGAGCCGAGTATCCTACGACCTACTATAGATGCACCTGTTTTTGAAATTAAATCTAGTATTATTAATATGGTGCAGAATTCGGTGCTGTTTGATGGACGTGAGCATGAGGATCCCGGACGACATATAGCGGCTTTTCTCCAAGTTTGTTCCACGTTTAAGATTAGAGATGTTTCGGAGGATGCTGTTAGGTTAAGGTTGTTTCCATTCTCATTGCGTGAAAAAGCCAGAGCATGGCTTATGTCATTACCAGCTGGGTCCATCAGGACTTGGAATGAGCTGGCGGAACTGTTTATGCAAAAATACTTTCCGCCTGAGAAGACAACCAAGTTAAGAAATCGGGTTGTGACCTTTCGCCAAGATGAGGGAGAGTCGTTGCACACGGCTTGGGAGAGATTTAAGGATCTGTTACTTGATGTTCCACATCATGGCTTCTCCAAGAGACAGTTAGTCTTGACATTCTATCAAGGACTTAGCTACAATACGTAGGAGCGATTAGATATGAACGCAGGAGGCGATCTAGGAACGAAGACGCCGAATGAGGCTTATGATATCATTGAAAAAGCTGCGTTGAAGTCTAGCTCGCGTCGCGAAGGAGATAGAGGCCGGGCGACATCATCATCATCTCGCGCAGGAGTTCATGCTGTAGACGACTATACGGCCATTACTACACAAATCTCGGCTCTTGCATCGAAATTCGACAGGTCACAGATGGTTGCGCAGGCTGGCTCAGGATGTGACCAGTGTGGAGTGTCACACGAGCCTGGTGCATGCTTTCAGGGAGTCGTATACGAGGGCCACGAAGAAGTGGATTTTGTGAGTAATCAGGTGAGGCCGCAGAACAACCCGTACAGCAACACCTATAATCCCGGATGGAGAAATCACCCAAATTTTGGGTGGCGAGCGAATACAGGCAATCAAAACCCATTGGGATTCACTCAGCGCGCTACAGCGCCGCAGCAGGGTCAGGGTCAACAGTTCCAGCAATACAACCAACCTTACCAGCAGCGTCCATATTCATATCAGAATCAGGGCACTGGGAGTAGCTCCCAACAACAGGCCCCTCAGTCTAGTTCCAAGCTGGAGGATATGATGGCTCAGCTTCTTACTAGCTCCTCGAGTGCGAATCAGTTGGCTGAAAAACGCTACCAACAGAGCGAGGATCGTTTTCTTTCCCACGAGGGAGAAATGAGGAGTCACAAAGCCTCGATTCAAAATATTGAGAATCAGGTTGGTCAGCTGGCACAGATGATGTCTAAAAGGACCCCAGGTGGTCGTCCGGGCAATACAGAACCAAACCCGGGCGGACACAGGGATGTGAATACTGTCATGACCAGGAGTGGAAAGACTACCGGACCCGTCATATCGGACTCATCACCGATCACTGAAGCGGTCCCGACTGACACACCGGACGAGGTGCAAGCCAGGCTGCGCCCAGCAAGTACAGCATAAGTCCAGGAGCCGGTCAAAGATTACACTCCTCCAGTACCTTATCCAGGCAGGCTGAAGAAGCAGAAGAACGAAGAACAATACGGTAAGTTCCTTGAGTTGTTTAAGCAACTACACATTAATATACCGTTTGTTGAAGCCTTGGCCCAGATGCCAAAGTATGCGAAATTCCTTAAGGATATCCTCTCGAATAAACAGAAACTCGAGGATATCTCATGTGTGGTGATGAATGAAACTTGTTATGTCGTTCTACAAAACCGTCTGCCCATGAAAATGGGAGATCCGGGTAGTTTTACGCTCCCGTGTTTGATTGGAAACATGTCTGTTAGCCATGCATTGGCTGACTTAGGAGCGAGTATCAACCTTATGCCATATAAGGTTTTTACTAAACTGGATCTGGGTGAGCCGTCACCTACTAGAATGAGCATTCGGTTGGCAGACCGTTCAATCAAGTATCCGCGTGGATTTGTGGAAAACATGCTTGTAAAAATCGATAAATTTGTTTTCCCCTTGGATTTTGTTATTCTTGACATGGATGAAGATTCAATAGTACCTTTGATACTTGGACGCCCGTTCATCAATACTGCGAGGACGATTGTTGATGTGGCAGCTGGCCAAATCACGCTCCGAGTGAATGACGAGCACGTGACATTCGATATCAAAAGATCGATGCAGCATCCACAAAGTCACGATGACAAGCTTTACTATGTCGACATTGTCGATGCATGTGTGTGCTCTCATTTTCAAGGTACTGTTGACGAGATTGATTCGGACACACGTCTGTCGTGTGGGGACCTGATTGGCATTACGTAGGAGGGCCACGATTTCGAGCAGCCAGTCTATCAAATTGGTGATGATGGTTCCCAGAGTCCGGAGAGATTTCTTGAAATTGTCCATGTAGAAGAAGAGAAAGCAAAACCGTCGGTTGAAGATCCGCCGTCTTTGGAGTTGAAAGAACTCCCACCACATCTCGAGTACGCATTTCTTGACGAGGAGCGTCGCTTACCGGTCATAATTTTGGCATCATTGGAAAAGGATGAGAAGAACCAGCTTCTTGAGGTTCTAAGACTTCATAAGAGAGCCATTGCATGGAAAATCATGGATATCAAAGGCATCAATCCTTCTTTTTGTACTCACAAGATTCTGATGGAAGACGAGTACAAACCGTGTGAATCCGAATATGCAGGACGTGGTGAAGAAGGAGGTAATTAAGTTGTTGGATGCCGGGATGATTTATCCTATATCCGATTCTGTGTGGGTTAGTCCATTGCAGGTTGTACCTAAGAAAGGTGGTATGACTGTAGTTTCAAACGATAGGAATGAGCTAATTCCTACCCGTACCGTCACTGGGTGGCGAGTTTGCATTGATTACCGGAAACTCAACGATGCTACTCGTAAGGATCACTTCCCGCTTCCATTCATCGACCAGATGTTGGAACATCACATCTGTCGGGGAAGTTGTATTACTGTTTCCTGGACGGGTTTTCTGGGTATTTCCAAATTCCTATCGCTCCTGAGGATCAGGAGAAGACTACCTTTACCTGCCCCTTCGGCACATTCGCCTATCGGCGGATGCCTTTTGGGTTGTGTAATGCACCAGCGACCTTCCAGAGATGCATGGTTGCAATTTTCCATGATATGATCGAGGATTCCATGGAGGTTTTCATGGATGACTTTTCTGTATTTGGGGATTCCTTCGATCATTGTTTGGAAAATTTGAGAAAAATGTTGAAGAGGTGCGAGGAGACGAATCTAGTCCTAAACTGGGAGAAATGCCACTTCATGGTGAAGGAGGGTATAGTTCTGGGACATAAGATTTCTCGTGCGGGTATGGAAGTCGATCCAGCTAAAATTGACGTTATTTCACGACTTCCGCCTCCCACCTCTGTGAGAGCGATACGGAGCTTTCTTGGTCATGCAGGGTTCTACAGGCGATTCATAAAGGACTTTTCCAAAATCGCTAGGCCCATGACCCATTTGTTGGAGAAAGACGCTCCGTTCATATTTGGAGATGATTGCTTGAGGGTTTTTGACCTTCTCAAGAAAAAGTTGATTGAGGCCCCTATTTTAGTTGCACTGGACAGGAGCCTGCCGTTTGAAATTATGTGCGACGCGAGTGATTACGCTATAGGGGCCGTTTTGGGACAGAAGAAGGAAATGCACTTTCACCCGATCTATTATGCGAGCAAGACTCTTCACGACGCTCAGGAGCACTACACCACGACTGAAAAAGAGCTCTTGGCAGTTGTTTTGGCATTTGATAAATTTAGATCGTATTTGGTTCTTTCGAAAACCGTTGTGTATACTGATCACGCAGCCATCAGATACCTCTTCAGCAAACAGGACGCAAAACCGCGTCTAATCAGATGGATCTTGTTGCTGCAAGAGTTTGATATTGAAATTCAAGATAAAAAGGGTGCTTTGAATGTAGCAGCTGACCATCTATCTCGTTTAGAGCATGGAGACATCGAGGACTCGCGTTGGGATTCAATCAATGACAATTTCCCACACGAGTCTTTGATGGGTGTTGAGATATGCGATGAGTCGCCATGGTTCGCCGACTTTGCGAACTATCTTGCTTGCAGGATTCTGATTAAAGGGTTGACTCACCAGCAAACGAGGAAATTCTTTTCGGATCTCAAGCACTACATTTGGGACGACCCTTTCTTATTCAAGGTGGGTGCTAATCAGGTGATCAGAAGATGTGTATCAGGGAAAGAGGCGACCGATATTCTGCGCCATTGTCACGAGGGACCTACCGGAGGCCACCATGGAGCCAATTTCACCGCCAAGAAGGTGTTGGATTCCGGGTTTTATTGGCCGACTATTTTTCGTGATGTGCAGAGTTGGGTAAAAGCGTGCGATGCCTGTCAGAGGGCGACGAATATATCGGCACGTGACGAAATGCCCCAGAACTGGATACAAGTTTGTGAAGTCTTTGACATTTGGGGGATAGACTTCATGGGACCATTTCCCCCCTCACGAGGTAACAAGTACACCCTGGTCGCAGTTGACTACGTATCAAAGTGGGCGGAGGCACAGGCCTTACCCACAAATGACGCCAGGGTGGTCGTGAGATTCTTGAAAAGTTTGTTCGCCCGATTTGGCGCTCCGAAAGCGCTTATTAGTGACAGTGGGACTCATTTCTGTAATACACAGCTTGAAAAGGCTTTGTCCCGTTACGGTGTGCATCACCGTTTGTCCACGCCTTATCATCCGCAGACGAGCGGGCAGGTGGAAGTCACTAACCGAGGGCTAAAACGCATCCTTGAGCGGTCTGTTGGTGCAAACCGCAAGGAGTGGTCGGACAAACTCGATGAGGCATTATGGGCATTCCGTACAGCTTACAAGACCCCTATTGGGACTACTCCCTTTAGGTTGGTATACGGAAAGGCGTGCCATTTACCAGTAGAGTTGGAGCACAAAGCTATGTGGGCTTTGAAAACAACGAATCTGGACTTGAAAACCGGAGGTGAAGCCCGGTTTCTCCAGATTCATGAGTTGGAGGAGCTGCGACAACAAGATTATGAGAGCTCCGTCCTCTACAAAGAGCGCACGAAGAAATTTCACGACAAACGCTTGAAGGACCACAAAGAATTCCAAGCGGGTGATCTTGTTCTTCTTTACAATTCACGACTACGCTTATTTCCAGGGAAGCTTCATTCACGCTGGACAGGACCATACACAGTTAAGGAGGTATTTCCGTATGGTACTGTTGCAGTAGAGAACGCAGATGGCGTTACATTCAAGGTAAATGGACACCGGTTGAAGTTGTACGTTGCCGGGCCGATAGAGTCGGCGGTGGAGGTCATTGAACTCCAAACCCCGCACACATCATAAGTGTGGGGAGGAGAGAGTCTACGCTACTGACTCGCGGACCAAAAATGTAGCAAGGGCGTCAAAAGCGCTTTAGGGGTAGTATCGTCTTTTTGTGTGTTTTTGTAGTTTTAACGTAATTTAGGTGTTTTTCGTAGTTTCCGTTAGTTTGTGTAATTTTCATACGTTCCGGGCGAAAGTTCTAAGTTGCAATATTGTTAAAACAGTTGGCGTGTTGAAAAAATGGCGAAAAACGGCCAAAACAGTTGCTGGAAATAGCTTCTGCAGAAAATTCTGATCTGCAGCTGTTGCACGACCATGCCACGAATCGCACGACCGTGCGTTTCCGAGCAAGCCGGCACGGTGAGTCACACCTCCGGTGCATCTCCGAGAACAGCTTGCAGGTTTGAAAAATGTAGGTGGCGCACGACCGTGCGAGCTGTCGCACGACCGTGCGAGAGGCAGGGGCAGTTTGGTCTTTTGCACATTATAAAAACCCCCATCTGCTTCTTTTCCCTTCATTTGCGAACCCTAACCATCTGCGGCCGTTCCAGAGCGATATCACTTCAAATCGCACGATTTCTTCGCACGATTTCACACCCTACTTCGCACGGTACGTTCCTTCTTGTAGATTTTCCGTTTCTTCGCTTTCTAGGTTAGATTCATCCGATTCTTCAAGGCTTTTTAGGGTTCTCTTCATAAATACAAACGAAGCCCTAACCCTTGTTTGAATCGTACATATCGTGAACATCCGGTGGATTTTCTGGCCCCTGTTTGTGTAAAAATTTGTTGATTTTCGGAGAAATCTGACTGTTCAAAGTTCAGGGGTCGGATTCTGCAGAAACGCTGTCGCACGGTCCTTCCTTGTATGGAACGGTCGTGCCATTCCGGCTATTCACGATGTTTGCTATTGTCTCGGAGTTGCACGGTGGTGCTGTTGGTCGCACGCCGTGCAGTTCCGACATATTTGGGCCATTTCTGTTTGTTCTCGGCGACGCACGACCGTGCGTCTCGTCGCACGTCCGTGCGACAGGCCCAGATCAGAATGACAGTTTCTTCATAATTGTCTGCTCGGCTGTTTTTGATTAAAAATTTTCCTGTTCTCATCTTTCTAACAATATTCCTCGTACAGATGGATCACCCTTTCCTGCAATTTAACCCCGATGATGAAAGAGAAGCTCTTTGTATCCCAAGACGTGATGCCTTATGGAGAAGGCGAGGGCAATTCGGAGTCCCCCGATGGCTGGATTGGGAGGTTTTGAGGGAGTTAAATCAGTATGATAGGCTTGAAAACATGCTCACTATCCCTCTTGAGCGCTTAGTATCTATCAACCGTCCCATCTATCTTGAGCCAACAATAGAGTTCTTCTCCACATATGCCTACGAAAAACTAATTGCTCATAGAAGGCCAAAATTCCGCTACAAGGAGCGGATAACTTTCAGGTTGGGTGGTCAATGGCACACTTGGTCAGTGGGTCGATTGGGTAGGAGGCTTGGAATTTACACACGAGAAGACATGGATTCCGAATTCTTCACGGAGCAGTTTACCTTCCCGAGTAATCAAGCACGGGATGCGTTTTGGACTGAAAATGCAATTGGTGAACCTTACAACCCGAGAATGTCTAAGGCTTCAAGATTGAGAGACCCTTTGGTTTGAGTGATGCATCATGTGTTTAGCCACACCATTTGCGGCCGCATGGACAGTTTAGGGAACTGTCCAACACCGGATTTGATTTTTCTATACGCGCTGGTTGATGGAGTACATATCAACCTAGCCACAAGGATGGCTGAATATTTCGTGAATTGCTCAGGTAGGACACCAAACAGTCAGATACATGGCGGTCAGTATGTGACCGAAATTGCTTACAATCTGGGATTGATGACTGACGGGGTACTTCAGAGTCCCACTCTGATAACCGAGGGTGTTTATGTTGATATTAGGTCACTGAAAGCGATGGGATTGATTGTTGAAACAGATCGGGGGGATAGATTGAGAGGTCTGAACAACGAGGTCTGGGACCCGTTGCCTCCAGCTGTGGAGGAACACGAGGATGAGGAGATGCATGATCAGGTGCATCAGGAGCAGCACGTACCACATACACCACCACATGATCAGCCGCCACCCACACCACCACACCAGGGCATCCCGCCTTACCCCGAATTCTACCAGCAGTTCCAACAGATGCAAATTAATCAGGAGCAGCGGTTCCAAGAGCTCAGGGCGAACCAGGACCACTTGTACCAGGGGGTGAGTGCTGGGTTTTCATACCTATTCGGGGAGATGCATCATGCCTATCCCGACTACTTTCAGCATCCTCCGCAGTTCCCACCGTGGAACCCACCTGGTCATGGAGATGCGGGCCCATCCTTCACGAGAGATGATGCGGGTGATGACGATTAGGAGACGGTGGTGTTGACAGTGGTGGTTTTTATGATTTCAGTACTTTATATTTCGGGTGTTTATTTTGGGTAGTATTTCAAAGACCCCCGGATTGTATTTTATTTTTTCAGACACTTTACTTTATGTCATGTCTTTGTTTGGATTTTTAGTACTATTTATGTACATTATGGTTTATTTGGGTTTATTTTGTTTCTGTTCTGTTTTGGTGTACATGTGACATACTTGCAGATCCGACATATCTTGGACTGGAGCACATGACAGATACAGCTTTGGAAGTCTCGTTTCATCAGACATCATCTTGAGGGGAGTACTATTATCCTTTTCTCTATATTTCAGGTCTCGCATTGGGGACAATGCGAAGTTCAAGTGTGGGGAGGGGGTTAACTTTGTTAACTTTGTTTGTCCTCTATAAAAAAAAAAGAAAAAAAATTAGAAAATCAGAAAAATCATTCAAAAATACCTGTATTTTGTATATATTTTAGTAAATAAACCGGTTGGTTGTGTTTTAGAAAGCTTCAGACTTGATAAAAACTCGACAAGCAAAATATTTTTGAAAAAGGAAACCGGAAAGCGTGACAAACAAAGAAAGACTTGCATGATAGTTTTCACACTTTTACCCATTCCTTCCGTTACGTGAGCATATTTGAGCTTTGATATTGTTATATATTTGTTTATTTCGGATATAGGAGTGAGCCGGATGTTATGTGTAATTTAGAACTTGTCACTAGTATGCTTGTTAAGACCATGAACTTGCGGAATTGTGTAGAAGTGATAGAGGCACTTAGATTACCCCTTTGTTGTAAACCTTGTTCTTTGTGTTGTGCTTCCTGTAAACCTTATATTACCCTTTAGGATTAACCATGTCGAGCCTTCCCGTTTACCTTTGTTTACCCACATTATCGCCCACTTAGCCAAATTTAGCCTTTTTATGTTTTAAACCCTTTTGTGTTGAAACTCGGTCAAAATAATCGTTTAACTAGCGTTTGTTTTAGTTTATTGTATAATTAGTATGTTAAAAAAACAGAAAATAAAACACCCTAAAATAGGGTGAAGTTGACAAAAATCGAGCAATTTTGAATGCTTAAATGTTAAAATTTCGTTGATGAGCTCGATTGCGCAATAGTCGCCTTTTTAAGGCATTTGTTTGTATAGTTGTATTGTTTGTTGCTAGTTAAACGCTACTACCGAGTTTTAACCGTTTTCGCCACTTTAAATATCTATTTCCATACCCTTCGCCTAAGCCTAACGTTACAACCCGTAAAGACCTCTTGATTTTCACTTTTTCGCATGTTAGTTGGTGGAGACGAGATCTTATGACAAGCTTATGATATTACACATTTCATTGACGAGGCATTGAGTGTTTGCACGTACACATTTTATGTATGTTTCATAAATAAAACCGAGTGTGTGTGAACATTGTGAGTTGTGTGAAGATTAACATGATGAGTCAATTAAATGTGAAGTCACGGATTTTTGGTTGTCGCTATATATTTGCATATGCTTGTTGGGTTTGAGTCTTTTGATGTTGTCTTTCGAAAAACCGGCTAACCGTTTATAGTTGTTTTCAATAAAATAGTGTGTAAATTATCGTTCTTGTTTGATTCTATCTTTTATTGCATTTTAGTTTAGCTTGCTTGAGGACAAGCAAGGTTCAAGTGTGGGGAGATTTGATATTCGCTAATTTACACATATTTTAGTCCCCCATTTTATGCGTTTTCGGCCGTAAAACCGTCATTCGGATACTTAATTATGTATACTTTTGTTTATAGGCCTAAAACAGCATACCGGACAAGATGATAGTGAAAACGAGGACTTTCCGGACAAAACGACAAAGCTGCGAACATTCTGTTAGAAAACTGACCTGGGCGAGTGGAACGGTCGTGCGATCTGAGGAACGACCGTGCATATCCGACATATCAAGATCAGCCCGGCAATGAACGAGGGTGCAACATGGCGTGCAAGGAAATACCGGTGACACACGAACGTGCCATATATTGCACCCCGTGCGGATCCGATGTTCAGCCAAATCCCGGTGATGAACGACCAGTGCATCAGTCCGTGCAACAAGATCCCGGAAACGCACGGTCGAGCCATGTGAAGAACGGTCGTGCGAGACCGAAGACCGGTCAAGATCTGATGACGTCATGCAATATGGTGCACCATACCTCCAATAATGCATAAAGAGAACAGTCGTGCAACAGGACGCACGACCGTGCGACATCGAAATTATATAAAAACTTGCAGAAACATTTTGCTCGGAAGACTGGACATTTTGGAAGCGATTCTGGCGATTTTCAGGCTCCGGAGGCTTCTGCTTTCACCCGGATTCAAGCCACATTGTGCCGATTAGCTTCGTTATCTTCCAGATTCTTAATCTTATGCTTGTTTATGGTTTGGTTTTCTAATCTTTCCATGATTTTGTTAATCTTTCAAGCATTTAGATTAATGTTTATGTATTATTGTAGCCTTTGGGCAAAAACACAACAATTCGTTGCTTGATTATAACCATTAGTGTGTTAATCTTTGTTTGTAATGACATTTGGAAGTATTTTCTATGTTAATCTTTGATGATTAGTTTGCAACCTTGTTATTGATATTGATTTCTTGATTATAAGTAATTGTGTTGGATGATTGGTATTTGGTTAGTTAAGATAGTTGAAAAATGAAGCTAAATTAATCATGTATTAGTAAACTTTAAACTTGGTTAACTAGTTTAGCTTGGTTAAAATGTGGGCACCATGATAATAGAAATGGTTAGTGGTTTAATAAAATGTAATTATTGTTAATCAAGAAAGCTTGCCGTCACGTAAGGACCTTAACGGGTTAAATGGTGTCGTTATAAATTCTTGCCATGATTTGTTAGCTTAGTTAGTAGTTTAGGCCAAAATTGCTATCTTGGTGAATTTATGTGCAAGATTTGTAAAATGAACTCGGTTGTGATTTAATCTAGTTTATGCTTGTCTCGGTGGTTGCATTGTGTTTATCGGTGTCGCTTTCCTTGTTTAAGTGAGGTTAGAAAACTCCTAACGGATGACTAACTTATTTTTAAGAGATTTTCATAGACATTTATCAATTGCACATTAATGAACAATTTTAGGTGGTTAAAGTGTGTTTATCGTTTTAACTTTCCGAATGATTGTCATGTTAGGATTCCCGAAAGGGATACTAATTGTCTCAAAATTGGAGAATTGACCGAATGCTTCTAGTGCCAAAACCGACTTAGTTGACATACTTTGGTTGTGTATTAAGCAAGGCTATTTATCTATAATCTATTATGTTTTTATAAGTAGTTGTTTATGCTTACTTTAGTTTATTAAAAATCAAACAACTCATGTTTTTACCGGTAGTTTAGTGACAAAGGTCTAGTATTATTCCTCCGCCCATTTCCTTGGATCGATACTTGGTTCTTATCGATACTTTACTACATATATGACAGGGTACACTTGCCTCTTTCGTGTGTGTTTTGATGTTAAAGTAATAATCACTTTTATAAATTTAAAACCGAATCGTGTGTAATTTCATTATAAAAATATGTATATACGCGCACACGTCACCAAATTATATAAAATTAAGTCTAATGCACATTATTGAAATACGCATGTTTTAGATTAATGTATAGAATTAGCTTGGAAATTTGTTGGGTGTCACACACACCAAAATGTAGATTCATTTTCTTCACATTCTCATATTTTTAGTCAAATATCTAGATATAACAGTAATTTTGGATGTTATAAAGAAACCTAGGAGAATAATTAAAAAGGTTAAAATTGATCATGAACTATTTTTCCTAACAAATCGGGAAATTAGGAATGATATAAAAAACATGACACCAAAAATCAAGAAAAGAAAGTTCCTATAAACAAAACATTTCTAACATAAACAAATTGCTAACATAACAATTGACAACATCATTGTAAATAACCTCATTTTGCCTACTACAACTATTCAAATAGTTTTGTTCATAAGACTACAACTCACAGTTCATTAAGGCATTTTATCAGATAGTTTGAGTGCATAATGCCAATCAATAAAAATAATATTTATTGTTAGTCAAATCAGCCCCAAATATGTCAAGTTTCACACCATGTAATTGAACTAAATAAGTTCTAAATAATCCCATAGATTCGCCTCAATTGAGATGATGTAAGACTCAAATAACACACAAAATAGAACCCAGAAACAAATAAAACTAAATTAAATCAAACGTACCTGATGTTAATGAAGGGACTAATGTCAATGATGGAGAAGCTGATGCTGGCAAAGGCTTCGAACAAGATCGATGAGGGGGTCGGCGACGGTAGTGAAGGCTTCGAACAAGACCGATTAGGGGGTTCGAACAAGACCATTTTAGTAGCATCCATCTCTTCCTTCACCCTCCTTAACTTCAGTGCCCTTTTATCATTGGGGTTTCTTCCTGTTTTCCAGTTATGAGGAGTAGGGTTGACATCATGAATAAGCTTCATCTTTTCAATCCTTACCATTTCATCTAGCAGGGATTCAGTTGCCATCCTGTGAATTGATCTTTGGTTGCATCATAGGGCTTCTTTTCCATGATGTGATTTATGTATGTAATCTTCCCTTAACAGCTTTTTGAGATCTGGATCTGTTATTGGATCATGGGAGAGATTTCTGCATATCTGACGTGATGCGAGTGTGGGTATAAATTTTAGTATATTTTAACACTTTTACTCGTTTGTCAAGCTTTAAATTTATAAAACACGATATAACACAATCACTATCTACAACACGCTAGGGCAAGTGCACCCATCTTTAGCATAGTATAATGATGGTAAGATACCGAGGTCGTCCAAGGACACAAGAGCTTTTAATACCAAAATATCGTCAACGTCTAATTTAACCAAAATTTTTAAAGAAGATTTTTTAGTAAATTAAAAATAAAGAAAGAAACTAAAATAATAAAAGTCAGAGTGGAATACCAAAAACCGTCTGGTTTGCTTCAACAACCAGAACTACTCATGTGGAAATGGGAACAGATTTCCATGGACTTTATCACTAGCCTGCCAAGAACTCAAAGCGGGAACGATACCATTTGGGTGATCGTTGACTGTCTAACAAAGTCTGCACACTTCCCTGCGATCAAGGAAACTGACAAGTTTTCGCAACTTGCTAGTATTTACTTGAAGGAAGTTGTTTCTAGGCACGGGGAGCCGACCTCTATCATTTCTGATCGCGATCCGCATTTTGCGTCCAATTTGTGGCAAGCGATCCACAAATCATTCGGCTCACGTCTAGACATGAGCACCGCATATCACCCTCAGATGGATGGTCAAAGTGAACGAACCATCCAGACATTTGAAGACATGCTACGAGCGTGTGTAATCGATTTCGGTAAAGGTTGGGAAAGACATTTACCTTTGGTAGAGTTTTCCTACAACAATAGTTACCACTCTAGCATTCAGGCAGCTCCGTTCGAGGCGTTGTACGGACGAAAATGTCGATCTCCTCTTTATTGGGCTGAGGTTGGTGACAGCCAAATCACGGGTCCATAACTCGTACTCAAAACTTCTGAGAAGATTGTTCAAATTAGAAATCATATGGTGGCAGCACGTGATCGCCAGAAAAGCTACGCCGACAAGCGTAGGAAACCCTTGGAATTCGCCGTGGGCGATCGTGTTCTGTTGAAAGTCTCACCCTGGAAGGGTGTGGTACGTTTTGGGAAGCGCGACATGCTTAATCCACGATATGTTGGTCATTTTAAGATTCTGGAAAGAATCGGTAAGGTTGCTTATCGGCTTGAATTGCCTGACGAACTTGGTAATGTTCACGACGATTTTAACATCTCTAATCTAAAGAAGTGTTTGTCCGATGAAACACTTGTGGTTCCTTTACAAGAACTGAAGATCGATGACAAGTTGCAGTTTATCGAGGAACCCATCGAAATCAAGGACCGGAAAGTTAACGTACGTAAACATAGTCGAATCCCAATCGTGAGAGTTTGTTGGAACTCAAGACGTGGACTAGAGTTCACGTGGGAACGCGAGGATCAGATGATGCTCAAGTATCCTCACTTATTTAAAACAACTGAACCTAATCCTGATGCAAGTAGTGAATTTCGGGACAAAATTCCCTTTCAAGTTGGGGATGATGTGGTGCCCGAGGGAAATCCATAGTCATCTTAACTTACCGTTTCATTTCTCTGAGACTGCATATCAAATTTCAGGACGAAATTTCTTTCAAGTTGGGGATGATGTGACAACCCACAACTTCAGGTTACTACTTTAACCTAACCACAATCAATTAAATCATACATTCATAGCACTGCATTTAACTAGGGTTAGTTAAATGAGTCTACGTTGGTAATCCGGGTGTAACACCTCGTAAACTCATGACCAATATCATATAGACACGTGTTATGGAACATAAACGTGTAATAGGTTGATCTGGAGGGACTAAATTTGCCAAACAATGTAAATATGTTAGTAAAAGAGATCCAAAGTGTCAACATGCCATTCTTGTGGCTCTGATTGACCTCACACGACGTTCGTATTCTTTAACGAGTAATTTATCGAACATGGAAAGTCGTTTGTGCATAAAATAAGGATTTTACGTAACATAAGGGTTAAAAGTGTCAACATGTTGAAAGTAATATCTGAGTGACCTTTTAACGAACCTAAAAACATTGTAATGATTATATAGTTTGCTCTCAAGAATGTCGGATATTAATTTTGTGGAGTTTCGAAGATAACAAGACTTTTCGGGTGATCGTACGACTAACCGAGAGCTTAACGGAGTTAGTTTGTGACTCAAGGTCCTTAAAAGTTAACTATAGGGGTCCTAAATGCAATAAATGAAAGTTATATAAACTTATTATGGACCAGGGACCAAAACTGCAATAAACGAAATTTGTTTTCCGGTTGCCTAGGAGCGTCGCGCCCCGCGTAAGCCTATCAGATGCAGAAAAAAGGGACAGGTGCATGTACAGCAGGTTACACCGCCATTGCATGGTGGTTTTCGATTTCAGGGACTGAGCCAACAGTATTACATGCATAGGGGACACCTGGAATCATCAGAAATCAGTTATAGGCTTGTGTGGAATGATCTTGTGAAGTTTAAATTCCTATATAAAGCCCTCTTATTTGCTAGTTCACTTGCACATTTCAAAAATTATTCAAACTCACTCTCTGGAGCTTTCTGGACTTCAAGCAAGTTTCCCTCAGCTCCTAATTCGTGCTAAGAGTCTTTGTAAGCATTCTTAGCCTCTCTAGTTCAAGTTTTATTAGTCTAATGACCAAAAGTCAAAGCCATCGTAATTAAGCTTTGACTTAGTGATTAATCATTAATGGTCCAGCCATTATTCGAATTGAAAGTGGCTATGAGTGGGTAATTATGTGAGTAATAAACCCTTAAAAGGCACCCACTGATTATCACTATAACTTGGTCAATTGTCGGGTCAAACTTAATATTAAAAAGTCAACAGAAGCTATTTTTGCAAATAAATTCATAACTGATAATTTAGAAGTTATGGAACCTGTTTTAACACTAAAATAACTTGGTAAATAATGTAAGAACATGTCTAGGCATGTTTAACCCGACAATTCTGAGTTTAGGCTCGGTTCGGAACCGAAAGTCGCAAAAGTAGACTTTTGCTTTGACTTTCAGTTCTGACCCGATTTAGCTTGTTTTAGATATGCCTTAAGGTTCCTTTAGGACCATATTATAAGTTAGTAAAACCCTCTGAGGTTATACTACATGGTTCCTTGTTAATCCGATTCATTTGCATGTTTTCGTTAATTACTTAAATGTTGAGCATTATGCCCTTTTGATATTAAAACGAGATTTTTGAAAAATTGAGAGGAAAAACACCTTTATTACTGATTTATAAACATGTCCTAAAAATTTGACATCAGTTTGAGGTCTAAATTAGGAGTTATGTTCAATATCGTAATTTGAAAGCTTTTTATTAATTAAACGACATTTTTAGCATAAGACCTATATAAACCCAAATTTTGACACCAAACTTTTTACCCACTGATATAATATAATATTTTGGGATTTTTGAAGATTTTTATTAATTTTTAAACTGATCATAACATGGGGTTCTTGCTTTGATTCGGTAATTGACGGTTATACCCTTTTTGCTAATAAAATGAGTTTTACATAACATTTTGATATCAAACCTTTTGCTACTGATTTTATATGATAAATAAAATATTTTGAACCTTATAAACTGATCAAAAACTTAGATTTCCTTGAATAACCTGAAAATCGCCTAAAACCGACTTTTTACGCTTTTTAAACACATAGTATGGGTTAAAACTATGTTTAACATTTAAGACTCAATACCTATTGATATTATAAGTAAATTTTAATATTTTAACAGTAGGTAAAAGTTTTAAACTCAGATTTCCAGAATTGATCTTTAAAGCTTATGTGAAATGACCAAAATGCCCCTATGGTGCATAGTTTGGTCATAAATGATAAATTTCACATATATGCAATATCTTACTGATATAACCTACTAAAATAAATATTTTTACTGATCAGTTTAGACCAGAACCTCAGATTGGTATTTAATCTCTTTTATAATCTTTAAAATAACCAAAATACCCCTACGGGGCTTGAATTGATTTTAAATCCGTTTTGGGCATAATGGAAGGTATCCTACTGATATCACAACATATTTAAGGCATATTAACTTTTGAAACCTGTGCATGACTCATTTGGTTACCCGTTATGCATTTTTCGAGTTCGGTTCGGTTTATGTAACTAGTTTGCGTAAATTGACCGAAACGGGTCAAACCTTATCACTTTTGCTTCAAAATCCAGAATGTGTTTAGTATACCCATATTATACAAGTATTCATACTTGTCGGGTCTAAATCACATTCTAATCCGGTCTTTGCTTAATCTTGCGTTTTGAACCGTAAACCTTTCTTTAAAACTAACCGGTCTAAGTTTAAACTTAAGTAAGGCCCGTTAGGAATCTAATAGGTTATTAAAACCTTCGTTCCAGATTTAGGAGCCCAGTAAAAGATATTTGCACTTGCTGATTGTATACGGCTGGGATAAAATTTATATTTTGCTCAGGTAAATACTTTTAACTCATTTTCTGTTATACGGGCTTGGGATACGGTATTATAATAATACCGCTTGGTTGGGTATGTAGTTATTTAAATCAGATTGTGATTAATATATTTACATAACCCGTTTTAATCTGTTTTGTTTGGTGCAATGCCTTTGGGGGGGTTAATGACCATGTCCTGGATATCCTCGGCTCATTCATTGAAATGGCCACGACTTAAGCACGGGTTGTAGGCATACACCTGACAGTTGCGTATGTATAAAAGGTATCCCACAATAAGGAATTTCCTTGTGGGGATTATACTTGTGGTGTGTCAGTTAATCTTGTCCGGCTCTTCTATCCGGCCCTGACGGACGACAAACATATAAAACTGTATACAAGATTATTTTTTTAAAATAATTGTCCCAAGTTATAAAAGATTATTTGTGCCTTGTGCATTTAAATCAATTTTCTTAAATATTTTCAAAAGATTCGGTTAATTGTATTTACCGGTGTAAACTAACGTATTTTCTAAAAAGGTTAAGTGCAGGTACTATGCGAAATAGGCTGGCTACTCTTGAGTGATTAAATAAAGAGTCTTGCAAGCTTTATCACTTAAAAATATGTTGAACAATATTTCCTTTGTTTTGAACCGCCTGTGGATCCATTTACATTCCGTTTGTAATACTTATGTTACTTTCATTCAGTTTGTAATATTATTACTTTTAGACTTCCGATGTGCATTGAACTGTGATAAATTGACTATGATGATATCAACTACGTCACGATACTTCCCACCGGGCCCACCGGTAATACGTGGAAATATCGGGGTGTGACAAGTTGGTATCAGAGCCAGCATTGAGTGAATTAAACACTAGCCTTTTGTGTTTAATATCAATGACACAGTTTGCACATTCCCTGACTTCCGAGTCTAGGCAAAGGACTTAGGACTAATCCTAATCTTTTATTTGGCCTTTACTGTTTTCCTTTGTTGTTTCTTTTGTTGTGTTGGCAGGAACAGAAGATGCCACCGCGTTTTAGAGGAAGAGGAAGAGGCGGTAAAGCCCCAATTTTCACCAGTCACGATCATGAGGCCGGGCCAGAAGATCATTATTCCGGTGATCAAGACATGGATATGGATGAAGATCCGGATCCTGCCGAGCCGCCATCTGGGACGCCCACGCATCCTATAGAGATTTCAGACGGATCGTCTTTTCACGGTTCACCATACCGGGGTCCAGACAGCTATGAAGCAAGGTTTGCCTCATACCCCTGGGAGTTTACTCCTCCTTTCAACCCACCTCAACAGCTGCAGCAGGATCCTTCTGAGGATTCACGTTTTCAGGTGGTTACGCCACCGCCACCGCCGTCGCCAGAGCAGCAACCGCCTCCGGAGCCACCAAGGCGGAGAAGATCAGGAGCACGGATGTCCGTGCGAGGGGTATTCCACTTCAGCACCCCAACACTCCAGTGGCAGTCACTACCCGCCACTATATGAAGACCCGTAGATGGGAGGGCCTTCAAATCCTGTTTCTGAGGTGGACTCTGCGCCAATCGCACCACCACCACATGTGGGTTTTGATAACCCAATACCTTCTTACGCTGGTGCAGCAGCGTATAACCCTTTTGAGCAGCCAGGCCATTCTGGCTACAATTACTACAATGCCCCTGATGTTGACCCGTATCTTGTAGTGGCAAACTACAATGCTCTTCATCCCGAAGGGCCCTACGGAGCCCCCTATCAGACTGGGTTCCCAGCCTATGGGTACCTATACCCGCCACCTCCTCAACCTCCGCAGTAGCAGCAGCCGCTGCAGATCCAACCACCGCAGCAGCAGGAGATTCTTCAGAGGTTGAGCTAGGTGGAGCCACCCGCAGATGGGAGGGCCTTCAAATCCTGTTTCTGAGGTGGACTCTACGCCAATCGCACCACCACCACATGTGGGTTTTGATAACCCAATACCTTCTTACGCTGGTGCAGCAGCGTATAACCCTTTTGAGCAGCCAGGCCATTCTGGCTACAATTACTACAATGCTCCTGATGTTGACCCGTATCTTGTAGTGGCAAACTACAATTCTCTTCATCCTGAAGGGCCCTACGGAGCCCCCTATCAGACTGGGTTCCCAGCCTATGGGTACCTATACCTGCCACCTCCTCAACCTCCGCAGTAGCAGCAGCCGCTGCAGATCCAACCACCGCAGCAGCAGGAGATTCTTCAGAGGTTGAGCTAGGTGGAGCGAGAGGTTCAAGAGGAGCGTAGAAGCCACCGGGGATTTCTTAAGGGTTTGGCAAATCTAATAAAGGGGAAGAAGAAGAGAGATTATTGAAATCTCTATTTATTTATTTATATTGTTGTTTACTTCAAATTAAGTCCCTGTGTGGACATCTATTTATGTACCTAGTCCCTGTGAGGACTTGTCTTTTCATTTTAGCCCTTGTATGGGCAAGTTATTTATGTAAAAGTCCCGTTTAGGGCACCTATGTACTTCTTTTTAAATTTAGTGGAATGTTTTAATTTTAAAATTTCATTTGTCATTATATGCATGAATATAATATATGAAATAAATCAAAATATCATTCCTTTTGTAAAAGATCTGCCATTATATATTGAAGAAAATCTTAAAGGCAAAACCTAGCCATGTGTCATTTTAAGACAGGGGCATGATGGTAGTTCCTTTTTAAGATCCAAAATCCTTGTTAACATCTGAAAACATGTTAACATTCCTGGAAATTGTGATTCGACAAAATCACATAAGTCATCCTTATATTGGATTCTTTCAATTCCTTTCTGTATTATTTAAACATCCATTAGAGATGAAATGCCTGTGGGCCATATTCATTGTCATATAAGACAAAAGACAGTTGTAGTCTACGACTCCCTGTCACGAAAAGGTAATGAACTACGTTCAAACCTAAATGCCTTGATTCTATAAAATCATGGCTTATGAATTTAAAATTGTCCTTGTGACTAGGCCTTTTGTATGCCACCCTATTATCCTTAATAGTTTATAACTGGGATAAAATATAATAAAAATTTAAATAAATTAAAATTAACCAATATGGATTAAAATTACCATGGTTAATGAATTGCCATAAAAGACAATTCCATAATAGACTTCTGAATAAATCTTTGTCAATACTTTATGTAGCAATCAAGCTACATGGCTGGGTTAGATGAAGTTAACAGTCACCCGAGGGAGAATCATGATACTACCAGAGTTAACGTAGCGGGTGCGGAATTGCAGGCATTAATAGATAACGCCGTTACTCGAGCTCTTAACAGACAATTTAATTAATTGAGTGGAACTCGCGTTAGAACTCAGTCTGTACCACATTAAAAACCACCCTCCAACACACATACAGCTCGCAAGAGTGAATCTCATCATTCTTCAAACTAGAGGAGTGTCCCGTCTAAGAAAGTTGTGCTCAATCAAGAGCCCCGTGTTAAAACCTGTTCTTATAAATATTTTGTCTCCTGCAAGCCTAGACACTTTACGGGGGAGAAAGGAGCCATCGATTGTATGACCTGGCTCGATGAGATGGACACTATGGTCGATATTAGTGGTTGTGCAGAGCAAGACATTGTGAAGTTTGTGTCGCAATCATTTAAAGGATAAGCTCTAGCTTGGTGGAGGTCCTTGATCCAGGCTACTGGGAAGATCCCGTTATATAATCTGTCTTGGGATCAGTTTGTTGCATTGATCAAAGAGAATTACTGCCCTCAACATGAAGTTGAGAAAATTGAGACTGATTTCTTGACCTTGGTCATGAAGAACTTAGACTGCTAGGCATACCTTACCAGTTTCAATAGCATGTCATGATTGGTTCCATACTTGGTTACACTAGAACCAAAAGGTATATCCTGTTTTATTGGAGGTTTAGCTTCGGAGATTAAAGCAAGTGTGAAAGCATCTAGACCCACCACTTTTAGGTCAGTGGCTGATTTGTCATTATCCGTTACTCTCGATGCGGTCAGGCAGAGATCGCTTAAGAGTTCCGATGAAGGAAAAAGGAAACGTGAGGATGAGAACTCGCGTCATTCTGATAAGAAACATAGGGGGAACTCAGACCACAAGAAGAATTATGGGTCTAACAAGGGTAACCAGCAAACAGATGAGAAGCCAAAATACAAAACCTGCCAAAAGCGTCATTTTGGAAAATGCAGGTTTGAATCGAAGTCGCAGTCACAATCAAAGCCTATTGGATGTGGGATCTGCAAATCCAAAGAACATAAGACTTTGGATTGTAAGAAGTTGAAGGACGCAACCAGTTATGGTTGCAACGAGAAGGGGTATATCAAGACTAACTGCCCAAAATATGCCAAGAAACCTGCAGAAGGTAAAAAGACCAATGCACGAGTCTTTCAAATGAATGCACAAGAAGCGATTCAGAATGACAGCGTGATAAGATGTACCTTTCTTATCAATGATATTTATGCAAGGGTATTATTTAATTCGGGTGCAGATAAGTCGTTTATGGATGATAAATTTTGTAAGTTATTAAACCTGCCTGTTAAAACCCTAAGCATAAAATATGAAGTAGAATTGGCCGATGGTACCATAGAAACTGCTTCAACCGTGTTAGATGGATGTTTTATTTCTATTAGGAATCACTCTTTTCTGTTATCCTTGCTTCCTTTGAAACTAGCTGGTTTCGACATAGTGATAGGCATGGATTGGTTATCTCATAACCAAGCTCAGATCGTTTGTGGTAAGAAACAAATAGTGATCAAGACTCCGTATGGTGAGCCACTCACAATACAAGGAGATACTCAGTATGGGTTGCCTAAGCAAGTGTCTATGCTTAAGGCGTCAAGGTGTTTGAAGAAGGGTTTGTCATTTACATGGCACAGGTGACTATTAATGAACCAAAGCCCAAGGTTGAAGACATCCCTGTTATTTCTGAATATCCGGAAGTATTCCCTGAAGAACTACCTGGTTTACCTCCAGATAGGCAAGTGGAGTTCAGAATCGACATTATTCCTGGAGCAGCACCTGTTGCAAGAGCGCCTTACAGGTTAGCACCGACTGAGATGAAAGAGTTAAGAACTCAATAGGATGATTTGTTGGAAAAAGGTTTTATTAGACCTAGCTCATCTCCTTGGGGAGCGCCGATTCTGTTTGTGAAGAAAAAGGATGGGTCAATGCGTCTATGCATTGATTATCGCGAACTAAACAAGGTTACAATCAAGAATAGATATCCATTGCCCAGGATTGACTATCTATTCTATCAACTGCAAGGGGCAAGTTACTTCTCCAAGATTGATTTGAGGTCAGGTTACCATCAGCTGAAGGTCAGAGATGAAGATGTGCACAAGACTGCATTTAGAACTCGTTATGGTCACTTCGAGTTCTTGGTGATGCCTTTCGGGCTCACTAATGCACCAGCAGCGTTCATGGATCTCATGAATCGCGTTTGCAAGCCATACTTGGACAAGTTTGTCATTGTTTTTATAGATTACATACTTATTTACTCGAAGAATCAAGCCGATCATGAGAAGCACCTCCAATGTATTCTTGAACTTCTTCAGCAAGAGAAACTCTACGCCAAGTTTTCAAAATGTGAATTTTGGCTTCGTGAAGTCCAATTTCTTGGACATGTTGTGAGTGAGCGTGGCATCCAGGTGGATCCCGCTAAGATAGAAGCCATCATGAATTGGCAAGAACCAAAGACGCCCACAGAGATTCGTAGCTTCTTGGGTCTGGCAGGATATTACAGGCGTTTTATTGAAAACTTTTCAAGGATTGCTGCACCCCTGACTTCATTGACTCGCAAGAATATCAAGTTTGGTTGGGGTCCTAAGCAACAAGAATACTTTGATATTCTTAAACAGAAGTTAAGCAATGCTCCTGTGCTGACATTGCCTGAAGGGCAAGGATGGAATCCTAAGATTGAATGGACGAATATGGGTTCCAATTTATGGAGGACTTCGAGATGTGATTCTTCAGGAAGCCCATGGCTCCAAGTATTCAGTTCATCCTGGAAGTGATAAGATGTACCAGGATTTAAAGGCGAATTACTGGTGGATAGGTTTGAAGAAATCTATAGCCACTTATGTGGCCAAATGTTTGACGTGTGCTCAAGTTAAAGCCGAACACCAGAAGTCATCAGGTTTGCTGCAACAGCCTGCGCTTCCCACCTGGAAATGGGAAATGGTAACTATGGATTTCATCACAAAGTTACCAAGAACAAAGCGAGGAAATGATACTATTTGGGTTATAGTAGATAGACTGACCAAGTCAGCCCACTTCTTACCTATTAAGGAAACACACAGCTCAGACAAGCTAGCTCAGTTGTATGTGGATGAGATTGTATCTCTCCACGGAGTGCCAGTATCCATTATCTCCGATAGGGATACTAGATATACGTCTCACTTTTGGAAAAGCTTTCAGCAATCGTTAGGCACTCGATTAAACTTCAGCACTGCATATCATCCTCAGACGGGTGGGCAAAGCGAGCGCACAATTCAAACACTGGAGGATATGCTAAGGGCTTGTGTTATTGATTTAGGTGGAAGTTAGGATGATCATCTTCCGTTGATTGAATTTTCGTATAATCATAGTTATCATTCAAGTATTCAAGTTGCACCTTTCGAAGCTTTGTATGGGAGAAAGTGTAGGACGCCCGTTTGTTGGGCAGAAGTTGGAGATGTCCAACTAACAGGACCTGATATAGTACTGGAGACGACATATAAGATTGTGCAGATACGTGATCGTCTCAAAGCTGCCAGGGATAGGTAGAAAAGCTATGCGGACAAAAGGCGTAAACCTCTGAAATTCGAGGTAGGTGATAAAGTGCTACTTAAGGTATCACCTTGGAAAGGGGTGATGTGTTTTGGCAAGAAAGGCAAGCTAAGCCCACGATACATAGGACCATTCGAGATTATCGAATGTGTCGGAACAATGGCTTACAAGTTAAACATGTCTGAAGAGCTTAGTGGAATCCATAATGTATTTCATATTTGCAACTTGAAAAAGTGTCTAGCTGATGAATCGCTAGCCATGTCACATAAGGATGTGCATATTGACGAGAGCTTAAAGTTTGTTGAAAAACCTTTGTCAATTGAGGATCGACAGGTTAAGATGCTTCGAAAGAAGCACGTGCCGATTGTGAAGGTTAAATGGGATGCCCGTAGAGGTCCCGAATACACGTGGGAGGTCGAATCCACGATGAAACAGAAGTACCCTCATTTATTTTAGTAAATTTCGAGGTCGAGATTTCTTTTAAGGGGGTGATGATGTAACACCTCGTAAAATCACGACCAATATCATATAGACACGTGTCATGGACCATAAACGTGTAATAGGTTGATCTGGAGGAACTAAATTTGCCAAACAATGTAAATATGTTAGTAAAAGAGATCCAAAGTGTCAACATGCCATTCTTGTGCCTCTGATTGACCTCACACGACGTTCGTATTCTTTAACGAGTAATTTATCGAACATGGAAAGTCGTTTGTGCATAAAATAAGGATTTTACGAAACATAAGGGTTAAAAGTGTCAACATGTTGAAAGTAACCTCTGAGTGACCTTTTAATGAACCTAAAAACATTGTAATGATTATATAGTTTGCTCTCAAGAATTTCGGATATTAATTTTGTGGAGTTTCGAAGATAACAAGACTTTTCGGGTGATCGTACGACTAACCGAGAGCTTAACGGAGTTAGTTTGTGACTCAAGGTCCTTAAAAGTTAACTATAGGGGTCCTAAATGCAATAAATGAAAGTTATATAAACTTATTATGGACCAGGGACCAAAACTGCAATAAACGAAAGTTTTTTTCCGGTTGCCTAAGAGCGTCGTGCCCCGCGTAGACTCCTTAAGAGTCCTACGCGAGCCGCGTAGGCCTATCAGATGCAGAAAAAAGGGACAGGTGCATGTACAGCAGGTTACACCGCCATTGCATGGTGGTTTTCGATTTCAGGGACTGAGCCAACAGTATTACATGCATAGGGGACACCTGGAATGTCACACCCCGACCACGTAAAATATCAAATCGTGGTGGAAACGTCGGGGAGTGTTGTAACAGAATTATTGTTCCACAACCATGGTAATTAAAATTTCATTTTTATTCATAAACCAAAGGTGGAATACATTGTCTTAAACAAGAACCAAAGAGTACATCACATAATTTAAACTAGTTCTATCTTTATTTTAAGTCTCTAAGGCACGGGTCCGCCCTAGTGTCGCGATCATCCTAAGAAACAGCTCCTGAAAACACATGTGAAAATAGGTACGTCAGCATAAAAATGCCTGTGAGATACATAGGTTTTATGAAAATAGGATTCATGACTTGAGTTTAAAGAAATGTTTAATAAAATTCAGTCATGAACCTTGTTAATTGTTTTGTTTTATAAATCATTTGAAAAACGATAGCAAAATCAGATGATATGTATATATAAAAGAATAATGTATGGTTAAATGAATAACCAAGTAAAATAAGTTTGTATAAGTTTAAGTCATTTGTTAAAACAATATTTAAGTGAAAACATGTTGTAAATGTAATATGTCTAAACTGAAATGGTTTAAATAACGCTACGATATGTAATACCATACAAGCACTTATATATAGGAAGTACCAGTGGCGTATCCACCATGCTTGTATCATATTACACACGCCTCGTTATTTAAGTCACTCAAACCAACCAACAATGTAAAATATCCATGTTTAATCCAATAGTCAAATGTCATAGTATAACCCAAGTTAAATATAAATCATGCAATGTGTAAACAAAAGTTATGTATGGTAAGTAAAATGAGACTACTTAAACCACAAGTAAAAAGTACAAAACAAAGTATTTTGAATATATCAAGAGTTATGTTTTGTAAAATAATGCATGTTTTACTGATACAAACACTTATGTAGTAAGTTAACGCATACATTCAAGCCTTGAGACAGCAGGATAACCCTAGAGTAAAGATTATCAAAGAAAAATGTTTTCGGATTCAGTCATTCCTTACACCCAAACAAACCTAGGATGTCAGGAACGGGATTGTCAAGTCCTATGGTACCATTACTTACTACCGAGCGGCGTAGCTAATGTTAATGAATGTAATTTAGACCCGTTGAACAAACCAAATGTCATACCAAACGTAAACATGTAATGAAAGTAATGTACTAAGTATGCTAACTTAACATACAAAGCAGAAAATGTAATGTAAAACAATGTGCTATCATGCCAAGTAAACATACATAGCGAAACAAAATGAAATCATGTACTAATAGTGTACTAATGAACATAACAAGTATATGATATGAAAACATGGAAAGCACGAAAGTAACAAGTAGGCACATGTGTTTCACCCCAAAATGTTTGAAAAACAGTAAAAGAGGGGTCTATGTACTCACTTGAGATTGCTCAATAGACTTTAGATATCCACCAAGCAAAGCTAGAAGATCACGGATTCAAACGGCACCTAATATAGGTAACTACATTAATAAACGGACCTATTCGGAGGATCGGGTAGCATGAGGGTTCGTAAACCAAATGATTGTAAGAACTCATGTAATATGGTTTAACAAAGCCTTCATACTAAAACGAAACTTATCCTAAGTACTTTTGACCCGTTACGACCCGTTTAGGTAGCTTATGCTACTTTAACGCGTCGTTCGCGTAAAACGCGTTCGGAACGCCTAACTAGTCCTATAACAAGTAAAATAAGCCTTAACATGTTTAATATTGTTGTTAAATCAGTTTAGATGTCAAAAATTAGGTTACATAGGCTTAAAATGAAATTTGGCGCAAAAAGGGCATTTTGGTAATTTTCCTAAGGCATATATACTACCTATCATACAACTACTTAAACGACGTGACCATAAGGTATAACCTCGGAAGGTTATTCCCTATACAACTATGGTCACCTAAAGTGTTTGGTCGGATCCTAATGATCGACCAAACGGGTCGGGTTCGAAAGTATAAGCGGTTGTTTAGACCGCTTACCTTACGACCCTACATAAGCACTAAACCTAAAGTGACGAGTTAAACATGTTAAAACATGTTTAACGAGGTTTGAAAACAGGTTTGATATCAAGACAAAGGGTATTGATACCCAAAAGTAGTTTGGTTACAAAATACGCAAGAACGCGTATTTTGGCCGAAACTACGACTCGTCACTGAGCCTAGATAATGTGGTAATGAGTAGGTATAGTCACTAGGGACTATAACCATCGTGATTACGCTCACGTTATGAAGTTCAAATGAACTTCGCATTGATCATAAACTGGTCAATGCAGAAAGTCAAACACAGTTTGACTTTTAAGCTAAAACGAATGAAAATAGCGAAAGAATACTTACAGAAGGTCCCCGCAAGCAAAATCTTGACCCAAATAGCTCAGGTATGAATCAAAGGCTTCAACTTAAAGCATCTTAGATCAAATTTTGAGTGAGGATGAAATGAAGTGGGTGTTGCTATTTATAGAAAATCAAGAACCGTTAAGATCGTTCATCGTAAAACGTGCTTTGATCTGGACCGTACACATGTGGCCCATGGTTTTGGGATACTAGGGGTGCCCCAAAACCAGCAAACGGTTTTGAAAATGTTACAAAATAGCCCCTAAACTTCAAGAGAAGTGCTGAAAATGGACCTTGTGTTGCAAAGATGGAGTTTCTGCCCAGATCACTCACTCGCGTAGCGCCACAGGGATAGGCATTTGGTGCTCGCGCGGCGCTAGCATGTGCCAGATACAGCAAAGTTTCATAAATGACAGTTTTGGTCCCTGCACGTGTTTAAGGCCTTTTTCGATGCGTTTGAACCCCGTTAACCTCATTTCAAGGATCTAAAATGAAGTTAAAGTGTAGGGAACTCAAAACATGCTAAAAAACATCTCGGATGTCGGCTCGTTTGGTCGTACGGTTGCGTTGTTCGGTTAATTATGACGGAAGTCGTAACGAACGCAAAAACGATCCAAATTACGCGACGAATGGAATTTTATCAAGCCAATCACTAAAATAAAATATTTTAATGATTACATAAATTTTTGGATGTCCGGATATATTCAGAACGTAAGATATGCGCGAAAATGCAAACTTATGCACTTTTTGACGCTTTTAGTCCCTATTGATCATAAAGTTTATTTTAGCACACCGAACCCCTCAAAGCCTATCTCTAAGCTATGTAAAGGATATTTAGGGTGTGTTTAACTTATGGCCAAGTTCCGGAATGTCCGTTACAGTTCAAATCGGCATACTTTCGCAGTTTGTCGAATTTAGTCCCTGTAAGCGAATAGATTCGATTTTGCCATACCAAATCCTTCAAAACATATTTCTAAGTTATGTAAAGGTTATTTAAGGTATGTTAGGTATATGTTGATGTTCCGGAGTATTTGTCGCGTTAAACTGACTACGTTTACGCACCAGTTTGCGTATAATTCTCCAGAAAGCGATATAGAGTTTGAAATTGAATAGAAATCAAAACATGAAAAATGTCAAACATAAACAAAAAAATATTGGGATCAAATAACTTTATTTCATTGATAACTAAACTGTTTACAATGATTACAAGCACAGATGTCACAATCTCCCCTACTTGTGGAAATTTCGTCCCGAAATTTGTTTAGAGGAAACTCATGAGAAAAGATGCGGATACTTCGCCTTCATTTGATCTTCACGTTCCCAAGTAAACTCAGGTCCACATTTAGATTCCCAGCGAACTTTGACCAATGGAATGCGCTTGCGTTTAAGCCATTTGACTATACGGTCCATAATTTCCACAGGTTTTTCAACAAAATGCATCGTGTTGTCAACACGAATTTCGTCAAGTGGTATGTGGAGGTTCTCATCAGCTAAACACTTCTTGAGATTGGACGTGTGGAAGGTTGGATGAACATTACCAAGTTCAGGAGGTAACTCAAGTCTGTAGGCTACCTTACCGATTCTTTCGACGTTCTTGAATGGTCCAACATATCTAGGTGCAAGTTTTCCTGCCTTTCCAAATCTGATCACACCTTTCCAAGGTGAGACCTTAAGTAATACACGATCACCGACTTGAAATTCCAAGGGCTTGCGTCGTTGGTCCGCGTAACTCTTTTGACGGCTTCGAGCTGTCTGGAGGTTATCACGAACTTTCTTAACCTTATCAGTTGTCTCTAGAATGAGGCCAGGTCCAGTAAGCTGAGCCTCACTGATCTCATTCCAGCAGACTGGTGAACGACATTTTCGACCATAGAGAGCCTCGAAAGGAGCCATGTTGATGCTGGAGTGATAACTATTGTTGTAGGAGAATTCAATCAATGGAAGATGTTGTGACACCTGGGTCACTGCGACCATCAAACAAATTCCAAGCCAATTAAATATTGTATTTCATACTTGGGATCTGTATAAATATGTGTATCTTTTGCACATATCAATTCTTGTTCGATTTCAAGCTTTAAATCGCTTTCTGGAAGGTTATACGCGCACTGATGCGTAAATAAAACCCGTTTAATGCAACAAACACTCCGGAATAGTGAAATAGGCTTAACATACCTTAAATAATCTTTACATAACTTAGAAATAAGTTTTGAAGGCTTTGGTATGGCGAAATCAAGTTAAATCGGCTACAGGGACTAAATTTGACAAACTGCGAAAGTATGCCAATTTGAACTGTAACAGACATTCCGGAACATGACCATAAGTTAAACATACCATAAATATCCTTTACATAGCTTAGAAATAGGCTTTGAGGGGTTCGGTGTGCTAAAATAAACTTTTGGGTCATTCAGGGACTAAAAGTGTCAAAAAGTGCACAAGTTTGCACTTTTGCGCATAACTCACGTTCTGAATACATCCGGACATCCAAAAATTTATGTAAGCACTAAAATATTTTATTTTAGTGTTTGGCATAAAAAAAATCCATTCGTCACGCCATTTGGATCGTTTTTCGCGCTTATGCGCATTCCGTCGTAATTAAGCGAACATCGCGATCGTACGACCAAACGAACCGACATCCTAGATATTTTTGAGCATGTTTTGAGTTCCCTATACTTTAACTTCATTTTAGAGCCTTGAAATGAGGTTAACGGGGTTCAAACGCATCGAAAATAGCTTAAACGGGCTGCAGGGACCATTTCTGCCATTTTTGAAACTTTGCTGAAACTGGTACATGGTGGCGTAGCACGAGCACCTCATGCCTATGCAGTGGCGCTACGCGAGCGCCTCATCTGGACAGAAACATTGCATTTGGTCCATTTTCACTTTTGCACATGGTTTTGGGGCAATCTATGGGCTCAAATGGTTTTCAAAAACCACTATCTTGATGTGTAAGGCCAAGATCAAAGCACGGTTTCTGAGGAACGATCTTAACAGCTCTACGAATCTTATAAATACCCCCCTATGCCATTGCAAAACCCACAAGAATTTTGATTTGAGAAGCTCTAAGTTGGAACCTTTGTTTCATACCTGAGCTACTTGGATCGAGATTAGCATTCGGGGACCCTTCGTAAGTATTCCTTCGTTCTTTTATTGCTTTTCGAGTCCGAAAGTCAAACTTTGTTTGACTTTCTGCGTTGACCAGTTTATGGTCAATGCGAAGTTCGTTTGAACTTCGCAACGTGATTGTAATCACGATGGTTATAGTCCCTTGTGACTATGCCTACTGATTACCACGTTGTCTAGGGTCGTAAGGGTAAGCGATCTAATAAATCGCTTATACCTTCGAACCCGACCCATTTGGTCGATCATTAGGATCCGACCAAACACATTAGGTGACCATAGTATATAGGGAATAACCTTCCGAGGTTATACCTTATGGTCGCTTCGTTAAGTAGTTGTATGATAGGTAGTATATATGCCTTAGGTAAATTACCAAAATACCCTTTTCATGTGTTATCGGTAATTAAGCATATGTAACCTAAACTTTTGTCACATAACTGATTATGTAACATGTTTAGGCATATAACACTTGTCATAGGACTAGTTAGACATTCCGAACGCGTTTCACGCGAACGACGCGTTAAAGTAGCATAAGCTACCTAAACGGGTCGTAATGGGTCGTAAGCACTTATGTTAGGTTTCAATTAGTATGTAGGCTTTGTTAAACCATATTACACGAGTTTCCATACTCGTTTGGTTTACGAACCCTCATACTATCTAAATCATCCGATTTAGGTCCGGTTTATTAACATAGTTACCTATATTAGGTGCCGTTTGATTCCGTGATCTCTAGCATTGCTTGGTGGTTATCTTAGGACTTCTGAGCAATCTCAAGTGAGTACATAGACCCCTCTTTTACTGTTTTCCAAACTGTTTTGGGGTGAAACACATGTGCCTACTTGTTACTTTCATGCTTTCCATGTTTTCACATTATATACATGCTATGTTTATTAGTACACTATTAGTACATGATTTCATTACATTTTATGCTATGTATGTCCATTGTGTGCATACTTAGTACATTGTTTTACATTTACATTTTATGCTATGTATGTCCATTTGTTACATACCTAGTACAGTTGTTTTCATCACATGCTTACATTTTGGTATGACATTTGGTTTGTTTAAAATGGAACAATACATTCATTAACATTAGCTACGCCGTTCGTTAGTAGGTAGTGGTACCATAGGAATTGACAACTCCCGTTCCTGAAATCCTAGGTAGGTGTGGATTGGAAGGAATGACCGAATTCGATACACATAACATAGATAAACCTTTAAATTGTTTAAGGGTTTATCGCCTCAGTCTCAAGGCTTGGATGTATGCATTTTCACAACACCGCATAGATGTTTATATCAGTATAGCATGCATTTGTTCCACAAAACATAGCTTTGATTTAAACCATGTTTTACTTCAATACTTTGTTTTTGTGCATATGGTTTAGTTGATATATTTCACTAGCCATACATATCATTTTGGTTACACATTACATGATTTACATTTGACACATAAACATTATTGACATTGGTTATACATTACATGACTTACATCTTGACATAAACATTTTGACATATTATTCAATACGTTTGGCAATTGGTTTAAACATAGACATCTTACATTGTTGGTTTGGTTCGAGTAAGTGATTTAAGTAACGAGGCGTGTGTAATATGATACAAGCATGGTGGATACGCCGTTGGTACTTCCTATATATAAGTGATTGTATGGTATTACATATCGTAGCGTTATTTGAATCATTTAAATTTGGACATGTAACATTTTATACAAATAACATACTTTTCACAATACATTGTTTTACAAACAACTTAATTTATACAAACTCATTTCACATGGTTATCCACTTAACCATGTGTTATTCTTTTATACATATATATCATTTGGTTTATTTATCACTTTTCAAATGATTTACAAAACAAAGCAAACTACAAGGTTCATGACTAAACATTTTCTTAAACATAAGTCATGAATCTCATTTTCACAAAACCTATGTATCTCACCGGCATTTTTATGCTGACGTACCTATTTTCACATGTGTTTCAGGATATGTTGCATGGAATTTATCAAGATACACTTAGGCGGACTTGGGCCTTAGTGACAATAAAAGATGCAAGACTAGTTATTTATGTTATTTTTTTTTCTTTGATTGTCAAGACATTGTAACTCTTTTAATCAATAAAACAATATTTCAATTTCCATGTGTTATGAAACAATGATTCTGTTACAACACTTCCCGACGTTTTCCGCCACGTTTTGTTGTTCTATGTGGTCGGGGTGTGACAGAAAAGTTGGTATCAGAGCTCATAGTTATAGGGAATTAGGTTATTAGTAATACTTTGACCTAGTCTATAACCTTCCTAGGACCCTAACGCGAGTTTACTTGCGTTTAGTCATAAAATAATACCGTCACCTATCCTTAGGCGACAACCACAACAAGAACACAAATTTCAAAACTGCTTTGAAAAGCAATCATCTGTTCTAGGATGATTAATTACTAGATTTTGAACCCTCTAAGTTTTCAAATCTCGTTAAAGTTTGGGTCTTATAATGTGAACATGTGCAAACTGGAAGGGTGAATGCCTGTACCCTGAGTTTTCTGTCTAAGGCTAGAGTGTTCGTACAAATCCGCAGTATCGGACCAGTCACTCTTACCTGGGAACTCTTGGGGTGAGTGTTCACTTATAGGCAAGCATGTCTTCAGCGATACATTATTATGACCCGCTTACTTTGATTTGTCACCGTCTCATTTGTTTGCCTTAGGTAACAAACAAATGATCGCAATTTTTATGCGTTGCCATTCTGTTTTGATTATCCGATAACCTTTCACTTGTTTCTTCCTATGTCTTTCATTTCCTTCTAGAATGTCTCTTCCTCTCTGCAACGGTCAAATGTCCGAGCAAACAGCCAAATTTGCTCACCAAATAGGCGAAGTGATTCTGAAGACCGTGGATTTAGGCATTGCCATGTCTCGTCTCAACAATGAAGCCTCTTGTCTCAACAATGAAGCCACTCAAGAGCCACCGAAGGAGGCAGAAGTCAAGCCTGCACCAAGATCAAGGAAGCGTAAGGCTTCAAAGAAACCCGCAGCAGTTATACCAAATCAAGCAGGGCCTAGCCAGAAGGCAACACCACCTGCTAAGAAGCAATACAAGGGAACAACACCAATATGCGACAAATGTAATGCACACCACTTAGCTCACCTACAGTGTCGTTTGTGTGCATCATGTGGGCGAGTTGGTCACCTGGCAAGTGCTTGTCGATATAACCCAAACCAAGGTGGTCCAAATCAACCCCAAGTCAACCCTACTCAAGCTCGTTTTCCGCCTGGTACTTGCTACAACTGTGGCGAGACGAGCCATTACAGGAACAACTGCCCGAAGATTGTCAGTGCAAATCCAACCCTTGGATGAGCAATTGGCTGAACAAAGGATGTTGCTGTCTTATGCCTTTGTTTCTTTTGTTTTCTTGTAATGTGAAACAATCTGTTTTGTTCATAAATAAATTATTGTTCACAAATTCTGATGTACAATTGTAGTTACATATGTGTATGTCATTACCTATAATACCTACATTAAGGAACTATGTTCCTTACAAACTACTTTTGTGAATTTTCCCATTTTTGTGTCTACTCATGATTCCCTCGAAAAATTTTAAGTACTCGTTTCATTCCAGGAGACGAAGTACAAGAAATAAAGGGAAATTATGAGTAATCGTGCTTTTTGCACATCTATGCCATTACATCCTTGGTTAGATAACTAAGGATATTTTCAAATCTCATACCCATTACGTTTTGATTTTTCAACATACACAGTACAAGTATTTCAAAAACAATCTTCATGATCTCAAAACATTTCATATAGTTTGAAAACATTTTTTTTTTTAAAATGCATTGTCTATGTTATTTCAAAAACATTGGCTATGCTTTCAAAAACAACATTCATAATTTCAAAATGTTTCATATAGTCTGAAAACAATATTAACACAGTGCATTTTCTTATCAAGTGCATGATTTCAAAAAGCATCATTCATATTTTCAAAAACCTTATACAAAATTTCAAAATTCATCTCGCATGATTTTAAAACATTTTGTAAAAATATCTACCTAATACACCTACTTTATGATTTCAAAAGTATTATATATAAGGTTTCAAAAACGTTAAACACATTTTTCTTAAAAGAACCCCATGCATAGTTTTCAAAAATATTTTCTTCATACATTGACTTAACCTTCAAATTCTGCTTCATATGTCGCCTTGACATATCAAGCATCTCAACTTCATAAGCATTCTTACTTCATGTTTTGACATAAGCACATCCAGTGCAAGGTTTCAAAACATCTTCAACTTCTAAAATCCATATGGGATCTTTTTATCTTCACAATTAGATCCTTGTGGATAATTGTCATGCAAATCAGAGTCCTTAATTGGATTCCTTATGTACCTTAATTCGAACATTTCGGTTCCTAATAATCGAAATCGAATTTTCTTTTTGAATCTTTCTATCTTTATAGTTAGATTCTTGATAACGTTTAAAGTACCAAATGAAATCCACGGAATGGATTCCTAGTGTGCTTTAAATGCATGTACGCAATTAACAAGACAAATTCACAAACAATTTTGTGATTATGTGACTATGTGTTTATTCATCTTATGTTTTCTTTTATGCATTTTGTGTTTTTATACTTTGGATATTCGTTATCCAAATCCTCGCAGGATCTTTCATATCTTCATATGAGGGATTCGTAGCAGGATAGTCAAAGGGTACTACCTTAAATCCTTAATGGGCTTCTATGTAATAGTTAAGACCCTTGGATTATATAGTACCACTCCATGATTCATAAGAGACCCTTTAGTAGTCTAGTAAAAAAGATTGATTCACAATTTGGTTAAAGAACAACATCTAGTGATGTAGCTGAACAGACTCCTTGATAGTCTATTTAGATCATTTATTGATTTAATTAAAAGGACTCTATGGCGGTCTAGTCACACTCATCACAGAATTGTTCATTTGGTTTTACCCTGCACATTATAAAATAGACTGTGTGAACTGTGCAAGGAATTGTCTAATTATGGACGCGTACATAATTATGAAATTTAGTGCACAGAAACCCAGTAAGATTTATTATGTGTAAGAACCGATAGCGACAACAATAACAAAATGAGAACGATGTAATGGAGGTACGGTGGACGCACCAATGGCGCTTTATATACTTGTATATAAGTGTCCCCTTACATTGCAAGCATAATGTTATTAAGGTTACTAGAAGTTCAGAACCCTAACCAATGTTGTTCGATCTTTTCAACTTCATGTTTTAAACTCTCACAAGTTTACTCTAAATAAAAATTTCGGGACGAAATTTCCTAAAGTAGGGGAGACTGTGACACCTGGGTCACTGCGACCATCAAACAAATGCCAAGCCAATGAAATATTGTATTTCATACTTGGGATCTGTATAAATATGTGTATCTTTTGCACATATCAATTCTTGTTTGATTTCAAGCTTTAAATCGCTTTCTGGAAGGTTATACGCGCACTAATGCGTAAATATAACCCGTTTAATGCAACGAACACTACGGAATAGTGAAATAGGCTTAACATACCTTAAATAACCTTTACATAACTTAGAAATAAGTTTTGAAGGCTTTGGTATGGCGAAATCAAGTTAAATCGGCTACAGGGACTAAATTTGACAAACTGCGAAAGTATGCCAATTTGAACTGTAACAGACATTCCGGAACATGACCATAAGTTAAACATACCATAAATATCCTTTACATAGCTTAGAAATAGGCTTTGAGGGGTTCGGTGTGCTAAAATAAACTTTTGGGTCATTCAGGGACTAAAAGTGTCAAAAAGTGCACAAGTTTGCACTTTTGCGCATAACTCACGTTCTGAATACATCCGGACATCCAAAAATTTATGTAAGCACTAAAATATTTTATTTTAGTGTTTGGCATAAGAAAAATCCATTCGTCACGCCATTTGGATCGTTTTTCGCGCTTATGCGCATTCCGTCGTAATTAAGCGAACATCGCGATCGTACGACCAAACGAACCGACATCCTAGATATTTTTGAGCATTTTTTGAGTTCCCTATACTTTAACTTCATTTTAGAGCCTTGAAATGAGGTTAACGGGGTTCAAACGCATCGAAAATAGCTTAAACGGGCTGCAGGGACCATTTCTGCCATTTTTGAAACTTTGCTGAAACTGGTACATGGTGGCGTAGCGCGAGCACCTCATGCCTATGCAGTGGCGCTATGCGAGCGCCTCATCTGGATAGAAACATTGCATTTGGTCCATTTTCACTTTTGCACATGGTTTTGGGGCAATCTATGGGCTCAAATGGTTTTCAAAAACCACTATCTTGATGTGTATGGCCAAGATCAAAGCACGGTTTCCGAGGAACGATCTTAACGGCTCTAGGAATCCTATAAATACCCCCCCATACCATTGCAAAACCCACAAGAATTTTGATTTGAGAAGCCTAAGTTGGAACCTTTGTTTCATACCTGAGCTACTTGGATCAAGATTAGCATTCGGGGACCCTTCGTAAGTATTCCTTCGTTCTTTTATTGCTTTTCGAGTCCGAAAGTCAAACTTTGTTTGAATTTCTGCGTTGACCAGTTTATGGTCAATGCGAAGTTCGTTTGAACTTCGCAACGTGATTGTAATCACGATGGTTATAGTCCCTTGTGACTATGCCTACTGATTACCACGTTGTCTAGGGTCGTAAGGGCAAGCGATCTAATAAATCGCTTATACCTTCGAACCCGACCCATTTGGTCGATCATTACGATCCGACCAAACACATTAGGTGACCATAGTATATAGGGAATAACCTTCCGAGGTTATACCTTATGGTCGCTTCGTTAAGTAGTTGTATGATAGGTAGTATATATGCCTTAGGTAAATTACCAAAATACCCTTTTCATGTGTAATCGGTAATTAAGCATATGTAACCTAAACTTTTGTCACATAACTGATTATGTAACATGTTTAGGCATATAACACTTGTCATAGGACTAGTTAGACGTTCCGAACGCGTTTCACGCGAACGACGCGTTAAAGTAGCATAAGCTACCTAAACGGGTCGTAAGCACTTATGTTAGGTTTTAATTACTATGTAGGCTTTGTTAAACCATATTACACGAGTTTCCATACTCGTTTGGTTTACGAACCCTCATACTATCTAAATCCTCCGTTTTAGGTCCGGTTTATTAACATAGTTACCTATATTAGGTGCCGTTTGATTCCGTGATCTCTAGCATTGCTTGGTGGTTATCTTAGGACTTCTGAGCAATCTCAAGTGAGTACATAGACCCCTCTTTTACTGTTTTCCAAACTGTTTTGGGGTGAAACACATGTGCCTACTTGTTACTTTCATGCTTTCCATGTTTTCACATTATATACATGCTATGTTTATTAGTACACTATTAGTACATGATTTCATTACATTTTATGCTATGTATGTCCATTGTGTGCATACTTAGTACATTGTTTTACATTTACATTTTATGCTATGTATGTCCATTTGTTACATACCTAGTACAGTTGTTTTCATCACATGCTTACATTTTGGTATGACATTTGGTTTGTTTAAAATGGAACAATACATTCATTAACATTAGCTACGCCGTTCGTTAGTAGGTAGTGGTACCATAGGAATTGACAACTCCCGTTCCTGAAATCCTGGGTAGGTGTGGATTGGAAGGAATGACCGAATTCGATACACATAACATAGATAAACCTTTAAATTGTTTAAGGGTTTATCGCCTCAGTCTCAAGGCTTGGATGTATGCATTTTCACAACACCGCATAGATGTTTATATCAGTATAGCATGCATTTGTTCCACAAAACATAGCTTTGATTTAAACCATGTTTTACTTCAATACTTTGTTTTTGTGCATATGGTTTAGTTGATATATTTCACTAGCCATACATATCATTTTGGTTACACATTACATGATTTACATTTGACACATAAACATTATTGACATTGGTTATACATTACATGACTTACATCTTGACATAAACATTTTGACATATTATTCAATACGTTTGGCAATTGGTTTAAACATAGACATCTTACATTGTTGGTTTGGTTCGAGTAAGTGATTTAAGTAACGAGGCGTGTGTAATATGATACAAGCATGGTGGATACGCCGTTGGTACTTCCTATATATAAGTGATTGTATGGTATTACATATCGTAGCGTTATTTGAATCATTTAAATTTGGACATGTAACATTTTATACAAATAACATACTTTTCACAATACATTGTTTTACAAACAACTTAATTTATACAAACTCATTTCACATGGTTATCCACTTAACCATGTGTTATTCTTTTATACATATATATCATTTGGTTTATTTATCACTTTTCAAATGATTTACAAAACAAAGCAAACTACAAGGTTCATGACTAAACATTTTCTTAAACATAAGTCATGAATCTCATTTTCATAAAACCTATGTATCTCACCGGCATTTTTATGCTGACGTACCTATTTTCACATGTGTTTCAGGATATGTTGCATGGAATTTATCAAGATACACTTAGGCGGACTTGGGCCTTAGTGACAATAAAAGATGCAAGACTAGTTATTTATGTTATTTTTTTCTTTGATTGTCAAGACATTGTAACTCTTTTAATCAATAAAACAATATTTCAATTTCCATGTGTTATGAAACAATGATTCTGTTACAACACTCCCCGACGTTTTCCGCCACGTTTTGTTGTTCTATGTGGTCGGGGTGTGACAGATGTGAATCCCAACTACCACCAAAATCGATCACGCAAGCTCTAAGCATATCCTCTAAAGTTTGGATTGTTCTTTCAGATTGACCATAAGATTGCGGATGATAAGCAGTGCTCAGAATAAGTTGGGTCCCCATAGTAGATTGCATGGTTCTCCAAAAACGAGAAGAGAAGCGAGCATCTCTATCAGAAATAATGTTCAAAGGAACACCATGTCGAGATACGATTTCATCCACATAGATTTTAGCAAGCTTGTCAGCAGATAGATCCTCACGGATCGGCAAGAAATGCGCTGATTTAGTAAGACGATCAACAACTACCCAGATGGCATCATGACCTTTCTTAGTGCGCGGAAGTTTAGTAATGAGATCCATAGCAATGTTTTCCCATTTCCAAACTGGAATCTCTGGTTGCTCCAATAAACCAGAAGGATGTTGGTGTTTAGCCTTAACCTTAAGACAAGTAAGGCATTTTGAAACGTACAAGGCAATGTCTTTCTTCATACCAGGCCACCAATACTGGGTACGGAGATCCTTATACATCTTATCTGAGCCAGGATGAATAGAATAACGAGACTTATGAGCTTCATCCATAAGCAAAGTGCGGAGATCATATAGGCTTGGGACCCACAAACGGTCCATGAAATAATACGATCCATTGTCCTTCAGTTCAAGATCAGGCTTAATGTGATAGGGTAATTCCTTACCCATCAAGTCTTGTGAAACACAAACATGTTGAGCCTGAGAGATGCGGGCTTGAATATCAGATTGAGCTTGGATATCAGATTGAACACGAACACAATGAAGCTTGACACGTTCTTTACGACTCAAAGCGTCAGCCACGACATTCGCCTTACCAGGATGGTAGCGAATTTCGCAGTCATAGTCGTTTAAAAGTTCAACCCAACGTCTTTTCCTCATGTTGAGTTCTTTTTTATTGAAGATATGCTGAAGACTTTTGTGGTCAGCGAAAACCACACATTTTGTGCCATACAAATAGTGTCTCCAGATCTTAAGAGCGAACACAACTGCACCCAACTCAAGATCATGAGTGGTGTAGTTTTTCTCATGCACCTTCAACTGCCTCGATGCATATGCTATGAATTTGTGCCATCAGAACACAGCCAAGTCCCAAATTGGATGCATCGCAGTACACGAAAAAATCATCATTACCTTCGGGCAAAGATAGGATAGGCGCATCACAAAGTTTCTGCTTCAAGGTTTGAAACGCTTCTTCTTGTTTAGAACCCCATTCAAAGGGCTTATTCTTCTGAGTTAGAGCAGTTAGGGGAACTGCAATCTTGAGAAATTTTCGATGAAGTGGCGGTAATAACCCGCGAGACCAAGAAATTAACGAACTTCAGTAGGAGTAATAGGTTTATCCCAATCCTTAATCGCACTGATCTTGGAGGGATCTACATGAATACCTTGTTCGTTGACGATATGACCCAAAAATTGAACTTCCTTAAGCCAAAATTCACACTTGGAGAACTTGGCGAAAAGTTGCTCTTTCTTTAGGAGTTCCAGAGTAAGACGAAGATGTTGCTCATGATCAGCTTGCGTCTTAGAGTATATCAAAATGTCATCAATAAAAACGATGATGAACTTATCTAAATAAGGCTTGCAAACCCTATTCATCAAGTCCATGAAAACAGCAGGAGCATTAGTCAACCCGAATGGCATAACTGTGAACTCATAATGCCCATAACGAGTGCGGAAAGCTGTCTTGGGAATATCTTCTTCATGCACACGAAGCTGATGATACCCAGAACGTAGATCAATCTTCGCAAAATAAGAAGCGCCCTGTAATTGATCAAAGAGGTCATCAATGCGAGGTAGGGGATATCGATTCTTGATGGTAAGCTTGTTAAGCTCACGGTAATCGATGCACATTCTGAAAGATCCATCCTTCTTCTTGACAAAAAGAACGGGAGCACCCCAAGGTGAAAAACTAGGACGAATAAAACCTTTATCTGAAAGCTCCTGAAGCTGCTTAGATAATTCTTGCATCTCAGACGGTGCAAGACGATAAGGAGATATGGCAATAGGATTTGCACCAGGTACAAGATCAATACGGAACTCGACTTGGCACGCTGCGGGTAACCCAGGTAACTCCTCAGGAAATAGCTCCGGATAATCCCGAACGGCAGGGATATCTTGAATAGACTTACATTTGCCTTTATCTGCTACAACATGTGCCAAGAAGGCCATATAGTTCTTACGCAGATACTTCCGAGCTTGAAAACAAGACATGAGCTTGAGACTACTAGCAGGCTTCACACCACGAACCTGTAGGATCTCACCTGACGAAAGTGGAACACGAACAATCTTCTCGAAACAAACTACCTCTGCATGATGCTTGGCTAACCAATCCATACCCACTATAATGTCGAACCTCCCAAGTTGCATTGGCGTGAGGTCGATAGGTAAAAGATGGTTGTTAAGGTTCAATTGGCAATTGCGGAGAACAGAATCAAGAACAACGGGATCACCACTAGCAACTTCTACTGTTAAAGGCTTACCTAGTTTCGTTCTAGACATGTGAAGCAATGGCTCAAAAGATAATGACACAAAACTCTTATCGGCACCAGAATAAAAAAGAACAGATGCGGGTTGATTATTAACAAAGAGCGTACCGTTAACCACTTCATTGTCTGCTTGTGCCTCTTGTGCATTCATGTTGAAGACTCGACCTCGAGCCTGAGCCTGAGCTGGATTCGCATTCACCAATCTTGGACATTGATTACGGTAGTGGGTCAGATCCCCACAGTTATAACAAGAACCGGGTGGGTAGTGAGGTCGTGCAGCCTGACCTTGTTGCTGAGCAACTTGTTGAGCCGGGTTCTGAATTGCCCGATTTTGATTAGCAGGAATGCGGCATGTGTCAGCAAGATGACCAGATCTTCCACAGTTGGTGCAATGACGGCACTGGAGGTGCGGTTGATGATGACCGTTACATCTGTTGCACAAAGGTGCATTACCAAGATAAGGTTTCTTAGCAGGTGGTTGCGCAGGCTGATTTGGAGCAGCTTGATTGGCCTGTGCAGTAACGACGTCGTTTTGGGAAGCCTTACGCTTCCTAGAACCCTTCGAGGAACCAGAATCCTTACCCTTTTTGTTTTTACCTTTCTTGCTATCCTCTTTGTCAGACGACTTCTTCTTACCCTTGTCACCTTTTGTATGCAGCTTACCCTTTCGGACTTGCGACTCAGTCAATGTCGCTGATAGTTCGATTACCTGACGGACTGTGGTAGGGTTACTACCAGTAACGATGTCTTGTACGGAGTCAGGTAAGCCATCGATATACCTCTCGATAGCCTTCTCGAGTGGGGTAACCATTGTTGGGCATAACAAACTCAGCTCCTCATACCTATCAGTATATGCCCGGTGCTCGCCACTATCCTGCTTCAGGTCATCAAATTCCCTTTCTAAAGCTCGCAGTTCATGACGAGGACAAAACTCCCTCATCATAAGCGCCCTAAGTTCAGCCCATGTTTGTGCTAAAGCAACCTCAGCACCACGGTCTCTCATAATCCCGTTCCACCATGTGAGAGCCCTCTTCTGAAACACGTTTGATGCAAACTCGACTTTTCGATTCTCAGGACACAGGACGTGACGGAATGTACTCTCAATGCTCTCGAACCATTGAAGGAGCCCAGTTGCCCCTTCAGAACCACTGAACTTGAGTGGTTTAGCCGAGTTAAAACTCTTGAAGTTGCATGGAGCATTATTGTTGTTGTTGGCTTGGTTCAATTGAGCAATAAGATTTGGGAACGCAGCAGCCATTTGCTGTGCGATGATTTCTGCCAGTTCGGCATTTGGTAGCGGATTTTCGCGTCGAGGAGGCATTCTAAAAGAGGAAACATGAAAGGAACGAGTGAGATGATTAGATGAAAAGAATGAGATGAAACAAAAATCGACAAAAGCAAAGATGGTGGTCATTCGTCCGTATCACAAAGCAAACAAACGACACACAGTGACTAATCAAAGTAAATGGGTCAAAAAGTGAACACTCACCCCAAGAGTTCCCAGGTAAGAGTGACTGGTCCGATTATGTGGATTTGTACGAACACTCTAGCCTTAGACAGAAAACCCAGGGTACATGCATTCACCCTTCCAGTTTGCACGTTTTCACACTATTTAGAACCCAAAACTTTGACGAGATTTTGAAAACTTGGAAGGCACAAGGCCAAAAGAATCATTCAAAAATGGATGGGAAATTTTCAAAATCATTATGAAAAATCAAAGAGTTCAAAACCATATAATAAATCATTTAAAAACAGATGATTGATTTTCAAAAATCGTTTCGGAAAATTGGGTTCTTGTTTTGGTGATCACCTAAGGATAGGTGAAGTGCATGTTTTAAAATCTAAACACAAGACAACTTGTGCTGGGGTCCTAGAAAGGTTATAGTCTAGGTCAAAGCATTACTAATATCCTAATTCCCTATAACCATTGGCTCTGATACCAACTCTTCTGTCACACCCCGACCACGTAAAACATCAAATCGTGGCGGAAACGTCGGGGTGTGTTGTAACAGAATTATTGTTCCACAACCATGGTAATTAAAATTTCATTTTTATTCATAAACCAAAGGTGGAATACATTGTCTTAAACAAGAACCAAAGAGTACATCACATAATTTAAACTAGTTCTATCTTTATTTTAAGTCTCTAAGGCACAGGTCCGCCCTAGTGTCGCGATCATCCTAAGCAACAGCTCCTGAAAACACATGTGAAAATAGGTACGTCAGCATAAAAATGCATGTGAGATACATAGGTTTTATGAAAATAGGATTCATGACTTGAGTTTAAAGAAATGTTTAACAAAATTCAGTCATGAACCTTGTTAATTGTTTTGTTTTATAAATCATTTGAAAAACGATAGCAAAATCAGATGATATGTATATATAAAAGAATAATGTATGGTTAAATGAATAACCAAGTAAAATAAGTTTGTATAACTTTAAGTCATTTGTTAAAACAATATTTAAGTGAAAACATGTTGTAAATGTAATATGTCTAAACTGAAATGGTTTAAATAACACTACGATATGTAATACCATACAAGCACTTATATATAGGAAGTACCAGCGGCGTATCCACCATGCTTGTATCATATTACACACGCCTCGTTATTTAAGTCACTCAAACCAACCAACAATGTAAAATATCCATGTTTAATCCAATAGTCAAATGTCATAGTATAACCTAAGTTAAATATAAATCATGCAATGTGTAAACAAAAGTTATGTATGGTAAGTAAAATGAGACTACTTAAACCACAAGTAAAAAGTACAAAACAAAGTATTTTGAATATATCAAGAGTTATGTTTTGTAAAATAATGCATGTTTTACTGATACAAACACTTATGTAGTAAGTTAACGCATACATTCAAGCCTTGAGACAGCAGGATAACCCTAGAGTAAAGATTATCAAAGAAAAATGTTTTCAGATTAAGTCATTCCTAACACCCAAACAAACCTAGGATGTCAGGAACGGGATTTGTCAAGTCCTATGGTACCATTACTTACTACCGAGCGGCGTAGCTAATGTTAATGAATGTAATTTAGACCCGTTGAACAAACCAAATGTCATACCAAACGTAAACATGTAATGAAAGTAATGTACTAAGTATGCTAAGTTAACATACAAAGCAGAAAATGTAATGTAAACCAATGTGTTATCATGCCAAGTAAACATACATAGCGAAACAAAATGAAATCATGTACTAATAGTGTACTAATGAACATAACAAGTATATGATATGAAAACATGGAAAGCACGAAAGTAAAAAGTAGGCACATGTGTTTCACCCCAAAATGTTTGAAAAACAGTAAAAGAGGGGTCTATGTACTCACTTGAGATTGCTCAATAGACTTTAGATATCCACCAAGCAAAGCTAGAAGATCACGGATTCAAACGGCACCTAATATAGGTAACTACATTAATAAACGGACCTATTCGGAGGATCGGGTAGCATGAGGGTTCGTAAACCAAATGAGTGTAAGAACTCATGTAATATGGTTTAACAAAGCCTCCATACTAAAACGAAACGTATCCTAAGTACTTTTGACCCGTTACGACCCGTTTAGGTAGCTTATGCTACTTTAACGCGTCGTTCGCGTAAAACGCGTTCGGAACACCTAACTAGTCCTATAACAAGTAAAATATGCCTTAACATGTTTAATATTGTTGTTAAATCAGTTTAGATGTAAAAAATTAGGTTACATAGGCTTAAAATGAAATTTGGCGCAAAAAGGGCATTTTGGTAATTTTCCTAAGGCATATATACTACCTGTCATACAACTACTTAAACGACGTGACCATAAGGTATAACCTCGGAAGGTTATTCCCTATACAACTATGGTCACCTAAAGTGTTTGGTCGGATCCTAATGATCGACCAAACGGGTCGGGTTCGAAAGTATAAGCGGTTGTTTAGACCGCTTACCTTACGACCCTACATAAGCACTAAACCTAAAGTGACGAGTTAAACATGTTAAAACATGTTTAATGAGGTTTGAAAACAGGTTTGATATCAAGACAAAGGGTCTTGATACCCAAAAGTAGTTTGGTTACAAAATACGCAAGAACGCGTATTTTGGCCGAAACTACGACTCGTCACTGAGCCTAGATAACGTGGTAATCAGTAGGTATAGTCACTAGGGACTATAACCATCGTGATTACGCTCACGTTATGAAGTTCAAATGAACTTCGCATTGATCATAAACTAGTCAATGCAGAAAGTCAAACGCAGTTTGACTTTTAAGCTAAAACGAACGAAAAGAACGAAAGAATACTTACAGAAGGTCCCTGCAAGCAAAATCTTGACCCAAGTAGCTCAGGTATGAAGCAAAGGCTTCAACTTAGAGCATCTTAGATCAAATTTTGAGTGAGGATGAAATGAAGTGGGTGTTGCTATTTATAGAGAATTAAGAACCGTTAAGATCGTTCATCGTAAAACGTGCTTTGATCTGGACCATACACATGTGTCCCATGGTTTTGGGATACTAGGGGTGCCCCAGAACCAGCAAACGGTTTTGAAAATGTTACAAAATAGCCCCTAAACTTCAAGAGAAGTGCTGAAAATGGACCTTGTGTTGCAAAGATGGAGTTTCTGCCCAGATCACTCACTCGCGTAGCGCCACGGGGATAGGCATTTGGTGCTCGCGCGGCGCTAGCATGTGCCAGATACAGCAAAGTTTCAAAAATGACAGTTTTGGTCCCTGCACGTGTTTAAGGCCTTTTTCGATGCGTTTGAACCCCGTTAACCTCATTTCAAGGCTCTAAAATGAAGTTAAAGTATAGGGAACTCAAAACATGCTCAAAAACATCTCAGATGTTGGCTCGTTTGGTCGTACAGTTGCGTTGTTCGGTTAATTACGACGGAAGTCGTAACGAACGCAAAAACGATCCAAATTACGCGACGAATGGAATTTTATCAAGCCAATCACTAAAATAAAATATTTTAATGATTACATAAATATTTGGATGTCTGGATATATTTAGAACGTAAGATATGCGCGAAAATGCAAACTTATGCACTTTTTGACGCTTTTAGTCCCTATTGATCATAAAGTTTATGTTAGCACACCGAACTCCTCAAAGCCTATCTCTAAGCTATGTAAATGATATTTAGGGTGTGTTTAACTTATGGCCAACTTCCGGAATGTCCGTTACAATTCAAATCGGCATACTTTCGTAGTTTGTCGAATTTAGTCCCTGTAAGCGAATAGACTCGATTTTGCCATACCAAAGCCTTCAAAACATATTTCTAAGTTATGTAAAGGGTATTTAAGGTATGTTAGGCATATGTTGATGTTCCGGAGTATTTTTCGTGTTAAACTGACTATGTTTACGCACCAGTTTGCGTATAATTCTCCAGAAAGAGATATAGAGTTTGAAATTGAATAGAAATCAAAACATGAAAAATGTCAAATATAAACAAACAAATATTGGGATCAAATAACTTTATTTCATTGATAACTGAACTGTTTATAATGATTACAAGCACAGATGTCACATGGAATCATCAGAAATAAGTTATAGGCTTGTGTGGAATGATCTTGTGAAGTTTAAATTCCTATATAAAGCCCTCTTAATTGCTAGTTCACTTGCACATTTCAAAAGTTATTCAAACTCACTCTCTGGAGCTTTCTGGACTTCAAGAAAGTTTCCCTCAGCTCCTAACTCGTGCTAAAAGTCTTTGTAAGCATTCTTAGCCTCTCTATTTCAAGTTTTATTAGTCTAATGACCAAAAGTCAAAGCCATCATAATTAAGCTTTGACTTAGTGATTAATCATTAATGGTCCAGCCATTATTCGAATTGAAAGTGGATATGAGTGGGTAATTATGTGGGTAATAAACCCTTAAAAGGGCACCCACTGATTATCACTCTAACTTGGTCAATTGTCGGGTCAAACTTAATATTAAAAAGTCAACAGAAACTATTTTTGCAAATAAATTCATAACTGATAATGTAGAAGTTATGGAACCTGTTTTAACACTAAAATAACTTGGTAAATAATGTAAGAACATGTCTAGGCATGTTCAACCCGACAATTCTAAGTTTAGGCTCGGTTCGGAACCGAAAGTCGCAAAAGTAGACTTTTGCTTTGACTTTCAGTTCTGGCCCGATTTAGCTTGTTTTAGATATGCCTTAAGGTTCCTTTAGGACCATATCAGGGCCGTCTCCGAAAATCCCAAAATTTTTTTTGGCCCGGTTCGAGATAAAAAATTTGGGCCCTATTCGCAAATCTTCATATAACCTAAACTCATCAATCATTCAATTATATAACTAAAAATTCATAATACTACGATAATTGTTATGAAATAGATAAAACAAATTAACAAAAATAGTATAGCAAAAATGATCAAAGTATCGAACTTACTTGCTAACCAAACAGTGTGGTTCTCCTAGCGTTTTTTGAAGCAAAGCTCTCGATCAACACTAAACTAGAAATCATTCAATCATTCATAACAGAATAAATCAATCTAATTATCTAAATAAACAACAGTAAACTAGAAATCAGACTCGAAATCAGGATATGAAAACACTTAGCGACTCGTAAACTCGAAATTAGACTCGAAACAACAGTAAGATCATTAATCTGAATCTTTTTCGAAAATCGAAATCAAGATGTAACTTGGAACCTGCGGATGTAACTCGGAACAAGATGTAACTCGGAATCAAGATGTAACTCGGAACAACAGTAACATCAACAAACAAAAATCAAAAGACAACAAACAAATACCTCCTGAATCGCGAATCTGCGGATGTCCGGATGTTGATGATTCCTGAATCGCGAATCTGCGGATGTCTCCGGATGTTGATGATTCCTGAATCGCAAAACTTGTGTTCCTGAAGCGTTTGATCAGAAATCCCTGGTGCAAAGCAAAGAACCACGACGCGAATTTTGATTTCCTGCAGGGACCAATTGTGTTTTGAAAAAGGTTTGGGCCTATAATCAGTTAAGGGATTGGGTTTGTTACCAAACTTTGGGGCCTGTAAAAAATTTGGGCTATATATATAAAGAAAACATACAAAAATTTGGGCCCTGTTCTCAAGCACACTCTGCACTTGCTGATAACCGGCCCTGGACCATATTATAAGTTAGTAAAACCCTCTGAGGTTATACTACATGGTTCCTTGATAATCCGATTCATTTGCATGTTTCCGTTAATTGCTTAAATGTTGACCATTATGCCTTTTGATATTAAAACGAGATTTTTGATAATCTGAGAGGAAAAAAACCTTTATTACTGATTTATAAACATGTATTAAAAATTTGACATCAATTTGAGGTCTAAATTAGGAGTTATGTTCAATATCGTAATTTGAAAGCTTTTTATTAATTAAACGGCATTTTTAGCATAAGGCCTATATAAACCCAAATTTCGACACCAAACTTTTTACCCACTGATATAATATAATATTTTGGGATTTTTGAAGATTTTTATTAATTTTTAAACTGATCATAACATGGGGTTCTTGCTTTGATTCGGTAATTTACGGTTATACCCTTTTTGCTAATAAAATGAGTTTTTCATAACATTTTGATATCAAACCTTTTGCTACTGATTTTATATGATAAATAAAATATTTTGAACCTTATAAACTAATCAAAAACTCAGATTTCCTTGAATAACCTGAAAATCGCCTAAAACCGACTTTTTACGCTTTTTAAACACATAGTATGGGTTAAAACTATGTTTAACATTTAAGACCCAATACCTATTGATATTATAAGTAAATTTTAATATTTTAACAGTAGGTAAAAGTTTTAAACTCAGATTTCCAGAATTGATCTTTAAATCTTATGTGAAATGACCAAAATGCCCCTATGGTGCATAGTTTGGTCATAAATGATAAATTTCACATATATGCAATATCTTACTGATATAACCTACTAAAATAAATATTTTTACTGATCAATTTAGACCAGAACCTCAGATTGGTATTTAATCACTTTTATAATCTTTAAAATGACCAAAATACCCCTACGGGGCTTGAATTGATTTTAAATCCGTTTTGGGCATAATGGAAGGTATCCTACTGCTATCACAACATATTTAAGGCATATTAACTTGTGAAACCTATGCATGACTCATTTGGTTACCCGTTATGCGTTTTTCGCGTTCGGTTCGGTTCGATTTATGTAACTAGTTTGCGTAAATTGACCGAAACGGGTCAAACCTTATCACTTTTGCTTCAAAATACAGAATGTGTTTAGTGTACCCATATTATACAAGTCTTCATACTTGTCGGGTCTAAATCACATTCTAATACGGTCTTCACTTAATCTTGCGTTTTGAACCGTAAACCTTTTTTTAAAACTAACCGGTCTAAGTTTAAACTTAAGTAAGGCCCGTTAGGAATCTAATAGGTTATTAAAACCTTTGATCCAGATTTAGGAGCCCAGTAAAAGATATTTGCACTTGCTGATTGTATACGGCTGGGATAAAATTTATATTTTGCTCAGGTAAATACTTTTAACTCATTTTCCGTTATACGAGCTTGGGATACGATATTATAATAATACCGCTTGGTCGGGTATGTAGTTATTTAAATTGGATTGTGATTAATATATTTACATAACCCATTTTAATCGGTTTTGTTTGGTGCAATGCCATTGGGGGGTTAATGGCCATGTCCTGGATATCCTCGGCTCATTCATTGAAATGGCCACGACTTAAGCACGGGGTGTAGGCATACACCTGACAGTTGCGTATGTATAAAAGGTATCCCACAATAAGGAATTTCCTTGTGGGCATTATACTTGTGGTGTGTCAGTTAATCTTGTCCGGCTCTTCTAACCGGCCCTGACGGACGACAAACATATAAAACTGTATACAAGATTATTTTTTTAAAATAATTGTCCCAAGTTATAAAAGATTATTTGTGCCTTGTGCATTTAAATCAATTTTCTTAAATATTTTCAAAAGAGTCGGTTAATTGTATTTACCAGTGTAAACTGACGTATTTTCCAAAAAGGTTAAGTGTAACACCTCGAAAATTCACGTCCCATAATGTGTTGACACGTGTCATATGATTGAACGTGTGAAAGAATGTTCTGAAAGGACTAAAGTTGACAATCATGAAAAGTATGTGAAGATACGAGTTCTAAATGTCAACAGTGAATAAACATATTGTACAATAACCCTACATGATGTTTATATCAGCAAACGAATAAATCATGGATCAGACGAAGCTAAAAGTGAGAGATTACAAACTACAGGGGTTAAATGTGTCAACATGTTTAAGTTATACCTCTGAGTGACCTTTTGACAAACCCGAAGATTTGTAACGATTAATTATGCTCACTAGAATGCACGATAAAAATTTCATAAAGTTTCGATTTCGTATGAGAAAGTTATGATCAAATTCGTATGCAAGGGGTTAAAGTGTTAACATTGAAAGTTATGACTTTTCGGGTTAACCAGAAATGTCCAGGGACTTGGCAAAGTGGGTACAAGTCTTAAGGCCCTTGTAGATAAATAAGGAGGGGTCAAAGAGCAAAAATAAGCTTAGTTGCCCTTTCGAAAGGCCAAGAGACAATTATGCGGAAAATAGAAAATGAAAAATCTGATAACAGGGTCAAGGCGGGCCGCGTAAGACCTTAAGGTCTTTTATGAGGGCCGCGTTAAAATGAGTTTTACATATCTAATCAACTCCAAACCTTTTGCTACTGATCTTAAATGATAAATAAATTATTTTAAACCTCCTGGAATAATAAAAATATCAGATTTCTATATAGAACCCGGAAACGGCTTCTAATCGACTAATTAAGGGTTTTTAACGCCTAGTATGTACTAGAACCATTTTAAACATACTAAGGGTGATACCTACTGATACTTGAGGTAAATTATAATATTTTAACAGTAAGCAAAAGTTGCTAAACTCAGACTTCAGTTTTGAGCTTTTCGGCTTATGTGAAATTACCAAAATGCCCCTACGGTGCATAGTTTGGTTATAATCGATAAATTTCACATATATACTTTACCCTACTGATATAACTTAGCAAATTGATTATCTTTGCTGATTACATCAGACCTGTAACTCAGGATATTACTTAAACTCTTTTATCACCTTATAAATGACCAAACTACCCCTACGGGGCATAGTTTGTGTTTAAATTCATTTCGGGCATAATAAATGATATCTTACTGATGTCACAACATATTTGGAGCATATTAACTTAGGAAACCTGTAAATGGCTCTCATTATTACCCGTTACACTTATTACGCGTTCGGTTTGGTTTATGTAACTAGTTTACATAAATTAGCCGAAACGGGTCAAACCTTATCGGTTTTATCTCAAAATCCAGAATGTGTATGAAATACCCATATTAAAAAAGTCTCTGAACTTGTCGGGTCTAAATCACATTCTATCCGGTCTTCGCTTAATCGTGCGTACGAACCGTATCTTTGAAACTAACCGGTCTAAGCTTAAGCTTAACTAAAGACCTGTTAGGAATCTAATAGGTTATTATAAACCTTCGTTCCAGATTAGGAGGACCAGTAAAAGCTACTTGCAATTTGCTTATTGTGATTTATACATTGCTCAGGTAAATACTTTTAACTTATTTTCCCTATACGGGCTTGGGTTACGGTATATAGAATACCGCTTGATCGGGCATCAAATCTTCCATCGTTTGGTGGTTAATTGAATAATTTTATCGGCTCGTTTAAACAGTCTTGTTACTTAAAGCCTTTGGGGGGTTAATGACCATGTCCCGGATATCCTTGGCATCATTTTACGAAATGACCACGACCTAAGCGCGGGGTGTAGGCGTACACCCGTCAGTGCACAAAAGAATAATGTGGTGTGTCTATTGATCTTTAACCCGGACAAGATCCGGGCTACTGAACGCACAAGGAACATGTAATTCGTTCACAAGATTATATATTTAAATAATTCTCCCAAGTTAAATAATATGTTTATGCCACGTGCATCCAAATCAATTTTCAATCATTTTCCAAAATGAGTCAGTTGATTGTATTTACCAATGTAAACAGACGTATTTTCCCAAAAAGATTAAATGCAGGTACTAAGCATAATTGGCTGGGATTTCTCCTTAGCATCAATAGAAGTCTCGCATGCTTAAGATGTCTAAAGTCTGATGAACTATTGTTTCCATTTTATTTTTCGATCCATCTGTGGATAAACTTCCGAATATTGTGACATTTGATATTACGATATTAAATTCGGTTGAATTATATCTTACAATTTGCTTCCGCTGTGCATAGTAAATATTGTGTTGTTTGACTAATATGTTGCCAACCACGTCACGATACTCCCCACCGGGCCCACCGGTGACACGTGGAAATCGGGGTGTGACAGGTTGGTATCAGAGCCAACGCTGAGTGAATTAAACACTAGCCTTTTGTGTTTAATCTCAGTTACACAATTGCACATATCTAAACTTTCGAGTCTAGACAAATAACATAGGACAAATTCTACCTTGTTTGGTTTTGTTTTGTCCTTTAATTTTTATATATTGTTGTTGTTATCTCATGCTATATTGACAGGATTAACAAAATGCCGCCAAGATTCTTCCGAAGAAGAGGACGAGGAAAGGGGCCAATTACCGCCCCCAATGACAACGAGGCAGGACCTTCGAATGTGCGAGCTCCTTCCACCACGGAGAGTGACGATCCCCGGCAGAACCGGATGAACCTCTTTGAGCCGGCTAGACGGTCGGTTTCACACAGTTCAACACCTCCTGTTCATAACCCTTATGGGCCACAGCCGGAGTATGAGCCCAATAATCCTCAACCTTCCTACATACCCCTACAGTGATCCTTATCGCATAATTCTTTTGGTGACCCAACACCAGTTTTTAGGGGCCGGTTTAACCCGGCAAATTTCATACAAGAACCAGTGGGTTTCAACCCATTGGGACCGGAGGACCATTTCTCTGGCGATCACGCGGAGGATATGGACGAGGACACGGATCCCGTCGAACCTGCCAGTGGTACACCGAACCATCCCATTGAGATTTCGGATGGCTCCTCTTTTCACGGATCACCCTACGGTGGTCCAGACAGTTACATGGCGAGGTTTACTCAGCACGAGTGGTACTTTACACCTCCTCGCCATTCACCGCCTCAGCAGCAACAAGATCCCTCTGTGGATTCAAGATTTGTGGCAGTCTCGCCACCGCCTCCACCGCCACCAGTTCAACCGGCACCTCCACAACCACCGAGGCGTAGGAGGACAGGCGCACGTATGTCTGCGCGAGCGGGGGATTTCCATTTTAGCTCCCCACGCCAATCAAGTGGCAGCCATTACCCGCCACTTCAGGAAGACCCACAGATGGGTGGACCTTCGCAACCAGTTGCTCAGCAACCACCACCTATGGGTTTTGATAACCCGATTCCGGCATACACGGGTTCTATGGCGTATAACCCGTTTGAACCACCAGCTCACAACAACTACAGTTACGCTGAAGCAGACCCCTACATGGTAGCGGCAAATTACAACGCCTTTAACCCAGAAGGACCCTATGGCGCTCCTTGGGAAGTAGGGTACCCAACTCGTGGGTACCAGATACCTGCCAGACCGATTATACGGACGCAATCGCAGCCGCCACGATTTTCTCCCCCCAGAACGGGAGGAAATTCTTCATAGACTGGATCAGGTTGAGCGGGACTTTCGCCGCGACCGCCAGGAGAGACAAAGCTTCTTCCAAGGATTGACAAGCTTGATTAAAGGGAAGAGCAAGAAGGACCGCTGAATCCTTCCAATTGTTGTTTTGACACCTGCGTGGGTCTATCTTCTTGTTAACCCCTGCGAGGGTATGTTATTGTTTAAGTCCCTGCGAGGACTATTATGTTATTTGTGTAAGTCCCTGCGTGGACTATTATGTTATTGTTTAAGTCCCTGCGTGGACTATTACGTTATTTGTTATTAAGCCCCTGCGTGGGTAAATCCTTGTTTAAACCCCTGCGTGGGTAAGTTTGTTTATTAAAAAGTCCCATTTAGGGCGACGTGTAACCTTTGAAATAAATTAATGGAATGTAAGTTTATAAATTTCATTTTTGCTATTATCTGCATAAATATATTATATGAAATAAATAAATCAAAATCATTCCTTTTTAATAAAAATCTGCCTATTTAAATATTGAATAAGAATCTTAAGAGTGAAACCTAGCCTGAGTGTCCTTATAAAGACCTGGCCATGATGGTAAGACCTGTTTAAAAGATTCGTATCCCTGTTAACATCTGAAAACATGTTAACACTCTTGGCAGATGTGAATTGTTAAAATCACACATGTCATTTATAAAAGGATTCTTTAGAAGATTCCTAACCCAACTAAATGATCTCTGAATCATGGGTTAAATCATCAATTAAGATGATCATATTTAACCATACGTGGTAATATGGTGCCTACGGGCTATAGTCAATGTCCTCTGAGACTAAAGACAGTGGTAGCTATGACTCCCTGTCAGAGAAGGTAATGAACTATGATTCAAACCTTAAAGTCGTAATTCTCTGAAATCATGGCTTATGATTTAAATTGTCCTTGTGACTAGGCCTGTTGTGCCAGTATACCTTCATGTTTTGTTTCTCTGAAAACATAGCTTATAAATTAAAATGTCCATGTAACTAGGCCTTTTGTGCCACAAATAAAACTGTTATTGTTTTATAATTAGGATAAATTATAACAGAAATCCTAAATAAATATGATTATTAAATTAACCAAATATGGTCTCTGTTTACCATGGTTAATGAATTACCCTAAGGGGCAATTCCATAATAAACTCCCAAATAAACTATTGTCCTTGTTTTCTGTAACAGTTCAATTAAAATGGCTAACTCAGACGAAATTAATAGCCATCCAGTGGAGAATATTGATAATGCCCGGATTAATTTAACGGGTGCTGAATTGAAAGCGTTGGTAGACGACGCTGTTACAAAGGCATTGGAGCGGCAGTACGAAGAGTATAGTGGGACTCGTAGTAGGACCCTATCTACCCCGCATTCAAAGCCACCTTCCAAGAAGGATGAACCCAAAAAGGATGATGATAGACTTTCCTCAAACCACAACAGTGCTCCATCTCTGCAGATCGTACCGAAACAGGGGACCCAGGACAAGGGTTGCTCCTATAAATATTTTGTTTCCTGCAAACCCCGAGATTTCACTAGGGAGAAGGGAGCTATTGACTGTATGACGTGGCTGGATGAGATGGATACGGTTGTGGATATCAGCGGATGCGCTGAGAAGGATATAGTCAAGTTTGTATCGCAATCATTTAAGGGGGAAGCTTTAGCCTGGTGGAGATCTCTGATTCAAGCCACCGGGAAAATTCCATTGTACAACATGTCGTGGGATCAATTTGTTGCCCTTATCAGGGAAAATTACTGCCCTCAGCATGAGGTGGAGAAGATAGAATCTGATTTTCTATCATTGGTGATGACAAACCTTGACTGTCAAGCTTACCTAACGAGCTTCCACACAATGTCCCGGTTGGTTCCTTATCTGGTGACCCCGGAACCAAAAAGAATAGCTCGTTTTATCGGTGGTTTAGCCCCGGAAATCAAGGCAAGCGTGAAGGCATCTCGGCCAGCTACTTTTAGATCTGTAGCTGACATATCCTTGTCCCTCACTTTGGATGCGGTCAGGCAGAGATCGCTGAGGAATAAGGAGGCTGAGAAGAGGAAACGTGAAGATGATAGTTCACGGAGATTGAACAAGAAGCACCGTGGGAACGGTGACAACAAGAAAGGATCGGAGTCAAGGAAAGATGGGCATCATTCTGGTGAGAAGCCCAAATGCAAGATTTGAAAGAAACAGCACTATGGAAAGTGCAGACTCGAGTCGAACTCGCAGACTCAGTCAAAAACCTTTGCATGTGGAATATGCAAGTCCACGGATCACAAAACCTTGGATTGCAAGAAGATGAAAGACGCAACGTGCTACCGTTGCAATGAAAAGGGGCACATTAAAACCAACTGCCCTAAATACACCAAGAAGCCTGAAGAGGCTAAGAAGACCAATGCTAGAGTCTTCAGGATGGATGCGAAGGAAGCGGTACTTGACGATAATGTGATTACAGGTACTTTCCTTGTAAATGATGTCTATGCAAGAGTACTTTTTGATTCAGGCGCTGATAAGTCTTTCGTAGATAATAAGTTTTGTGAATTGTTGAAATTGCCTGTTAAAACTTTAAGTGTGAAGTATGAGGTGGAGCTAGCAGATGGCACTATAGAAACCGTCTCAACTGTGTTAGATGGATGTGTCATATCCATTAAGAACCATTCTTTTCCTCTGTCCCTACTTCCATTTAAGTTAGCCGGTTTTGACATAGTTTTGGGTATGGACTGGTTATCTCATAACCAGGCCCAAATTGTCTGCAACAAGAAACAAGTGGTAATTAAGACTCCGTCTGGTGAATCACTTACCATTCGGGGAGATACCCAGTATGGGCTACCTGAGCAAGCGACTATGCTCAAGGCTTCAAAATGTTTAAAGAAGGGTTGTGTCATCTACATGGCACAAGTGATTATTAATGAGCCTAAACCGAAGATAGAAGACATCCCAGTCATTTCTGAATACCCAGAAGTTTTTCCGGAAGAACTACCTGGTTTGCCACCAAATAGGCAAGTGGAATTCAGGATTGATATCATCCCCGGAGCAACACCAGTTGCAAGAGCACCCTATAGATTGGCGCCAACGGAGATGAAGGAATTAAGAACACAACTGGATGAATTGCTAGCAAAAGGTTTCATAAAACCTAGTTCGTCTCCTTGGGGAGCACCTGTCCTGTTTGTCAAGAAGAAGGACGGATCGATGCGTCAGTGCATCGATTATCGTGAGCTTAATAAGGTCACGATCAAAAATAGATACCCATTACCAAGGATCGACGATTTGTTCGATCAATTGCAAGGAGCAAGTTATTTTTCGAAGATTGATTTAAGGTCAGGCTACCACCAACTAAAGGTTAGAGATGAAGACGTACATAAAACTGCATTTAGAACTCGTTATGGTCATTACGAGTTCCTAGTGATGCCTTTTGGGCTCACTAATGCACCTGCCGCGTTCATGGATCTCATGAATCGCGTTTGCAAGCCATACTTAGATAAATTCGTCATCGTTTTCATCGACGATATTCTTATCTATTCGAAGAATCAAGCTGACCATGAGAGACACCTTCGCTGTATTCTCAAACTCCTACACCAGGAGAAGCTCTATGCCAAATTCTCTAAGTGTGAATTTTGGCTCCGAGAAGTCTAATTCCTTGGACATGTGGTGAGTGAGCGTGGTATCCAAGTGGATCCCACTAAGGTTGAAGCAGTTATGAACTGGCAAGAGACAAAGACGCCTACAGAAATTCGTAGCTTCCTGGGATTGGCAGGATATTACAGGCGTTTCATTGAAAACTTTTCAAGGATTGCTGCACCCCTAACCTCCTTAACTAAGAAGAAGGTTAAGTTTGTTTGGGGCCCTAAGCAGCAAGAATCCTTTGATATTCTGAAGAAAAAGTTGAGCAACGCTCCTGTACTAACGCTACCTGAAGGTACCGAAGAATTTGTAGTTTATTGTGATGCATCGCACACCGGCATGGGGTGTGTGCTTATGCAGAAAGGCAAGGTTATTGCCTATGCTTCAAGACAGTTAAAGGTGCATGAAAAGAATTACACCACCCACGACTTGGAGTTGGGTGCCGTTGTATTCACACTAAAACTGTGGAGGCATTATTTATATGGAATCAAGTGTGTGATCTAATCTGATCACAAGAGCCTTCAACATCTGTTTAACCAGAAGGATTTAAACATGAGGCAACGCCGTTGGATGGAGACTTTAAATGATTACGATTGTGAAATCAGATACCATCCCGGCAAGGCGAATGTAGTCGCCGATGCCTTGAGTCGAAAGGAAAGGGTGAAACCCATCCGAATCAATGCCAAGCGCATGGAGATAAAGAACAGTTTGATTGAAAGGTTGTTAGTTGCACAGAAGGAAGCTGTGATGGAAGCTAACTATCCTAATGAAATGCTAGGAGTAACTGAGGAGCAGTTATCTCTTGGCAAAGACGGAATTCTAAGATTGAATGGACGAATATGGGTTCCAATTTATGGAGGACTTCGTGATGTCATCCTCCAGGAAGCCCATAGTTCCAAATATTCCGTTCATCCTGGAGCTGATAAGATGTACCAGGATCTGAGGGCAAATTATTGGTGGATAGGCTTGAAAAAGTCTGTAGCTGCCTATGTAGCTAAGTGCTTGACTTGTGCGAAAGTCAAAGCAGAACATCAAAAGCCGTCAGGCTTGCTACAACAGCCTGAACTTCCTACGTGGAAGTGGGAAATGGTAACCATGGATTTTATCACCAAGTTACCCAAGACAAGGAAAGGAAATGATACAATATGGGTTATAGTTGATAGACTGACTAAGTCAGCACATTTCTTACCCATCAAGGAGACTTATAGCTCCGACATGTTAGCCCAGTTGTACGTTGATAAGATTGTAGCCTTGCATGGCATACCTGTGTCTATTATCTCTGACAGAGATACTAGATACACGTCACATTTTTGGAAGAGTTTCCAACAATCTTTGGGCACGCGTTTGAATTTTAGTACGGCTTACCATCCTCAGACAGACGGTCAGAGTGAGCGTACTATTCAAACTTTGGAAGACATGCTACGTGCATGTGTAATTGATTTAGGTGGTAGTTGGGATAACCACCTGCCTTTGATTGAATTCTCCTACAACAATAGCTACCACACCAGCATAAAGGCTGCGCCTTTCGAGGCCTTATATGGTAGAAAGTGTAGAACGCCCGTTTGTTGGGCGGAAGTTGGAGATGTCCAATTATCAGGACCAGAGATAGTCTTTGAAACGACGGACAAGATTGTCCAGATTCATGACCGTCTCAAAGCTGCCCGAGATAGGCAGAAGAGTTACGCAGATCCAAAGCGTAAGGCTTTTCACTTCGAAGTAGGTGATAAAGTGTTGCTTAAAGTATCGCCCTGAAAGGGGGTGATGCGATTTGGTAAGAAAGGCAAGTTAAGCCCGAGATACATAGGACCTTTCGAGGTTATCGAACGTGTCGGGTCAGTTGCCTATAAGTTAAATTTTCCTGAAGAGCTCAGTGGAATTCATAACGTGTTCCACATCTGCAATCTGAAGAAGTGCTTCGCTGACGAATCACTGGTAATACCACATACAGATGTGCATATAGACGAGAGCTTGAAATTTGTGGAAAAACCATTGTCGTTTGAAGATCGACAGGTTAAGAAGCTTCGAAGGAAGCATGTACCTATTGTAAAGGTCAAATGGGACGCCCGTAGAGGTCCCGAATACACGTGGGAGGTTGAGTCCAAGATGAAAGAAAAGTACCCTTATTTATTTCAGTAAATCTCGGGTCGAGATTTATTTTAAGGGGGTGAGGATGTAACACCTCGAAAATTCACGTCCCATAATGTGTTGACACGTGTCATATGATTGAACGTGTGAAAGAATGTTCTGAAAGGACTAAAGTTGACAATCATGAAAAGTATGTGAAGATACGAGTTCTAAATGTCAACAGTGAATAAATATACTGTACAATAACCCTACATGATGTTTATATCAGCAAACGAATAAATCATGGATCATACGAAGCTAAAAGTGAGAGATTACAAACTACAGGGGTTAAATGTGTCAACATGTTTAAGTTATACCTCTGAGTGACCTTTTGACAAACCCGAAGCTTTGTAACGATTAATTATGCTCACTAGAATGCACGATAAAAATTTCATAAAGTTTCGATATCGTATGAGAAAGTTATGATCAAATTCGTATGCAAGGGGTTAAAGTGTTAACATTGAAAGTTATGACTTTTCGGGTTAACCAGAAATGTCCAGGGACTTGGCAAAGTGGGTACAAGTCTTAAGGCCCTTGTAGATAAATAAGGAGGGGTCAAAGTGCAAAAATAAGCTTAGTTGCCCTTTCGAAAGGCCAAGAGACAATTATGCGGAAAATAGAAAATGAAAAATCTGATAACAGGGTCAAGGCGGGCCGCGTAAGACCTTAAGGTCTTTTACACGGGCCGCGTTAACCGCCCAGATACAGAAAGTGCGAACAGCAGCCTGTAAACGCGCAGAACCGACCTTTAATCGATATTTTTGCATTATGGGCGACCCCTAAACAGTCCTAGGCACTTAGGGACACATGTTGGTGAGTTGTGGTCAGGGGTAGACCTGCTTGTCAACAATTTGTGGTGATTTGATCACTATATAAAGCCCCTAAGTTGCAACATTGTTCTTCACACCTTCACTTGCATTCCTGATCATTTCTGGAGCTCAAGCCTTCTCTCAAGTGATCACTAATCGTTCATAGGACTCTTGTAATTTTACTTAACCTTTCTTAATTAAGTTTTAGCTTAGTTTTAGCTTAAAAGTCAAACCGTCGTAATTAACGGTTGACTTTAAGATTAATCACTAATGGTCCAGTGATTAGTCGAATCAAAAGTAGTTATAAGTTGGTAATTATGTGGGTAATAAACTCTTAAAAGGGTCCCCCCTGATTCCCACTCTAACTAGGTCAAATGTCGGGTCAAACTTACTAATAAAAAGTCAACAGGATACTTAAATTCTAATTTATGCATGATTAGCAATGTAGAACACATACAACCTGTTTGATCATTAATATAACTTGGTAATTAGTGTAAGAACATGTCTAAACATGTTCAACCCGACAATTTACTGTTTAGACCCGGTTCGGAACCGAAAGTCGCAAAGCTTTGACTTTTGCTTTGACTTCAGTTCTGACCCGTTTTGGTATGATTTAAAAATATCTAAGAGCTTCATTTGGACCAGGTTACATGCTAGTATAACCCTCTGTGATTATACACCATGGTTCATTAGTTAACCAATTAATTCGCATGATTCCGTTAATTGCTCATATGTTGACCATTACGCCCTTACCACCTTAAAACGTGATTATTGAAAATGTAAAAGAGTAGAAACTTTAATTACTGATATATAAACTTGCACCAAAAATTTGAGATCAATTGGTGGTGTAGATTGAGAGTTATGCTCATTAGCGTAAATTGAAAGCTTTATGTTAATTAAACGGCGTAATTAGCATATAGCCTAGTTAAGCCTACTTTTTGATATCAAAATCTTTACCCACTGATGTAATATATTATTTTCGGATTTTTAAAGATTTTTAATTAATTTTAGGCTGAGCATAACTCATAGTCGTAGGCTTAATCCGGTAATTGTCAGTTTTGCCCTTACGGGCCATAAAATGAGTTTTACATATCTAATCAACTCCAAACCTTTTGCTACTGATCTTAAATGATAAATAAATTATTTTAAACCTCCTGGAATAATAAAAATATCAGATTTCTATATAGAACTCGGAAACGGCTTCTAATCGCCTAATTAAGGGTTTTTAACGCCTAGTATGTACTAGAACCATTTTAAACATACTAAGGGTGATACCTACTGATATTTGAGGTAAATTATAATATTTTAACAGTAAGCAAAAGTTGCTAAACTTAGACTTCAGTTTTGAGCTTTTCGGCTTATGTGAAATTACCAAAATGTCCCTACGGTGCATAGTTTGGTTATAATCGATAAATTTCACATATATACTTTACCCTACTGATATAACATAGAAAATTGATTATCTTTGCTGATTACATCAGACCTGTAACTCAGGATATTACTTAAACTCTTTTATCACCTTATAAATGACCAAACTACCCCTACGGGGCATAGTTTGTGTTTAAATTCATTTCGGGCATAATAAATGATATCTTACTGATGTCACAACATATTTGGAGCATATTAACTTAGGAAACCTGTAAATGACTCTCATTATTACCCGTTACGCTTATTACACGTTCGGTTCGGTTTATGTAACTAGTTTACATAAATTAGCCGAAACGGGTCAAACCTTATCGGTTTTATCTCAAAATCCAGAATGTGTATGAAATACCCATATTAAAAAAGTCTCTGAACTTGTCGGGTCTAAATCACATTCTATCCGGTCTTCGCTTAATCGTGCGTACGAACCGTATCTTTGAAACTAACCGGTCTAAGCTTAAGCTTAACTAAAGTCCCGTTAGGAATCTAATAGGTTATTATAAACCTTCGTTCCAGATTAGGAGGACCAGTAAAAGCTACTTGCAATTTGCTTATTGTGATTTATACATTGCTCAGGTAAATACTTTTAACTTATTTTCCCTATACGGGCTTGGGTTACGGTATATAGAATACCGCTTGATCGGGCATCAAATCTTCCATCGTTTGGTGGTTAATTGAATAATTTGATCGGCTCGTTTAAATAGTCTTGTTACTTAAAGCCTTTGGGGGGTTAATGACCATGTCCCGGATATCTTTGGCATCATTTTACGAAATGGCCACGACCTAAGCGCGGGGTGTAGGCGTACACCCGTCAGTGCACAAAAGAATAATGTGGTGTGTCTATTGATCTTTAACCCGGACAAGATCCGGGCTACTGAACGCACAAGGAACATGTAATTCGTTCACAAGATTATATATTTAAATAATTCTCCCAAGTTAAATAAAATGTTTATGCCACGTGCATCCAAATCAATTTTCAATCATTTTCCAAAATGAGTCAGTTGATTGTATTTACCAGTGTAAACTGACGTATTTTCCCAAAAAGATTAAATGCAGGTACTAAGCGTAATTGGCTGGGATTTCTCCTTAGCATCAATAGAAGTCTCGCAAGCTTAAGATGTCTAAAGTCTGATGAACTATTGTTTCCATTTTATTTTTCGATCCATCTGTGGATAAACTTCCGAATATTGTGACATTTGATATTACGATATTAAATTCGGTTGAATTATATCTTACAATTTGCTTCCGCTGTGCATATTAAATATTGTGTTGTTTGACTAATATGTTGCCAACCACGTCACGATACTCCCCACCGGGCCCACCGGTGACACGTGGAAATCGGGGTGTGACATTAAGTGCAGGTACTATGCGAAATAGGCTGGCTACTCCTGAGTGATTAAATAAAGAGTCTTGCAAGCTTTATCACTTAAAAATCTAATGAACAATATTTCCTTTGTTTTGGTCCGCCTGTGGATCCTTTTACATTCCGTTTGTAATACTTATGTTACTTTCATTCGGTTTGTAATATTATTACTTTTAGACTTCCGCTGTGCATTGAACTGTGATAAATTGACTATGATGATATCAACTACGTCACGATACTTCCCACCGGGCCCACCGGTAATACATGGAAATATCGGGGTGTGACAGGTTGGTATCAGAGCCAACATTGAGTGAATTAAACACTAGCCTTTTGTGTTTAATCTCAATGACACAGTTTGCACATTCCCTGACTTCCCAGTCTAGGCAAAGGACTTAGGACTAATCCTAATCTTTTATTTGTCCTTTACTGTTTTCCTTTGTTGTTTCTTTTGTTGTGTTGGCAGGAACAGAAGATGCCACCGCGTTTTAGAGGAAGAGGAAGAGGCGGTAAAGCCCCAATTTTCACCAGTCACGATCATGAGGCCGGGCCATCACACCGGCGAACTCCTTCAGTGACGATGAGCACTAGTCCCCAGGAAGACTGGAGGACATACTTAGAGCCTGCGAGGCGCTCTGTCTCGCTTAGCTCCTCACCTTCGTACCACGATTCTTTCGGGCTCCATCAAGGCAACGAGTCCGAGCACTCACAACACTCATACTTACCACTGTAGCGGTCGGGGTCGCACCGCGCCTTTCAAGATCCGACCCTGTACTTTCAGAGCCGGTTCAATCCGGTAAATCAGGTGCAAGAACCAGTGGGTTTTAACCCATTGGGACCAGAAGATCATTATTCCGGTGATCAAGACATGGATATGGATGAAGATCCGGATCCTGCCGAGCCGCCATCTGGGACGCCCACGCATCCCATAGAGATTTCAGACGGATCGTCTTTTCACAGTTCGCCATACCGGGGTCCAGACAGCTATGAAGCAAGGTTTGCCTCATACCCCTGGGAGTTACTCCTCCTTTCAACCCACCTCAACAGCAGCAGCAGGATCCCTCTGAGGATTCACGTTTTCAGGCGGTTACGCCACCGCCATCGCCAGAGCAGCAACCGCCTCCGGAGCCACCGAGACGGAGAAGATCAGGAGCACGGATGTCCGTGCGAGGGGGATTCCACTTCAGCACCCCCCAACACTCCAGTGGCAGTCACTACCCGCCACTGTATGAAGACCCGCAGATGGGAGGGCCTTCAAATCCTATTTCTGAGGTGGACTCTGCGCCAGTCGCACCACCACCACATGTGGGTTTTGATAACCCAATACCTTCTTACGCTGGTGCAGCAGCGTATAACCCTTTTGAGCAGCCAGGCCATTCTGGCTACAATTACTACAATGCCCCTGATGTTGACCCGTATCTTGTAGCGGCAAACTACAATGCTCTTCATCCTGAAGGGCCCTATGAAGCCCCCTATCAGACTGGGTTCCCAGTCTATGGGTACCTATACCCGCCACCTCCTCAACCTCCGCAGCAGCAGCAGCCGCAGTCGCCGCAGATCCAACCACCGCAGCAGCAGGAGATTCTTCAGAGGTTGAGCTAGGTGGAGCGAGAGGTTCAAGAGGAGCGTAGAAGTCACCGGGGATTTATTAAGGGTTTGGCAAATCTAATAAAGGGGAAGAAGAAGAGAGATTATTAAAATCTCTATTTATTTATTTATATTGTTGTATACTTCAAATTAAGTCCCCTGTGTGGACATCTATTTATGTACCTAGTCCCTGCGAGGACTTGTCTTTTCATTTTAGCCCTTGTATGGGTAAGTTATTTATGTAAAAGTCCCGTTTAGGGAACCTATGTACTTCTTTTTAAATTTAGTGGAATGTTTTAATTTTAAAATTTCATTTGTCATTATATGCATGAATATAATATATGAAATAAATCAAAATATCATTCCTTTTGTAAAAGATCTGCCATTATATATTGAAGAAAATCTTAAAGGCAAAACCTAGCCATTTGTCATTTTAAGACAGGGCCATGATGGTAGTTCCTTTTTAAGATCCAAAATCCTTGTTAACATCTGAAAACATGTTAACATTCCTGGCAATTGTGATTCGACAAAATCACATAAGTCATCCTTATATTGGATTCTTTCAATTCATTTATATATTATTTAAACATCCATTAGAGATGAAATGCCTGCGGGCCATATTCATTGTCATATAAGACAAAAGATAGTTGTAGTCTACGACTCCCTGTCAAGAAAAGGTAATGAACTACGTTCAAACCTAAATGCCTTGATTCTATAAAATCATGGCTTATGAATTTAGAATTGTCCTTGTGACTAGGCCTTTTGTATGCCACCCTATTATCCTTAATAGTTTATAACTGGGATAAAATATAATAAAAATTTAAACAAATTAAAATTAACCAATATGGATTAAAATTACCATGGTTAATGAATTGCCATAAAAGACAATTCCATAATAGACTTCTGAATAAATCTTTGTCAATACTTTATGTAGCAATCAAGCTACATGGCTGGGTCAGATGAAGTCAACAGTCACCCGATGGAGAATCATGATACTACCAGAGTTAACGTAGCGGGTGCGGAATTGCAGTCATTAATATATAATGCTGTTACTCGAGCTCTTGACAGACAATTTAATTAATCGAGTGGAACTCGCGTTAGAACTCAGTCTGTACCACATTCAAAACCACCCTCCAAGACACATACAGCTCGCAAGAGTGAATCTCATCATTCTTCAAACCAGAGGAGTGTCCCGATTAAGAAAGTTGTGCTCAATCAAGAGCCCCGTGTTAAAACCTGTTCTTATAAATATTTTGTCTCCTGCAAGCCTAGAGACTTTACAGGGGAGAAAGGAGCCATCGATTGTATGACCTGGCTCGATGAGATGGACACTGTGGTCGATATTAGTGGTTGTGCAGAGCAAGACATTGTGAAGTTTGTGTCGCAATCATTTAAAGGAGAAGCTCTAGCTTGGTGGAGGTCCTTGATCCATGCTACTGGGAAGATCCTGTTATATAATCTGTCTTGGGATCAGTTTGTTGCATTGATCAAAGAGAATTACTGCCCTCAACATGAAGTTGAGAAAATTGAGACTGATTTCTTGACCTTGGTCATGAAGAACATAGACTGTCAGGCATACCTTACCAGTTTCAATACCATGTCACGATTGGTTCCCTACTTGGTCACACCGGAACCAAAAGGTATAGCCCGTTTTATTGGAGGTTTAGCTCCGGAGATTAAAGCAAGTGTGAAAGCATCTAGACTCACCACTTTTAGGTCAGTGCCTGATTTGTCATTATCCCTTACTCTCGATGCGGTCAGGCAGAGATCGCTTAAGAGTTCCGATGAAGGAAAAAGGAAACGTGAGGATGAGAACTCACGTCGTTCTGATAAGAAACATAGGGGGAACACAGACCACAAGAAGAATTCTGGGTCTAACAAGGGTAACCAGCAAACAAATGAGAAGCCAAAATGCAAAACTTGCCAAAAGCGTCTTTTTGGAAAATGCAGGTTTGAATCGAAGTCGCAGTCACAATCAAAGCCTATTGGATGTGGGATCTGCAAATCCAAAGAACATAAGACTTTGGATTGTAAGAAGTTGAAGGACGCAACCTGTTATGGTTGCAACGAGAAGGGGCATATCAAGACTAACTGCCCAAAATATGCCAAGAAACCTGAAGAAGGTAAAAAGACCAATGCACGGGTCTTTCAAATGAATGCACAAGAAGCGATTCAGAATGACAACGTGATAACATGTACCTTTCTTATCAATGATGTTTATGCAAGGGTATTATTTGATTCGGGTGTAGATAAGTCGTTTGTGGATGATAAATTTTGTAAGTTATTAAACCTGCCTGTTAAAACCCTAAGCATAAAATATGAAGTAGAATTGGCCGATGGTACCATAGAAACTGCTTCAACCGTGTTAGATGGATGTTTTATATCTATTAGGAACCACTCTTTTCCGTTATCCTTGCTTCCTTTGAAACTAGCTGGTTTTGACATAGTGATAGGCATGGATTGGTTATCTCATAACCAAGCTCAGATCGTTTGTGATAAGAAACAAGTAGTGATCAAGACTCTGTATGGTGAGCCACTCCCAATACAAGGAGATACTCAGTATGGGTTGCCTAAGCAAGTGTCTATGCTTAAGGCGTCAAGGTGTTTGAAGAAGGGTTGTGTCATTTACATGGCACAGGTGACTATTGATGAACCAAAGCCCAAGGTTGAAGACATCCCTGTTATTTCTGAATATCCGGAAGTATTCCCTGAAGAACTACCTGGTTTACCTCCAGATAGGCAAGTGGAGTTCAGAATCGACATTATTCCTGGAGCAGCACCTGTTGCAAGAGCGTCTTACAGGTTAGCACCGACTGAGATGAAAGAGTTAAGAACTCAACTGGATGATTTGTTGGAAAAAGGTTTTATTAGACCTAGCTCATCTCCTTGGGGAGCGCTGATTCTGTTTGTGAAGAAAAAGGATGGGTCAATGCGTTTATGCATTGATTATCGCGAACTAAACAAGGTTACAATCAAGAATAGATATCCATTGCCCAGGATCGACGATCTATTCGATCAACTGCAAGGGGCAAGTTACTTCTCCAAGATTGATTTGAGGTCAGGTTACCATCAGCTGAAGGTCTGAGATGAAGATGTGCACACGACTGCATTTAGAACTCGTTATGGTCACTACGAGTTCTTGGTGATGCCTTTCGGGCTCACTAATGCACCAGCAGCGTTCATGGATCTCATGAATTGCGTTTGCAAGCCATACTTGGACAAGTTTGTCATTGTTTTTATAGATGACATACTTATTTACTCGAAGAATCAAGCCGATCATGAGAAGCACCTCCAATGTATTCTTGAACTTCTTCAGCAAGAGAAACTCTACGCCAAGTTTTCAAAATGTGAATTTTGGCTTCGTGAAGTCCAATTTCTTGGACATGTTGTGAGTGAGCGTGGCATCCAGGTGGATCCCGCTAAGATAGAAGCCATCATGAATTGGCAAGAACCAAAGACGCCCACAGAGATTTGCAGCTTCTTGGGTCTGGCAGGATATTACAGGCGTTTTATTAAAAACTTTTCAAGGATTGCTGCACCCTTGACTTCATTGACTCGCAAGAATATCAAATTTGATTGGGGTCCTAAGCAACAAGAATCCTTTGATATTCTTAAACAGTAGTTAAGCAATGCTCCTGTGCTGACATTGCCTGAAGGGATCGAAGAATTTGTGGTTTATTGCGACGCATCGCACACAGGCATGGGATTATGCAGAAGGGCAAAGTTATTGCATATGCTTCCCGATAATTAAAGGTGCACGAAAAGAATTACACCACCCACGACCTGGAATTGGGTGCCGTTGTGTTTGCACTAAAACTTTGGAGGCATTATTTATATGGTACCAAGTGTGTGATCTATTCTGATCATAAGAGCCTTCAGCATCTGTTTAATCAGAAAGATCTGAACATGAGACAGCGTTGATGGATGGAGACACTGAATGATTATGATTGTGAAATCCGATATCATCCAGGCAAGGCGAATGTAGTCGCCGATGCCTTGAGCAGGAAGGAAAGGGTTAAGCCCATTAGAAGCAATGCTAAGAGCATTGAATTGAAGAACAACTTAAATGAAAGGTTGTTTGCCGCTCAGAAGGAAGCTGTATTAGAAGCTAACTATCCGAATGAAAAGTTGGGAGTAACTGCTGAACAGTTATCGTATGGCAAGGATGGAATCGTAAGATTGAATGGACGAATATGGGTTCCAATTTATGGAGGACTTCAAGATGTGATTCTTCAGGAAGCCCATGGCTCCAAGTATTCAGTTCATCCTGGCAGTGATAAGATGTACCAAGATTTAAAGGCGAATTACTGGTGGATAGGTTTGAAGAAATCTATAGCCACTTATGTGGCCAAATGTTTGACGTGTGCTCAAGTTAAAGCCGAACACCAGAAGCCGTCAGGTTTGCTGCAACAGCCTGAGCTTCCCACCTGGAAATGGGAAATGGTAACTATGGATTTCATCACAAAGTTACCAAGAACAAAGCGAGGAAATGATACTATTTGGGTTATAGTAGATAGACTGACCAAGTCAGCCCACTTCTTACCTATTAAGGAAACACACAACTCAGACAAGCTAGCTCAGTTGTATGTGGATGAGATTGTATCTCTCCACGGAGTGCCAGTATCCATTATCTCCGATAGGGATACTAGATATACGTCTCACTTTTGGAAAAGCTTTCAGCAATCGTTAGGCACTCGATTAAACTTCAGCACTACATATTATCCTCAGACGAGTGGGCAAAGCGAGCGCACAATTCAAACACTGGAGGATAAGCTAAGGGCTTGTGTTATTGATTTAGGTGGAAGTTGGGATGATCATCTTCCGTTGATTGAATTTTCGTATAATAATAGTTATCATTCAAGTATTCAAGCTGCACCTTTCGAAGCTTTGTATGGGAGAAAGTGTAGGACGCCCGTTTGTTGGGCAGAAGTTGGAGATGTCTAACTAACAGGACCTGATATAGTCCTGGAGACGACAGATAAGATTGTGTAGATACGTGATCGTCTCAAAGCTGCCAGGGATAGGCAGAAAAGCTATGCGGTCAAAAGGCGTAAACCTCTGAAATTCGAGGTAGGTGATAAAGTGCTACTTAAGGTATCACCTTGGAAAAGGGTGATGCGTTTTGGTAAGAAAGGCAAGCTAAGCCCACGATACATTGGACCATTCAAGATCGTCGAATGTGTCAGAACAGTGGCTTACAAGTTAAACCTGCCTGAAGAGCTCAGTGGAATCCATAATGTATTTCACATCTGCAACTTGAAAAAGTGTCTAGCTGATGAATCGCTAGCCATGTCACATAAGGATGTGCATATTGACAAGAGCTTAAAGTTTGTTGAAAAACCTTTGCCGATTGAGGATCAACAGGTTAAGATTCTTCGAAAGAAGCACGTGCCGATTGTGAAGGTTAAATGGGATGCCCGTAGAGGTCCTGAATACACGTGGGAGGTTGAATCCACGATGAAACAGAGGTACCCTCATTTATTTCAGTAAATATCAAGGTCGAGATTTCTTTTAAGGGGGTGAGGATGTAACACCTCGTAAAATCACGACCAATATCATACAGACACGTGTCATGGACCATAAACGTGTAATAGGTTGATCTGGAGGGACTAAATTTGCCAAACAATGTAAATATGTTAGTAAAAGAGATCCAAAGTGTCAACATGCCACTCTTGTGCCTCTGATTGTCCTCACACGACGTTCGTATTCTTTAACGAGTAATTTATCGAACATGGAAAGTCGTTTGTGCATAAAATAAGGATTTTACGAAACATAAGGGTTAAAAGTGTCAACATGTTGAAAGTAACCTCTGAGTGACCTTTTAACGAACCTAAAAACATTGTAATGATTATATAGTTTGCTCTCAAGAATGTCAGATATTAATTTCGTGGAGTTTCGAAGATAACAAGACTTTTCGGGTGATCGTACGACTAACCGAGAGCTTAACGGAGTTAGTTTGTGACTCAAGGTCCTTAGGACCATATTATAAGTTAGTAAAACCCTCTGAGGTTATACTAGATGGTTCCTTGTTAATCCGATTCATTTGCATGTTTCCGTTAATTGCTTAAATGTTGACCATTATGCCCTTTTGATATTAAAACGAGATTTTTAAAAATTTGAGAGCACAAAAACCTTTATTACTGATTTATAAACATGTCCTAAAAATTTGACATCAGTTTGAGGTCTAAATTAGGAGTTATGCTCAATATCGTAATTTGAAAGCTTTTTTATTAATTAAACGACATTTTTAGCATAAGGCCTATTTAAACCCAAATTTCGACACTAAACTTTTTACCCACTGATATAATATCATATCTTGGGATTTTTGAAGATTTTTATTAATTTTTAAACTGATCATAACATGAGGTTCTTGCTTTAATTCGGTAATTGACGGTTATACCGTTTTTGCTAATAAAATGAGTTTTACATAACATTTTGATACCAAACCTTTTGCTACTGATTTTATATGATAAATAAAATATTTTGAACCTTATAAACTGATCAAAAACTCAGATTTCCTTGAATAACCTGAAAATCGCCTAAAACCGACTTTTTACGCTTTTTAAACACATAATATGGGTTAAAACTATGTTTAACATTTAAGACCCAATGCCTATTGATATTATAAGTAAATTTTAATATTTTAAAAGTAGGTAAAAGTTTTAAACTCAGATTTCCAGAATTGATCTTTAAAGCTTATGTGAAATGACCAAAATGCCCCTATGGTGCATAGTTTGGTCATAAATGAGAAATTTCACATATATGCAATATCTTACTGATATAACCTACTAAAATAGATATTTTTATTGATCATTTTAGACCAGAACCTCATATTGGTATTTAATCTCTTTTATAATCTTTAAAATGACCAAAATACCCCTACGGGTCTTGAATTGATTTTAAATCCGTTTTGGGCATAATGGAAGGTATCCTACTGATATCACAACATATTTAAGGCATATTAACTTATGAAACCTGTGCATGACTCATTTGGTTACCCGTTATGCGTTTTTCGCGTTCGGTTCGGTTTATGTAACTAGTTTGCGTAAATTGACCGAAACGGGTCAAACCTTATCACTTTTGCTTCAAAATCCAGAATGTGTTTAGTACACCCATATTATACAAGTCTTCATACTTGTCGGGTCTAAATCAAATTCTAATCCGGTCTTCACTTAATCTTGCGTTTTGAACCGTAAACCTTTCTTTATAACTAACCGGTCTAAGTTTAAACTTAAGTAAGGCCCGTTAGGAATCTACTAGGTTATTAAAACCTTCGTTCCAGATTTAGGAGCCCAGTAAAAGATATTTGCACTTGCTGATTGTATACGGCTGGGATAAAATTTATATTTTGCTCAGGTAAATACTTTTAACTCATTTTCCGTTATACGGGCTTGGGATACAGTATTATAATAATACCGATTGGTCGGGTATGTAGTTATTTAAATCGGATTGTGATTAATATATTTACATAACTTGTTTTAATCTGTTTTGTTTGGTGCAATGCCTTTGGGGGGTTAATGACCATGTCCTGGATATCCTCGGCTCATTCATTGAAATGGCCACGACTTAAGCACGGTGTGTAGGCATACACCTGACAGTTGCGTATGTATAAAAGGTATCCCACAATAAGGAATTTCCTTGTGGGCATTATACTTGTGGTGTGTCAGTTAATCTTGTCCGGCTCTTCTAACCGGCCGTGACGGACGACAAACATATAAAACTCTATACAAGATTATTTTTTTAAAATAATTGTCCCAAGTTATAAAAGATTATTTGTGCCTTATGCATTTAAATCAATTTTCTTAAATATTTTCAAAAGCGTCGGTTAATTGTATTTACCAGTGTAAACTGACGTATTTTCCAAAAAGGTTAAGTGCAGGTACTATGCGAAATAAGCTGGCTACTCTTGAGTGATTAAATAAAGAGTCTTGCAAGATTTATCACTAAAAAATCTGTTGAACAATATCACTTAACATTCCGTTTGTAATACTTATGTTACTTTCATTCGGTTTGTAATATTTCTACTTTTAGACTTCCGCTGTGCATTGAACTGTGATAAATTAACTATGATGATATCAACTACGTCACGATACTTCCCACCGGGCCCACCGGTAATACGTGGAAATATTGGGGTGTGACACCGGGGAATTACCGGAACACACACACGAGTAACTATGAACGGACAATTTATATGGAATTTGTATGTTACTTGTCAATACGTGAATTATTTGCTTTAATCGTAAATTACATGTTATTATATGGTTTTTGTGTGAAAGTTATATTATTGAGGGGTGTTTAGAGTTAAAACAGGTTCATACCCATCATTCCTTAATCTTCAATTCATCTCGAGTTAATCAGAGGTAAATGTCTATGATTACATGTTATGTTGTTAATCTTGTTCTTTTGATTTACACAATCCCTAAATATCCAAACAATTGATTGTGTGTGACTAATTAGGCCAATGAATACGTGATTGTTTAGGCAGATGATTGTACAATGATTGTTTGATGTTTGTAGTATGATAACACTGATTGATTGATTGATTTGATGCCTAACACGATTGATTTCTGTGCATTTGGGGTTTTATGTTCGTGAAAACTTTGGGAAGGAAAAAGGGATTTCTGATTTGCCAGACTTTGTGAAGTCACGAAGTTGTGTTGTCCGTATTTGTGAGCTAATGAGTATCTGCATTTGTGGTATACCAAAACATCCGCACTTGTTACATTTTCAATGGTTCGCACTTGTGTGGGTTTGGAAGAATCCGCACTTGTCCTTTTATGTCCGTACTTAGTGGTTTACACTCTTGTCCGCACTTATGGTATCAACATATCCAAACTTAATGTTCTATTTACAAAGATCAGAACTTATATGTTACAAGGTGTCCAAACTTAGGATTAAGAGGAGTGTCTGAACTTAAATAAAATGTTAATATTCCGAACCTGTTGATTCACCAAAGGGGTCCGAACTTAGTGGTTTTATAATGGTCTGAACCTATAACTTGGTGTCCGAACTTAATGTTTTAGTGTGGTCCGTATTTAATGAATTTATTAAGGTATCCGCACTTAACATCCACCCACACGTCCGCACATAGTAAGTTAATTGCGTCCGAACTTGTGTTAAAAAGGATTTCAAGGTCTGAATTTAATTAATGACCTTAAACACATGGCCAATGTTGATAGGCATTGATGAGGGCAAACAAACATACGTCACTTCGGTATCGAGTTTATTATTGGCATGTCTTTAAACTAAAACACTTAACGTGATTATCGTTAAACAAAACTGTGAACTCGCTAGCTTTATGCTGATACACTTTTTCTGCATGCTTGCAGGTCGTTATATGACTTCACGATACGAAGCTTGCAATTAGGGAAGCTGAGGATGTCATGGGTTGTGCCGATTAATAATGCGTTAATGTTATGCTATGCTTAACGAACAGATTGTTTTCAAATTACTTAGAACGACTTTCAAATGCTTCCGTTGAACATATATTGTTTTAAACAAATGTTTTGAATTACACTTTTCACATTGAATTAGATTTCGAGATTATTTATATTACTGTTAGTTCAATGTGATTAGTGGCTAGATCCTGATACGTCACACGTCTCGCGGTGGTTTCTGCATGTTGTATTTTGGGGGTGTGACAATGTTTTTAGGTGATGAACAGAGAAGCGTATGAACCAATATCTAAATAACTGATGGTAAATAAAAAAACAACAAAACACATACTTAAAACAATGTTAATCATAAAATATGAAAATAATGAAAGATCACGTACCTTTGGCTTAGATTGAAGAATTAGAGTGAAAAGTAGCACAAGTTGTATACACTGAGGATCGGGATTACAATTTAAAAAACAAACAAACAATTACTAACTTGGTTAACATATACAAATAGATAAACGGTTCAACATACCTTTCGTAGAGATTGACGAATTCTCATTCAAAGAACCACAAATTGAATAAATCGAGGAGTTCAGGTTTCCAAGTTAAAAAACAAAAACAAACAAAACATTAGTAAATTCGATTAAAATGGGAACATCCATAAACATCTAAATATTGAAATATACCACTGATTTTGTTTGATGAACTGAGGAATCAAGAAAGAGATGAAGATGTGTGTTGGTTAGGGTTTAGAGAGAAAAGTAAGTGGAGAATGTGATCTCAATAATTGAGATATAACCTTATTTATATATGGATCCAATATCCTGGGTAATGGATAACCCGAATTAATATGGATCCCGCATAAAATTAGAATAAGTGAAGGATATGTATTCCCTCCCAAAATGAGCTTGAGGCTCCATCATAACACGCCACGTGTCCCAAATGCATCTTGTTCAAGATTCACTATCTTTGGGAGGAGAATGCTTCATCTACTGTTTATTTCTTACTCAGTTGGTCATGTTTTGGCTTTTAAATATTATCTGTTCTTTTGTAGGTCCAACATTTTGTATTTTATCTGTTAATATAGTTATAGGAAAAGATATTATTAGAACTAGGGGCGTGTAAAAAAATTTTGAAACCAAAAATTAACCCGAATTATTCGTTATTCCGAATATGAAATATTTGAAATTACGGATTCGGATATCCGAATTTTGGTATCCAAAATTTCAAATATGAATTCTGATAGGAAAATCAACTTTCTGAATTTTTGGATATCTGACCTTGAACACCCCATTGAGAATCACCCTCAATTGCGAAAACTTCAAAAACTCTTATCAAAAGACCAAATTTTTTTAGAAAAAAAATAAGATTTTCTATATGTTACTAAGATTTATGTAAAAATTGATAAAAGAAAGTACATATATTTAAGAAAATATTATTGTTAAATATATGTAAGATAATATGATACATGTAGAGATAACTTACACAAAAATTACATATAAGTAAATTATCCTACATTTATGTAACAGTAATTTTTTTCTTACATATATGTAATTTCTCTCTATACATGTTTTTAATTTTTCATTTTCCTAGTAAATCATAGTAATATATAGAAATACGAGAAAAATATAAAGAAAAAATGTTTGTTTCATAGAATTTCTTTTGTTCTCAAATGAGTGTGATTCTCAAATATTATCTATCCCCTATAGTTATATATGTAGTCTTTAAATCTTTAAAATGACATGCATATATAAAAAAGTTATTAATTTTGAAATATAAAAGTAATAAAATATAAAGTGGGACTGACAACTGTAAAGTTTTATGAATTGTCAAAGTTTAAAGATAAAATTATATAAATAGATAAATAATAATAGCACTTTATAAAGTTGTACATATTACTTATACTTGAAGAAGTAAATGTCTTTATTTGCTTAAAAATAAGCATGTGATACATCCTTGACTCGTACACCCACCGTCCTTTTTACACATAAACCATACGATTTTCACTAAAGGTAGCGAAGCTTGACGTTTTCCGACGGGGGGTCGAAAATGTATATACCAAAAAATTTCTGTAGAACCGAGGGGTCGAAAACGTATATATCCAAAAATTTCTATACGAAAACTGCATATATAACACAACTGAGCGAAAAGTTCGGAGGGTCGGACGCTCCCCAGGCCCCTCTTAAGCTACGCCCCTGTTCTTCGGACCGACCTTTTACTATTTTACGCTATAAATCATATGATTTTCGCCATGATAAATTCTTTGGTGAAGGTGGTAACCGTTGGTAAACATGATATGCATAATGAATTTAATGATTTGCATCCGACTGAATTACCAATGGATCACTAACGAGCGTTCTAGCTATGGGCTACTAATGAAAGTTAGTGGGGTGTTACCATAATAGTTAGGGATGGCTCAATTATAGGACATTCGTTGATGGATTTCCAACAAAGCATCAAAATTATCTTGGAGAGTAATCCAACAAATTTAGGGGTTTTGACTCACAAAATTTATATTATGAATCTGAAAACTAGGAACTGGAATTGAAATAATCCAAAGTAAATATATTTGATGGAATAAATAGCCATTTTAGCCAAGATTTGGTTCATATCACATATATTGTTGAATTGCATAATCTGATATTTCCTATTAAAATATTATAAGGTAGTGTTTGGTATGAAGGAATAAGAGGCGTAATGGAATTGACTATTACGAGGTATTTCATTCCTTCAAAATCATTCAATCCGCCCCCATGTTTTTTTTTCATTTCATCCCCTCTTGCACCCTTTGAGATTGAACCCTACAAAGGAACAGTTGATAAAGACAAAACTGGTTCAGAACAGTGGATCCTTCATAAGCTGTGTTTGTACATATCTTTCCCCTTGACAGTGGCTCTAACATCAGATAGACTCAAAGTACTGATCCTTGCAACTGCTGCTGATCTAAAGACTGATGAAGATTAAAGTGCTGAAGCTCAATCTACTAATGTGTCTCAAGTACTGCTGAAGACCAAAGCACTGCTGAAGCTACAACAGTGGAATGAAGAATCAGTGTTTTGTTTATACTTTGTTTATGTAAATCAGTAGTTTGTAATCAGTGGTTGTATAGGTCAGTGGTTGTAGTTTGTTAGGCGGTTAGATGTCACTTTCATGGTGACGTCAGCCGAAGATGCTCAGTGGTTGTCCTGTACTATAAATAGAACAGTACCCTGTACTGTTCTGTTAGCTCTTTTCTTCTAAGTCAATTTTGTACGAACAATCAAGTGAGCTCAGGCTGAGGGGGAGATCTGTGCATGCATGCAATTGTAATTGATCTTTGTAATAAATACAATCATTCAATTCGATGTTAAACATGTGTGCTTAAACTTTTCTTCCATTGATTGTGTGTTAAAAGTTTATTTCATCTATTCCGCTGCAATTCATCTCTATTTTATTTTCATTTCAATTAAACTAACACAATCTAAGAAACTCAGATCCTAACAATTGGTATCAGAGCTAGGACAGTCAAACTTGATCTAACAATCATTTTGACGTAAAAGTTCAGCTCAATTTCGTTGATACTTTCGATTGTTCGTTTTAGTTGAAAAATAGAGTAAGGTATAATCACGTACAAAAGTTGATTATTCAGTACCTGTAAAACAACCAGAATGGCGTCACAATCACAGGACAACACAATTAACACTGGTTCACTCTTCAAACCACCGATGTTGGTCAGATCTGAGTATAACATCTGGCAGCGTAGGATGGGTCACATCTTAGCTCAACAAAACACAGGGTGTTGGCGATCGGTTGTCTTCGGACCACATGTTCCAATGGTGCCGAGTGCTGAGAATCTAAAAGTTCTCGTACCTAAAAAAGTTGAAAACTATTCTGACTAGGATTTTCAAAAAATTGAACTGGATGCCAAAGCATTTTGCATCGTTGCATCTGCACTCCCAAATGAAATTTATGTTGGACTGTTACACTGTAACAGTGCCAAGGAATTATGGGATGCACTTAAGGAACAATTTGGTGGGACTGAAGAAGTAATTGAAAACAATAGGGAGGTTTTGAATCAACAGTATGAAACCTTTTGTCACACTAAGGGAGAATCATTAACACAACAGTTTGAACATTTTAGCTGTCTCATAAGTGAACTGAAACTTGTTAATGTTGAATTTTCTAAATCAACTCAAAATAGTAGGTTTCTTAGGTCACTTCCTGAAAAATGGGACACAATTGCTTTTGTAACCAGAAATTCAGTTGGGTTTAAAGATCTGACCCTGACCCAACTTCATGGTAGACTCCTGACCTATGAAAGGGAGTTGAACCAGAAAAAGAAGCTACAAGAGACTGGGAAGGTTGCAGATGATTACTCATTTGGCAACACAGCTCTTTTGGGTCAGGAAGAATCTGATGGTAGTAAGGATCATGTCGCAACCCACGTCCCCTATCTACCCGGGAACGGGCGGCCGCGAGATCAGATTCAGTGGTATCGGTGTTTATCAATTTTGGCAGCGGAATTTACATCAGGACCGTAGTTAGGAAATATTTTATCAGAGTAAAATACCACATTTTTATAATATTAAACTTATGGGAAATTCCCAAGTTTCCATTACAAACATTTTATAGGGATAAACCCTATTTTATTATATAAAAACATCTTCTTTATTTAGGTAACTTTATAGCCACTTTTCCAAGCCTTCAGTGCTGTCCAGTTGGCTTCTATTTGGCTTTCACATTTTGTTACCTGAAACGCGTTTAAAAACATTTTGTCAGTGGGAAATACTGGTGAGTGAATCCCAATATAATCAAGACAGGTTTTACCAGTTTACAGTTATTGAGGGCGATCTCGCAATTACATTTGTTTATATTTCTACTTTAATTACCACCCACGGTACTGTCAACCCGACTTGTGGTCATGTTACTACTCACAGTGTAGTAACAAATTTTGTATACAAAACCCCAAAATACCGACGATAATTGTAGAATACAAATACTCAATCACTGTTTAATATAATGTAAAACATTTGAGGTTTTGTAAAAACAGTTTGCAAAAAGGTTCACAAAAAGGAGATTACTCACATTGCTATCTTAGGGTTTTCCTTTGTGTTTTCCTGGTTATAATCTATTAATTAAACAATGCACACGCGTTAGTATAATAACCTAATATTTACATTAGTTATACCCTCCCCGAGACAGAATTCCAACGACTACGTCGGGCAGAACCTCGATAGCCGTTACGGAGCACTAGATCAATCGGGCAGCGTATCTAATACGTAATCGGGGGTTATAATACTTACAACGAGGCAGGCAGGGCTTCGTTAATTAGGGGGTATAATGCCCGGAGATTAATTCTAGTATAGAGAAATTGTGAGAGAATCGAAAGAAATGAACGAATTGGACTGAAGGTCGATGGCCTCCTTTTATAGTGTCTGATCGACACTTCCTCGCGGCCCGTGAAGGATCCTTAAGGGGTCTTCGCGCCCTGCGACATAGGGTATGTAGGGCCTAGCTTGATCGACTCACAAGTGTAGATCTGCCACAATCATGACACGTGGCGGCCCAGGGGCACGCCTTCCGGTCTAGATGTCGCGCCCCGCGTAGCCTAAAGACTAAGTCTTCGCGGCCGGCGAGCGATGATAGATTTTTGTTTTTATTTTATTTTTAATTATATAAAGTATTTTTGGTCCGGTTTTCGTATACAGAGTGTATTTTAGGACGTATAGTGATATTCTAAATATATTAGGGGTGTCGGAAATATTTTAGGAGGGTTGTTATATCCTCCCCACCTTGTTTTAGAACTCGTCCTCGAGGTCTACTGGAACAGGTGTGGATATATCCTTTGCATCTCTGATTCAAGCTCCCATGTATATTCTGGTCCTCTCTTGGAATCCCATTTCACTTTGACTAGAACCAATCTTTTGTGTTTGAGATTCTGGACTTTCCTGTCTTCAATTTGTAGAGGTCTTTTTACAAACTTAAGCTTTTCATTTACCTCAATATCCTTAAGAGGCACTACTAGTGATTCATCGACTAAGCACTTTTTGAGATTACATACATGAAATACATCATGTATTCCTGCCATTTCCTCGGGCAGTTGTAGCTGATAGGCTACAGGTCCTATTCTTCTAATAATTTCAAAAGGTCCAACATACCTGGGGCTTAGCTTTCCCCTCTTGATGAATCTGAAAACTCTTTTCCAAGGAGAGACCTTTAATAATACCTTATCGCCTACTTGAAATTCCAACGGTTTTCGCCTGTTATCAGCATAACTCTTTTGTCGGTCGCGTGCTGCTTTAAGTCGTTCATTGACTTGAATAATCTTGTCCATTGTCTCTTGTACTATTTCAGGTCCAGATAGTTGTTTTTCTCCAATTTCTGCTCAACAGACTGGAGTTCGAGACTTTCGTCCATAAAGTGCTTCGAATGGTGCAGCATTGATACTGGTATGATAGCTGTTGTTGTAGGAAAACTCTATTAATGGTAAGTGATCATCCCAATTTCCTCCGAAATCAATTACATAAGCTCTAAGCATATCCTCCATTGTCTGAATTGTCCTTTAGCTTTTGTTCGTTTGTTTGAGGATTATAAGCGGTGCTTAGATTTAGCTTGGTTCCCATTGCTTTTTGGAAACTTGTCCAAAAATGAGAAGTAAAACGGCTATCTCTATCAGAAACAATTGATAAAGGAATTCCATGTAATGAAACTATTTCATTTACATATAACTTAGCTAACTGTTCCATACTGAAGGTTTCCTTCATTGGTAGGAAATGAGCTGACTTAGTTAGCCTGTATACAATCACCCAGATTGTATCATTACCTTTTCTTGTTTTGGGTAATTTGGTAACAAAATCCATTGTTATCAATTCCCATTTCCAAACCGGCATCTCTAACTACTGCAATAAACCTAAGGGCTTCTGATGTTCAGCTTTAACTTGTGAACATGTTAGACATTTGGCAACATAGGCTGCTATATCCTTTTTCATTCCTATCCACCAAAAATTCTTCCTTAATTCTTGATACATCTTATCACTTCCAAGATGCATCGTATACTTAGACTTATGGGCTTCCTCTAATATACGGTGGTGTAGGTTTCCTAGTTTGGGTATCCACATCCTTTTCTTATGGAATCTCCAAATTCCATCTGTTCCTTGTTCTAATTCCTTAATCATTCCTTTTAATTTCTCAGTATCATCCATGATTACTAATTCTTGTGCTTTTCTAATCTGTTTATTTAAATCTACCTGTAGATTTAATTTAAGAGAACGTACTCTTTTTGGCTTTTCATGATACTTTCGACTTAAAGCATCAACAACTACATTAGCTTTTCCTGCATGGTACTGGATATTACAATCATAATCACTAAGTATTTCCATCCAACGTCTTTGTCTCATGTTTAACTCCTTTTGCCTGAAAACATACCTTAAACTCTTATGATCGGTGAAATTGGTAAACTTACTACCGTAAAGGTAATGTCTCCAAATCTTAAGGGCAAAAATTATGGCTCCTAATTCTAAATCATGGGTTGAATAATTTTCTTCATGATTCTTAAGTTGTTTAGACGCATAGGCTATAACCTTTTGACGTTCCATCAACACACATCCATAACCTAACTTAGAAGCTTCACAATAGACTATAAAGTCTTCAGTTCCTTCTGGTAATGCTAATATGGGTGCGTTGGTTAATCTTTGCTTAAGAATTCTAAAGGCTTCTTCTTGTCTTGGTCCCCATTCAAACTTAACATATTTACAGGTTAGCTTAGTTAAGGGAATGGCTATTTTAGAAAAATCTCGGATAAATCTTCTATAATAACCGGCCAATCCTAGGAAACTCCTAACCTCGGTTGGTGATTAAGGGGTTTTCCATTTAGTAATTGCCTCAATCTTTGTGGGATCCACATGAATTCCTTCATGATTGACTAAATGCCCAAGAAACTGTACTTCTTCTAACCAAAATTCACACTTCGAAAACTTGGCATAAAGCTTTTCCTTTCTCAGCAAATTTAGGAGTGCATGCAGATGCGCTGCATATTCTTCTTTACTCTTAGAGTAAATGAGAATATCATCTATAAAAATAATTTTGAATTTATCCAAATATGGCTTACATATTCGGTTCATCATGTCCATAAATGCAGCTGGGGCATTGGTTAAACCAAATGGCATGACAGTAAATTCATAATAGCCATACCTTGTTCTGAAAGCGGTCTTAGGAATATCCTCTTCCTGTACCTTTAATTGATGATATCCTGAGCGTAAATCGATTTTAGAGAAAAATCGAGCTCCTTGCAATTGATCAAACAGATCATCGATTCTCGGTAATGGGTACCGGTTTTTAATCGTGACCTTATTCAATTCACGGTAATCAATGCACATACGCATTGACCCGTCCTTCTTCTTTTTAACAAATAAGATAGGTGCTCCCCATGGCGATGAGCTTGGCTGTATGAATCCTCTTTCTAACAGTTCGTCTAACTGTTTCTTTAGCTCTTGCATTTCTGCTGGTGCTAAACGATAGGGTGCTTTGGCAATTGGTGCTGTCCCTTGTAGCAGATGGATTCTGAATTCAACTTCCCTGTCTGGCGGTAGTCCTGGTAGTTCTTCGGGAAACACATCTGGAAACTGAGATACTACGAGAATATCTTTCAATTCCTTTCCTTTAGTGTTAATGATTATGGAAATCATATACACTAGTGATCCTTTTCTTGCATAACTGGCCGTTTTCATCACAGAGATGAATTTAGTGGACCTAAACGGCTTATCTCCTTTAATTGTGATATTTTCACCTTTTGGTGAATTTACCTGTATTTACTTTTGATCACATAGAATACTGGCTTTATTGGCTACTAACCAATTCATTCCTAATACAACATCAAATACTGCCAGATTCATTGGGTAAAGATTTGCAATAAACTTTTGATTTAAAAATTCTATTCTTGCTCCCAGCAAGATTTCGGTAATCTTAATGGTTTCTCCATTTGCTGTCTCTACTAGACATTCTTGGTGGAGTTTAGTTAATGGTTGATTGAGAAGTTTGCAAAATGAAGTATTAATAAAACTTTGGTTCGCACCAGAGTTAAATAATACTTTAGCAAAAACATCATTAACTAAAAACGTACCGGCGATCACGTCCGAGATCAGCTTTGCTTCTTCTGCAGTCAGAACAAATGCTCTAGCATTTTTAGTAGTCTTGTTGTTTCTGGTAGGAGCTAGCTTCGGACAGTTTGGCTTGATATGACCTTGACCTCCACAGTTGTAGCATATCCTATTGTTAGGTTTCTTCTTGCAGTCTTCTTCCTCGTGTCCCGATATTTTGCAAAAAATGCAGTATATAAAGCATCTTCCAGAATGCTTTCTTTTGCAATATTTGCAGTAAGGAGCAGAAGTAGAACCTACATTTTCCCACGATTGGAATTTCCGTAGCGAAATTCTTGGGTAAGCTTTTGAGCTAGGTTCCTCCTCTGGTTCTCTTCTTGTGTACGCACTAATTCATCAGTTAAGGTGTTTGCTAGTTCTACAGCTTCTTCTATAGTTTGTGGTCTAGCTGCCTTGACTACATGCCTAATCTCACTGATTAATCCCCAGATGTAACGGGAGATTAATACTGGTTCTGGTGAAGCAAGGGTTGGCACTATTCTAGCGTATTCGAAGAATAACGTAGTGTAACCCTTACTATCCACTCCAGTCATCCTAAGGTTTAAGAACTTATTTGCTATCTGTTCTTTTTCATTGGGAGGACAGAATTTTCTCTCAATCATATTCTTAAATTCATCCCATTCCATATTATAGACCCTATCACTTCCCCTAGATTGGAGGCAAACATTATCTTATCCTCTTATGCGCACTTGCTTATTTTCAAGACTGCCTCAGTCTTTTCTATCCAGCGTAGAGCTGCAATGGCCCCTTCATTGCCCGAGAATTCCATTGGTTTACATGACCAGAATTCTTTATAAGAACAACTATAAGACATGGTTCTTCTTCGTTTTGGAATGGGCACTTGAAGTATATAACAACCCTAAAATAAACCGACACCCTCGTAATATTTTTGACACCCTAAGGGTATGTTTGGTATGGGGTAATGGAATAGACGGTGGAATGGAATGGACGAGGTAATGGAATGGATGAGGTAATGGAATTGATCATTACCATTCCATGTATTGTTTGGTTACCATGTGAGAATGGAATGAATCATTACCTTTTGTTGTTTGGTTGGCAAAAAAAGATGAAGGAATAAAATCGGATAGTGGTGGGCAATGATGGTGGGTGGTGATAGGTGGCAGTTGTACCGGCGACATGGGTGGCGGCGCTGGTAGGTGGTTATGGCGACGGGTGGTGATAGTTGCGGTGGTGGTGGGTGACGACGAGGAGGGTGGCGGCGGTGGCGATGGTGGCGGTGGCGGCGGTGGCGGTGGAGATGGTGGCGGGGCGGTGGTCGTAGGTGGTAGCAGTGTTGACGATGGGTGGTGGCGGCAGCAGTGGACAGCGGTGGCGGAGGTGGGTGGCGGCGTTGATCGGAGGTGGGCAGCGGCGATGGTGGGTGGTGGCGGTGATCGAAAGTGGCAACGACGGTGGTGGCGGAGGTGAGTGGCGGCAGTGATCGGAGGTGGCAGTGGCGACGATGGGTAGCGGCAGTGGTGGTGGTGGGGACGGAGGTGGGTGGCGGTGGGCGGCGGTAACGAAGGTGGCGGGTCGGTGGTGGCGACGATGGTTGCAGTGGCAATGTTGGCAGTGGTGGTGTCATCGGTGGGCGGCGGTGGTGGTCGGAGTTGGCGGCGGTGGCATTGATAGCGGTGATGGGGATGGGTGGCAGTGGAGGTGGGTGACGACGACAGGCGGCGGTGGTGGTGGATGGTGGTTGTGGTGGGTGGTGGCAATAGTGGTGGGCTGTGTTGTTAATAAAGGGAGAAGAGGGAATGGAATGGAAAAAAAAACAGGGGGCGGATGGAATGATTTTGAGGGAATGGAATGCATTTTGGAATGAACGATTCCATTCCATCGACCAACCAAACACACTTTTTTTCATTCCCTCGCAATGGTCCATTCCATTCCACCTCTCATTACTGCATACCAAACGCTACCTAAAAATATTTAAAATATCCCAATATGTCCTAAAAAACCCCCCATACGTGAAAACGGACCCCGAATACCTTAAATTTCATTAAAATAAATTAAAAACAAAAATAAATGGTCCCTGGCGGGCCGCGACAGACTCCGCCTGAGTCTACGCGGGCCACGACCGAGTGACGGCTGGCGCAACCCCAGCCCGCCACATGGCATAACACCCGATGAAGCTAAACCGCTGACTACGCAACCCTAGGCCCTACGAACCTAGCTCGCGGGCCGCTAAAGATCGCCCTGACTTCGTCGCGGGGCGTGAGAGACCGACGAAACAGCCCTATAAATTCCCTCGATCGGTTTCAGTCCAATTCGTTCATTTTCTTTCAATTCTCTCTCAATTTCTACATAGTGTACACTATACTCGGGTATAATATCCCCCTAAATAACGAAGTTCTGCTCCGTTGTAAGTATCATAACCCCTAGATACGTATTAGATACTCTGCCCGATTGATCTATGGTTCCTTAACGGCTGTCGTGGTTCTGCCCGACGTAGTCGTTGGAATGCCATCTCGGGGAGGGTATTACTAATGTTAAAATGGGTTATTATACTAACACGTGTGCATTTGTGTAAATTATAGATAATTCTCAGGAAATCCTTACATAAAACCTAAGACAGCAAAGTGAGTAATCTCCTTTTTGTAAACAGTTTTTACAAAACCTTAAACATTTTACAATGCAATTTAGTAGTGATTAAGTCTTTGTAATTCAACAATTACTGTCAGTATGTTGGGGTTTTGTATACAAAATGTGAGACACGTTACCATTGGACAAAGAGTTAGCCAATGTGTAATATGACCCACCAGTCAGAATTGACAGTACTGAATGAGTAATTGGGTAGATGTAAACATTGTAATCGCTCTCAATACTGTTTAAATTAATAAAACTTTTCTTGATTGAACTGGGATTCACTCACCAGTATTTCCCACTGACAAAATGTTTTTAAACGCGTTTCAGGTAACACAATGTGAAAGCCAATTAGAAGCCAGCTGGACAGCACTGAAGGCTTGGAAAAAGTGGCTATAAAAGTTACCTAAATAAAGAAGGCGTTTTATTTCAATAAAATGGGATTTATCCCTATAAATCAGTTTGTAATGAAACCTTGGGTTTTATCCCAATATATTTATTATATAAAAGATGGTGTTTTACTCTAATAAAATATTTCCTAACTACGGTCCTAATGTAATTTCCGCTGCCAAACTAATAAACACCGATACCACCAACACGGTTGTTCGCGGACGCCCTTTCCCGGGACAGATAGGGGGCGGGGGTTGCGACAGAAGATGATATCAGAGCTAAGCCACCGATTCAGCCACAGATGTGTTCTGCTGACACTAAAATTCAAAGTGTTAGGAAATAAATTACGGAACTATGTGTATAATTGTATTTTATTGTTATGTGTTATTTGACTATTTGTTAGTTTACAGTATGAGCGACCAAGGACCATCCGACGCATATCGTCATTTTTCTGGTTCGCCTAGAAGCGAAGGCGCCTCTTCACAGCCTGCCTTCTCTGGGTATTCTGCTGATACTGAAGAAGGAATATTCGTGTTTAAGGCTCAGTCCGAAGAGCCATTCCCTCATAAAAAGAGAGGATGGTTCAGTCGGGGAGCACATGAGCGTAGGAAACGCATGAAAAAGTTGCAAGAGCAGAGAGCACTAGCAACAGCCAAAAGAGAAACTGATGCCCATGCCCAGGACATGACAAATAGGAGTTTAGCCAACTTCCATATCCTAGCCACCACTGCAGCCGACCCTAACCTGGAACAAATGCTAGCACCCCAACCACAACTACCATTTCCCGACCAACCAATGGAAATAGAGAACCCTGAAAATCAAGTAGAAATGCATGATTTTAACCCGGAGGAGATACCTAGGGTACCAGCACCTAACCCCTTAGACCCAAATTACGACCCGTGGTGGGACGACAATAGAGACTATGTGCAACGTTACCCCATACATGAAGATCTGCCCATGCCGAATCTAGGAGCCTACCCAGGTTTGGACCCTCTAGATCCCTATTATGATAACGATGTATACATTAGGGAGATTTTAGAGAATCCTTACCCGTTTCAGGCACCCACACCCCCATACCAGGAACCCGCACCCCATATTCCGAACCCAGTCCTAGAACCTGCACCCCCAATGAGTGCAGAAAACGTACAAGAACTTAGGACATTTGGCGAGGAAATTTTAGAAAGTAGTGAAAGGATGAGACAGGTGGGAGAGCGACTCGTCTGGAAGTACGACGAGCGCAATATGGATTTCTGGATGAATCCATATCCATGAATGTGATGGTAGAGATAGTGATAATAATAGTAAAAATAATAATAATAAAATAATAAAATATGTGTGTATGAAAAAAAAACTACGGATGCCTATTACCATTAGCGTAATTTTTATTTCAGTTGATATTGTAATTTTAATTTCCAGTGTTGGTTTGTAATAGATGCATATTATAAGAAAATGTAAAGTCGCAATGCTCGATGTTTTTTATCAACCTACGTGTTGTGCGATTGGTTGCATTAAATATTATTTTGTGATATTAATATGTGATGAATGTTTAAAATTCAGATGGACAACGAAGTGAACCAGGAAAACCAGAATAACAATATCCAGAACGACAATAACCCGATTAATGAGAATCTAAACAATAATAACAATGGAAACCAAGTGGATAATAGTGCCATCCAACACATAGTGGCACAAGGAATAATAGATGCGATGCCATTTATTATCCAAACTGTTAAGGAAGCTGATAATAAAAGTAAGCATAGCAGTAAGCAACCAACTGAACCTGAACATAGCGTGAACAATGGACCTGTACTTCAAGCGCCCATTCCCAAAAGAAGAAGAACCATGCCTTATGGTTGTTCTTATAAAGAATTCTGGTCCTGCAAACCAATAGAATTCTCGGGAAATGAAGGACCCATTGCAACTTTACGCTGGATAGAAAAGACTGAGGCTGTTTTGAAAATAAACAAATGTGCGAAGAGGATAAGATAATGTTTGCTTCCAATCTATTTAAGAACTCAGCTTTAGAATGGTGGAACACTATCCTCCAGTCTAGAGGAAGTGACAGGGTTCAGAATATGGAATGGGAAGAATTTAAAAATATGGTAGAAAGGAAATTATGTCCTCCCAATGAAAAGGAACAAATAGCAAACAAATTCCTGAACCTTAGAATGACAGGGGTAGATAGTAAGGGGTATACTACTACATTCTTTGAATATGCTAGAATAGTGCCAACCCTTGCATCACCTGAACCAGTATTAATCTCCCGTTATATATGGGGATTAATCGGGGAAATTAGGCATGTAGTCAAGGCAGTTAGACCCCAAACCATAGAAGAAGCTGTAGAACTAGCAAATACCTTGACAGATGAGTTAGTTAGAACACGAGAAGAAGACCAGAGAAGGAACCTAGCTCAAAGGCTTACCCAGGAATTCCGTTCTGGAAATTCCAACCGTGGGAAAAATGTAGGTTCCACATCTGCACCTTATTGCAAGTATTGCAAAAGGAAGCATTCTGGGAGATGCTCCATATACTGCAATTTTTGCAAAATAACCGGACACAAGGAAGAAGACTGCAGGAAGAAAGCTAACAACAGGATATGCTACAACTGCGGAGAACAAGGCCATATCAAGCCAAACTATCCAAAATTAGCTCCAGCTACAAACAACAAGAATACCAAAAATGCTAGAGCATTTGTTCTGACTGCAGATGAAGTCAAAATGATTCCGGACGTGATAGCCGGTACGTTTTTAGTTAATGATGTTTTTGCTAAAGTATTATTTGACTCTGGTGCGAACCAAAGTTTTATTAATACTTTGTTTTGCAAACTTCTAAATCAATCATTAACTAAACTCACACAAGAATGTCTAGTAGAGACAGCGAATGGAGAAACATTAGAATTTCTGAAATATTGCAGGGAGAAAAAATAGAAATTTTAAATCAAAAGTTTATCGCAAACCTTTACCCAATGAATCTGGCAGAATTTGATATTGTATTAGGAATGGATTGGTTAATAGCCAACAAAGCCAGTATTTTATGTGATCAAAAGTCAATCCAAGTAAATTCACCAAGGGGTGAAAAGATCACAATTAAAGGAGATAAACCATCTCGATCCACAAAATTCATCTCTGTGATGAAAACAACAAGTTATATAAGAAAAAGGATCATTAGTGTATTTGATTTCCATAATCACTAACACTAAAGGAAAAGAACTAAAAGACATCCCAGTAGTGTCTCAGTTTTCAGATGTATTCCCAGAAGAATTACCAGGACTATCGCCGGACAGAAAAGTCGAATTCAGGATCCATCTTCTACCAGGGACAGCACCGATTGCCAAAACACCTTACCGTTTGGCACCCGTAGAAATGCAAGAATTGAAGAAACAATTAGACGAATTGTTGGAGAAAGGATTCATACAGCAAAGCTCATCGCCATGGGGAGCACCGATTTTATTCGTCAAAAAGAAGGACGGATCAATGCGTATGTGCATTGACTACCATGAATTAAACAAGGTCACGATTAAGAATCAGTATCCATTACCAAGGATCGATTATTTGTTTGATCAATTGCAAGGAGCTCAATTTTTCTCTAAAATCTATTTAAGGTCAGGATATCATCAATTAAAGGTACAGGAAGAGGACATTCCTAAAACCGCATTCAGAACAAGGTATGGCCATTATGAATTTACTGTCAGACCATTTGGTTTAACCAATGCCCCAGCTGCATTTATGGACATGATGAACCGAATATGTAAGCCATATTTGGATAAATTCATAATTGTCTTCATAGATGATATTCTCATTTACTCTAAGAGTAAAGAGGATCATGCAAAGCATTTGCACGCACTTTTAAGTTTACTGAGAAAGGAAAAGCTTTATGCTAAGTTTTCAAAGTGCGAGTTTTGGTTAGAACATGTACAGTTACTTGGACACTTAGTTGATCATGAAGGAATTCATGTGGATCCTACCAAGATCGAGGCGATTACCAAATGGAAAACCCCTGAGTCACCAACCGAGGTTAGAAGTTTCTTAGGATTTGCCAGTTATTATAGAAGATTTATTCGAGATTTTTCTAGAATAGCCATTCCCTTAACTAAGCTAACCTGTAAATCTATTAAGTTTGAATGGGGACCAAAACAGGAAGAAGCCTTTAGAATTCTTAAGCAAAGATTAACCCATGCACCCATACTAGCGTTACCAGAAAGAACTGAAGACTTTGTAGTCTATTGTGACGCTTCTAAGTTAGGTTATGGATGTGTATTGATGCAACGTCAAAAGGTTATAGCTTACGCATGTAGACAACTTAAGAATCATGAAGAAAATTATTCAACCCATGATTTGGAATTAGGAGCTATAATTTTTGCCCTTAAAATTTGGAGACATTACCTTTATGGTAGTAAATTTACCATTTTCACTGATCATAAGAGTTTAAGATATGTTTTCGGGCAAAAAGAATTGAATATGAGGCAAAGACGCTGGATGGAAATTCTTAGTAATTATGATTGTAATATCCAGTACCATGCAGGAAAAGCCAATGCAGTGGTTGATGCTTTAAGTCGAAAGTGTCATGAAAAGCCAAAAAGGGTACGTTCTCTTAAATTAAATCTACAAGTAGATTTAAATGATCAGATAAGAGAAGCGCAAGAATCAGTAATCAAGGAGGATACTGAAAAGTTAAAAGGAATGATTAAGGAATTAGAACAAGGAACAGATGGAATTTGGAGATTCCATAAGAAAAGGATGTGGATACCCAAACTAGGAAACCTACACCATCGTATATTAGAGGAAGCCCATAAGTCTAAGTATACGATGCATCTTGGAAGTGATAAGATGTATCAAGACTTAAGGAAGAATTTTTGGTGGATAGGAATGAAAAAGGATATAGCAGCCTATGTTGCCAAATGTCTAACCTGTTCACAAGTTAAAGCTGAACATCAGAAGCCCTCAGGTTTATTGCAGTAGTTAGAGATGCCAGTTTGGAAATGGGAATTGATAACAATGGATTTTGTTACCAAATTACCCAAAACAAGAAAAGGTAATGATACAATCTGGGTGATTGTAGATAGGCTAACTAAGTCAGCTCATTTTCTACCAATGAAGGAAACTTTCAGTATGGAACAATTAGCCAAATTGTATGTAAATGAAATAGTTTCATTACATGGAATTCCTTTATCAATTGTTTCTGATAGAGATAGCCTTTTTACCTCTCATTTTTGGGCAAGTTTCCAAAAAGCAATGGGAACCAAGTTGAATCTTGTGACAACTGGCACAAAACCGGTCATTTCCGTACAAATTTAACTAATACTTAATAACTGCAATTATGTGCTTAAATGTCAACATTGTCTGATTTCATGCTATACTTGTGAATTCATGCACGTTTTATAATACAAATATTGCTTTATGCATTAAAGATAGCGTTGCGTCAGAAATACTAGTAAACTCACCGGTAAGACACACTGTGTCAACAATTTATGCAGAAAGCAGTCAGACAATAGAATTGGGGCCTAGGAGTAGGTCCAAATTCTAAAATACATTAAGACCCAAGAATGTATACAAGGGTTAACATATAGACTTTTCGGAAGCTAGAATACGCACTGAAAAGCACCCGAAACACACTTTAAATGCTGAATTTCATATATTTCAGCCAAATTCAGCATTTTAACGAGTTAGTGACGTGTAAAAATATGACTAAATGGTCCTGAATACTTTCCTAAGTGTCGAGAATTAAAAGTGTCACAAAAGGGTACATAAAGGACACTGAACGGTGCAATTTAGCACTTTAACGAACCGGTATCTAACCGAACAACCGGACACTACCCAAAACACCAAAATATTACTAGAAGCATTGTTTTAATGTTTCTGAGCTAGTTATGATTCCCGAACACCATAACACCTCTTATAACAAAATAACACATCAAGTCCCTAATCAAGACACTTGAAACTTAACTTATTTATGAAATTAGTGGTTGAAACTTACACTTTACCCCCTGGTAGTGGACGGTCACCTTATGTGACCCCACCATAATCTTTTCAAGGTCCTAGAAAATCCTACTTGATCTTTCCTAGATTTCTTTTGATTCACTTAATCTTCCTTGGATTCATTATGATATGTTGAAGATCTTGCATGTACTATAAGATAGCATAAGCCCTCATTCATCACTTCACACAACTCACCTTCTTCCTCTCCTCCCCACTTTCGGCCGATCCTAGCTCACCACACCACCACCACTTTCATCCATTATTCAATCATTCCAAGTTCTTCACAAGGTGCTAGAAGGTTTTTAAGGAGGTTTACAGCTTGTGGATCTTGAAGGACCTTCTTCATTTGCTATTACCCAACCCATTTATCATCTTCAACATCAAGTGTTCTTCCCTAGCCTTGTGCTAGTAGTAAGACCCTCATAACCCTTTGTTACTTCATATTTTGGTGAATAAAAGATGATGAATGTTGTTAATCACAAGAACACTAAAGAACATGATCATGATACTTTAACATAAGCATATTAACATATGAAATCTTGTTGATTTGTGATGATTTGTTTCTTGTTGATTGATGATTTGTGTTAGTGATGTTAGACATCATAAGAAACCTACTAGATTGTGATTAAACACATGATCTAGTAAGTTAAAGTGGTGATCTTGTGAAAGACCAAGATCATCATGCTTTATGTCTTCATGAACTTGAATGATGAAATTGGTTTTCATATGTAAAAGGTGATTTAAACAAAATGCAAATCTTGTAAATAGATGGTTACAAAATATATTTTTCTCAAGAAACCAATTTATTTATGAGATTTACAAAGTCATGGTTTCTAAGTAAACTAATCATATTTTTAGTGTTTAAACAAGACTAGGAACATGATTGTAACAAGAAAAATACAAAAGAAATATTTTTAGAAAAATCATCTTACAAGTTGTAAATGACTAAATCTTTTAATAAAGTGATTTACAAACAAATAACCATGTTCTTAAGGGTAACTAAACCTACTAAATAACATGGTAAGTTACTACAAGTTTTTACAAAAACTTCAAGTTCATGATTTACTTGATTTTGACACTCGGTAAGTGTTAAATGAGTTGATGATTGTTTGTGATGATTTTAAAAGAAAATAAACACATGTTTTGAAAACATGGGAAACCTCCATTTTAGGGGAAACTATGTCAAAATTTCTATAAAATTTTGACACTTAGAAAATATAAGTTTTGGTGAAACTTATTCCCTAAAAATTCACCTAAAAATATTTACCAAGGTTTCCCTAATTTTTATGTAAACTCTAAGTTAAGAAATGATGATTTCTTCAAGATAAAAATTGATATTAAGTATGTATATTTTTGAGGAAAATATATATATATTTACTGATCACTAAATTTTGTGCTAAGTGTATGCAATAGTGTATTAGGACTTGAAAATACACTAAATACTCCTAAGGAGTGAAGGTACAAAAATATACATACAACATGCATAGACAAATACAAGAGAATATATTTATGAAAATATATTTCTTAATAGATTATGTGACTTGGACAAGTTACGAACTTAAAGCGTCCTTTGGACAAAATATATAACTCGGGTGAAAAATATAAGATACTTATATTTATTTTTGAGAACATAATATAAGTAAGATACATAGTTAAAAATATAAATTATTTTTAACACACAAAGAATACATGCATAAAAGATGGTGACTTGTACTTGTGCGATACAAGTCTAGTGACTAACGTTAATAAAACACGTATAGGTCACGACGCTATATAAGCAAACCCGGTGAAGTTTACGGCGCAAGAAACGCAAAGTTGTGAATTCATGTCCCCACTTTTAAACTTTTACATGCTTTTTAAACTTGGGGAAAATACATGTGTTATGGTATGTTGGATACAAAAATTAAGGAATGATACTATAGATCATGTCACGAATAGGGTACCAGAAGCACCATTAATCGTGTACATACTAAGACCGCAGAACAAAAGGTTAGATCTAATGGGTTTTCGGGCAGCCACACTCTTGGTGATAACTAGTACCAAGTAGTGCTTTTGTGTCTCAGTCGTGAATCGACTACTAGAAAAATGCCTATGGTTTGGATGCTTCCTATGTCGTGTCACATGTTAATGGCCTTGCAAACCATTAGCGATCTCGATTTCCTTATACTTACAGAAATACTTGATTTATACAAATTACATACCATGTTTTCATACAAAGTATACAAACGTTCAATACAAAAACTGCATGAATTCACACCAACATTATGTTGACGATTTTTCCAAAAACTCACATGTATTTCAGGTAACTAAAGTGGATGTGCGCGCGGTCATACTCTTGCTCGTGGATGTTATTTATGTTTGTCTTTGAATAATGTTGTAAACTTTTTAGACAACGTTTTATGATGTGATGTAAACTCCAAACTTAACCTATGTTTTCAGTTACGTAATGTTAATGGTATTTGAAGTTATTTTTACAAGCATGTAGTATGTTTACCATTCGTATGCAATGAGAACCTTTCATGATCACACCTGGTGCTTCCGCCTTAGAAAGGGGTGTGACAGATTGGTATCAGAGCTGCGATTGTAGTGAACCAGGATTCCTTCTCGAGTCTAGACTACAATCTTTAGGATCCTTTCACGAAAACAATTTTTCAAAAAGTTTTCATTGCATAAAACTTTCCGCGACATCCACTACCTGAAACTGTTTACAAAGAGTCAAGAAAAGACACTACGAGACTTAGGGTGCACTGGAGTAGCACTTGTTATTGACTAGAAATTACTTGCAACTATGTGTGATAATTAATATACACATATACTAGAAATAGAATGTCTCAGGTACTCATGACTTTACCTGAAAACAGTGGCCTATCTGAAGGAAGTGATACGACGATGAAACGAACTGTGCGGACTGTGCAAGGACTTACGTAATTATGGATGCATACATAATTATGGAATTCAGTGCATAGAAACCACAGCAAGTCTTGTCACGTATTAAACGAGATTCCTTCAATACAAGAAAAGGTCAAACGTAAATACCCTCACCCCTCCCCCATCCTATTAAATACTCTGTTAGAGTAATAATTTAGGGTATAAAGACAAGAACCGCCAATGTGAAGTAAGATATTTTGTCCTTTACATATATTAAACTTGTACTTTGGGGAGATGAAACCCTTATGCATTTTGTTTACTTCGCAAACAATGATGTAACAAGTTGCGCTGATATGTGTAAAGACTCGGTGAATATCTTATGACACATCAGTATTTATCTATTTATGCATGCTTGTTGATGTATGAATTGATTTGTACGTTGGGCGGATTGTTTGATGTCACTTATGTGGGTATATGTCTGTGTATATATACTAATACTGACTCGTATGACGATATCAAACAAATGTCTAACCCTGTTGTGTTATGTTCCGGCAGAACATGGCACCTAGAAGAGCTGTGAACAATCAGGATTCCTATCAACCCCCTCTTCCTCTTCTGCCGAGGACTGCTGAAGAACTGAACGCCTTACTGGAAGAAAGGATCTCCGCAGCTATCGCTTAATACGAGGCGAACCGCACCAAACTGAGTGGAGGACCAAGCAAGCTAGACGTAATGGACAGGGAGATACATCTGGAGGAAACATAGCTCAAGGCTGCACTTTCAAGCAGTTTCTCAACTGCAAGCCACTGAACTACGACGACACTGGAGGTGCAGTGGCCTTTGTACGCTGGATGGAGAAGACTGATGCCACTATCCGTATGAGAAAGTGTACCACGGATCAGCAAGTCACTTTTGCTACGGGGTTGTTTGTTGATGAAGCTTTGACTTGGTGGAATTTGCAAGTCCAGACTCTAGGTGATGATGCTGCGTACGGCATGACGTGGGATGAACTAAAGGAACGTATGAGAGAAAAGTATTGCTCATGTGCTGAACTCCAAAGGTTGGAGACTGAGTTCTGGCACTTGACCATGGAAGGTGCTGACATTACTTGTTATACCCGAAGGTTCCATGATTTGTCAAGAGTGATCCCCTATATGGTGACTCCCTAATTTAAGCGTGTTGAACGCTACATCTGGGGATTGGCACCGGAATTCCACAGCTTGGTGACTGTAGCAAAACCTGAAACGATCACTCAGGCTGTAACTCTGGCTGTCAGCCTTACTGAAGATGCTGTCCGAATGAAGAAGCTATCGCTAAACCCAACTGAAAAGACCGAGACGCATGATGAGTCATCTGGTGACAAGAAAAGGAAGCATGCGAACCTGAATCAAGCGACTTGTAACAACAAGGGTTCAAATAATAAGAAACGAGACCCCAAGCCGCCTCAGGGGGCGAAAACTCTTGCAACCATGAATGACGCTCCTGCCAAAAGATACCTGGGCACTCTGCCCATTTGCAACCAGTGCAAGCGTCATCACGAAGGAGTTTGTCGCATTCCAAAATGCGACAAGTGTGGAAAACTGGGTCACCATACTGAGGACTGTTGGGGAAAAAGAAATAGGAACGGGAATGGAAACCGCAACGGTGCTGGTAATAGAAACGGTGGTGGAAATGGCAATGGTAACCGGAATGTTAATGGAGCTGGGCAGAACCAAGGATGCTTTGGTTGTGGAAGCAAGGATCATTTCATAAAAGATTGCCCAAGGGGGAACAATGCTCAGGCTCGAGCATTTGTGATTGGAGCAAGGAACGCACGCGAGGACCCTAATGTGGTCACCGGTACATTTCTCGTTAACAATCACTTTGCATCCATATTATTTGACACTGGTGCCGATTATAGCTTCATGTCTGTGGAATTTAAACGTATGCTTGGAATAGAATCTAGTAGATTAGATACTCCTTATTCCATAGAACTAGCCAATGGTAAACTCGTTGAATCGGGCGAAGTTGTTAGGGGTTGCACATTAGAACTTGGTGAGCGAAGATTTAGCATCGACCTCTTACCTATTCAATTGGGTAGCTTCGATGTAGTGGTCGGAATGGACTGGCTGTCCAAGAACAAGGCTGAAGTTGTTTGTCATGAGAAAATCATCTGCATCCCTCTGGCGAATGATGAAACTCTCATCGTACATGGAGAAAAACGAGACGCGCCTCTGTGAATCATCAGTTGTATGAAGGCGCAGAAGTGTTTAAGGAAAGGATTTGTTGCCTTCCTGGCACACGTTGTAGATAAGAAGGCTGAGGAGCCGAAACTCGAAGACATTCCTGTGGTGAAGGAATTCCCTGATGTTTTTCCCGAAGATCTGCCAGGACTACCTCCGCAACGACAAGTCGAATTCCATATAGACTTGGTTCCAGGAGCCGCTCCTGTAGCCAAGGCACCCTATCGGCTTGCACCATCCGAAATGCAGGAATTATCTACACAACTCCAGGAGTTGTTGGATAAAGGATTCATAAGGCCAAGCTTCTCGCCTTGGGGAGCTCCAGTATTGTTCGTGAAGAAGAAGGACAGAACACTGCGGATGTGTATCGATTACAGAGAACTGAACAAGCTCACTTTCAAGAATCGGTACCCACTACTGAGGATTGATGACTTATTTGATCAGTTGCAAGGATCAAGCTACTATTCCAAGATCGACCTTCGATCTGGGTACCATCAGTTAAGAATCCAAGAGGAGAGCGTACCAAAGACTGCATTCAGAACACGCTATGGGCATTACGAGTTCCTTGTGATGCCATTCGGACTGACGAACGCGCCAGCGGTATTTATGGATCTGATGAACCGCGTATGCAAACCATATCTCAATAAATTCGTGATCGTATTTATCGATGATATCCTGATTTACTCACGAACAAGAGAAGAGCACGAGCAACATCTCAGAACCATTCTGGAACTACTGAAGAAAGAGAAACTTTATGCAAAATTCTCCAAGTGAGAATTTTGGATTCGCGAAGTATAGTTCCTTGGTCACGTTGTGAACGAGAAGGGTATTCATGTAGACCCATCCAAGATTGAAGCAATAAAGAATTGGGGAGCTCCCAAAACCCCGACTGAAGTTCGACAATTTTTGGGCTTAGCGGGCTAGTACCGAAGGTTTATCGAGAATTTCTCCAGGATAGCTTAACCGCTGACGACCCTTACGCAGAAAGACAAGAAGTACGACTGGGGTGATAAGCAGGAAGAAGCCTTCCAACTGCTCAAAAACAAGCTATACGATGCACCGATACTATCCTTACCCGAAGGCACAGAAGACTTCGTGGTATACTGCGACGCTTAGCGTCAAGGTTTGGGTTGCGTGCTCATGCAACGCCAAAAGGTCATCGCTTAGGCATCAAGACAGTTGAAGGTGCATGCAAGGAATTACACCACGCACGACTTGGAACTCGGCGCGGTGGTATTCGCCTTAAAGATCTGGTGACATTATTTATACTGTACTCGATGTATAATCTTCACATATCACAAAAGCCTACAACACATATTTGATCAGAAGAAATTAAACATGCGTCAGCGACGATGGGTTGAGTTGCTGAACGATTATGACTGTGAGATTAAGTACCATCCTGGAAAGGCAAACGTTGTAGCAGACGCGTTAAGCCGAAAAGAAAGGGTTAAGACCCTAAGAGTTCGAGCATTGGAAATGACTATTCGGACGAACCTCACAGCACGCATTTGTGACGCACAACAAGAAGCCCTTCAGGGAGAAAATCGTAGAGCTGAATACCTCCGGGGTATGCTGAAGAATTTGGTGCCAAACAAATAGGGAACCTTATACTTTAAAGGGCGTATCTGGGTTCGGCTCTATGGTGGTAATCAAGAAGTCATCCTTAATGAAGCTCACAAGTCGAGATACTCGATCCATCCAGGATCGGACAAAATGTATCAAGATTTGAAGGATTACTATTGGTGGCCGAGGCTTAAAAGCGATGTTGCTATCTATGTTGGAAGGTGCCTAACCTGTGCTAAGGTTAAGGCTGAATATCAGAAATCATCTGGGCTACTGCAACAACCAGAGATACCCATGTGGAAGTGGGAGAAAATCTCGATGGACTTCATAACGAAATTACCCAGGACCCCTAGGGGGCACGATATGATATGGGTGATAGTTGATCGATTGACAAAATCTGCGCATTTCCTACCGATCCGAGAAAAGGATAGCACTAGAAAGCTTGCTGAGTTGTACTTGAAAGAAATCGTGGCACGTCATGGAGTGCCTATCTCAATTATTTCAGACAGAGATGGACGTTTCATCTCGAGGATCTGGCAATCCTTCCAGGAGGCCTTCGGATCTCAACTAGATCTAAGCACGGCCTTCCATCCGCAAACAGACGGCCAGAGCGAACGGACCATACAAACGCTAGAAGATATGCTTCGCGCATGTGTTATGGACCTAGGCGGCAGCTGGGATACTCATCTACCCTTAGTTGAGTTTTCCTACAATAACAGTTATCATACGAGCATAAAAGCCGCACCATTCGAAGCTCTATATGGCCGCAAGTGTCGCTCGCCATTATGTTGGGCAGACGCTAGAGACAAACGTATGGTTGGTCCTGAACTTGTTCATGAGACAACCGACAAAATCATGCAGATCCGAGAGCGCATTAAGGCGGCTCGAGATCGACAAAAGAGCTACGCTGATCGAAGACGAAAACCGTTAGAATTCAAGGTGGGAGACAAAGTTTTGTTAAAGGTCTCACCTTGGAAGGGTGTAGTAAGATTCGAAAAACGTGGAAAGCTGAATCCACGATACATCGGACCATTCAAGATATTAGAAAGAATTGGTACCATGGCATACAAGTTTGAATTACAGGAAGAACTTAATGGAGTACATAATACATTTCATGTATCCAACCTCAAGAAGAGTCCAACCCAAGAAACAGTGATCATCCCTGCGGATGAAGTGCATATTGATTACACCCTCCGATTTACAGAACAACCCGTTGAGGTTACAGACTGGAAAGTCAACAAGACCCGAAGGAGTAGTGTCAAACTTGTCAAAGTACGTTGGAACTCTAAGCACGGACCCGAGTACACGTGGGAACGTGAAGACCAGTTTAAGGAAAAGTACCCCCACCTGTTCAAGAAAACTCCTGCGAGAGATAGATCAGCCTGAATTTCGGGACGAAATTCTTTTAACAGGGGGAGACTGTGACAACTGGCACAAAACCAGTAATTTCCGTACAATTTAACTAATACTTAATAACTGCAATTATGTGCTTAAATGTCAACATTGTCAGATTTCATGCTATACTTGTGAATTCATGCACGTTTTATAATACAAATATTGCTTTATGCATTAAAGATAGCGTTGCGTCAGAAATACTAGTAAACTCACCGGTAAGACACACTGTGTCAACAATTTCTATAAAATTTTGACACTTAGAAAATATAAGTTTTGGTGAAACTTATTCCCTAAAAATTCACCTAAAAATATTTACCAAGGTTTCCCTAATTTTTATGTAAACTCTAAGTTAAGAAATGATGATTTCTTCAAGATAAAAATTGATATTAAGTATGTATATTTTTGAGGAAAATATATATATATTTACTGATCACTAAATTTTGTGCTAAGTGTATGCAATAGTGTATTAGGACTTGAAAATACACTAAATACTCCTAAGGAGTGAAGGTACAAAAATATACATACAACATGCATAGACAAATACAAGAGAATATATTTATGAAAATATATTTCTTAATAGATTATGTGACTTGGACAAGTTACGAACTTAAAGCGTCCTTTGGACAAAATATATAACTCGGGTGAAAAATATAAGATACTTATATTTATTTTTGAGAACATAATATAAGTAAGATACATATTTAAAAATATAAATTATTTTTAACACACAAGTCTAGTGACTAACGTTAATAAAACACGTATAGGTCACGACGCTATATAAGCAAACCTGGTGAAGTTTACGGCGCAAGAAACGCAAAGTTGTGAATTCAAGTCCCCACTTTTAAACTTTTACGTGCTTTTTAAACTTGGGGAAAATACATGTGTTATGGTATGTTGGATACAAAAATTAAGGAATGATACTATAGATCATGTCACGAATAGGGTACCAGAAGCACCATTAATCGTGTACATACTAAGACCGCATAACAAAAGGTTAGATCTAATGGGTTTTCGGGCAGCCACACTGATGTGTTCAAATATTAACATATAAACTTCATCAAATGAGGCATAAAACTAACCCTTTTTTAGTACTAATGTTGGAAAAAGTGTGCTTTTGTCTTCCTTTTGTATTTTCAGGATTAAATGAGCTCAAATTAACAAAAGAAGCAAAAAGACATCAAAATCTAACATAAATACAAGAAAAGGAACAAGACGTGGCATGCCCGACCCCACGACAGCATCTTCCCAAGCAAAACAAGATATCAGTAGCCTGAACACGCCCCGTGCTCAGCCAGCACGGGGGCGTGCCCAAGTGTCAGCAGAAAAGACAAAGTGGTAGAAGCTTCTATTGCCCACCACGGGGCCGTGCTCAGCGGACACGGGGCCGTGGTCAACTATAAGATTCGCACAATCCAGCAAATCTGCATAGTACAAAGATTCTTCTGCACCACGGGGTCGTGCTCAGCGGACACGGGGGCGTGGTCAACTAATAAGACAAAGCTGCATTTAATGAAGAAAGAGAGGATGTGGACACGGGGCCGTGCCCGAGCTTCTGTTCAGCCTATAAATAGAAGTGCTTGGCTCAAGCTCAAACCATCCCTTGGCACACCACCTCTCTCACACTTCACCCACCACCCACCACCACCATAACACCATCATCAACCACCATCATCCATTGTCCATCGTAGAGTGTGTGAGTCGTCTCGGGATCCAAGATTGATCGTAAGAGTTCTTGACAATCAAGGCCATGTTTGCCTAAGTCTCTTACATCACTTGGTGAAGACAAAGTGTCTAGTGTAATACCTTTTATTTCTAATCTTTTGCACTTTTTATTTGGTTTTGTATTAATAACTTTAATAACTAGTTGCTTATGTTGAAGGTGATCTTTCCTTATCGTTTGTCCGTGGTGTCTTGGCATTATTTTACTGTCTATATAAAATAAAATATTTTCACCATTCATATCTCCACGGTCTATATGGAGGTATGTTGGCTACCTGGTCGGGGGTTAAGGGAACGGTTTGGTAAAGGTCTTGCCATTGTTCAGCGTTTAGAGGTCCTGCAATGGACCTGGGTCAAATTTAGTAGGACCTCCTTTAATACTTCACGGTATTGGATGGCGGGGGCCAAACTCTTTGATCCCCTCATAAGTTAACTACTATTAATACTATAACCCGGCTATTTAGGACTGTATCCCTGCTGACTCAGACTACTTAGCCGAGGGTAACGTCACCTCCAAAAGAGGGGCCTACCATAATACTGCATTAATAACTTAATTCATTATCTTCCAATAATCCACCCTTTTAGGATTGTATCCTTGCTGACTCAAACTACTGGGGTGAGGGTAACGTCACCTTCAAAAGAGGGGCCTACTACAATAACTAAGATAATCTCTTAATTATGTGCAAAAGTGCGGAAATAATCAAAGGTTACACTAGATACGAGTCGGAACCAAGTGATTCATCTTGTCTATCTGTTTTTTCTTTTATTTTTATTTTCAGCATTTTAGTTAGTTTTTATTTTTCTTAGTTTAAAAACATTTTTCTAAACTTTTTATTTTGATTAGACATTGAGGATAAACCGGTACTAAAAGCTCTTGTGTCCTTGGACGACCTCGGTATCTTGCCAACACTATACTACGCTCACGATGGGTGCACTTGCCCATATGTGTGTTTAGTGTTAGTAAAATATCATGTTTTATAAATTTAAAACTTGGCTATAAATAAGTATTAAAGGGGCTTAAAATATACACCTAATATATATAACACTTCACACGCATCAAGTTTTTGGCGCCGTTGCCGGGGACACAAGGATTTTAAGAAAGCTTAAAATCGACGGCCTAATCAGTTTTTCAAAACCTTTTTAAAACGCGCGCACATTTTTCTGCATTTTAGTTTAGATTTGCATTTACAGTAGCCTGTACACGGGGCCGTGTTTGTCACACCCCGACCACGTGGAACATATAAAACGTGGCGGAAACATCGGGGCGTGTTGCAACAGAATTAATGTTTCATAACCATGGATATCAAAAGTGTTTCGTTTTATTAATCATTGAATAATTACATCGTTTGAGAATCTAAATACACTATTTAAACATAGTCTATCATTGTTATTTAGTCACTAAGGCCTTGTCCAGTCCTATGTGAGCATGCATCTTATCAATCGATATCATTCAATCAATACCTGAAACATATGTGAAAACGAGGTCAGCAAAGAAATGCTGGCGAGTACATAGGTTTTGTAGGAGTGTCGAAATCATGGCTAGTTTAGATGTTGCAATACTTTATTTAAAAACCTTGTTTTGAAAAGAGTATAATATTGCAACTTAATTAACCAACTCGAATCAAGCGGGTTATAATTTGTAAAACCTCGTAGCCATGACTCTTAACCCGAAAACATTTGTTTTAGTAAATTATTTGGAAAAACAATGATAAGTTCAGGTGATATGTATAACTAAGAGAATAATGCATGATTAAATGAATAACCATGTAAAAATGAGTTTGTATAAGATAAGTTGTTTGTAAATAAATGTCTTGTGAAAAGTATGTTACTTGTATAAAATGTTCTATGTCTCGAGCTGAAATGATTCAAATAACACTACAATATGTAATACCATACAAACACTTATATATAGGAAGTACCAGCGGCGTATCCACCATGCTTGTATCATATTACACACGCATTGTTACTTAATCACTTAATCCAAACCAAACCACCAAAGTAATGTTCATGCCCAATGTAAAACATGTAATATGTAAACAAAACCCAATCGTATATCGCTTTGAAGCCAATCATTTACCCAATCGTTACCCAATCGTTAAAACATCGTGTGAAAACCCTATCGTTACCCAATCGTTACCCAATCGTTAAAACATCGTGTGAAACCCAATCGTTAATCGTTTAATTCGTTTTAGGTCGTGAAACTACTTATGTGGTCGTCTCGCTAATAACATTCAAACCTTCGTGACTCATAAATCGTAGCTTCTCATTTTCGCATTAACAAACCTCCATAGGGTAAGTTAATGTTTCAGATTCAGTCGCTACCTACCATTGCCCACACATAACCACGGGAGTAGTAAATAACGGGATTTGTCAGATCCTATGGTACCATAACCTAATACTGGTCGGCTTGATCATTGCTAATGAATGTCATATGTTATGTAACTACAACCAACAAGTTTGTTCACTTTATGAAATCGTTATTAGTTTTGTATAAATCGTCTTTATCGTTTTTGAAACTATTTGTTATAACATCGAAAACATTTAGCACATATGAGTCACCCCAAAACAATTGAAAACAGTAAAATAGGGGAAGAATGTACTCGCCTGAGAGTGCTTGGAGGTCTTGAACAACAACCAAACAAAGCTAGAGGGAGCACGGAATCAGTCGGCAATCTAAAACTATATAAATAAACCGGACCTAAATCGGGAGATCGGATAGGATGAGGCTTGATAAACCAAATGAGTGTTGGAACTCATATGATATGGTTTAACAAGGCCTACATACTACAATGAAACCAAACCTAAGTGCTATCGACCCATCGCGACCCATTAAGGTAGCTTATGCTACTTTAACGCGTCGTGCGCGTGAAACGCGTTCGGACCGTCTAACTAGTCCTATGACAAGTGTTATATGCCTAAACATGTTACATAATCAGTTATGTGACAAAGGTTTAGGTTACATATGCTTAATTACCAATTATACATGAAAAGGGTATTCTGGTAATTTACCTAAGGCATATAAACTACCTATCATACAACTACTTAAACGATGTGACCATAGGGTATAACCTCGGAAGGTTATTCCCTACCTACCATGGTCACCTAATGTATTTGGTCGGATCCTAATGATCGACCAAATGGGTCGAGTTCGAAGGTATAGGCGATTTATTAGATCGCCTACCCTACGACTCTAGACAACGTGGTAATCAGTGGGCATAGTCCCAAGGGACTATGACCAACGTGATTACACTCACGTTGCGAAGTTCAAACGAACTTCGCATTGACCATTACTGGTCAACGCTGAAAGTCAAACAAAGTTTGACTTTCTGACTCGAAAAGCAGTAAAATAAGGAAAAGAACGAAAGAATACTTACCCAGGGTCCCCGAATGCTAATCCCGATTCAAGAATCTCAGGTATGAAACAATGGTTTCAACTTAGAGTTTCTAAAATCAGAATTCTAGTAAGTTATGCAATGGGGGGCATGGGGTATATATAGATTTCGGGTAACCGCTAGGATCGTTTCTTGAATATCGTGCCACGATCCAAGCCGAACACTTGTCACAATGTTGTGGTGGCTAAAATGTTGTTCTTATCCGCTGACTAGACGATAGGAAACGTGTGGACACGAATCAATTCAGTTGCAAGTTGCAAAACAAACATTGAATCTAGTCAGAAGGGCTAATGCGGCCCGCTTTAGATTTAGGCAAACACAATGCGGGCCGCTTGGGGCCTCTGATCTGCACATATGTTTCAGAAATGACAGTTTAGGTCCCTGCACGTGTTTAAGGCCATTTTTGACACGTTTAAGGCCCGTTAACCCCATTTCAAAGCTCTAAAATGAAGTTAAAGTATAGGGAACTTAAAATGTGTTCAAAAATATCTCGGATGTCGGTTCGTTTAGCCGTACGAACGCGATGTTCGCTTAATTACGACGGAATGCGCATAAGCGCGAAAAACGAACCAAATGACGTGACGAATGGATTTTTCTTAAGGCGAACACTAAAATATAATGTAGTCATGCTTACATAAATTTTTGGATGTCCGGATGTATTCAGAACGTAAGTTATGCGTAAAAATGCAAACTTGTGCACTTTTTGACACTTTTAGTCCCTGAATGACACAAAAGTTTATTTTAGCATACCTAACACCTCAAAGCCTATTTCTAAGCTATGTAAAGGATATTTATGGTATGTTTAACTTATGGTCATGTTCCGGAAGGTCTGTTACAGTTCAAATTGGCATACTTTCGCAGTTTGTCAACTTTAGTCCCTGTAAGCGATTTAACTTTGATTTCACCACACCAAACCTTCCAAAACTTATATCTAAGTTATGTAAAGGTTATTTAAGGTATGTTAAGCCTATTTCACTATTCCGGAGTGTTTGTTGCATTAAACTGGTTATATTTACGCGTTGGTGCGCGTATAACCTTCCAGAAAGCGATTTAGAGTTTGAAATCGAATAAGAATCGATATGTGCAAATGATACACATATTAATACAAATCCAAAGTATGAAATACAATATTTCATTGGTTCGGTATTTGTTTGATGGCCGTGGAGGCACAGGTGTTACAGTCTCCCCTACTTTAGGAAATTTCGTCCCGAAATTTATTTAGAGAAAACTTGTGAGAGTTTGGAAATATGAAATTGAAAAGATCGAACAATATTGGTTAGGGTTCTTGAACTTCTAGTAACCTTAATAACATTATGTTTGCAATGTAAGAGGGATACTTATATACAAGTATATGAAGCGTCATTGGTGCGTCCACCGTACCTCCATTACATCGTTCTCATTCCGTTATTGTTGTCACTATCGGTTCTTACACATAATAAATCTTACTGGGTTTACCGTGCACTGAATCTCATAATTATGTGCGCTTCCATAATTAGACAATTCCTTGCATAGTTCACACAGTCTATTTTATAATGTGTAGGGGAAAACCAAATGAACAATCCTGTGATGAGTGTGACTGGACCGCCATAGAGTCCTTTTAATTAAATCATTAAATGATCTAAATAGACTATCAAGGAGTCTGTCCAGCTACATCACTAGATGTCATTCTTTAACCAGATTGCGAATCAATCTTTTTGACTAGACCACCAAAAGGGTCTCTCATGAATCATGGAATGGTACTATATAACCCAAGGGTCTTAACTACTAAGTAGAAGCCCATAAGGATTTAAGGTAGTACCTTTTTGAAAATCCTACTATGAATCCCTCATATGAAGATATGAAAGATTCTATGAGGATTTGAAAATCGGATCACACAAAAACATAAAGGAGAACATATAACACATAACCACATAGTCGCATAATCGCTTATTCGTATAATCGTATAATCGTTTAATTTGTTATCTTTGGACATGGGTATTTAAAGCACACTAGGAATCCAATCCGTGGATTTCATTTGGCACTTTAAATATTTTCAAGAATCTAACTATGAAGATAGGAAGATCTTAAAAGGAATTCGGTTTGTCCTAATTGAGTTGTAATGTACATTTTAAGGTGTACAAGGAATTCAATCAGGGCTTCGATATCGACGAAGGTGTTGATCGTTATCGACTCGGGATATGAATAGACCAAGATGTTATCAATAACAACAATGACGAACTGATCCAAATAAGGCTTGCAGACTTTATTTATTAAGTCCATGAAGATGGCTGGAGCATTTGTCAACCCAAAAGGCATGACTGTAAACTCTTAATGGCCATACTTCGTGTTGAAAAGCCGTTTTGGGAATATCTTCTTCGAGAATACGAAGTTGATGATACCCATAACGCAAATCGATCTTGGAAAAGCATGAAACGCTATGCAGTTGATCGGAGAAATCGTTGATTTAAGGTAGGGGGATATCGATTCTTGATGGTAAGCTTACTAGGCTTACGTTAATCGATATACATTCGAAAGGATCCATTTTTCTTTTCACAAGGAGAACAGGAGTTTCTCCGAGGTGAAAAGTTCGGACGGATGAATCCTTTATCAGACAATTCTTGAAGCTGTTTTGAAACCTTGCACTGGATGTGCTTAGGTCAAAACATGATGTAAAATGCTTATGAAGTTGAGATGCTTGATATGTCAAGGCGACATATGAAGCAGAATTTTGAAGGTTAAGTCAATGTATGAGGGAAATATTTTTGAAAACTATGCATGGGGTTCTTTTAAGAAAAATGTGTTTAACGTTTTTGAAACCTTATATATAATACTTTTTGAAAACATAAAGTAGGTGTATTAGGTAGATATATTTACAAAAATGTTTTAAAATCATGCGAGATGAATTTTGAAATTATGTATAAGGTTTTTGAAAGACATGAATGATGCTTTTCGAAATCATGCACTTGATCAGAAAATGTATTGTGTTAATATTGTCTTCAGACTATATGAAATATTTTGAAATTAGAAAGGTTGGTTTTGATAACATGGCCAATGTTTTTGAAATAACATAGACAATGCATCTAGAAAACTTGTTTTCAAACTATATGAAATGTTTTGAGATCATGAAGATTGTTTTGAAATACTGGTACTGTGTATGTTGAAAAATCAAAACGTAATGGGTATGAGATTTGAAAACACCCTTAGTTATCTAACCAAGGATTTAAAGGCACAGATATGCGAAAAGCACGATTACTCATAATGTCACTTAATTTTCTGTACTTTGTTTCTTAGAGTGAAACGAGTACTTAAAATTTTTGAGGGAATCATGAGCAATCATTTGAAAGAGAGAAATCACAAGAGTAGTTTGTAAGGTACATAGTTCCTTGATGTAGGTATCATAGGAAAAGCCATACACACCTAGCAGGGGGTTGAGCTGGTTGGTTGGGGACTGCTTTACCATTGTGAGCGACCATGGCGAAGTTCTGAGAAGCCTTTCGCTTCTTTGACTTCTTAGGGGATCGTTCATCCATGGTCTTTGATTCCTTGATTGGTTTATTGGCTGATGGTGTTGTCGCCTGACTAGGTCCTGCCTGTCTTGGTGACTCTTGAGTGGCTTCATCCTGGAGATGATACATGGCAGTAGCTAATTCAACAGTCTTCAGGACTACTTCGCCTATTCGCTGAGCGAATTTTGGCTGTTTGCTCAGATATCTGGGCGTCATCGTGATGAAGAGACATTCTTGAAGAAAAAGAAAGGCATAGGGAGAAACAGGTGAAAGATTATTGGACAATCAAAACAGAATGATAGCGCATGAAGATTGCGATCATTTGTTTGTTACCTAAGGCAAACAAATGAGACGGTGACTGATCAAAGTAAATGGGTCAAAAATAATGTATCGCGAAGACATGCTCGCCTATAAGTGAACACTCATCCCAAGAATTCCCAGGTAAGCACAACTGGTCTCGCATCTGATGAGATGTATACGAAGTGCTTGCCTAGACAGAAAACTCAGAATACAGGCATTCACCCTTCCAGTTTGCACGTGTTCACATTATTTAAAACCCAAAACCTTGACGAAGTTTTGAAAACTCAAAGAGGTTCAAAACCATATAATAGAGAGTTCAAAACCTAGTAATCAATCATCCTAGAACAGATGATTAGTTTTCAAAGCGGTTTTGAAATTTATGTTCTTGTTGTGGTTGTCGCCTAAGGATAGGCGACGGTATTGTTTTACGACTAAACGCAAGTAAACTCGCGTTAGGGTCCTAAGAAGGTTATAGACTAGGTCAAAGCATTACTAATTACTAATAACCTAATTCCCTATAACCATTGGCTCTGATACCATCTTTTCTGTCACACCCCGACCACGTGGAACATATAAAACGTGGCGGAAACATCGGGGCGTGTTGCAACAGAATTAATGTTTCATAACCATGGATATCAAAAGTGTTTCGTTTTATTAATCATTGAATAATTACATCGTTTGAGAATCTAAATACACTATTTAAACATAGTCTATCATTGTTATTTAGTCACTAAGGCCTTGTCCAGTCCTATGTGAGCATGCATCTTATCAATCGATATCATTCAATCAATACCTGAAACATATGTGAAAACGAGGTCAGCAAAGAAATGCTGGCGAGTACATAGGTTTTGTAGGAGTGTCGAAATCATGGCTAGTTTAGATGTTGCAATACTTTATTTAAAAACCTTGTTTTGAAAAGAGTATAATATTGCAACTTAATTAACCAACTCGAATCAAGCGGGTTATAATTTGTAAAACCTCGTAGCCATGACTCTTAACCCGAAAACATTTGTTTTAGTAAATTATTTGGAAAAACAATGATAAGTTCAGGTGATATGTATAACTAAGAGAATAATGCATGATTAAATGAATAACCATGTAAAAATGAGTTTGTATAAGATAAGTTGTTTGTAAATAAATGTCTTGTGAAAAGTATGTTACTTGTATAAAATGTTCTATGTCTCGAGCTGAAATGATTCAAATAACACTACAATATGTAATACCATACAAACACTTATATATAGGAAGTACCAGCGGCGTATCCACCATGCTTGTATCATATTACACACGCATTGTTACTTAATCACTTAATCCAAACCAAACCACCAAAGTAATGTTCATGCCCAATGTAAAACATGTAATATGTAAACAAAACCCAATCGTATATCGCTTTGAAGCCAATCATTTACCCAATCGTTACCCAATCGTTAAAACATCGTGTGAAAACCCTATCGTTACCCAATCGTTACCCAATCGTTAAAACATCGTGTGAAACCCAATCGTTAATCGTTTAATTCGTTTTAGGTCGTGAAACTACTTATGTGGTCGTCTCGCTAATAACATTCAAACCTTCGTGACTCATAAATCGTAGCTTCTCGTTTTCGCATTAACAAACCTCCATAGGGTAAGTTAATGTTTCAGATTCAGTCGCTACCTACCATTGCCCACACATAACCACGGGAGTAGTAAATAACGGGATTTGTCAGATCCTATGGTACCATAACCTAATACTGGTCGGCTTGATCATTGCTAATGAATGTCATATGTTATGTAACTACAACCAACAAGTTTGTTCACTTTATGAAATCGTTATTAGTTTTGTATAAATCGTCTTTATCGTTTTTGAAACTATTTGTTATAACATCGAAAACATTTAGCACATATGAGTCACCCCAAAACAATTGAAAACAGTAAAATAGGGGAAGAATGTACTCGCCTGAGAGTGCTTGGAGGTCTTGAACAACAACCAAACAAAGCTAGAGGGAGCACGGAATCAGTCGGCAATCTAAAACTATATAAATAAACCGGACCTAAATCGGGAGATCGGATAGGATGAGGCTTGATAAACCAAATGAGTGTTGGAACTCATATGATATGGTTTAACAAGGCCTACATACTACAATGAAACCAAACCTAAGTGCTATCGACCCATCGCGACCCATTAAGGTAGCTTATGCTACTTTAACGCGTCGTGCGCGTGAAACGCGTTCGGACCGTCTAACTAGTCCTATGACAAGTGTTATATGCCTAAACATGTTACATAATCAGTTATGTGACAAAGGTTTAGGTTACATATGCTTAATTACCAATTATACATGAAAAGGGTATTCTGGTAATTTACCTAAGGCATATAAACTACCTATCATACAACTACTTAAACGATGTGACCATAGGGTATAACCTCGGAAGGTTATTCCCTACCTACCATGGTCACCTAATGTATTTGGTCGGATCCTAATGATCGACCAAATGGGTCGAGTTCGAAGGTATAGGCGATTTATTAGATCGCCTACCCTACGACTCTAGACAACGTGGTAATCAGTGGGCATAGTCCCAAGGGACTATGACCAACGTGATTACACTCACGTTGCGAAGTTCAAACGAACTTCGCATTGACCATTACTGGTCAACGCTGAAAGTCAAACAAAGTTTGACTTTCTGACTCGAAAAGCAGTAAAATAAGGAAAAGAACGAAAGAATACTTACCCAGGGTCCCCGAATGCTAATCCCGATTCAAGAATCTCAGGTATGAAACAATGGTTTCAACTTAGAGTTTCTAAAATCAGAATTCTAGTAAGTTATGCAATGGGGGGCATGGGGTATATATAGATTTCGGGTAACCGCTAGGATCGTTTCTTGAATATCGTGCCACGATCCAAGCCGAACACTTGTCACAATGTTGTGGTGGCTAAAATGTTGTTCTTATCCGCTGACTAGACGATAGGAAACGTGTGGACACGAATCAATTCAGTTGCAAGTTGCAAAACAAACATTGAATCTGGTCAGAAGGGCTAATGCAGCCCGCTTTAGATTTAGGCAAACACAATGCGGGCCGCTTGGGGCCTCTGATCTGCACATATGTTTCAGAAATGACAGTTTAGGTCCCTGCACGTGTTTAAGGCCATTTTTGACACGTTTAAGGCCCGTTAACCCCATTTCAAAGCTCTAAAATGAAGTTAAAGTATAGGGAACTTAAAATGTGTTCAAAAATATCTCGGATGTCGGTTCGTTTAGCCGTACGAACGCGATGTTCGCTTAATTACGACGGAATGCGCATAAGCGCGAAAAACGAACCAAATGACGTGACGAATGGATTTTTCTTAAGGCGAACACTAAAATATAATGTAGTCATGCTTACATAAATTTTTGGATGTCCGGATGTATTCAGAACGTAAGTTATGCGTAAAAATGCAAACTTGTGCACTTTTTGACACTTTTAGTCCCTGAATGACACAAAAGTTTATTTTAGCATACCTAACACCTCAAAGCCTATTTCTAAGCTATGTAAAGGATATTTATGGTATGTTTAACTTATGGTCATGTTCCGGAAGGTCTGTTACAGTTCAAATTGGCATACTTTCGCAGTTTGTCAACTTTAGTCCCTGTAAGCGATTTAACTTTGATTTCACCACACCAAACCTTCCAAAACTTATATCTAAGTTATGTAAAGGTTATTTAAGGTATGTTAAGCCTATTTCACTATTCCGGAGTGTTTGTTGCATTAAACTGGTTATATTTACGCGTTGGTGCGCGTATAACCTTCCAGAAAGCGATTTAGAGTTTGAAATCGAATAAGAATCGATATGTGCAAATGATACACATATTAATACAAATCCAAAGTATGAAATACAATATTTCATTGGTTCGGTATTTGTTTGATGGCCGTGGAGGCACAGGTGTTACAGTGTTCGCTGAACACGGGGCCGTGCTGCAGATTTTTCAAAAACACCCAGTAACAGTGGCTTGAACACGGGCCGTGCTCACTGAACACGCCCCGTGCTCAACGAAATCATTAAATTTAATTAAAACGCCCAGATACAGTTCCTGAACACGGGGCCGTGTCCACTGAACACGGGGCCGTGTCCAGACTCTGTTTCGGTTTTTATTTTTGTTTTCTGATCTTGAGACTCGGTTGTGGTCTGCTGAGTGATTCTTATGGATCAATACTCAGGAGGTTACAACTACACCTATGAGGAGGATGATTATAGGGGTAATTATTGCACTAATTGTCGTAACGCACGCTCGGTTCAATATAATCACTCATATCAACCATCCAATTCATACACCTACTATGAGGAGCCCAGGTACGAGCCATCAACTTCATACATATCCTATGAAGACCAAAGGTATGGACCTCCTCCCTCATACTCATATTTAGATGAACCAAGGTATGAGCCTTCATACTCATACTTTGAGGAACCAAGATATGAGCCACCACCTTCGTATGCTTATTATGAGGAACCATGGCGTGATCAACCCACCTCATATGAGTATTATGAAGAACAAAATTATGAACCTTATCCATCATATGCTTACAATGAAGAACAGTGGTGCGAACCATCTACTTCATATGGGTATTGTGAGGAACAAAGGGTCGAACAACCGGATTCAAGCTTAGAAAATTCCGATTCTTTTTCTATAACCGAAGTGACCGATAGGATATTAGAACACATTAGAGTTATCGATCGTTGTATAAAAGAAGCTCGCGCAAGGGAAGAGGAGTCCCGCGCAAGAGAAGAATTAAAAAAGGAAGAGATAACTGAAAGTGTTAAAATGGAAGAACAAATAAGTGAAAAACCGACACATGAGTTAAACAACGAAAAAGGTGAGTCCGAAAACGCTAAAATTCAAGAAGAGTCTAATTTTGAAGAAATTAATCTCTTGTCACCTTCTTTCGAAAATCATTGTTTAGTACCCACTCATGCTAAGTTTTTAAAAGAGTTAAACACTAACACTAAAATTGACGAAACGGTAAGTATTAAGTTAACTAATGATCAAACTTCGCTAATAAAAGAAGACCCATTTGAAATTAACATTACACCGGTTCCATGTTTCTTTCAAAATTCGTTTATTAGTAATGTCACAATTGATAAAGATCTTTGTGTTAACATAATGCCTAATTACATTTTCGAAAAATTAAGTATTGGTGATTTTTCTCCACTTCAAATACCCATTTTTCTATCCAATCGGAAAGTAATAAAATCAATCGGTATAGTTGAGGATGTCTTGGTTCAAACAAATCAAATGGTAATCCCAACCGATTTTGTCATCCTTGATGACGCTCCTCTAGTGTTGGGACGACCATTTGTAAAAATTCATGAAGCTTTGAAAAACCGGAAGTTCAACAATCTACCTCTTCAATTAGGGGCATTTAAAAGAAGTGTTGATCTCGAACGATCAATGAAATATCCATTCGGCAATAATGACCCCCTAATTGAAGATGAAGATGAACCACCCGATACAAGTGAAGAGATTGACCACTTTGTTGAAGAAGAGGTCGCCATAGAACAAACTTTTAAAGTTCTTGATCGAAATGAGCAACCAAATAAGGAGTCTCCTAAAGACCCACCACTTGAGCTCAAAGAACTTCCAAAAGGTTTGGAATATGCTTTTCTAGACAAAGAGGGTAATTTACCTGTAATTATTTCGTCTAATTTAGATAACTTAGAAAAAGAAAAATTAATTAGTCTTTTGAAAAAACATAAAAATGCAATAGCTTGGAAACTTGTAGACATAAAAGGAATTAGTCCTTCTATGTGCACACACAAAATTTTGATGAATGATGACTACAAATCGGTCATACAACCACAACGTCGAGTAAATCCAAATGTTCAAGAAGTGGTTAAAAACGAAGTCATCAAATTACTTGACGCCGGACTTATCTACCCTATCTCCGATAGTCCTTGGGTGAGTCCCGTCCAAGTAGTTCCAAAGAAAGGAGGTATGACGGTAATAACTAACGAAAAGAATGAATTAATACCAACGAGAACCGTCACAAGATGGAGAGTATGTATAGATTATAGACGATTAAATGAAGCAACAAGAAAATATCACTTTCCTTTGCCCTTCATTGATCAAATGTTAGAAAGATTGTCCGGTCATAAATTTTATTGTTTCTTGGATGGTTTTTCAGGTTACTTTCAAATCCCGATAGCACCCGAAGACCAAGAAAAGACCACTTTCACATGTCCCTATGGAACTTTTGCTTATCGACGCATGCCGTTTGGTCTATGTAATGCCCCCATAACATTCCAACGTTGCATGGTAGCTATCTTCCATGACATGATAGAAAAGACAATGGAAGTCTTCATGGACGACTTTTCTATCTTTGGGGATTCATACGACCAATGCCTCGATAACCTTGAACGAATGCTATCCCGATGTGAGGAAACTAACCTCGCCCTTAATTGGGAAAAATGCCATTTCATGGTAACGGAGGGAATAGTACTCGGTCACAAGATCTCAAGCGAAGGAATGGAGGTGGACCGAGCCAAAATAGATACCATTTCTAGATTACCACCTCCATCCTCCGTAAGAGCTATCAGAAGTTTCCTAGGGCATGCCGGATTTTATAGGCGGTTTATCAAAGACTTTTCAAAAATCTCAAGGCCTCTAACGAAATTACTTGAAAAAGATGCCCCTTTCATCTTTGACAAGGATTGCAATCAAGCATTTCTAACCCTAAAGGAAATGTTAGTCAATGCACCTATCATGATAGCGCCTGATTGGAAATTTCCTTTCGAAATCATGTGTGATGCTAGTGACTTTGCAGTTGGAGCTGTCTTGGGACAAAGAAAAGAAAAGCATTTCCACCCAATTTATTATGCTAGTAAAACACTTAATGATGCACAAGAAAATTACACAACAACTGAAAAAGAGTTACTAGCTGTGGTATTTGCTTTTGATAAATTTCGTTCTTATCTTGTTCTTTCTAAAACTATAGTCTATACAGATCATGCAGCCATTCGATATCTCTTCAAAAAGCAGGACGCAAAACCACGTTTGATTCGGTGGATTCTACTCCTCCAAGAATTTGACATTGAAATCATAGACAAAAGAGGAGCAGAAAATACCGCAGCAGATCATCTTTCGCGCTTAGAAGACCCAGCTTTGGAGGCAACCAGGGACGAGCAAATCAACGAAAAATTTCCAACTGAGTCCCTGGAAATGGTGGAATATAAGGAAGAACCATGGTACGCCGACTATGCTAACTATCTAACTAGCGGTATAGTCACCAAAGGATGGTCACATTATCAAAGAAAAAAATTCTTTGCCAATGTGAAACACTAATTTTGGGAAGATCCATATCTTTTCAAAATGTGTGCCGACCAACTCGTCCGACGATGCGTACATGGTAGCGAAGCGCGAAGAATTCTCCGCCATTGTCATGAAGGTCCATACGGAGGGCATCATGGTGCCGCTAGTACCGCACGAAAGGTATTTGATTCAGGATTTTATTGGCCAACCATTTACACAGACGCCCAAAGTCTTGTCAAGACATGTGATGCTTGCCAAAGAACAGGTAATATTTCTTCCAAAAACGAAATGCCACAAAATGGCATTCTTGTTTGTGAAATTTTTGATGTGTGGGGACTCGACTTTATGGGACCTTTCCCACCATCGAAAGGAAGCAAATATATACTTGTGGCAGTAGACTACTTGTCTAAATGGGCCGAGGCCGAGGCACTTCCAACAAATGATGGAAGAGTCGTGGTAAAATTTCTGAAAAAAATTATTCTCTCGTTTGGCACACCTAAAGCATTAATAAGTGATAGAGGTACCCATTTTTGCAACCATCAACTCGAATTTTTTTTAACAAGATATGGGGTCTATCATCGGGTCTCAACAGCGTATCACCCTCAAACAAACGGGCAAGCCGAAGTGACTAATAGAGGTTTAAAACGAATACTCGAAAAAACCATAGGGTTAAACAAAAAGGAATGGGCAGATAAATTAGATGATGCTTTATGGGCTTTTCGAACTGCTTATAAAACAACAATAGGTACAACCCCATATAAGCTAGTCTATGGAAAAAGTTGTCACTTGCCAGTAGAAATTGCACACAAAGCCTACTGGGCAATTAAAAATGTAAACTTAGATTTAGAATTTGCAGGTAAAAATCGTTTTTGTCAATTAAATGAATTAGACGAACTTAGGAATTATGCATACTCAAACTCTGAAATTTATAAGGAAAGAATGAAAAATTTGCATGACAAACATATTAAACCTAATGAATTTTGGGTAGGGGATCTAGTTCTTTTGTTTAATTCACGACTTCGATTGTTTCCTGGTAAATTAAAGTCTAGGTGGTCAGAACCTTTTTCCGTCACCCATGTTTTCCCACACGGTGCAGTAGAAATTAAATCTCGAAATGGACCTCCATTTAAAGTCAATGGCCAACGGCCGAAACTCTATCAAGGATTCATTGAGGAAGAAGAAGAAGAGATTCCGCTTCAAACGGTGGAAGAATAAAACATCATACCTGGTAAGTTACGAACGATTGAGACAACAAATAAAGCGGTAAGTTTTCTAACCAAAGTTTATGGGAAACAAGGGCACTCACACGAGCACTAAAAATTTTTTTTCCTTGCTCGGCACGAGGCCGTGTCCGCTGGACACGGGGCCGTGTCCGCGCTGCAGTCGGGATAAATCCCCTTTTTCAAAACAGTTACTGCATTCCACACTCCCCGTTTCCCCGAAAAAGCCCTGGTTCCAGGCGATTTTTCGCAAAATTTCAACGTCTCCTATCGCTCTAACAACATCAAGGTATGATTCTATCACTCTTAGTAGTTAGATTAGTTACTTGCATGTAGTTAAAACACCAAAAATTTGGGGGAAAATCTAGGGTTCTTGATGTTCATCCGGCTCGAACCTCAAATTTTTGTTTAGATCTGTTTGCATTTAGTTAGATTAGTGTTATGGGAAGTAAATACACTTGTATTGTTCATAGATTCGCCTGATTTCTTACAAAAAACCCCAAACCCTTGTTCTTGAACCGAAAAAGATAAAATTGGTAGGGTAAACGGGACATTTTGGGAAAAACGGCACTTAGGGTTTCATTTTCGGGGGAAACCTCACCTATTGGACCAAAAATTTTCAAGTTTTCAAAACCGGGTCGAAAAATGAAATTTTTGAGTAACAGACGCCTGGACACGGGGCCGTGTCCGCTGAACACGGGGCCGTGCCCAGCCCACTGTTTGCAGTTTTTCCCAAAAATATCTCTGTTTCGCGCTAACTTTTGGTGTATTCTTTCAGATGGCTAGGAAGTTCACAAGATTCAACGCCAATGAGCTCGATGCTAGGGCTCGATACGAGATGCTTCAAACAAGGCCAGAAGGATACCCGAGGCAAGCGTGCACGGACTTGCTAACCTTGGTGAATCAAATTGACCGTTTCAACAACATTGTAACGGGACCACTCAGAGTCACCCTAACAACTCGGCTCCGTTCCGCCCACGAATGCACTTTGGAGTTTTATAGCACTTTCACATTCAACTCGAGGTGCGACCCGTTCGACAATGAAGGGGTATCATTCCGATGTGGCAGAACGAGGTATTCGATCTCTATGGCACAATTTGGGTCGATTATCGGGTTGTATGCGGAAGAGGATGCGGGAAACGAAGAAAATACGGGAGGAATGCGAGAGATAGGTGAGAACGAACGCCAAGCCATGTGGGCTCAGATTGGTGAAGGGTACTACAATCCGAGCAGCACTAAGAGTACAAAGTTGAGGGATCCGCTATACAGATACATTCATAGGCTCCTCGGCTACTCTCTTAGCCAAAGGCATGACAGTAGTGGCGTCGTTGGGTTAAGAGATCTACTTGTCCTCCACTGCATCCACAACCGTAGGCCGCTCGATGTTCCGTTCCTCATGCTCCGAAACATGCATCACAACCGCCTTGCTAGTGCACCGACTCCTATTTTATTTGGGGGATGGGTGTACCGTCTCTTCAGGCACTTCGCCCACATACCTAGGTCATTTGAGAGGAGCCCATGGTCGGGTATGGTGGATATACACATATGCCGCTCAATGAACCTGATTTATGAGGCGGAAGACGGGACGATGAGCTTTCAAAGGATGCAAGGTCATGCATGGAACCCGCAAGAAGCGCTTGTCCTCCAAGCACCGCAACATCATCAATACCAATACCAACCCCATGGTGATCCGGGCCAATCATCCTCCTCGGGAGGCGGTTTTCCTAACTTTCAAAGTTTGCATGATTTGTTGCAGGAAAACCTTATGTGCACTCGGAACACTTACAACATGGCGAACAACACCTATCAACGGGTCGGAGCTATAGAAAGAAACATATCCGATATCCAAGACGATGTTGGATATATACGAGACCACATTGCACGCCACGGAGGGGATGATGACGATGATGATGATGATGATGATGACGATGCTATGGAGTAGGCGAGAGGAGCGGAGGAGGAAGCGGTTGGTTGATGACTCCCCAGGTTAACCCTTTTTCACTCTTGAACAATTGATGGCCTGCGTGCCAAGTGTGAACAATTTACTTTCCCCTAACTTCTTTTATTTTCTGCATTTATTTTTTTCTTTTAACTTTGACATGGATGTTAACTTTGGTAAAAGTAGGATGTTTTCTATGGTATGGTATGGTGTTTATTGATTAAGCAGGTACATACGAGGCTTAGAGTACTAAACATTAGTACTACTAAAGCCGGGACAGGAAAACCGACAAAAGAAACCTGTTTTTCAACTTTGCAGACTGTCCACACGGGGCCGTGTCCATCCGACACGCCCCCGTGCCCATTCCCCTGAACCTGCTGTTTGTTTAAATTCTGCAGACCTTGACAGACACGGGGTTGTGTCCACTCAACACGCCCCCGTGTTCACCTTCTGTAAGTTTTTCGTTACTGGCACCTGAGCACGGGGTCGTGTCCACCCAACACGGGGTCGTGTCCACCCAACACGGGGTCGTGCCCAGGTAACCAGTAACACAAAATTTTTGCTTTTTCACACCTTTTACACATTCAATCAACCTAAAAACTTATTTTTGGGACACATTGAGGACAATGTGTAATTTAAGTGTGGGGGGGATGCTAAAACCTTGAATCTTGCAAGTCCTAAATACAAGCCTTACACAAAACTCTATTGGAATCGCTAATCACCCCAAATTTTTTTCAAAAATTTTCATTTTTTTTCTTGTCTAGGTTTAACTCGGGAAATTCAAGTTCTAAAAAGGTTATATTTTTACGAATTTACAACCGATAGCGTCGTGATAAAAAGAACCAACATAATAAAATTATGAAAAAGGGCATGACAAGCTTAGTTAAAATTTGATTATATATACTTGATCACATAAAAACCCATTCCCACAAAAGTGAGTTTTGAGCCTTTATTGAGCAAACACTTACATATCATTTGATTAAATGCTCATTTTCGTTTCTTGTGTGAATAGCCGCTTGGTTCTTACGACTCTAGAACTTGCCATGAAGATACATTCCCGGTCCTTACCAACTTAAACCCGAGTAAGTAAATGATGGAGGCATTAGGACTACCCCTTTTTATTTCTACACCATTATTTTTCTTTTTTTTACCACCTACCCAAAATCCCCCTAGTTAGCCCCTTTGAGCCTAAACCTTTTCATTTCATAACCCAAACCAAATACCCTTTTTACCCACCAAAACCTTTTTCATTTTTAACCCTTTGTTTTAGTAACAAGTTCGGTTCTTCATATGACTTTTCAAAAAAAAAAAATTGTGTTGATGATGAAGCAAAAGAAAATAAACAAACAAGTTCATCAAAAATAACTTTGTTTGAATAATAGCTTCATCAAAATAAAAGTTACAAAAAAAAAATAGAAAGTCATACGAAAACCGACACTTGTTACGCTTTTCGCCATTTTTACTAACCACTAACCACCAACCCAACCACCTACCTTTAACCCAAGCCTAACCCTTAACCCACAAAGTCCTCTTGATATTTACAAAGGTATATAAGTTAAAAAGGATGAGGATTGATTGCTTGGCAAGCCTATGGTAGGAGTAAGTTCCATGCCGCTCTCGAGTGATCCACAAAAATACATTTTCGGCCGAGTGTTGAGTGATCCCCGTAAGGTATGTGAACTTGTATATAAATAGAATTTTACAAAGGCATGTTATGCCCTAATAAGTAATTTATCTTATGAAAAGTTTTAAATAAATCATGACGAATAGGATTGTAAATAAATAAAAATTAAATTAAATAAAGAATCTTGGAAATCCCGACACTCTACGACAAGCCCAAAACCTTCTTTTCTACCCATTCCATTTGGGAGTGTAAATAGCCACATATTAAAGAGTTTTGCTTGAGGACAAGCAAAGATTCAAGTGTGGGGGTATTTGATGTGTTCAAATATTAACATATAAACTTCATCAAATGAGTCATAAAACTAACCCTTTTTTAGTACTAATGTTGGAAAAAGTGTGCTTTTGTCTTCCTTTTGTATTTTCAGGATTAAATGAGCTCAAATTAACAAAAGAAGCAAAAAGACATCAAAATCTAACATAAATACAAGAAAAGGAACAAGACGTGGCATGCCCGACCCCACGACAGCATCTTCCCAAGCAAAACAAGATATCAGTAGCCTGAACACGCCCCGTGCTCAGCCAGCACGGGGGCGTGCCCAAGTGTCAGCAGAAAAGACAAAGTGGTAGAAGCTTCTATTGCCCACCACGGGGCCGTGCTCAGCGGACACGGGGCCGTGGTCAACTATAAGATTCGCACAATCCAGCAAATCTGCATAGTACAAAGATTCTTCTGCACCACGGGGTCGTGCTCAGCGGACACGGGGGCGTGGTCAACTAATAAGACAAAGCTGCATTTAATGAAGAAAGAGAGGATGTGGACACGGGGCCGTGCCCGCTGGACACGGGGCCGTGCCCGAGCTTCTGTTCAGCCTATAAATAGAAGTGCTTGGCTCAAGCTCAAACCATCCATTGGCACACCACCTCTCTCACACTTCACCCACCACCACCATAACACCATCATCCACCACCATCATCCATTGTCCATCGTAGAGTGTGTGAGTCGTCTCGGGATCCAAGATTGATCGTAAGAGTTCTTGACAATCAAGGCCATGTTTGCCTAAGTCTCTTACATCACTTGGTGAAGACAAAGTGTCTAGTGTAATACTTTTTATTTCTAATCTTTTGCACTTTTTATTTGGTTTTGTATTAATGACTTTAATAACTAGTTGCTTATGTTGAAGGTGATCTTTCCTTATCGTTTGTCCGTGGTGTCTTGGCATTATTTTACTGTCTATATAAAATAAAAGATTTTCACCATTCATATCTCCACGGTCTATATGGAGGTATGTTGGCTACCTGGTCGGGGGTTAAGGGAACGGTTTGGTAAAGGTCTTGCCATTGTTTAGCGTTTAGAGGTCCTGCAATGGACCTGGGTCAAATTTAGTAGGACCTCCTTCAATACTTCACGGTATTGGATGGCGGGGGTCCAAACTCTTTGATCCCCTCATAAGTTAACTACTATTAATACTATAACCCGGCTATTTAGGACTGTATCCCTGCTGAGTCAGACTACTTAGCCGAGGGTAACGTCACCTCCAAAAGAGGGGCCTACCATAATACTGCATTAATAACTTAATTCATTATCTTCCAATAATCCACCCTTTTAGGATTGTATCCTTGCTGACTCAAACTACTGGGGTGAGGGTAACGTCACCTTCAAAAGAGGGGCCTACTACAATAACTAAGATAATCTCTTAATTATGTGCAAAAGTGCGGAAATAATCAAAGGTTACACTAGATACGAGTCGGAACCAAGTGATTCATCTTGTCTATCTGTTTTTTCTTTTATTTTTATTTTCAGCATTTTAGTTAGTTTTTATTTTTCTTAGTTTAAAAACATTTTTCTAAACTTTTTATTTTGATTAGACGTTGAGGATAAACCGGTACTAAAAGCTCTTGTGTCCTTGGACGACCTCGGTATCTTGCCAACACTATACTACGCTCACGATGGGTGCACTTGCCCATATGTGTGTTTAGTGTTAGTAAAATATCGTGTTTTATAAATTTAAAACTTGGCTAAAAATAAGTGTTAAAGGGGCTTAAAATATACACCTAATATATATAACACTTCACACGCATCACACACTCTTGGTGATAACTAGTACCAAGTAGTGCTTTTGTGCCTCAATCGTGAATCGACTACTAGAAAAATGCCTATGGTTTGGATGCTTCCTATGTCGTGTCACATGTTAATGGCCTTGCAAACCATTAGCGATCTCGATTTCCTTATACTTACAGAAATACTTGATTTATACAAATTACATACCATGTTTTCATACAAAGTATTCAAACGTTCAATACAAAAACTGCATGAATTCACACCAACATTATGTTGACGATTTTTCCAAAAACTCACATGTATTTCAGGTAACTAAAGTGGATGTGCGCGCGGTCATACTCTTGCTCGTGGATGTTATTTATGTTTGTCTTTGAATAATGTTGTAAACTTTTCAGACAACGTTTTATGATGTGATGTAAACTCCAAACTTAACCTATGTTTTCAGTTACGTAATGTTAATGGTATTTGAAGTTATTTTTACAAGCATGTAGTATGTTTACCATTCGTATGCAATGAGAATCTTTCATGATCACACCTGGTGCTTCCGCCTTAGAAAGGGGTGTGAAAAATCTAAGCACCGCTTATCATCCTCAAACGGACGGACAAAGCGAAAGGACAATTCAGACAATGGAGGATATGCTTAGAGCTTGTGTAATTGATTTTGGAGGTAATTGGGATGAACACTTACCTTTAATAGAATTTTCTTATAATAATAGTTATCACACAAGTATCAATGCTGCACCATTTGAAGCACTTTATGGACGAAAGTGCAGAACCCCAGTCTGTTGGGCGGAAATTGGGGAAAAGCAACTATCTGGACCTGAAATAGTACAAGAAACAACCAACAAGATTATTCAAGTCAAGGAACGACTGAAAGCAGCACGTGATCGACAGAAGAGCTACGCTGATAACAGACGCAAGACGTTGGAATTTCAGGTAGGTGACAAGGTATTATTAAAAGTCTCTCCTTAGAAAGGAGTAGTCAGATTCATCAAAAGAGGAAAGCTAAGTCCCAGGTATGTTGGACATTTTGAGATTATTAGAAGAATAGGACCGGTAGCCTATCAGCTACAACTGCCAGAGGAAATGGCAGGAATACATGATGTATTTCATGTATCTAATCTCAAGAAATGCTTAGCTGATGAATCACTGGTAGTACCTCTTACGGATATAGAGGTAAATGAGCAACTTGAGTTGGTAGAGAGGCCTCTACAGATTGAAGACAAGAAAGTCAAGAACCTCAAGCACAAGAGATTAGTTCTGGTCAAAGTGAAATGGGACTCCAAAAGAGGACCAGAATACACATGGGAACTCAAATTAGAAATGCAAAGGAAATATCCACACATGTTCCAGTAGACCTCGAGGACGAGCTCTAAAACAAGGTGGGGAGGATATAACAACCCAAAAATAAACCGACACCCTCGAAATATTTTCGACACCCTAAAAATATTTAAAATATCCCAATATATCCTAAAAAAACCCCGCATACGTGAAAACGGACCCCGAATACCTTAAATTTCATTAAAATAAATAAAAAACAAAAATAAATGGTCCCTGGCGGGCCGCGACAGACTCCGCCTGAGTCTACACGGGCCGCGACCGAGTGACGGCTGGTGCAACCCCAGCCCGCCACGTGGCACAACACCCGGCGAAGCTATACCGGTGACTACACAACCCTAGGCCCTACGACCCTAGCTCGCGGGCCGCGAAAGATCGCCTTGACTTCGTCGCGGGGCGTGAGAGACCGACGAAACAGCCCAATAAATTCCCTCGATCGGTTTCAGTCCAATTCGTTCATTTTCTTTCAATTCTCTCTCAATTTCTACATAGTGTACACTATACTCGGGTATAATATCCCCCTAAATAATGAAGTTCTGCTCCGTTGTAAGTATCATAACCCCTGGATACGTATTAGATACTTGCCCGATTGATCTAGGGTTCCATAACGGCTGTCGTGGTTCTGCCCGACGTAGTCGTTGGAATGCCATCTCGGGGAGGGTATTACTAATGTTAAAATGGGTTATTATACTAACACGTGTGCATTTGTGTAAATTATAGATAATTCTCAGGAAATCTTTACAGAAAACCTAAGACAGCAAAGTGAGTAATCTCCTTTTTGTAAACAGTTTTTACAAAACCTTAAACATTTTACAATGCAATTTAGCAGTGATTGAGTCTTTGTAATTCTACAATTACTGCCGGTATGTTGGGGTTTTGTATACAAAATGTGAGACACGTTACCATTGGACAAAGAGTTAGCCAATGTGTAATATGACCCACCAGTCAGGATTGACAGTACTGAATGAGTAATTGGGTAGATGTAAACATTGTAATCGCTCTCAATACTGTTTAAATTAATAAAACTTTTCTTGATTGAACTGGGATTCACTCACCAGTATTTCCCACTGACAAAATGTTTTTAAACGCGTTTCAGGTAACACAATGTGAAAGCCAATTAGAAGCCAGCTGGACAGCACTGAAGGCTTGGAAAAAGTGGCTATAAAAGTTACCTAAATAAAGAAGGCGTTTTATTTCAATAAAATGGGATTTATCCCTATAAATCAGTTTGTAATGAAACCTTGGGTTTTATCCCAATATATTTATTATATAAAAGATGGTGTTTTACTCTGATAAAATATTTCCTAACTACGGTCCTGATGTAATTTCCGCTGCCAAACTAATAAACACCGATACCACCAACACGGTTGTTCGCGGACGCCCTTTCCCGGGACAGATTGGGGGCGGGGGTTGCGACAAAGTATGGGTCCATTGTTTACGCTGTGTTCTGGTTCAGTAGGTGGTAGTTTACTGCCATTATTACTTTTATTATCCGCTTCCTTAACCGTTTTGATAATATATGGCATTGCGTCTATAATCCCTTGTGCCACTATGTGTTGGATGGCACTGTTATCTACTTGGTTTCCATTATTATTATTATTCTGATTTTCCTGGTTCACTTCGTTGTCCATCTGAATTTTAAAGATTTACCACGTATTAATATGAAGAAACAGTATTGGATGCGAATAATCACACAGCAACACATTGATCCAAAATCGTCGTCATTGCGACCTTTGCTCTATTTTATATTATGCATCTATATCTATTACAAATACAACTGGAATTAAAATACAATACTAGTATGCATTAATAACTATAGGATTATCTATTTTAGTTGATTATTATATATTTTTATAAAAACGTTTTTTTCAAACATACACACATAGGTATATTATTATTTTATTATTATTATTACTATCCCTGATAGGGGTTCATCCAGTATTGCATGTTACGCTCGTCATATTTCCAGACGAGTCGCTCCCCTATCTGTCTCATCCTCTCACTTCCTTCTAAAATCTCCTCACCAAAGGTGCGGGGTTCTTGCACATTCTCAGTGCTCATGGGTGGTGCGGGTGCTGGTATCGGGTCTGGGAAATGGGGCATGGGTTCTTCGTAAGGGTACGGGTTCTCTAGAATCTCCCTGATGTATTGGTCGTTATCAAAATAGGGGTCTAGAGGGTCAAGGTCTGGGTAGGGTGCTACTGGGTTTTGCATGGGTTCGTCTTCTAGTGGGTAGTGTTGTTGGTAATCCCTATGGTCGTCAAACCATGGGTCATAGTCTGGGGGATGGGGTGCTGGTACTCTAGGGATCTCAGCTGGGTCAAAAGCAGGCATTGAGATTTGGTTTTCTGGGTTGGCTTCAATTTCCATAGGTTGTGTGGGAAACAGTGGTAACAGCTGGGTTGCTATGAGTTGTTCTAGATTCGGGTCGGCTACTGTGATTGCTAGTAGGTGGAAGTTTGCTAGTCTTCTATTGATTATATCCTGTGTTTGAGAGTTCATTTCTCTATTCGCAGCTGGTAAAGCACGCTGCTGCTGAAGTTTTCTCATCCTTTTTCTACATTCGTGAGCTCCTCTGCTGAACCATCATCTCTTCTTGGGAGGGAATGGCTCTTCAGATTGTGCTTTGAACACGAAAATCCCTTCTTCGGTATCAACCGAATACCCCGAGGGGGTAGGCTGTGAAGAGGTTCCATCGTCCCTAGGTGAGCTGGACAACTGACGGTAAGCGTTTGAAGGTCTATTGTCGCTCATACTGTAAACTAACAAACTGTCAAATAACACAAAACAATAATATACAGATATGCACATAGTCACGTAGATTATTTCCTAAAATATAAAATTTTGGTGTCAGCAGAACACTTCTGTGGCTGAAATCAGTGGCTGTAGCTCTGATACCACCTTCTGTCGCAACCCCCGTCCCCTACCTACCCAGGAACGGGCGGCCTCGAGATCAGATTCAGTGGTATCGGTGTTTATCAATTTTGGCAGCGGAATTTACATCAGGACCGTAGTTAGGAAATATTTTATCAGAGTAAAATACCACATTTTTATAATACTAAACATATGGGAAATTCCCAAGTTTCCATTATAAACATTTTATCGGGATAAACCCTATTTTATTAAATAAAAACATCTTCTTTATTTAGGTAACTTTATAGCCACTTTTCCAAGCCTTCAGTGCTTTCCAGCTGGCTTCTATTTGGCTTTCACATTTTGTTACCTGAAACGCGTTTAAAAACATTTTGTCAGTGGGAAATACTAGTGAGTGAATCCCAATTAAATCAAGACAGGTTTTACCAGTTTACAGTTATTGAGGGCGATCTCGCAATTACATTTTTTTATATTTCTACTTTAATTACCACCCACGGTACTGTCAACCAGACTTGTGGTCATGTTACTACTCACAGTGTAGTAACAAATTTTGTATACAAAACCCCAACATACCGACGGATATTGTAGAATACAAATACTCAATCACTGTTTAATATAATGTAAAACATTTGAGGTTTTGTAAAAACAATTTGCAAAAAGGTTCACAAAAAGGAGATTACTCACATTGCTATCTTAGGGTTTTCCTTTGTGTTTTCCTGGTTATAATCTATTAATTAAACAATGCACACGCGTTAGTATAATAACCCAATATTTACATTAGTTATACCCTCCCCGAGACAGAATTCCAATGACTACGTCGGGCAGAACCTCGGCAGCCGTTACGGAGCACTAGATCAATTGGGCAGCGTATCTAATACGTAATCGGGGGTTATAATACTTACAACGAGGCAGGGCTTCGTTAATTAGGGGGTATAATGCCCGGAGATTAATTCTATTATAGAGAATCTGAGAGAGAATCGAAAGAAATGAACGAATTGGACTGAAGGCCGATGGCCTCCTTTTATAGTGTCTGATCGACACTTCCTCGTGGCCCGCGAAGGATGCTTAAGGGGTCTTCGCGCACCGCGACATAGGGTATGTAGGGCCTAGCTTAATCGACTCACAAGTGTAGGTCTGCCACGATCATGACACGTGGCGGCCCATGGGCACGCCTTCCAGTCTAGCTGTCGCGCCCCGCGTAGCCTGAAGACTAAGTCTTCGCGGCCCGCGAGCAACGATAGATTTTTGTTTTTATTTTATTTATAATTATATAAGGTATTTTGGTCCCGGTTTTCGTATACGGGGTGTATTTTAGGACGTATAGGGATATTGTAAATATATTAGGGGTGTCAAAAATATTTTAGGAGGGTTGTTATAGATCAGGGTTATGATCATTACATTTACATAACAGCTGGTGGAGTGTAACACCTCGTAAAATCACGACCAATGATGTGTTGACACGTGTACTAAACCCTAATAAAGTCAAACATTGACTATAAAGGACCAATTTTGAGAAAATCAAAAACTTTGAATGCGAAAGGACTAAAAGTGTCAACATGCTTAAACTAAGCCTCTGAATAACCTTACATGGTATTCGTATTCGCAAATGAGCCACTTGTTGGTCGAGAGGAGCCGTTTGGATAATTATTTGAAAGTTTGCACGTCGAAGGGTTAAAAGCGTCAACATGTTAATTCTTACCTCTGAGTAACCTTTTAATGAACCGAGAACTTCATGATAATTGATTACACTTTCGGGAATGCCTAGCATTGGCCATTTAAGGCTTTTACGCCAATAAGTGAAATTACGCACAAGTTTGTAAGTTAAAGGGGTTAAAAGCGTCAACATGTTTAATTATACCTCTGAGTGACCTTTTAATGAACCCGAAGCATCGTGATGTTTGATAATACTCTTGAGAATGCCTAATATGGATAACATAGGGCTTTGACACAATAAAATGATAATGCGCGCAAATTTGCGCGTTAGAGGGACCAAAAGCGTCAACTTCCAAAACTACACCTTTGAGCGACCATTTAAGAGAACTAGAGCGTCGTGATATTTGAACATACGCTCGGGAATGCTCAATATGGGCCACGAAAGGCTTAGATATCGTTAAACGATATTACGCGCTACTCTGTGCGACTAAGGGACTAAAAGCGACAATAAGCGAAACTTTGCCTTTGAGAATCTTTTTAAACAAACCAGGAACTCCGTAATGCTCAGCCGCATCCCTAAGAGTGCCTAAGGTTAACCGTTAAAGGTTTCGTACCCTATATTAAAATATTATGAGAGTTTAGAAACTTATGTGCCAAAAGTGTCAATATAATAATATAAAAGAAGCTCAAAACTAATGAGGGTCTGTTTTTGACAAAAGAGGAAACTGATGCCTGAATAAGCTTGCCTTCGTGGGCTGCCAGATTGCACATCAGCAGCAACATAATAAGTATTGTTATTGTTAGTTTATACAATTCTTATATTACAAACTTTTAAAAACGCTTAATAAGAAGACAGGGACTAAAAACAGCAAATGTGCCACACTTGAAGCTGGGCCAGACAGCCTCGCCGGCCATAAATCCCACTGGGCTGGTGTTACGCGGGCCGCCAGGCCCAACTGCAGCAGCAAACAGCTTATGTTGTGTTTATTGTTTGCGAAAAAATAAGACAGGGACCAACAGTACAGATCTGCCAAACTTATATTTGCGCCGGACCTCGCTGGCGGGCCGTAACCGCCGGGCCTGAGGCCTACGCGGGCCGCGAGCTACCCGAACAGCAGCAACCAGATTTGTTTTAAGGTTTTTTGTTGTTTCTTGAATACCACTCATAGCTAAATCATTTTTTAACAAACTAGGGACTTATACTGATTTTTAAAAACCAGCTATACACTAGTAATCATCCAAAGTTGTTCCTAGACACTTGTCAAGATCATATTACTTTCAAAAAACTATAAATAGGTGAGATCTTCAACCATTTTCACTTGCATCTATCCTTCCTTCTTCCTATCTCTCAATTCTAGAGGATCCTGAACATTTTGGAACCTCCTCTGAGTTTATTTCAGTCCCTAGGACCATACGTAAGTGTCCTTTCGTGACTAGTTTATTTTATTTGGCTTAAAAAGCCGAAAAGTCAAGCGTTTACGATAAACGCTTTGACTTTTATTTAGACCGTAAACGGTCAAGCCATTGTTCGCAAAAAACATGGCTACGTGATCGTAATTAGGTAGGTGTTAAACCCTCAAAAGGGCACCTCCTAAGAATCACGTGTGCTTTGTCTATTGACGAGTCAACGTAATATTGTTTTAAAAAGTCAACGGGCCAGTTCTTGAAATAATTGCGATATGAGTTTAGAAATGTTCTAAAATACGTTTTATCACTTAAACAACTTGGTAATAATTATTAGAACATGTGTAAACATGTTCGGCTCGTCAATTCCAGTTTTAGGGTCGGTTCGCAACCGAAAGTCGCGAAGTTTGACTTCTGCGTTGACTTTCGATTATGAACCGAATTAGATTAGTTTGTTACTAATTTTAGGTTCCATTATGATCGTAATTTAATGTAGCATAACCATATAAGGTTATATTACACGATCATATTAGAAATCTGAGTTTTTGCACATGTTCCGTTATTATGCTTAACTTTGACTATTATGCCCTTATAATGTAAAAACGAGATTTTTGGATATATGAGTATACCAATAGCTTTGTTACTAATTTATAAGCATGTCAAATTAATTTAACGTCATTTTCTGGTCTCAAACTAAAGTTATGCACGATATCGTAAAACTTAACTTTTTATTAATTAAATTACGCATTTGCGCATAAAACTTATTTAAACCCAAATTTTGGCACCAAACTCATTACCTAATGTTATGATATTATTTTTAGGGATTTTTGGAATGTTGGGTCAGATTAGATACTGACCATATCATTGAGTTCTCGTATAAATTATATAATTGATGATAATGCCCCATTTTCTAATAAATTGTGATTTGCATATAATTAACATGTCAACCCTTTTCCTACTGACTTAATATGTAAATAAAATATTTTAAGCATTCAAGGTTGGTCAAAATCTCATAATCACATAAATATCGCAAATATCGTCAATTATCGAGTTTTACGCTAATTAGGTGCATAGTATGGTTTAAAACCATATTTAGCACCCAAGACTTGTTACCTACTGTAATTATAAATAATTTTTAATATTTTTACAGTAGGTATAAGTCATGAACTCAGACTTCCAATTTTGTCCCTAAAAACATATGTGAAATGACCAAAATGCCCATACGGTGCATAGTTTGGCCATAAATGGTGAACCACACATATGTATGATATCTTACTGATTTAACCTTGTAAAATAAATATTTTTACAGAATGTTTTAGACCAGAACATCAGTTTATGTTTAAACCTCTTTTATAAATCCTAAAATGACCAAAATGCCCTTACGGGACTTAATTTGCTTTTAAAATCTTTTTGGGCATAATTGTTGATATCCTACTGATATCATAACATATTTAAAGCATAATAACTTATGAAACTTGTACATGACTCATCCGGCTACCCGTTATGCATATACGAGTTCGGTACGGTTTATGTAACTAGTTTGCATAAATTAGCCGAAACAGGTCAAACCTTATCATTTTAACTTCAAACTCCAGAATGTAATTATTTTACCCATATAATACAAGTCTCCATACTTGCCGGGTCTAAATTACATTCCAATTCGGTCATCACTTAATCCAGCGTTTCATGTCGTAAAGCTTTCTTTAAACTAACCGGTCTAAGTTTACAAGTTAAACAAAGACCCGTTAGGAATCTAATAGGTTAATAAAACCTTTGTTCCAGATTAGGAGCCCAGGTAAAAGATACTTGCACTTGTTTGAGTAGATAATACGGCTAAGTATACAAAACTTGCATTTTAAGCTCAGGTAAATACTTTTAACTTATTTTCCCTTATACGGGCTTGGGATACGGTAAATTATTACCGCTTGGTTGGGTGTGGAATATTTAATCGATTAGTGGTTAATTCATTGACATAACCCGTTTTAATCTGTGTTGTTTGATATATAAACATTTGGGGGTTAACGACCGTGTCCTGGATATCATTGGCATCATTTAAATGCAAATGGCTACGACCTAAGCACGGGGTGTAGGCATACACCTGACAGTTGCGATATGGTTTCTTTTCCCCAAAAAGGGAATTAAGATATAAGATATAACCACACGTGAGGATAACTCCTTGTAGGACTATATTAGTGGTGTGTCTATTAATCATGACTCAGCTTCTATCTCGGGCCCTGAACGTATGACAAACATGTAAATCTGTATACAAGATTATTTTATATAATTATCCCAAGTTATAAAAGAATCTTTTTGCCTTGTGCATTTAACCAATTTTCATAAATGTTTTCAAAAGAGTCGGTTAATTGTATTTACCAATGTAAACTGACGTATTTTCAAAAGGCTAAGTGGCAGGTACTACTCGTAATTGGCTGGGAGCTGCTTAGTGTTAATAAAGGATCTTGCAAATCCTTAGGATGCCCTAAAGTCTCCTAAACTTCATTTTGTACATTTTATAAAGATCCGCATGTGGATTTAATAGTGCAAGCTCGTATGTATTTATCCTTTTGGTATTTTCAGACATTTGGGTTTGTAATAATATTTTATATTCCAAGACTTCCGCTGTGCTATTCTGTGTATGTTTGACTATGACGATATCAATCTTACGTCACGATACTCCCCATCGGGCTGAGCGGTAAATATCGGGGTGTGACATGGAGCTTTTAACAACTCTGATTCTTACTCATCCGATTATGCTTTTACAGCTAATGGAGAAAACCAGAATTCTGACAATCTGTCCTTTGAACTCAATGATCTCCAGCATTTTGATCCAACTGATCTGGAGGAGATGGATATTTTGCACCAACTTGCACTGCTGAGTGTTAGAACCAGCAAGTTTTATAAGAGAACAGGGAGAAAATTTCCAGGGTTACATGGGAACTTGAAAGTAGGGTTGGATAAATCAAAGATCAAATGCTACAAGTGTAATAGGTTAGGTCATTTTGCTAGAGAATGTAGGAGTCAAAACAGTGGACCAATCATCACACATCCTAGCCCTAGACCACAAAATAACCAAACCACTGTGCAGTATTCCCAATATGCCCCTGCTGCTCATGTAAACACTGCTCACTATGCACACCCTGCAACACCTGTTCCTGTGCACTATGTCCAAACCACTGTTCCTCAGATACAGTATGTCCAGGCCCTAGCTCCATAGGTTCAGGTGCAACAAGTTACACCTTAATAAGCTACACAAACAGCTGTTCAAACATATCAGAAAAGCTTTTTCACCCAAGGCTTTGTTGATTGGAGTAGTTTGCCCGAGGATCTAGGTGATGAAAACTTTGCTCTATATGCTGAGAATGTTGTTTCTAGTGATGAATTCTGTTTTGTAGCATTAGAGTCAATTCCAGAAGAGCTGGAAACTGAAGAAGGAACATCCAATGCAGAAACAGTGGATACAATTGCTGAAGCAGTGGTTACTGCTATTGTTGGTGAACAACTGTTGGAAGAAAATTCAGAACCCCTGTTGGAACCATTGTCTGACCCCTGGTCTGCTGAAGAAGAGGAAAAGAAGCAAGAAGAAAGTGAGGAGAAAAATCTAGAAGAAAGTGAACATGTCTGTGATTGTGCCTTGATGGCTGCAACTAAGGTATTACCACAGGTTCTTAAAAACCTTTGTTCAGACAAATGCATTATAGCATTTGCAAACATCAAGGAGGTGAATGAAAACCTTAGAGATAAACTGTTAAATGATGAGTTACAATTTGAAAAATCTTTAAAAGAATTGAAAATCAAATTGTTAGAAAAAGAAAATGAGATTTGCAGCCTCAAACATGAGCATAGCATAACCAAGGACCAACTTCAGGCAATGATAGAAAAATATCAGTCCTGCAAAAAGGAGTTGGAATCCACCCAAATCACATGTGAAAAATGGGTGGAATCCTGCAAAGGTTATGAAGTTATGCTTGAAAAACAGATTAAAAGCAATGTAAAATTTGGCATAGGGTTCAGAAAACATGACCAAGTTGAAAACACTGCTGCAAATGAATCTGTTCAAACCATTGTTGAAATCATACCCACCAACAAGGATGGTCAAGAAGTTAAAATAACTGATAAAAGTGGCAACAAAATCACTCTGGAAAGATCAGTGGGGTCCTCAACTTTTGAGGAGATTGAGAAATACCAATTCAAACCCACATTGTCTGATTAGTGTTACCGCCTTGAAAATTTTAAACCCATGGACTTCACCACTGTGGATGGTGTCAAAGCTCCAAAGGCAAAGGTAATTCCTCTTAAGGACATCCCAACAGTAGTTCTAAACTCTGTTGCAAAGGAGTCTGAAAAGAAGAAAAGGAAAGAAAAGATTAAAAACTTGTTTTGTGACTTTTGTGAAAAGAAAAATCATTTGATCAAAGATTGTTTTCATCTAAAAGCTTATGACATTAACTGTCACACCCCTTTCTAAGGCGGAAGCATGAGGTGTGATCATGAAAGGTTCTCATTGCATACGAATGGTAAACATACTACATGCTCGTAAAAATAACATCAAATGCCAATGACATTACATAACTGAAAACATAGGTTAAGTGTTTACATCACAAGACAGCATTTTGTTTGATAATTTAAAACTTTATTCAAAGATAAACATCAACAACATCCAAGAGCAAGAGTAAGACCGCGCGCACAACCACTTTAGTTACCTGAAATACATGTGAGTTTTTGGAAAATCGTCAACATAATGTTGGTGTAAATTCATGCAGTTTTTGTATTGAACGTTTGTATACTTTGTATGTAAACATGGTATGTAATTTGTATAAATCAAGTATTCCTGTATGTATCGAGATTGTTAATGGGTTGCAAGGCCATTAACATGTAACACGACATAGGAAGCATCCAAACCATAGGCATTTTTCTAGTTGTCGATTCACGACTGAGACACAAAAGCACTAATTATCACCAAGAGTGTGGCTGCCCGAAAACCCATTAGATCTAACCTTTTGTTCTGCGGTCTTAGTATGTACACGATTAATGGTGCTTCTGGTACCCTATTCGTGACACGATTTCAAGTATCATTCCTTAGTTCTTGTATCAATCATACCATAACACATGTATTTTCCCCAAGTTTAAAAAGTATGTAAAAGTTTAAATGTGGGGATATGAACTCACTTTTCTGTAAACATTTAGTAACATGTACTTCACCCCCGAAGCTATAAAATTGAAAACAGTTAAAAGAAAAGGGGGAGCATGAACTCACAACTTTGCGTTTCTTGCGCCGTAAACTTCACCGGGTTTGCTTATATAGCGTCGTGACCTATACGTGTTTTATTAACGTTAGTCACTAGACTTGTATCGCAGAAGTACAAGTCACCATCTTTTATGTATTTGTTCTTTGTTGTTAAATATAATTCATATTTTTAACTATGTATCTTACTTATATTATTTTCACAAAAATAAATATAAGTATCTTGTATTTTTCACCCGAGTTATGTATTTTTGTCCAAAACTTCATCTTAAGTTCGTAACTTGTCCGAGTAACATAATCTATTAAGAAATATATTTTCATAAATATATTCTCTTGTATTTGTCTAAACATGTTGTATGTGTATTTTGTATTTTGTATTTTCACTCCTTAGGAGTATTTAGTGTATTTTCAAGTCCTAATACACTATTACATATAATACATACTACATACACTTAGCACAAAATTTGGTGATCAATAAATATATATTTTTTCCTCAAAAATATACATACTTAATATCAATTTTTATCTTGAAGAAATCATCATTTCTTAACTTGAAGTTTACATAAAAATTAGGGAAACCTTGGTAAATATTTTTAGGTAAATTTTTAGGGAATAAGTTTCACCCAAAACTTATATTTTTCTAAGTGTCAAAATTTTATAGAAATTTTGACATAGTTTCCCCTAAAAATGAAGGTTTCCCATGTTTTCAAAACATGTGTTTATTTTCTTTTAAAATCATCACAAGAATCAACAATTCATTCAACACTTACCGAGTGTCAAAATCAAGTAAGTTATATACATCATGAACTTGAAGTTTTTGTAAAAACTTGTAGTAACTTACCATGTTATTTAGTAGGTTTAGTTACCCTTTAAAACATATTTATTTGTTTGTAAATCACATTATTAAACGATTTGGTCCTTTACAACTTGTAAGATGATTTTTCTAAAAATATTTCTCTTGTATTTTTCTTGTTACAAACATGTTTCTAGTCTTGTTTAAACACTAAAAATATTATTAGTTTACTTAGAAACCATGACTTTGTAAATCTTGTAAATAAACTTGGTTTCTTGGGAAAATTATTTTTGTAATCATCTATTTACAAGATTTGTATTTTGTTTGAATCATCTTTATATATGAAAACATTTTCATCATTCAAGTTCATGAAGACATAAAGCATGAAGATCTTAGTCTTTCACAAGATCACCACTCTAACTTACAAGATCATGTGTTTAATCACAATCTAGTAGGTTTCTTATGATGTCTAACATCACTAACACAAATCATCATTCATCAAGAAGCAAATCATCATCATTTACATGTATTCTTATGTATTTAACCTTATGTTAAAGTATCATGATCATGTTCTTTTGTGTTCTTGTGATTAACAATATTCATCATCTTTTAACCATCAAAATATGAAGTAACAACAAGTGATAAGAAGCTTACAACTAGCACAAGGGCTAGGGAAGAACACAAGTGGTTGAAGATGACAAATGGGTTGGTTAATAGCAAATGAAGAAGGTTCTTCAAGATCCACAAGCTCCACACTTCTCAATCTAGCTTCTAACACCTTGTGAGGACTTAAGATTGCATGAAAGTTGAATGAAGGTGGTAGTGATGTGGGTGGTGGTTCACGGCCGTGGGTAAGAGAGGGAGAGGAGAAGAAGGTTGATGTTGGTGAGGTCTTGATCTTTTGTGCCTACTTATAACCATTTCATATATTCTCACAATCTTTACAAGATCCTATAATATCTAAATGAATCCAAGAAATATCATATGCAGTCTAATGAGATCAAGCAAGATCACACAAGATCAAGGGTGGGTCCACACCCTTTGTGACCGTGAACAATATAGGGGGGGGGGGGGTAAAGTGTAAATTTCAATCCCTAATTACATAAATAAGTAAGCTTTCAAGTGTGAAGTTTAGGGATTTAATGTGTTGTTATGTTATAAAAGGTGTTATGGTGTTCGGGGACCATAACTAGTTCAGAAACATTAAAACAATGCTTCTAGTATAATTTTGATGTTTCGGGTAATGTCCGGTTATTCGGTTAGATAACGGTTCGTTAAAGTGCTAAATTGCATCGTTTAGTGTCTTTTAAGTACTCTTTTGTGACACTTATTATTCTCGACACTTAGGAAAGTATTCTGGATCAATTAGTCATATTTTTACATGTTACTAACTCAATAAAATGCTGAATTTTGCTGAAATTTATGAAATTCAGCATTTAAAGTAGGGATGAGCATATCGGTATTCCGTACCGTACCGTACCAATACCGATACCGACTAATACCGATCCCGACTTTCACCCAAACTAGGTACCGATACCGATACCAAAACATGTCGGTTAGGTATCGGTACGGTACGGTATCGGTATTATACCGTATTTTGAGGGTCGGTATCGGTATAATACCGATACCGTACCGTACCATACCGAAAACGCCAAAATGTGGATACCGATCGGGATACCGATACCGATCGGTACGGGATCGGTACGGGATCAGTATGGGATCGGTATTGGTATTCATATGCTCATCCCTAATTTAAAGTGTGTTTCGGGTGCTTTTTGGTGCATATTATAGCTTCCGGAACGTCTATATGTTAACCCTTGCATACATATTTGGGTTTTAATGTATTTTAGACGTTGGACCTACACCTAGGCCCCAATTCTATTGTCTAACTCCTTTCTGCAGAATTGTTGACACAATGTGTCTTACCGGTGAGTTTACTGGTATTTCTGACGCAACGCTAATCATTAAAGCATAAAGCAATATTTGTAGTATAAAACGTGCATGAATTCACAAGTATATCATGTAATCAAACAATGTTGACATTTAAGCACATAATTGTAGTTTATCAAGTATTAATTAAATTGTACGGAAATTACCGGTTTTGTGCCAGTTGTCACAGTCTCCCCCCGTTAAAAGAATTTCGTTCCGAAATTCAGGCTGATCTATCTCTCGCAGGAGTTTTCTTGAACAGGTGGGGGTACTTTTCTTTAAACTGGTCTTCACGTTCCCACGTGTACTCGGGTCCGTTCTTAGAGTTCCAACGTACTTTGACAAGTTTGACACTGTTCCTTCGGGTCTTGTTGACTTTCCAGTCAGTAACCTCAACGGGTTGTTCTGTAAATCGGAGGGTGTCGTCAATATGCACTTCATCCACAGGGATGATCACTGTTTCTTGGGTTGGACTCTTCTTTAGGTTGGATACATGAAACGTATCATGTACTCCGTTAATTTCTTCTGGTAATTCCAACTTGTAAGCCACGGTACCAATTCTTTCCAAGATTTTGAATGGTCCGATGTATCATGGATTCAGCTTTCCATGTTTTCTGAATCTTACTACGCCCTTCCAAGGTGAGACCTTCAACAAAACTTTGTCTCCCACCTCGAATTCTAATGGTTTCCATCTTCGATCAGTGTAGCTCTTTTATCGATCTCGAGCCACCTTAATGCATTCTCGGATCTGCATGATTTTGTCTGTTGTCTCTTGGACAAGTTCAGGACCAACCATACGTTTGTCTCCAGCGTCTGCCCAGCATAATGGCGAGCGGCACTTGCGGCCATATAGGGCTTCGAATGGTGCGGCTTTTATGCTCGTATGATAACTGTTATTGTAGGAAAACTCAAATAAAGGTAGGTGAGTATCCCAGCTACCGCCTAGCTCCATAACACATGCGCGAAGCATATCTTCCAGCGTTTGTATGGTTCGTTCGCTCTGGCCGTCTGTTTGCGGATGGAAGGCCGTGCTTAGATCTAGTTGGGATCCAAAGGCTTCCTGAAAGGATTGCCAGATCCTTGAGATAAAACGTCGATCTCTGTCTGAAATAATTGAGATAGGCACTCCATGACGTGCCACGATTTCTTTCAAGTACAACTCAGCAAGTTTTCCAGTGCTATCCTTCTCTCGGATCGGTAAGAAATGCGCAGATTTCGTCAATCGATCAACTATCACCCATATCATATCGTGCCCCCTGGGGGTCCTGGGTAATTTTGTTATGAAGTCCATCGAGATTTGCTCCCACTTTCACATGGGTATCTCGGGTTGTTGCAGTAGACCGGGCGGTTTTTGATATTCAGCCTTAACCTTAGCACAGGTTAGGCATTTTCCAACATAAATAGCAACATTGCTTTTAAGTCTCGGCCACCAATAGTAGTCCTTCAAGTCTTGATACATTTTGTCCGATCCTGGATGGATCGAGTATCGCGACTTGTGAGCTTCATTAAGGATTACTTCTCGAATACCACCATAGAGCGGAACCCAAATATGCCCCTTAAAGTATAAGGTTCCCTCTTTGTTTGGCACCAAATTCTTCAGCATACCTCGGAGGTATTCAGCTTTACGATTCTCCATCTTAAGGGCTTCTTGTTGTGCGTCACGAATGCGTGCAGTGAGGTTCGTTTGAATAGTCATTTCCAATGCTCGAAACCTTAGGGTCTTAACCCTTTCTTTCCGACTTAACGCATCTGCTACAACATTTGCCTTTCCAGGATGGTACTTAATCTCACAGTCATAATCGTTCAGTAACTCAACCCATCGTCGCTGACGCATGTTTAATTCCTTCCGATCAAATATGTGTTGCAGACTTTTGTAATCTGTGAAGATTGTACATCGAGTACCATATAAATAGTGTCGCCAGATCTTCAAGGCGAACACCATTGCACCTAGCTCTAGGTTATGAGTGGTATAGTTCCTTTCATGCACCTTCAATTGTCTTGAAACGTAAGCGATGACTTTTTGGCATTGCATGAGCACACAACCCAAACCTTGATGCGAAGCGTCGTAGTATACCACGAAGTCTTCAGTGCCTTTGGGTAAGGATAGTATCGATGCATCGCATAGCTTATTTTTGAGCAGTTGGAAGGCTTCTTCCTGCTTGTCACCTCAGTCGTACTTCTTGTCCTTCTGCGTAAGGGTAGTCAGCGGTTGAGCTATTTTAGAGAAATTCTCGATAAATCGCCTGTAATAGCCCGCTAAGCCCAAAAATTGTCGAACTTCAGTTGGGGTTTTGGGGGCTTCCCAATTCTTTATTGCTTCAATCTTAGATGGGTCTACATGAATGCCCCTCCCGTTCACAACGTGACCAAGAAACTGTACTTCGCGAGTCCAGAATTCGCACTTTGAAAACTTTGCATAAAGTTTCTCTTTCTTCAGTAGTTCCAAAATGGTTCTGAGATGTTGCTCGTGCTCTTCTCTCGTTCGTGAGTAAATCAGGATATCATCGATAAATACAATCACGAATTTATCGAGATATGGTTTGCATACGCGGTTCATCAGATCCATAAATACCGCTGGCGCGTTCGTCAATCCAAATGGCATTACAAGGAATTCGTAATGCCCATAACGCGTTCGGAATGCAGTCTTTGGTACGCTTTCCTCTTGAATCCTTAACTGATGGTATCCAGATCGAAGGTCGATCTTGGAATAGTAGCTCGATCCTTGCAACTGATCAAATAAGTCATCAATCCTCGGTAGTGGGTACCGATTCTTGATAGTGAGCTTGTTCAGTTCTCTATAATTGATACACATCCGCAGTGTTCCATCTTTCTTCTTCACGAACAATACTGGAGCTCCCCAAGGCGAGAAGCTTGGCCTTATAAATCCTTTATCCAACAACTCCTGGAGTTGTGTAGATAATTCTTGCATCTCGAATGGTGCAAGCCGATAGGGTGCCTTGGCTACAGGAGCGGCTCCTGGAACCAAGTCTATATGGAATTCGACTTGTCGTTGCGGAGGTAGTCCTGTCAGATCTTCGGGAAAAAATCAGGGAATTCCTTTACCACAGGAATGTCTTCGAGTTTTGGCTCCTCAGCCTTCTTATCTACAACGTGCGCCAGGAAAGCAACACATCCTTTCCTTAAGCACTTCTGTGCCTTCATTCAACTGATGATTCGCAGAGGCGCGTCTCGTTTTTCTCCATGCACGATGAGAGTTTCATCATTCATCAAATGGATGCGAATGATTTTCTCGTGACAAACAACTTCAGCCTTGTTCTTGGACAACCAGTCCATTCCGACCACTACATCGAAGCTACCCAATTGAATAGGTAAGAGGTCGATGCTAAATTTTTGCTCACCAAGTTCTAATGTGCAACCTTTAACAACTTCGCCTAATTCAACAAGTTTACCATTGGCTAGTTCTATGGAATAAGGAATATCTAATCTACTAGATTCTATTCCAAGCATACGTTTAAATTCCACTGACATGAAGCTATAATCGGCACCAGTGTCAAATAATATGGACGCAAAGTGATTGTTAACGAGAAACGTACTGGTGACCACATTAGGGTCCTCACGTGCGTTCTTTGCTCCAATCACAAATGCCCGACCCTGAGCATTGTTCCCCATTGGGTAATCTTTTATGAAATGATCCTTGCTTCCACAACCAAAGCATCCTTGGTTCTGCCCAGCTCCATTACCATTCCGGTTACCATTGCCATTTCCATTTCCATCATTGTTTCTATTACCAGCACCGTTGCGGTTTCCGTTCCCGTTCCTTTTTCCTTTTCCCCAACAATCCTCAGTATGGTGACCCAGTTTCCACACTTGTCGCATTTTGGAATGCGACAAACTCCTTCATGATGACGCTTGCACTGGTTGCAGGTGGGCAGAGTGCCCAGGTATCTTTTGGCAGGAGCGTCATTCATGGTTGCAAGAGTTTTCGCCTCCTGAGGTGGGTTGGGGTCACGCTTCTTGTTGTTGAAACCCTTGTTGTTGCTGCGAGTTGCCTGATTCAGACTTGGATGTTTCCTTTTCTTGTCACCAGACGACTCAGCATGCGTCTCGGTCTTTTCAGTTGGGTTTAGTGATAACTTCTTCATACGAACAGCATCTTCAGTAAGGTTGACAGCCAGAGTTACAGCCAGAGTAATCGTTGCAGGTTTGGCCGAAGTTACCATGCTGCGAAACTCCGGAGCCAATCCCCAGATGTAGCATTCAACGCACTTAAATTCAGGAGCCACCATGTAGGGGATCACTCTAGACAAATCGTGGAACCTTCAGGTATAACCAGTAATGTCAGCACCTTCCATGGTCAAATGCCAGAACTCAGTCTCCAACCTTTGGAGTTCAGCACGTGAGCAATACTTTTCTCTCATGCGTTCCTTTAGTTCATCCCACGTCATGCCGTACACAGCATCATCACCCAGAGTTTGGACTTGAAATTCCACCAAGTCAAAGCTTCATCAACAAACAACCTGGTAGCAAAAGTGACTTGCTGATCCGCGGAACACTTGCTCATATGGATAGTTGCATCAGTCTTCTCCGTCCAGCGCACAAACGCCACTGCACCTCCAGTGCCATCGTAGTTCAGTGGTTTGCAGTCGAGGAACTGCTTGAAAGTGCATCCTTGAGCTGTGCTTCCTCCAGATGTATCTCCCTGCCCATTACGTCTAGCATTGCTTGGTCCTCCACTTTGTTCGGTGCGGTTCGCCTCGTATTAGGCGATAGCTGCGGCGATCCTTTCCTCCAGTAGGGCGTTCAGTTCTTCAGTAGTCCTCGGCAGAGGAGGTGTTAGTGCATTAAGTGTCTATCGCCTCCGTCAATCAAAATCGTAGTAGAAACCGAAGAATGCAAGACTTGATGATGTTACTAGTTAGTAAAGGCAAGGTGGCAATTTTGTAAATAATGAGATTTCTCATTATAACCTTGTGCCTATAAATAGGAGCTTTAGTTGTAAAGTTTAAGACTTTTGGCTCATTTGGAGATTTAGAGATCTAATCCTAGAGAGAGAAAGTCTCTCCACGTGATTCACAACTTTGTACACGACATCATATCAATAGAATCACGTTATTTGTACATTCTTGTGTGTTCGGTCACGCACGTTCACGGATTCCGCACGTCGAACGTTCGTTACGCAATCGTACGGTGTCAAAACCGGTCCTACAAGTGGTATCAGAGCTAGGAGCTCGATTGCGCTGACCAAACACGTAAATTCGTACCAGATTTCATCGATTTCAGACCTGATTTTCATCTAATTCTTCATATTCTACTCATTTTTCACGTTTTTAACGGTGTTTTGTCAAATTGAACGGGTTTTTACGGTCAGAATCGGCTGATTTTTTGATATGTTGTGCGAAAACATTTGATTTACAACCCTACCAAGTTTCAGATCCAAACTCCTTGCCGTTTAGGAGAAATCGAAGGTTTTCGGTCCGATTTCGCGTAGTGACATCAGGTAGGTTCGCTTATAGTGACATCAGGTAGGTTCGCTTATAGTGACTTCAGGTAGGTTCGCTTATAGTGACATCTGGTAGGTTCGCACATACGGACATTCTGGTTTCGCTTATCTGTCAAGTACTGGTTCGCTTATTTGGACATTGCCTGGTTCGCTTATTTGGACATTGCCTGGTTCGCTTATTTGAACATAAACTGATTTCGCTTATCTGTCAAAGAACTGGTTTCGCTCATGTGAACCAATCAGTGATTCCGATCAAGTGACTATTTGATTCTGCTTGAACGTGGTTTAATTCTGTGTGACTGTGCTGATGTCACGTGATACATATCATTGAACAGTGTGTTTTTGACTGACTAATACTTATCGGCCCAATCAATTAATAAAATCAAAAGTAATTGTCAGTTGGTCACGTGAACTTTTTGAATCAAGCGATTGCATGTGTTTTGTTTGTATGTGTTGTGTGCAGCCAAATTAAAATGCACATATTAAAGTGGTGTCGGCTATTAATAATTTTGCAAGTGAATTGAATATTAGCCCAATGAGATTGTGTTGATAAACAAATTGTTGGCCACTAGAATTTAATAGGTGTTATCAGCCCATGTGAGTTAGTAAAAGTGAGGCCCAATCATAATAATCATAACAATACATTAAAGAAATCGGCCCAATTATAAAAATCAACATTTAGATCCGATCACGCTCATTCATAGTGATTTCACCCGAAAAGAAAAATTGAAACGAGTCCGTGAATCTTTGACAACGAGTCTTAGATTGTATTCATCAAACGTACACTGTTACGTATTCAGTCCGTTTGAACTGATTGCTTGTTTGTTTGTTTGCAGAATATTCCGAGGTAATTCAAGGTTATAAATTCATGGCGAAAAACGACGAACCTATTCCGTGGAAAGACGATAGAACTGAAGAGCAGAAATATCAATACAGAAAAATGATTGCTGAAAACAAAATAATTAGAATATCTCGTATCTATCTGGAAGCAAGGAGAGCAAATAGATGGGATCCGGACAGAGAGTGTTATCTTGATGAATATGGAAATATTGCGATTGATGACAAAACGCTTGATATCGAAGTCATAATCAAAGAGTATAAAGAGGAAGATGATTATTGGCAAAGAAAATGGTGGGGAGATGAAGAAGAGAAAAAGAAAAAGAAAGAGTTAATAGATGAAATAGAAAGAAACTCAGAAAATATAAGTTTGGATGTGTTTCTTGAAATAATCAAAAGATTTGAAAATGGAACGACAAAGAATGAAGAAGAAGAAAAAGTTGAAATTTCAAAAAGTGAAGCTGGTTGCTCAAAATGTGAAAAATCCGAAGCAGAAAATGTCAATCTCTTGAAAGATGTGGAGAATTTGACATTGGAAAACAAAGCTTTGAAAGGCGAGAAGAAAGCTGATAATGAACAGATTCTGGAGTTGCGCTTGAACTGTGAAAAACTGAAATCTGAAAATATTAAACTGTTGAGTGATGTAAACAGTTTGACATTGGAAATTAACAATTTGAAAGAAAAAGAAAAAGATTTTGGAAAAATCAAAATTGAAAATGAAAACGTTTCTTGGATAAAATTGGAAAATGAAGCGTTAAAAGAAACGAAAAAGATTTTCAAAGTCAAATGAAGGTCTTAGAAGATGAAAAATCTGTTATTTTTAAAAATAATCTTGAAAAACAGATTGAAATAAATTGTCATCTTCAGAAAATCATTCGGCTTGAAAATGAAGCTGAAATTGCTCGAAATAAAATTAACGAGCTTGAGAATAAATTGAAAGGTTTTGTGAATTCTACATCACATGTTTGTCCAAAACCGATCAATTCTGTTCCAATAAGTGACAATGTCACAAATTTTGACAAAGTCAAAATTGAAGATTGCGATGACAAGGCTGATGATGAAATAGAAAAAGAAAAGAAAAGAAAAATATTTTTAGAATTACAAGAAAAATTTCAAAATACTGTTTTGCACTCTACTGAAATAGGTGAATGCTCTAAGCAAAAACCTGTTAAGAAGATTGTAGAACAGAAACAAAAAGTTAAAAATTTGAAAAAGTTTAAAAATGAAAATAAAAGCTCATCAGATAAGTCATCCAATCATTATCAAAAATTACAAAAATCTAAAAATGAAAACTCACAAAATGTTGGTAATAAGTGGTGCAGGTTTGACCACAGTGCTCAAAAGCCAAATCCAGCATTGAGGAGGAGAAATGACTATAACCAAGCCAAACAATGTTATGATTTGAAGGTTTGGACTGACAGAAGTGGATGGTACGATAACAGAGTGTGCTACACCTGTGGTGTGAGAGGACACATTGCTGTTAACTGCCAAAGTTGGAATTATGAGACAAGAAGATGCTATAATTGTCATATCAGAGGACATATTGCCAGAGATTGCTCAAGGAGATCAATGGGAAGATCGAGGGTTGAATCTCAAAGAATGGCAAAGAAACCAGTCAACGTCAAGCCCAAAGAACAGAAGGTTCAAGAACCTAAAGTTCAAGAAAAGAAAGTTAAACTTTCACAAGGGCAGAAAGACAGACTGCGAAAGAAAAAGAAGAAGGCGAGAGAGTATCTGGAAAAGATTTTGTCCTCGGATAAAACTGGTAATCTGAGAAAAAGTTCTGATGAATTGCTTTTCTCAACTACAAAGGCAAGCAAAACGAATTCATCAGATACAAATCTGAGGACAAACGGGAAAGAGAAAAGGAAGTTAAAGAAAGAAAAATTAACTAAGCAAAATGATAACCAATCAAAGAAAGTTAATTTTTCAGACAAAATCTTGATCAAGGTTTTTGAATATAAAAGAGACCGTGAAAGTTTATTCATTTCACAGGCTAATAAATTTGGAAAACCTAGATCTAGTAAGAATTGGGTACCAATGAAGGTTGGCAATGAATTTGTTTCTAAGAAAACAAAAGAGCCATCTTCTGGCAATGAATTTGTTTCTTCGGAAATAAAGGAGCCATGTGTTGGCAATGAATCTGACTTTTTAAAGTCAGACAAGCCATGTTCAGGCAATGATTCTGGTTCGTCAAAACCAGAAGAGCCATCTGTTGACGTAAAACTGTCAAACCCAATAATGGTCAGGCTTAGGTAGATCTTTTCAAATGAAAAACCTGACTTGCCGGAGTTCCCAGGTTGGTAAGCGTGGAACATGAATCGGCACATTTCTTGAGAAATTTCACTCTGGTGATTTTTCGCCTTACATGTGGTAAATCAGGGACATTAAGTTGTACTTGATTTCCTACAAGTGTTTGTGTTGATAGAATCTTGAACTGTTAAATCTTTCAAAATGGTTAAAGGAGAACAAAGTGATGAAGTAATCCCCTAACCAACAAGTGATTTGTTAATTCAACAAAACTAATTTTCCGGAAAAACCATTTGATTAAAACAAACTTAAGTGTTTTGAAATCATAATGGGAAAATAATTTGTTGACAGGGGGAGTTCTGATTGTTAAGCCGAGTGAATGGCGAATTGAAGCAATTTGATATCAGTTTGTCACGTTTCTTGTATAGTTTGTTTTCAAATTTTCTCAGAAAATCAAAATTGAAACATATTTTGATTTTAGGGGGAGAAAAATTTTTAAAAAAAAATTTGAAAATTTGAAAATGTCAAAAACATTGAAATAGCAAAAATTGAGTTTTGGTGTATAATAGAGGAAATGATAGTACATCAGTAGACGATCACAGCATGCTAAAGATATGGAAAGTTAAAAAGTGATAAACGGTCTCACTGATGATATGCCAGTAGGTTTTTGCACATTCAGTAGATTGTGAAGAGATATAAACCTAAATTCAAACTTGCTTATATTGTGGGTAACATCTCTCGGATATATGGGTAACCCTTGAAATCTCGTTTGAAAGATTCCTTTTTCTGATATACTAGGTCTTTATACTCAGTGATATCTGGGGTATTATTCCGGGACTTCTGCTGTACGGTAGTTCTGACCTAGTCCTCGAATAATACTTTCTGCAAATGCTTGAAACATAGCATCACCCTCAGCATAAATGATAAGACAATAAAATTGCTTAGCAATGCTGTTGTAAAAAAGATCCTCTAAAGTGGACACACCCACAAGTTGAGTCATGATCTCTCTGCTGAACGATGGTTCTGACCTGAGCTCTCATGATTCTTCATAATTTATTACCCCTTACAGATATCATTTGTGTTATAATTGCATGTAAGACTGAATATTGGGATCTGGATACGGGAGTATATTCTGAGGTGGGGCACGCGATTAAGTTTAAGTGCTTAAGACATTAAATTCATATCTCGAAGCAGTTGAACTTTGTGTGAAAATTTAAGTGGACCAGTATACTGACAATCTAAGTGAATCATTTAGAACTTAAAATGATTAAAGCTTAACGGTGTTAGTGATTTGTCTCATAAACTGATATGATTCTCTTACACAAACTCACAAAAATATTGTTTGTATATATTTGTTTACTGCATTTCATTCAAAAACAAAAATCCAAAAAGATTTTCGGAGTGTTTTAGCATAAAATTTTGAAAATTCAAAAAGATTTTCGACAACTGATGTTGAAGAGCTGATATTCAAAATTCGAGTGCTAAATATGATGAACTACATTGGATTGGGAGAATATGTTGAAAATTTTGAATGTCATATACAAATGTTTTGAAAGATTGTGTGTTTAGTTAATCAAGGTCATTCATTTGAACTTGATGTAACTAGTATGTTTGTTGTTTAAATGATGTCTACCTGTAAGTTTATTAAATTCAACTATTATAAATTTGTGAAACTTATGTTGAGGTAGAGAATGTGCAGGTTAACCAGGTTTCAAATCCTGAGCAGATGCAGAACAAAGCCAGGAATTGATCCTGAACTTGTGAACTGATGAAAGCCAGACTACGATCCTGACAGCTGAGTCTAAGGGGGAGTCTGAAGACGAGCTCAACGCAAGAGGAAGCGTGGATTCAAAGAGCCAGATAACTATCTTGGAGGAGCTTGTATTCGGAAATCCAGGTGTCGATCCCAAAAGCATGGAAGCTTGACGAAAGGGGGAGCCTGAAGAAAGAGTCTACCGAGAGGGGGAGCAACGGAAGCTCGTAGACAGATCCACGGGGATTCTGTTCGAAAAAGAGAAAGACAAGACGCTACGAGATTGACTACGGCAATATCCAAGGGGGAGTCTGTTAGTGTATTAAGTGTCTATCGCCTCCGTCAATCAAAATCGTAGTAGAAACTGAAGAATGCAAGACTTGATGATGTTACTAGTTAGTAAAGGCAAGGTGGCAATTTTGTAAATAATGAGATTTCTCATTATAACCTTGTGCCTATAAATAGGAGCTTTAGTTGTAAAGTTTAAGACTTTTGGCTCATTTGAAGATTTAGAGATCTAATCCTAGAGAGAGAAAGTCTAGAGAGAGAAAGTCTCTCCACGTGATTCACGGCTTTGTACACGATATCATATCAATAGAATCACGTTATTTGTACGTTCTTGTGTGTTCGGTCACGCACGTTCACGGATTCCGCACGTCGAACGTTCGTTACGCAATCGTACGGTGTCAAAACCGGTCCTACAGGAGGAGGAGGAGGGGGTTGGTCGGAACCTTGATTGGTCACAGCTCTCCTAGGTGCCATGTTCTGTCGGAACATAACATAACAGCGTTTAGACATTTGTTTGATATCGTCCTACGAGACAGTAGTAGTATATATATACACAGGCATATACCACATAAGTGACATCAAACAATCCGCCAAACGTATAAATCAATTCATACAGCAACAAGCATGCATAAATAGATAAATACTGGTTTGTCATAAGATATTCACCGAGTCTTTACACATATCAGGGCAACTTGTTACGTTATTGTTTGCGAAGTAAACAAACTGCATAAGGGTTACATCTCCCCAAAGTACAAGTTTAATATATGTAAAGGACAAAATATCTTACTTCACATTGGGGTTCTTGTCTTTATACCCTATATTATTACTCCAACAGAGTATTTATAATAGGCTGGGGGAGGGGTGAGGGTATTCACGTTTGACCTTTTCTTGTATTGAAGGAATCTCATTTGACACGTGACAAGACTTGCTGTGGTTTCTGTGCACTGAATTCCATAATTATGTATGCATCCATAATTACGTAAGTCCTTGCACAGTCCGCACAGTTCGTTTCATCGTCGGATCACTTCCTTCAGATAGGCAACTGTTTTCAGGTAAAGTCACGAGTACCTGAGATATTCTATTTCTAGTATATGTATATACCAATTATCACACATAGTTGCAAGTAATTTTCTAGTCAAAGTCAAGTGCTACTTCAGTGCACCCTAAGTCTCGTAGTGTCTTTTCTTGTCTCTTTGAAAACAGTTTCAGGTAGTGGATGTCGCGGAAAGTTTTATGCAATGAAAACTCTTTGAAAAATTGTTTTCAGGAAAGGATCCTAAAGATTGTAGTCTAGACTCGAGAAGGAATCCTGGTTCACTACAATCGCAGCTCTGATACCAATCTGTCACACCCCTTTCTAAGGCGGAAGCACGAGGTGTGATCATGAAAGGTTCTCATTGCATACGAATGCTAAACATACTACATGCTCGTAAAAATAACATCAAATGCCAATGACATTACATAATTAAAAGCATAGGTTAAGTGTTTACATCACAAGTGAACATTTTATTTGATAAGTTTACAACTTTATTCAAAGATAAACATCAACAACATCCAAGAGCAAGAGTAAGACCGCGCGCACATCCACTTTAGTTACCTGAAATACATGTGAGTTTTTGGAAAATCGTCAACATAATGTTGGTGTGAATTCATGCAGTTTTGTATTGAACGTTTGTATACTTTGTATGTAAACATGGTATGTAATTTGTATAAATCAAGTATTCCTGTATGTATCGAGATTGTTAATGGGTTGCAAGGCCATTAACATGTGACACGACATAGGAAGCATCCAAACCATAGGCATTTTTCTAGTTGTCAATTCACGACTGAGACACAAAAGCACTACTTGGTCCTAGTTATCACCAAGAGTGTGGCTGCCCGAAAACCCATTAGATCTAACCTTTTGTTCTACGGTCTTAGTATGTACACGATTAATGGTGCTTCTGGTACCCTATTCGTGACACGATTTCAAGTATCATTCCTTAGTTCTTGTATCAATCATACCATAACACATGTATTTTCCCCAAGTTTAAAAAGTATTTAAAAATTTAAAAGTGGGGATATGAACTCACTTTTCTGTAAACATTTAGTAACATGTACTTCACCCCCGAAGTTATAAAACTGAAAACAGTTAAAAGAAAAGGGGGAGCATGAACTCACAACTTTGCGTTTCTTGCGCCGTAAACTTCACCGGGTTTGCTTATATAGCGTCGTGACCTATACGTGTTTTATTAACGTTAGTCACTAGACTTGTATCGCACAAGTACAAGTCACCATCTTTTATGTATTTGTTCTTTGTTGTTAAAAATAATTCATATTTTTTACTATGTATCTTACTTATATTATTTTCTCAAAAATAAATATAAGTATCTTGTATTTTTCACCCGAGTTATGTATTTTTGTCCAAAACTTCATCTTAAGTTCGTAACTTGTCCAAGTTACATAATCTATTAAGAAATATATTTTCATAAATATATTCTCTTGTATTTGTCTAAGCATGTTGTATGTGTATTTTGTATTTTCACTCCTTAGGAGTATTTAGTGTATTTTCAAGTCCTAATACACTATTACATATAATACATACTACATACACTTAGCACAAAATTTGGTGATCAATAAATATATATATATTTTCCTCAAAAATATACATACTTAATATCAATTTTTATCTTGAAGAAATCATCATTTCTTAACTTGAAGTTTACATAAAAAGTAGGGAAACCTTGGTAAATATTTTTAGGTAAATTTTTAGGGAAAAAGTTTCACCCAAAACTTATATTTTTCTAAGTGTCAAAATTTTATAGAAATTTTGACATAGTTTCCCCTAAAAATGAAGGTTTCCCATGTTTTCAAAACATGTGTTTATTTTCTTTTAAAATCATCACAAGAATCAACAATTCATTCAACACTTACCGAGTGTCAAAATCAAGTAAGTTATACTACATCATGAACTTGAAGTTTTTGTAAAAACTTGTAGTAACTTACCATGTTATTTAGTAGGTTTAGTTACCCTTTAAAACATATTTATTTGTTTGTAAATCACATTATTAAACGATTTGGTCCTTTACAACTTGTAAGATGATTTTTCTAAAAATATTTCTCTTGTATTTTTCTTGTTACAAACATGTTTCTAGTCTTGTTTAAACACTAAAAATATTATTAGTTTACTTAGAAACCATGACTTTGTAAATCTTGTAAATAAACTTGGTTTCTTGGGAAAATTATTTTTGTAATCATCTATTTACAAGATTTGTATTTTGTTTGAATCATCTTTATATATGAAAACATTTTCATCATTCAAGTTCATGAAGACATAAAGCATGAAGATCTTAGTCTTTCACAAGATCACCACTCTAACTTACTAGATCATGTGTTTAATCACAATCTAGTAGGTTTCTTATGATGTCTAACATCACTAACACAAATCATCATTCATCAAGAAGAAAATCATCATCATTTACATGTATTCTTATGTATTTAAGCTTATATTAAAGTATCATGATCATGTTCTTTTGTGTTCTTGTGATTAACAATATTCATCATCTTTTAACCATCAAAATATGAAGTAACAACAAGTGATAAGAAGCTTACAACTAGCACAAGGGCTAGGGAAGAACACAAGTGGTTGAAGATGACAAATGGGTTGGTTAATAGCAAATGAAGAAGGTTCTTCAAGATCCACAAGCTCCACACTTCTCAATCTAGCTTCTAACACCTTGTGAGGACTTGAGATTGCATGAAAGTGGAATGAAGGTGGTGGTGATGTGGGTGGTGGCTCACAGCCATGGGTAAGAGAGGGAGAGGAGAAGAAGGTTGATGTTGGTGAGGTCTTGATCTTTTGTGCCTACTTATAACCATTTCATATCTTCTCACAATCTTTACAAGATCCTATAATATCTAAATGAATCCAAGAGATATCATATGCAATCTAATGAGATCAAGCAAGATCTAGTAAGATCACACAAGATCAAGGGTGGGTCCACACCCTTTGTGACCGTGAACAATATGGGGGGGGGGTAAAGTGTAAATTTCAATCCCTAGTTACATAAATAAGTAAGCTTTCAAGTGTAAAGTTTAGGGATTTAATGTGTTGTTATGTTATAAACGGTGTTATGGTGTTTGGGGACCATAACTAGTTCAGAAACATTAAAACAATGCTTCTAGTATAATTTTGATGTTTCGGGTAATGTCCGGTTGTTCGGTTAGATATTGGTTCGTTAAAGTGCTAAATTGCACCGTTTAGTGTCTTTTAAGTACTCTTTTGTGACACTTATTATTCTCGACACTTAGGAAAGTATTCTGGATCAATTAGTCATATTTTTACATGTTACTAACTCAATAAAATGCTGAATTTTGCTGAAATTTATGAAATTCAGCATTTAAAGTGTGTTTCGGGTGCTTTTTGGTGCATATTCTAGCTTCCGGAACGTCTATATGTTAACCCTTGCATATATATTTGGGTTTTAATGTATTTTAGACGTTGGACCTACACCTAGGCCCCAATTCTATTGTCTGACTGCTTTCTGCAGAATTGTTGATACAATGTGTCTTACCGGTGAGTTTACTAGTATTTCTGACGCAACGCTAATCATTAATGCATAAAGCAATATTTGTAGTATAAACGTGCATGAATTCATAAGTATATCATGTAATCAAACAATGTTGACATTTAAGCACATAATTGTAGTTTATCAAGTATTAATTAAATTGTACGGAAATTACCGGTTTTGTGCCAGTTGTCACATTAACAAAACAAGTACCATTGTGCCTTCAAAGAGCTGCACTATCTGTGGTAAAACAAACCATCTCACTCAGGAGTGTGTGTACCTTAAAACTTTTGAGGTCAAAAAGGAAGAGTACACTTCAAAAACATTCTTGAGTTCATCAAATTCACAAGCCAAAAAGCAACCACCATTTGTGCCTATCCAAACAGCTGAACCAAAACTCTGTTAAAAGAGATGTTCAAGTGACAGATGCACCCCCTGCCAATGTTGTAGAAGGCGCTAGGCGCTAGTCGGGCGGTGAGGTACCGCCTAGGGATTAATCGGGATTAATAGGGATTAATCGGGATTAATCGGATTGGACTTTTATATATAATTTTACATTTTTTTTATAAATATGTAGTTAATTTTATACTTTTTATATATAATTTTACAAGTTTAGGAACCATATGTAAACTAGTGCAAGATAGAGGGGCTAAATATCAAAATACCCAAACTTAATATACCCTAATCAAGTCCACAAGTCCACAAGCCGCCTCTGCCTCTTCTCTTCTCCTTCGATTCATCAGACACAAGTCCACAAGGACCACAACACATATCAATTTCGCTTCTTCTGGGTTGATTTTGAACAAGAGATACAGTTGCAGGTCTGATTTTGGTTCCAATTCGAGGTAAGAACTCATTCCACTCGATAGATTTGGTCCGACTTTGACCCATTATGATCCAATTTTGACCGACTAGTCCGATTTCATACGATTTTGACCGATTTCAGACGATTTTGACCGATTTTGACTTTTACCGCCTAATTTGACCGATTTGGGATAATCCGGGCGGTGGACCTCCGATCAGCGACTAGGCGCCGATTAATCGGCCGCCTAATCCGATTTCTACAACATTGCCCCCTGCTAACCAATACCAAAGAGGTAAAGGCCAACCACCATACCCAAGGGTCCCACATGTTTATGAGGCTTACACAAGGCCTTCTAAACCAAAGGTGAACAGACACCCCTTTGGTTATCAACAGCTGATAGGAAATGACCCCCAACGGTGGTTAGAGAAAAATGTTTCAAAAACTGCCCAAACCCCTGAGCTAACCACTGTTGAGACCCCATCTAAAGCCTTATTGGCTTTGGAGACCCTCCTGAACTATTTATTTACTTGATGTGCAGGGAGCTTCTGCATGCTTAGATAGTCTTTGGTATGTAGATAGTGGAGGCTCCAGGCACATGACTAGATGTAGAGCCCTACTCAAAGAATTCAAAACTCATGGAGGGGGTGATATATCTTTTGGTAATAATAGTAAAGGGAAGGTGATGGGATCTGGTACAGTACAGTCTGGAAATGTTAAGTTTGAAAATGTCAATTTGATTGACAATCTAAAATTCAACCTTCTTGGTGTCTCACAAATGAGTGACAAAGGTTATGGGTCATTCTTTACTAAGGAGTGTTATAGGATTGTTGGACCAGAAATGGTCAAAAATATTGAAGAAATGATAAAAACTGGAAAAACTCAACTTGTTGCTCAAAGGAGTGGCAATGTTTATGTAGTTGATTTGTCAAAAGAGAGCCCCAGGATTGATGCTTGTCTGTTCTCAGCTGCCTCTAACAAAGAGACAGAACTATGGCACAGAAGATTGGGGCACACAAATCTCAAGACAATCACTGCTTTGTCAAAACAGGGCCTTGTAAGAGGTCTTCCACAAAAACTGTTCACCTGTCCTGAGCATTGTGTTTCCTGTTTAAAAGGAAAACAACATGAAAGCTCATTTAAGTCCATTGAAGAGTCCAAAACAACCAAGTGCTTGCAAATGTTGCACATGGATCTGTTTGGCCCAGTAAAAGTCATGAGTCTTAAAAAGAAAAGATATTGTTTGGTAATTGTAGATGACTTTTCTAGGTTTACATGGACTTATTTCTTACATTCTAAAGATGAGACAACAGGCATTCTGCAAGACTTTGTCAAACAGGTTGAAAAGCAGTTTGACTTGCCAGTAAAAGTCTTTAGGAGTGACAATGGCACAGAATTCAGAAATAGGGAGTTGGATGAGTTTTGTGTGTCAAAAGGAATTGTAAGGCAGTACAGCATTCCAAGGACACCAGAACAAAATGGAGTTGTTGAGAGAAAGAACAGAACACTGATTGAGGCTGCCAGAACCATGCTTGCAGATTCAGGTTTGCCATTAACTTTCTGGGCAGAGGCTGTAAACACTGCCTGCTATGTCCAGAACAGAGTTTTAATCAACTCCAGGCATCAAAAGACTGCCTATGAAATTCTGTATAAAATCAAACCACTGTTCTCATACTTTCAAGTATTTGGCTGCCCATGTTTCATTTTAAACTTAAAAGACTCAATTTCAAAATTTACAGCCAAAGTATACAGTGGATATCATTTGGGATACTCAACCACTGCTAAGGCCTACAAAGTGTTCAACACTTGGACTAAGACAGTGGAAGAGACTTTGAATGTAAAGTTCAATGAACTTTCTTCAATGAAAATCCCTGCAAATCCTGCTGAGTTATTTGATCTTGATAAATTCACCTTTGAAAATGTTTCTGTCAAGACTAACAGTGCAGGTCCATCTCAACCACCTCCATCAGACAATGGATATGAGGTGATCATTCCACAACAAAAGTTCACATCCATTGCCAAAGCAGCAGATGTTCAAAATAGCTGTCAAAGCTCAACCACTTCTACATCAACAGTTGTTGACCAAAGTAGTCCTCAAACCCCTGCTTCCACATCCTCAAACACTGTTGATAAAAATATTCAAACAGTGGATAAAAATCAACATGTTTCCACACCAATTCCTCCTATTCCTCCACCTCCGTTTCAAGACACTGCTGGATCATCAAAGTCACCAACAGTTGTTAGCTCAGATGATTCACATCTGCAGCCCTCACCCTTAAATGCCATTGTTCCAGACAAAGGAGATTTGATCTTCTTGAAGTCACATCTACCTGACCAAATCATTGGCAACTTCAGTGAAGGGGTTCTCACTAGAAGTCAATCCCAAAACATCTGTCTTTTTGTTGGTTTTCTATCGCTTCATCAACCTGTCAAGTACCAAGAGGCACTGAAAGACAACAGTTGGGTGGAAGCCATGCAAGAATAGCTCCAACAGTTTAAGAGACAATACGTATGGGAGCTTGTACCACTGCCAGAGGGTGTGAGTCCTATTGGCACAAAGTGGGTCTTTAAAAATAAAACTGATGAAAGGGGCATTATTGTCAAGAATAAAGCAAGGCTAGTGGTTCAAGGTTTCAGACAGGAAGAGGGAATTCATTATGATGAAACTTTTCCCCTGTAGCAAGACTGGAGGCTATCAGACTATTCCTGGCCTTTGTTGTCAACCACAACATAAAGGTGTTTCAAATGGATATCAAATGTGCATTCCTTTATGGCAAGATTCAAGAAGAGGTATATGTTTGTCAACCTCCTGGTTTTGAGGATCCATTTAATTCAAATCATGTCTACAAGCTAAATAAAGCTTTGTATAGCCTGAAACAAGCACCTAGTGTCACACCCCGACCGCGTATAACAACGGACCGCGGCGGAAACGCCGGGGAGTGAATCGCGACAGAATTAATTGTTTCATAACCATGGCATACAAAGTTGTATTTTATTTATAAACAAAGGTGTTACATTGTTTCGAACAGGAAATTAAAGAGTTCAGAACATAATTAAACATAGTCTATCTTCTTTTAAAGCTCTAAGGCACAGGTCCGCCCTAGTATCATGATCAACATCCTATGGAAAAGCACCTGAAAACACATGTGAAAATAGGTACGTCAGCATAAAAATGCCTGTGAGATACATAGGTTTGTGAAAATAGGATTCATAACTTGTATTTGAGAAAATGTTTAGTCATGAACCTTGTAATATGCTTTGTCTTGTAAATCATTTGAAAAACGATAAGATCAGTTGATATGTATAAGTAAATGTAAGGTTAAATGAATAACCATGTAAAATGAGTTTGTATAAGATAAGTTGGTTGTAAAACAATGTCTTATGAAAAGTATGTTATTTGTATAAAATGTTATATGTATCAAACTGAAATGATTCAAATAACGTTACGCTATGTAATATTATACAAACACTTATATATAGGAAGTACCAGCGGCGTATCCACCATGTTTGTATCATATTACACACGTATCGTTACTTAATCATTTAATCAAACTAAACCATCAAGATGTAAAATGTTCATGTACAAACCAATTGTCAAGTGTTATTGTGTAAACCATGTCAAAATGTCTATGTCCAATGTAAACCACCAAATGTGTATATCAATGTCAAAATGTTTATGTTCAATGTAGATCATGTAATGTGAAATCAAAATGTCATGTATGGTAAGTGAAATGTATCAACTAAACCATATGTAAAATGCACAACAACAAGGTATTGAAGTAAAACACAGTTTAAATCAAAGTCATATTGTGTGTAACAAATGCATGCTATACTGATACAAACATTTATGCGGTATTGTTAATATGCATACATCCAAGCCTTGAGACTGAGGCGATAAACCTTTAAACAAATTAAAGATTTATCTAAATTATGTATATCGAATTCGGTCATTCCTTTCTGTCCCCTTTCCCTGGGATGTCCGGAATGGGAGTTGTCAATTCCTATGGTACCACTACCTACTAACGAATGGCATGATCAATGTTAATGAATGTATTGTCCCATGTTAAACAAACCAAATGTTATACCAAAAATGGAAGCATGTGATGCACTAAGTATGTAATCAAATGAACATACATAGCGTGAAAATGTAATGTAAAACGATGTACTAAGTAATGCACACAATGGGCACACCTAGCATGAAATGTAATGTAAAACAATGTACCAAGTAATGCACACAATGGGCACACCTAGCATGAAATGTAAAGTAAAACAATGTACTAAGTAATGCACACAATGGGCACACCTAGCATGAAATGTCATGTAAAACGATGTACTAAGTAATGCACACAATGGGCACACCTAGCATAAAATGTCATGTAAAACGATGTACTAAGTAATGCACACAATGGGCACACCTAGCATAAAATGTCATGTAAAACGATGTACTAAGTAATGCACACAATGGGCACACCTAGCATAAAATGTATTGAAATCATGTACTATAATGTACTAACGAACATAGCATGTATATGATGTGAAAACGGAAAGCATTAAAGTAACAAGTAGGCACATGTGTTCCACCCCAAAACAGTTTGGAAAACAGTAAAAGAGGGGTCTATGTACTCACATAAACACCTTGAAAACATTTAAAAGAGGGGGTTCTATGTACTCACTTGAGATTGCTCAGTTGTCTAAAGATGACCACCGAGTAATGCTATAGATCACGGAATCAAACGGCACCTAATATAGGTAACTATGTTAATAAACCGGACCTAAATCGGAAGACTGGGTAGCATTAGGGTTTGTAAACCAAATGAGTGTAGGAACTCATGTGATATGGTTTAACAAAGCCTACATACTAAATGAAACTTGACCTAAGTCTTATCGACCCATTACGATCCGTTTAGGTAGCTTATGCTACTTTAACGCGTCGTGCGCGTAAAACGCGTTCGGAACGCCTAACCATCCCTATGACAAGTGTTATATGCCTAAACATGTTACATAATCAGTTATGTGACAAAGGTTTAGGTTACATATGCTTAATTACCAATTATACATGAAAAGGGTATTCTGGTAATTTACCTAAGGCATATAAACTACCTATCATACAACTACTTAAACGATGTGACCATAGGGTATAACCTCGGAAGGTTATTCCCTACCTACTATGGTCACCTAATGTGTTTGGTCGGATCCTAATGATCGACCAAACTGGGTCGGGTTCGAAGGTATAGGCGATTTATTAGATCGCCTACCCTACGACCCTAGACAACGTGGTAATCAGTGGGCATAGTCCCAAGGGACTATGACCAACGTGATTACACTCACGTTGCGAAGTTCAAACGAACTTCGCATTGACCATTACTGGTCAACGCTGAAAGTCAAACAAAGTTTGACTTTCTGACTCGAAAAGCAGTAAAATAAGGAAAAGAACGAAAGAATACTTACGAAGGGTCCCCGAATGCTAAACTCGATTCGAAAATCTCAGGTATGAAACAAATGTTTCAACTTAGAGTTTCTCAATTCAAGTTTCTAGTGATTTTGAACAAAGGGGTGTTGGGGTATTTATAGTTTTCGGGTAACCGCTAGGATCGTTTCATGGAAAACGTGCCATGATCCAACCCGTACACTTGTCACAATGTTGTGGAAGCTAAATATGATCCTTATCTAGTGACTAAGCAAGTTTAGAACATGTGGTGGAGGATCAAATGGCTGCAACTTGTGCTAAAATGCATTTAATCTGGTCTGATAGTGGGAAGCGGCCCGCTTCAGGATCAGGCAAACACAATGCGGGCCGCCTGACCCTTCTGATCCGCAAATATGTTTGAAAAATGACAGTTTCAGTCCCTGCACGTGTTTAAGGCCTTTTCCGACACTTCTAAGGCCCGTAAAGCCAACTTTAAGGCCCTAAAATGTTTCCTAAACATTGTGGACATGAAACATGCTAAAAATTATGCTGGGTGATGGTTCGTTTGGTCGTACGAACGCGATGTTCGCTTAATTACGACGAAATGCGCATAAGCGCGAAAAACGATCCAAATGACACGACGAATGGATTTTTCTTAAGGCGAACACTAAAATATAATATAGTCATGCTCACATAAATTTTTGGATGTCCGGATGTATTCAGAACGTAAGTTATGCGCGAAAATGCAAACTTGTGCACTTTTTGACACTTTTAGTCCCTGAATGACCCAAAAGTTTATTTTAGCACACCGAACCCCTCAAAACTTATTTCTAAGTTATGTAAAGGTTATTTAAGGTATGTTGAGTATATGTTGATGTTCCAGAGTATTTCTCGCATTAAACTGAGTACGTTTACGCACTAGTTTGCGTATAACTCTCCAGAAAGTGATGTAGAGTTTGAAATTACATAAAAGTCAAAACATGAAAAATGTAAAACATAACAAAACAAACATTGTGATCAAATAACATTGTTTTATTGATAATAGAACTGTTCATAGTGATTACAAGCACAGTTGTTACAGTCTCCCCTACTTGTGGAAATTTCGTCCCGAAATTTATTTAGAGGAAACTCGAGGAAAAAGATGTGGATATTTCGCCTTCATTTGATCTTCGCGTTCCCAAGTAAACTCAGGTCCACGTTTAGCTTCCCAGCGAACTTTGACCAAAGGAATGCGCTTGCGTTTAAGCCACTTGACTTCACGTTCCATGATTTCCACTGGTTTCTCAACAAATTTCAGTGTTTTGCCAACACGAATTTCGTCAAGCGGTATGGAGAAGTTTTCATCAGCTGAACACTTCTTGAGATTGGACACGTGAAAAGTTGGATGAACATTTCCATGTTCAGGAGGTAACTCAAGTCTGTAGGCTACCTTTCCGATTCTTTCGACGATCTTGAATGGTCCAACGTATCTAGGTGCAAGTTTTCCTTTCTTTCCAAATCTGATCACACCTTTCCAAGGTGAGACCTTAAGTAATACACGATCACCGACTTGAAATTCCAAGGGTTTGCGTTTTGGGTCCGCGTAAATCTTCTGACGGCTTCTAGCTGCCTGAAGGTTATCACGAACTTTCTTGACCTTGTCAGTTGTCTCTAAAATGAGGGCAGGTCCAGTAATTTGAGCCTCGCCAATCTCATTCCAGCAGATTGGTGAACGACATTTTCGACCATAGAGAGCCTCGAAAGGAGCCATTTTGATGCTAGTGTGATAACTGTTGTTGTAGGAGAATTCAATCAATTTAAGATGTGAATCCCAGCTACCACCAAAATTGATCACACAAGCTCTTAGCATATCCTCCAGAGTCTGGATTGTTCTCTCAGATTGACCATCCGTTTGCGGATGATAAGCTGTGCTCAGATTAAGTTGGGTCCCCATGGCAGATTGCATGGTTCTCCAAAAATGAGAAGTGAAACGAGCATCTCTGTCAGAAATGATGTTCAAAGGAACACCATGTCTAGCCACAATTTCATCCACATAGATTTGAGCAAGTCTGTCAGCAGGAAAATCCTCACGGATTGGCAAGAAATGTGCTGACTTTGTAAGACGATCAACGACTACCCAGATGGCATCATGACCTTTCTTTGTGCGTGGAAGTTTGGTAACAAGATCCATAGTAATGTTTTCCCATTTCCAAACTGGGATCTCTGGTTGCTCCAATAAACCAGATGGACGCTGATGTTCAGCCTTAACCTTAAGACAAGTAAGGCATTTGGATACATATAAGGCAATGTCTTTCTTCATACCAGGCCACCAATAGTGAGTACGAAGATCCTTATACATCTTATCTGAGCCCGGATGAATAGAATAACGAGACTTATGGGCTTCATCCATAAGCAAGGCACGAAGATCATCCTGGCTTGGGACCCACAAACGGTCCATGAAGTAATATGATCCATTGTCCTTCAGTTCCAGAGCAGGTGTTATGTGATAGGGAAATTCCTTATCCATTAATCCTTGTGAAACACAAGATTGTTGAGCTTGAGAAATGCGTGCTTGAATATCAGATCGAGCTTGAATAACAGATTGAACACGTACACAATGAAGCTTAGTACGTTCCTTACGACTCAATGCATCAGCTACGACATTCGCCTTACCAGGATGGTAGCGAATTTCGCAGTCATAGTCGTTTAATAGCTCAACCCAACGTCGCTGTCTCATGTTGAGTTCTTTCTGGTTGAAGATATGCTGAAGACTTTTGTGGTCAGTGAAAACCACACATTTTGTACCGTACAAATAGTGTCTCCAGATCTTGAGAGCAAAGACAACTGCACCCAACTCAAGATCATGAGTGGTGTAGTTCTTCTCATGAATCTTCAACTGCCTCGATGCATAAGCTATGACTTTGTTCCTTTGCATTAGAACACAGCCAAGACCCAATTTCGATGCATCACAAAACACGACAAAATCATCATCACCCTCAGGCAATGATAGAACAGGCGCATCGCAAAGCTTCTGCTTCAAATGTTGAAAAGCTTCCTCTTGTTTGATTCCCCAATAAAAGGGCATTTTCTTCTGAGTTAGAGCAGTTAGAGGAACTGCAATCTTTGAGAAGTTTTCTATGAAGCGGCGATAATAACCCGCTAGACCAAGAAAAGAACGAACTTCAGTAGGAGTAGAAGGTGTATCCCAATCCTTAATCGCACTGATCTTGGAGGGATCTACATGAATACCCTGTTCGTTGATAACATGCCCCAAAAATTGAACTTCTTTAAGCCGAAATTCGCACTTGGAGAATTTGGCGAAAAGTTGCTCTTTCTTTAGGAGTTCAAGGGTAAGACGAAGATGTTGCTCGTGCTCAGCTTGCGTCTTAGAGTATATCAAGATGTCATCAATAAAAACAATGACGAACTGATCCAAATAAGGTTTGCAGACCCTATTCATTAAGTCCATGAAAACAGCAGGAGCATTAGTCAAACCGAATGGCATGACTGTGAATTCATAATGCCCATAACGAGTACGGAACGCTGTCTTCGAAATGTCTTCTTCTTGCACCCGAAGTTGATGATACCCTGAACGTAGATCAATCTTCGAAAAATAAGAAGCGCCTTGTAACTGATCAAAGAGATCATCGATGCGAGGTAGGGGATATCGATTCTTGATGGTAAGCTTGTTAAGCTCACGATAATCGATACACATCCTAAAGGATCCATCCTTCTTCTTGACAAAAAGAACGGGAGCACCCCAAGGTGAAAAACTGGGACGAATAAAGCCTTTGTCAGAGAGCTCCTGAAGCTGTTTAGACAACTCTTGCATCTCAGATGGTGCAAGACGATATGGAGCTCTGGCAATGGGATTTGCACCAGGTACGAGATCAATGCGGAACTCGACTTGGCGTGCTGGAGGTAGACCAGGTAAATCTTCAGGGAATACTTCAGAATAATCCCGAACGACAGGAATATCTGAAATAGACTTACCCTTGCCTTTATCTTCTGTAACATGTGCTAAGAAAGCCACATAGTTCTTCTGCAGATACTTCCGAGCTTTAAAACAAGACATGAGTTTGAGACCACCGTTAGGCTTCTCACCTTGAACCTGCAGAATCTCGCCTGTCGAAAGCGGCACACGAACAATCTTCTTAGAACAAACTATCTCTGCGTGATGCTTGGATAACCAATCCATTCCCACAATAACGTCGAAGCTTCCAAGTTGCATAGGCGCGAGGTCAATAGGAAAAAGATGGTCGTTAAGATTCAACTGGCAGTTGCGTAGAACAGAATTAAGAACAATGGGTTCACCACTAGCAACTTCTACTGTCAAAGATTTACTTAGTTTCGTTCTAGACACTCGAAGCATTGGTTCAAAAGACAAAGACACGAAACTCTTATCGGCACCAGAATCGAAAAGAACAGATGCAGGCTGATTATTAATAAAGAACGTACCGTTCACCACATTATCATCCGCCTGCGCCTCTTGGGCATTCATGTTAAAGACTCGGCCTCGAGCCGGAGCCTGATTCTGGTTCTGGTTCTGGTTCGCCAGTCTTGGGCACCGATTCCTATAGTGGGTCAGATCCCCACAATTGTAACAAGCACCTGGTGGGTATTGTGGTCGTGCAGCTTGACCCTGTTGCGGAGCAGGAGGCTGTGCAACTTGTTGAGCCGGGTTTTGAACTGCGCGATTCTGAGCAAACCGACAAACCTCGGCAAGATGACCTGACTTCCCACAGCTAGTACAGAAACGGCACTGATGTTGCGGCTGATGGTGACTGTTGCATCTATTGCACAAAGGTGCATTCCCTGTATAGGGTTTCTTTGCTGGAAGCTGTGCTGGTTGGTTGGGAGCTGCCTGGTTAGCTTGGGCAGTGATAGCAAAATTTTGGGAAGCCTTACGCTTCCTTGACCTCTTCGAAGAACCAGAGTTCTTCCCATTCAAGTTTTGACCTTTCTTGCTATCCCCCTTGTCAGCCGACTGTTTCTTGCCCTTATCACCCTTCCTGTGTAACTTGTTCTTCCTGCTCTGCGACTCAGTCAGCGTCGCTGATAACTCGATTGCCTGACGGAGTGTGGCAGGGTTACTACCAGTAAGAATGTCTTGTACCGAGTCAGGTAGGCCGTCGATGTATCTCTCGATAGCCTTGTCGAGTGGGGTAACCATAGTCGGGCAAAGCAGACTCAACTCTTCAAACCGATCAGTATAAGCCCTGTGCTCACCACTATCTTGCTTCAAATCATCAAATTCCTTCTCCAAAGCTCTCTGCTCATGACGAGGACAGAATTCCCTCATCATAAGGGCTCTAAGTTCAGCCCATGTCTGTGCAAGAGCAACTTCTGCACCCCTGTCTCTCATAATCCCGTTCCACCATGTCAAAGCCCTCTTCTGAAATACGCTCGAAGCAAACTCGACCTTGCGATTATCCGGACATTGCACGTGGCGGAGAGTATTCTCACTGCTCTCGAACCACTGAAGAAGCCCAGTCGCTCCTTCAGAACCACTAAACTTGAGTGGTTTAGCCTGATTAAAATCCTTGTATTTGCATGGAACATTGTTGTTGTTGTTGGCTTGGTTCCATTGAGCAAAGAGATTTGGAAATTGAGCAGCCATCTGCTGCGCAATAATTTCCGCCAGCTCGGCATTTGCTATCAGATTGTCGCGTCGAGGAGGCATTCTAAAAGAGGAAAACATGAAAGGAAACGAGTGAGATGATTGGATGAAAAGAATGAGATGAAACAAAATCAACAAAAGCAAAGATGGTGGTCATTCGTCCGTATCACAAAGCAAACCAACGACACACAGTGACTAATCAAAGTAAATGGATTAAAAATAATGTATAATGAAGACATGCTCGCCTATAAGTGAACACTCATCCCAGGAATTCCCAGGTAAGCACAACTGGTCTCGCGTCTGATGAGATGTATACGAAGTGCTTGCCTAGACAGAAAACCCAGAATACAGGCATTCACCCTTCCAGTTTGCACATGTTCACATTATTTAAAACCCAAAACGTTTGACGGGATTTTGAAAATTTGAAGGCACAAGGCCAAAAACCAAACTGAAAAGGTTATAACAGAGGGTTCAAAACCTTACAATTGAGGGTTCAAAACCTTGTAATAAATCATTCAAAAACAGATGATTGTTTTTCAAAAATCGATTCGAAAAATTTGGTTCTTGTTTTGATAATCACCTAAGGATAGGTGATGTATATGTTTTAAGATCTAAACACAAGATAACTTGTGTTAGGGTCCTAGAAAAGTTATAGTCTAGGTCAAAGCATTACTAATAACCTAATTCCCTATAACCATTGGCTCTGATACCAACTCTTCTGTCACACCCCGACCGCGTATAACAACGGACCGCGGCGGAAACGCCGGGGAGTGAATCGCGACAGAATTAATTGTTTCATAACCATGGCATACAAAGTTGTATTTTATTTATAAACAAAGGTGTTACATTGTTTCGAACAGGAAATTAAAGAGTTCAGAACATAATTAAACATAGTCTATCTTCTTTTAAAGCTCTAAGGCACAGGTCCGCCCTAGTATCATGATCAACATCCTATGGAAAAACACCTGAAAACACATGTGAAAATAGGTACGTCAGCATAAAAATGCCTGTGAGATACATAGGTTTGTGAAAATAGGATTCATGACTTGTATTTGAGAAAATGTTTAGTCATGAACCTTGTAATATGCTTTGTCTTGTAAATCATTTGAAAAACGATAAGATCAGTTGATATGTATAAGTAAATGTAAGGTTAAATGAATAACCATGTAAAATGAGTTTGTATAAGATAAGTTGGTTGTAAAACAATGTCTTATGAAAAGTATGTTATTTGTATAAAATGTTATATGTATCAAACTGAAATGATTCAAATAACGTTACGCTATGTAATATTATACAAACACTTATATATAGGAAGTACCAGCGGCGTATCCACCATGTTTGTATCATATTACACACGTATCGTTACTTAATCATTTAATCAAACTAAACCATCAAGATGTAAAATGTTCATGTACAAACCAATTGTCAAGTGTTATTGTGTAAACCATGTCAAAATGTCTATGTCCAATGTAAACCACCAAATGTGTATATCAATGTCAAAATGTTTATGTTCAATGTAGATCATGTAATGTGAAATCAAAATGTCATGTATGGTAAGTGAAATGTATCAACTAAACCATATGTAAAATGCACAACAACAAGGTATTGAAGTAAAACACAGTTTAAATCAAAGTCATATTGTGTGTAACAAATGCATGCTATACTGATACAAACATTTATGCGGTATTGTTAATATGCATACATCCAAGCCTTGAGACTGAGGCGATAAACCTTTAAACAAATTAAAGATTTATCTAAATTATGTATATCGAATTCGGTCATTCCTTTCTGTCCCCTTTCCCTGGGATGTCCGGAATGGGAGTTGTCAATTCCTATGGTACCACTACCTACTAACGAATGGCATGATCAATGTTAATGAATGTATTGTCCCATGTTAAACAAACCAAATGTTATACCAAAAATGGAAGCATGTGATGCACTAAGTATGTAATCAAATGAACATACATAGCGTGAAAATGTAATGTAAAACGATGTACTAAGTAATGCACACAATGGGCACACCTAGCATGAAATGTAATGTAAAACAATGTACCAAGTAATGCACACAATGGGCACACCTAGCATGAAATGTAAAGTAAAACAATGTACTAAGTAATGCACACAATGGGCACACCTAGCATGAAATGTCATGTAAAACGATGTACTAAGTAATGCACACAATGGGCACACCTAGCATAAAATGTCATGTAAAACGATGTACTAAGTAATGCACACAATGGGCACACCTAGCATAAAATGTCATGTAAAACGATGTACTAAGTAATGCACACAATGGGCACACCTAGCATAAAATGTATTGAAATCATGTACTATAATGTACTAACGAACATAGCATGTATATGATGTGAAAACGGAAAGCATTAAAGTAACAAGTAGGCACATGTGTTCCACCCCAAAACAGTTTGGAAAACAGTAAAAGAGGGGTCTATGTACTCACATAAACACCTTGAAAACATTTAAAAGAGGGGGTTCTATGTACTCACTTGAGATTGCTCAGTTGTCTAAAGATGACCACCGAGTAATGCTATAGATCACGGAATCAAACGGCACCTAATATAGGTAACTATGTTAATAAACCGGACCTAAATCGGAAGACTGGGTAGCATTAGGGTTTGTAAACCAAATGAGTGTAGGAACTCATGTGATATGGTTTAACAAAGCCTACATACTAAATGAAACTTGACCTAAGTCTTATCGACCCATTACGATCCGTTTAGGTAGCTTATGCTACTTTAACGCGTCGTGCGCGTAAAACGCGTTCGGAACGCCTAACCAGCCCTATGACAAGTGTTATATGCCTAAACATGTTACATAATCAGTTATGTGACAAAGGTTTAGGTTACATATGCTTAATTACCAATTATACATGAAAAGGGTATTCTGGTAATTTACCTAAGGCATATAAACTACCTATCATACAACTACTTAAACGATGTGACCATAGGGTATAACCTCGGAAGGTTATTCCCTACCTACTATGGTCACCTAATGTGTTTGGTCGGATCCTAATGATCGACCAAACTGGGTCGGGTTCGAAGGTATAGGCGATTTATTAGATCGCCTACCCTACGACCCTAGACAACGTGGTAATCAGTGGGCATAGTCCCAAGGGACTATGACCAACGTGATTACACTCACGTTGCGAAGTTCAAACGAACTTCGCATTGACCATTACTGGTCAACGCTGAAAGTCAAACAAAGTTTGACTTTCTGACTCGAAAAGCAGTAAAATAAGGAAAAGAACGAAAGAATACTTACGAAGGGTCCCCGAATGCTAAACTCGATTCGAAAATCTCAGGTATGAAACAAATGTTTCAACTTAGAGTTTCTCAATTCAAGTTTCTAGTGATTTTGAACAAAGGGGTGTTGGGGTATTTATAGTTTTCGGGTAACCGCTAGGATCGTTTCATGGAAAACGTGCCATGATCCAACCCGTACACTTGTCACAATGTTGTGGAAGCTAAATATGATCCTTATCTAGTGACTAAGCAAGTTTAGAACATGTGGTGGAGGATCAAATGGCTGCAACTTGTGCTAAAATGCATTTAATCTGGTCTGATAGTGGGAAGCGGCCCGCTTCAGGATCAGGCAAACACAATGCGGGCCGCCTGACCCTTCTGATCCGCAAATATGTTTGAAAAATGACAGTTTCAGTCCCTGCACGTGTTTAAGGCCTTTTCCGACACTTCTAAGGCCCGTAAAGCCAACTTTAAGGCCCTAAAATGTTGCCTAAACATTGTGGACATGAAACATGCTAAAAATTATGCTGGGTGATGGTTCGTTTGGTCGTACGAACGCGATGTTCGCTTAATTACGACGAAATGCGCATAAGCGCGAAAAACGATCCAAATGACACGACGAATGGATTTTTCTTAAGGCGAACACTAAAATATAATATAGTCATGCTCACATAAATTTTTGGATGTCCGGATGTATTCAGAACGTAAGTTATGCGCGAAAATGCAAACTTGTGCACTTTTTGACACTTTTAGTCCCTGAATGACCCAAAAGTTTATTTTAGCACACCGAACCCCTCAAAACTTATTTCTAAGTTATGTAAAGGTTATTTAAGGTATGTTGAGTATATGTTGATGTTCCAGAGTATTTCTCGCATTAAACTGAGTACGTTTACGCACTAGTTTGCGTATAACTCTCCAGAAAGTGATGTAGAGTTTGAAATTACATAAAAGTCAAAACATGAAAAATGTAAAACATAACAAAACAAACATTGTGATCAAATAACATTGTTTTATTGATAATAGAACTGTTCATAGTGATTACAAGCACAGTTGTTACACCTAGAGCCTGGTATGAAACTCTTTCCACCTTTCTTCTCTCTATTGTCTTCACAAGAGGAAAAATTGACAAAACATTTTTTTTTTTAAATGGAGAGGGAAAGATCTGATGATTGTCCAGATTTATGTGGATGACATCATTTTTGGAAGCACATGTTCAAAAATGTGTGAAGAGTTCAGAAAACTCATGACAGCTGAGTTTGAGATGAGTGCAATGGGTGAACTACAGTGTTTTCTTGGTCTCCAAGTAAAACAACTGCAAAATGGTACATTCATTCATCAAAGAAAATATGCTAAAGAACTTTTAAACAAATTTGAGATGCATGACTGTAAACCATGTAGTACACCCATGGCAACCACCAAGCTAGTCATGACTGATGAAAAGGATGATTTGGTTGATCAAACCTTATATAGAAGCATGATTGGGTCTTTATTGTACCTAACTGCATCTAGGCCAGATATCATGCTTGCAACATGTGTTTGTGCAAGATCCCAATCAGCCCCTAGAATGTCACACCCCGACTACGTAAAACAACAAATTGTGGCGGAAACATTGGGAGTGTTGTAACAGAATCATTGTTTCATAACACATGGAAATTTAAGTTTTGTTTTATTAAATTACAAGAGGTTACATTGTCTTAAAAGCAAGGAGACATAACATAATTAACTAGTCTTGCATCTTTTAATGTCACTAAGGCCCAAGTCCGCCTAAGTGTATCTTGATCAATCCTATGCATCATTTCCTGAAACACATGTGAAAATAGGTACGTCAGCATAAAAATGCCTGTGAGATACATAGGTTTTATTGATTTAGGATTCATGACTTATAAGTTTAAAGAAAAATGTTTAAGAAAAGTTAGTCATGATCCTTGTAAAATGTTTTCTTTTATAAGTCACTTGAAAAGCGATGATAAAATAGATGATATGTAAAGAATAATGTAAGGTTAAATGAATAACCAAGTAAAATGAGTTTGTATAAAATAAGTTGTTTTGTAAAAAAAATGTTTAGTGAAAATATGTTATTTATGTAAAATGCATATGTCAAATATTGAAATGGTTTAAATAACGCTACGATAAGTAATACTATAAAAGCACTTATATATAGGAAGTACCAGCGGCGTATCCACCATGCTTTTATCTTATTACACACGCCTCGTTATTTAAATCACTTACCAAAACAAACCATCAATGTAAAAATGTATATGTATAACTAAATGAAATGTTTAAACAAATGTTGAAATGTTATTGTGTAAACAAATGTAATGTAGAGTGAATAAACAGCCTTTATTGATTAAAAGCATTTACTCGACCCTATAAGAAAGAAATGTACAAAACAATGCATTTGTTAAATTATAATCAAAAGTTATGCTTTGTAAATTAATGCATGCTTTACTGATACAAACACTTATGCGGTAATGTTAAACGTCTACATCCAAGCCTTGAGACTGTAGGATAACCTTAGAGTAAAGGTTATCAAAAATGTTTTCGGATTCGGTCATTCCTTCCATCCAAACAAACCTAGGATTTCAGGAATGGGAGTTGTCAAGTCCTATGGTACCACTACCTACTACCGAGTGGCATGATCGGTGTTAACGAATGTATTAGTCTCGTTAAACAAACCAAATGATATACCAAATGTAAGCATGTTTTATGAAAATAACGTACCTAGTATGCTAAGTAAACATACAAGGTAGAGATGTAAAATAATGTGTCCAAATGTTACTGGAACATATGCAACAGAGATGCAATGTAAAACAATGTGCTAGCATGCTAAGTAAACATACATAGCAAAAGAAATACAATGTAAAACAATGTGCTAGCATGCTAAGTAAACATACATAGCAAAAGAAATGCAATGTAAAACAATGTGCTAGCATGCTAAGTAAACATACATAGCAAAACATAATGAAATCATGTACTATAAGTGTACTAATGAACATAGCAAGCATATGATATAAAAACATGGAAAGCACGAAAGTAACAAGTAGGCACATGTGTTTCACCCCAAAATGTTTGAAAAACAGTAAAAGAGGGGACTATGTACTCACTTGAGGGTGCTTAGAAGTCTTGAATAACAACCAAGCAAAGCTAGAGGGATCACGGAAATCAAACGACACCTAATATAGATAACTATGTAAATAAACGGACCTAAATCGGAGGATCGGATAAAATGAGGTTTCGTAAACCAAATGAGTGTAGGGACTCATGTGATATGGTTTAACAAAGCCTACATTCTAAAACGAAAACCTAACCTAAGTGCTTACGACCCATTACGACTCGTTTAGGTAGCTTACGCTACTTTAACGCGTCGTTTGCGTAAAACGCGTTCGGACCGCCTAACTAGTCCTATGACAAGTATTATATGCCTTAACATGTCTAATAATGTTACCTAATCAGTTTAGATGTAAAAATTTAGGTTACATATGCTTAAAATGAATTTATGCGTAAAAAGGGCATTTTGGTAATTTTCCTAAGGCATATAAACTACCTATCATACAACTAACTAAACGACGTGACCATAAGGTATAACCTCGGAAGGTAATTCCCTATACAACTATGGTCATCTAGTGTGTTTGGTCAGATCCTAATGATCGACCAAACGGGTCAGGTTCGAAAGTATAAGCGATTGTTTAGATCGCTTACCTTACGACCCTACATAAGCACTAAACCTAAAGTGACGAGCTAAACATGTTAAAACATGTTTAACGAGGTTTGAAAACAGGTTTGGTATCAAAACAAACGGTTTTGATACCTATAAGTAGTTTGGTTACAAAATACGCAAGAATACGCATTTTGGCCGAAACTACGACTCGTCACTATGCCTAGATAACGTGGTAATCAGTAGGTATAGTCACAAGAGACTAAAACCATCGTGATTACGCTCACGTTATGAAGTTCAAACGAACTTCGTATTGACCATAAACTGGTCAATGCAGAAAGTCAAACAAATTTGACTTTCACGCTAAAAACGCGTAAACGAACGAAAGAGGACTTACAAAAGGTCCAAGAATGGAAGTTTGATCTGAATTTTCTCAGGTATGAAGTGTTTCCACTCCAACTTAGAGAAAAAGTTGATCAAGGTGTGAGTTCAAGTGAAGTGGGGGTGGGATATTTATAGGAAATAGACCACCATTAGGATTGTTCATCGAATAACGTGCTTCGATCACAACCGTACAAGTGCACCCATGGTTTTGCAATACCATGGGCACTTTAAAATGGCCCCTAGAATGCTAAAATACCAGGTGCAAGTGCTGGAACAAGCTGGAACAGGCTGTAATCATCTGGAAAATCAGTTTTGCAGGTCAGATACTTTCACACGGGCCACGTAAGAGTAAGGGGTCCTTACGCGGGCCGCCTGAGCTTTCAGTTCATCAAACAAGTTTCTGTTATTACAGTTTCAGTCCCTGCAATGGTTTAAGCTTATTTCCGACACATCTAAAGCCTGTTAAGCCAACTTTAAGGGCCTACAATGATGCCTAAACATGAGGGACATGAAACATGCTCAAAAATATGCCGGATGTCGGTTCGTTTGGTCGTACGATCGCGATATTCGCTTAATTACGACGAAATGCGCACGAACGCGAAAAACGATCCAAATTACGCGACGAATGGATTTTTCTTATGCCAAACACTAAAATAAAATATTTTAATGCTTACATAAATTTTTGGATGTCCGGATGTATTCAGAACATAAGTTATTCACGAAAATGCAAACTTATGCACTTTTTGACGCTTTTAGTCCCTGAATGAGCATAAAGTTTATTTTAGCACACCGAACCTCTCAAAGCCTATTTCTAAGCTGTGTAGAAGGTATTTAGGGTGTGTTTAACTTATGATAAAGTTCTGGAATGTCCGTTACAGTACGAATCGGCATACTTTCGTTGTTTGTCGAGTTTAGTCCCCGTAAGCGAATAAACTTGATTTTGCCATACCAAAGCCTTCAAAACTTATTTCTAAGTTATGTAAAGGATATATAAGGTATGTTAAGCATATGTTGATGTTCCGTAGTCTTTGTCGCGTTAAACTGATTACGTTTACGCACCAGTTTGCGTATAACTCGCTAGAAAGCGATTTAGAGTTTGAAATTGAACAAGAATCGATATGTGCAAATGATACACGTATTTATACAAATCCCAAGTATGAAATACAATATTTCATGGGTTTGGCATATGTTTAATGGCCGTGGAGGCACAGGTCTCACAGTCTCCCCTACTTCAGGAAATTTCATCCCGAAATTTATTTAGAGGAAATTTGTGAGATCTTGAAATATGAAGTTGAAAAGATAAGACAACACTGGTTAAGGTTCTGAACTTCTAGTAACTTTAATAACATCATGCTTGCAATGTAAAAGGGACACTTATATACAAGTATATAAAGCGTTATTGGTGTGTCCACCGTACCTTCATTACATTGTTCACGTTTTGTTATTGTTGCCACTATAGGTTCTTACACATGATAAATCTTACTAGGGTTCCTGTGCACTGAATTTCATAATTATGTACGCGTCCATAATTACATAATTCCTTGCATAGTCCGCACAATGTATTTTATAATGTGTAGGGAAAAACCAAATGAACAAACTTGTGATGAGTGTGACTAGACCACCATTGGGTCCTTTTTAATTAAATCAATGAATGATCCTCTTAAGTGGACCACCATGGAGTCTCTTTTTGAATTATGGAATGGTACTATATAATCCAAGGGTCTTAACGTTTACGTAGAAGCCCATTAGGATTTAGGGTAGTACCTTTGGATATCCTACTATGAATCCCTCATATGAAGGTATGGAAGATTCTATGAGGATTTGGATAATGAAAGCAAAAATACAAAAGAAAACACATAACACATAATCACATACCCACAAAATTGTTTATCTTGATCTTTAATTTGTTATCATTTTGTTAATTTGTTTTGTTAATTGTGCACATGTATTTAAAGCACACCAGGTACCCAATCCGTGGATTTTGATTGGCACTTTAAATATTCCCAAGAATCTAACTATAAAGATAGAAAGATTTTAGAAAGAAAATTCGATTTCGATTACAAGGAATCGTAACATTCGAATTAAGGTACACAAGGAATCTAATTAAGGACTCTAATTTGAACAATAATCATCCACAAGGATCTAATTGTGAAGGTAAGAAGATCCCATATGGATTTTGTGATTTGAAAAGCGGGAGGCGTTTCAAAACCTTGCACTAGGCGTGCTTAAGTCGAAACATGAGGTAAAATGCTCATGAAATTGAGGTGCTAGATATGCCAAGGCAACATATGAAGCAGAATTTGAAGGTTAAGTCAATGTATGAGGAAAATATTTTTGAAAACTATCATGGGGTTCTTCAAAAAAATGTGTTTAATGTTTCTGAAATCTTACATAATATTTTTTGAAATCATAAAGTAGGTGTATTAGATAAGTATATTTATAAAATATTTTAAAATCATGCGAGGTGAATTTTGAAATTATGTATAAGGTTTTTGAAAACATGAATGATGCTTTTGAAATCATGCATTTAATATTAAGTAAATATACTATGTTAAAAATGTTTTCAACTATATAAAAATATTTTTGAAATCATGAAGGTTGTTTTGAAAACTTATGCTATGCATATTGTTATGAAAATCAGAATGTAATAGGTATGAGATTGTAAATACCCTCAGTTATCAAACCAAGGATTTAAAGGCACAGATGTGCAAAAAGCAGGATTACTCATAATGTTACTTTATTTCTTGTACTTCGTTTTCTTAGAATGAAACGAATACTTAAAATTTTTGAGGAAATCATGAGCGATCACTTGAAAGGGAGAATCACAAGAGTAGTTTGTTTAAAGAACATGGTTCTTTGATGTAAGTATCATAGGGAAATGCCATACGCATATGTAACTACACTTGTATATCAGAATTGTGAACAACGATTTATTTATGAACAAAATAGATTGTTTCAGGGTTCAACAAAAGATACAAAAGCAGAAGATTCAAATTATTTAAAGCAGCAGCTTCTTCTAATCGGCCAAATGCTTATCCGTGGGTCAGATTTGCATTAGCCAGCTTTGGGCATTTATTCACGAAATGACCCATCTTGCCACAATTGTAGCACGATCCAGGTGGAAAGTGAGCTTGAACAGGATTGTTGCTAGCTTGATTTTGTGCAGCTGCAGCTGGGAAAACTCTTGCGGTATGACCTATAAGTCCACAAATTTGGCATATGCGGCACTTCACACTAGTATGATGACGAAGGCTACATTGGTTACATAGGGGTGCAGTTCCATTGTATGGCTTCTTAGCTCGTGGTGTTGCCGCTTGGCTAGGTCCCGCTTGATTTGGTTCAACGATTGCGGGTTTCTTTGAAGCCTTACGCTTCTTTGATTTTGGTCCAAGCTTGACTTCTGCTTCCTTCGGTGACCCTTGAGTAACTTCATTGTTGAGACGAGACATGGCGACACCTAAATCAACAGACCTTAGGATTACTTCGCCTATTCGCTGGGCAAATTTGGCAGTTTGCTCGGACATCTGGGCGTCATTGCGATGAAGAGACATTCTAGAGGAAATGAAAGACATAGGAGGAAACAGGTGAAATGTTATCGGAAAAATCAAAACAAAATGACAACGCATAGAAATTGCGATCATTTGTTTGTTACCTAAGGCAAACAAATGAGACGGTGACTAATCAAAGTAAATGGGTCATATTAATGTATCACTGAAGACATGCTCGCCTATAAGTGAACACTCACCCCAAGAGTTCCTAGGTAAGAGTGACTGGTCCGATACTGCGGATTTGTACGAACACTCTAGCCTTAGACAGAAAACTCAGGGTACAGGCATTCACCCTTCCAGTTTGCACATGTTCACATTATAAGACCCAAACTTTGACGAGATTTTGAAAACTTAGAGGGTTCAAAACCTAGTAATCAATCACCCTAGAACAGATGATTGGTTTTCAAAGCGGTTTTGAAATTTATGTTCTTATTGTGGTTGTCACCTAAGAATAAGTGACGGTATTGTTTTAAGATCTAAACACAAGAATCTTGTGTTAGGGTCCTAGGAAGGTTATAGACTAGGTCAAAGCATTACTAATAACCTAATTCCCTATAACCATGAGCTCTAATACCAACTTTTCTGTCACACCCCGACCACGTAAAACAACAAATCGTGGCGGAAACGTCGAGGAGTGTTGTAACAGAATCATTGTTTCATAACACATGGAAATTTAAGTTTTGTTTTATTAAATTACAAGAGGTTACATTGTCTTAAAAACAAGGATACATAACATAATTAACTAGTCTTGCATCTTTTAATGTCACTAAGGCCCAAGTCCGCCTAAGTGTATCTTGATCAATCCTATGCATCATTTCCTGAAACACATGTGAAAATAGGTACGTCAGCATAAAAATGCCTGTGAGATACATAGGTTTTATTGATTTAGGATTCATGACTTATAAGTTTAAAGAAAAATGTTTAAGAAAAGTTAGTCATGATCCTTGTAAAATGTTTTCTTTTATAAGTCACTTGAAAAGCGATGATAAAATAGATGATATGTAAAGAATAATGTAAGATTAAATGAATAACCAAGTAAAATGAGTTTGTATAAAATAAGTTGTTTTGTAAAACAAATGTTTAGTGAAAATATGTTATTTGTGTAAAATGCATATGTCAAATATTGAAATAGTTTAAATAACGCTACGATAAGTAATACTATAAAATCACTTATATATAGGAAGTACCAGCGGCGTATCCACCATGCTTTTATCTTATTACACACGCCTCGTTATTTAAATCACTTACCAAATCAAACCATCAATGTAAAAATGTATATGTATAACTAAATGAAATGTTTAAACAAATGTTGAAATGTTATTGTGTAAACAAATGTAATGTAGAGTGAATAAACAGCCTTTATTGATTAAAAGCATTTACTCGACCCTATAAGAAAGAAATGTACAAAACAATGCATTTGTTAAATTATAATCAAAAGTTATGCTTTGTAAATTAATGCATGCTTTACTGATACAAACACTTATGTGGTAATGTTAAACGTCTACATCCAAGCCTTGAGACTGTAGGATAACCTTAGAGTAAAGGTTATCAAAAATGTTTTCGGATTCGGTCATTCCTTCCATCCAAACAAACCTAGGATTTCAGGAATGGGAGTTGTCAAGTCCTATGGTACCACTACCTACTACCGAGCGGCATGATTGGTGTTAATGAATGTATTAGTCTCGTTAAACAAACCAAATGATATACCAAATGTAAGCATGTTTTATGAAAATAATGTACCTAGTATGCTAAGTAAACATACAAGGTAGAGATGTAAAACAATGTGTCCATATGTTACTGGAACATATGCAACAGAGATGCAATGTAAAAAAATGTGTTAGCATGCTAAGTAAACATACATAGCAAAAGAAATACAAGGTAAAACAATATGCTAGCATGCTAAGTAAACATACATAGCAAAAGAAATGCAATGTAAAACAATGTGCTAGCATGCTAAGTAAACATACATAGCAAAACATAATGAAATCATGTACTATAAGTGTACTAATGAACATAGCAAGCATATGATATAAAAACATGGAAAGCACGAAAGTAACAAGTAGGCACATGTGTTTCACCCCAAAATGTTTGAAAAACAGTAAAAGAGGGGACTATGTACTCACTTGAGGGTGCTTAGAAGTCTTGAGTAACAACCAAGCAAAGCTAGAGGGATCACGGAAATCAAACGGCACCTAATATAGATAACTATGTAAATAAACGGACCTAAATCGAAGGATCGTATAAAATGAGGTTTCATAAACCAAATGAGTATAGGGGCTCATGTGATATGGTTTAACAAAGCCTACATTCTAAAACGAAAACCTAACCTAAGTGCTTACGACCCATTACGACTCGTTTAGGTAGCTTACGCTACTTTAACGCGTCGTTTGCGTAAAACGCGTTCGGACCGCCTAACTAGTCCTATGACAAGTATTATATGCCTTAACATGTCTAATAATGTTACCTAATCAGTTTAGATGTAAAAATTTAGGTTACATATGCTTAAAATGAATTTATGCGTAAAAAGGGCATTTTGGTCATTTTCCTAAGGCATATAAACTACCTATCATACAACTAACTAAACGACGTGACCATAAGGTATAACCTCGGAAGGTTATTCCCTATACAACTATGGTCACCTAGTGTGTTTGGTCGGATCCTAATGATCGACCAAACGGGTCAGGTTCGAAAGTATAAGCGATTGTTTAGATCGCTTGCCTTACGACCCTACATAAGAACTAAACCTAAAGTGACGAGCTAAACATGTTTAACGAGGTTTGAAAACAGGTTTGGTATCAAAACAAACGGTTTTGATACCTATAAGTAGTTTGGTTACAAAATACGCAAGAATACGCATTTTGGCCGAAACTACGACTCGTCACTATGCCTAGATAACGTGGTAATCAGTAGGTATAGTCACAAGAGACTAAAACCATCGTGATTACGCTCACGTTATGAAGTTCAAACGAACTTCGTATTGACCATAAACTGATCAATGCAGAAAGTCAAACAAATTTGACTTTCACGCTAAAAACGCGTAAAAGAACGAAAGAGGACTTACAAATGGTCCAAGAATGGAAGTTTGATCTGAATTTTCTCAGGTATGAAGTGTTTCCACTTCAACTTAGAGAAAAAGCTGATCAAGGTGTGAGTTCAAGTGAAGTGGGGGTGGGATATTTATAGGAAATGGACCACCGTTAGGATCGTTCATCGAATAACGTGCTTCAATCACAACCGTACAAGTGCACCCATGGTTTTGCAATACCATGGGCACTTTAAAATGGCCCCTAAAATGCTAAAATACCAGGTGCAAGTGCTGGAACAAGCTGGAACAGGTTGTAATCAGCTGGAAAATCAGTTTTGCAGGTCTGATACTTTCACACGGGCCGTGTAAGAGTAAGGGGGTCCTTACGCGGGCCGCCTGAGCTTTCAGTTCATCAAACAAGTTTCTGTTATTACAGTTTAAGTCCCTGCAGTGGTTTAAGTTTATTTCCGACACATCTAAAGCCCGTTAAGCCAACTTTAAGGGCCTACAATGATGCCTAAACATGAGGGACATGAAACATGCTCAAAAATATGCCGGATTTCGGTTCGTTTGGTCGTACGATTGCGATATTCGCTTAATTACGACGAAATGCGCACGAACGCGAAAAACGATCCAAATTACGCGACGAATGGATTTTTCTTATGCCAAAAACTAAAATAATATATTTTAATGCTTACATAAATTTTTGGATGTCCGGATGTATTCAGAACGTAAGTTATGCGCGAAAATGCAAACTTATGCACTTTTTGACGCTTTTAGTCCCTGAATGAGCATAAAGTTTATTTTAGCACACCGAACCTCTCAAAGCCTATTTCTAAGCTATGTAGAGGGTATTTAGGGTGTGTTTAACTTATGATCAAATTCTAGAATGTCCGTTACAGTACGAATCAGAATACTTTCGCAGTTTGTCGAATTTAGTCCCTGTAAGCGAATAAACTTGATTTTGCCATACCAAAGCCTTCAAAACTTATTTCTAAGTTATGTAAAGGATATTTAAGGTATGTTAAGAATATGTTGATGTTCCGGAGTGTTTTTCGCGTTAAACTGATTACGTTTACGCACCAGTTTGCGTATAACTCTCCAGAAAGCGATTTAGAGTTTGAAATTGAACAAGAATCGATATGTGCAAATGATACACATATTTATACAAATCCCAAGTATGAAATACAATATTACATGGGTTTGGCATCTGTTTAATGGCCGTGGAGGCACAGGTGTCACATAGAAAGTCTAACCTAATAGCTGTGAAAAGGATACTCTGATACATAAAAAGTGCTCCCACACTTGGTATCTGGTACCCTGCTAATGGGAATATTAAGCTTTCAGGTTTCACAGATAGTGACTTTGCTGGATGTAATGCAACAAGGAAGTCCACATCAGGAGGGTACCAATTTCAAGGTGATTGCTTAGTATCTTGGCAAAGCAAAAAGCAAGCAGCTGTTTCAACATCCACTACTGAGGCAGAGTATATTGCTGCTGCAAGCTGTACATCCCAACTGTTATGGCTTCAAAATCAACTGCTGGATTTTGGTATCACTGCCTTAAAGACACCTCTCATGTTGGACAGTCAGACAGCAGAAAATATCATCAAAAATCCAGTTTCACATTCAACCACCAAACACATTGACATCAGACATCACTTTGTGAGGGATTTCTATGAAAAATGTTTGATTTATCTGCATCATGTTCATACTAAGGATCAACAGGCAGATGTGCTAACAAATGCTTTAGACACATCCACCTTTGAAAGCCTGATCTCTAGAATTGGCATGCTTAACATGGAATAACAGGCAAAATCCTGTTTTTCTATGAATAAAAAGCATTAAAATGTTTTCAGAAAATCAAAAATTCATCCTAAAAAAATAGTTAAAAATGGAAGTTTTCATTAATCCTAAAAGTCTGTCATAACCACTGTTTTGGTTCAAACATCTAATCTGTTGAATTCTATCCACTGCTGAAAGTCAACCTCTGTTCTCCCATTTTCATTGATAATCACTGTTGTCAAACATCAGTGTTTTGCATCACTGATGGCTATCCACTTATAGACAAAAATCAGCCACTGTTTTCATGTTTCATCACTGTAAACCACTGATATTGATCATCAGTGGTTTCCTAAACAACTGTCATCCATTATTCATCAGAGGTTGTCACGTGGTTAGTTATTAGCCGTCAGATCTTTGTAACCGCTGCCACGTCAGCATTCACTTTTCACTTTTATAAAACCCTGATCAAAACCCCAAACAGGCTTTTCACTGTCGAATCGAATTCAAAATTCCTTTCAAAAGCAGTTTCCATCAAAATCCTTCGAATCATTCATCTTCTTTCTCCTCTCACAACTACCTTCGAATCACCATGGCTCTCGCACTAAAAAGCCCTCAGAACTATCTGTGTACCCTTGAGAAAACAAGTCAAAACACAACTTTTCACTCCGTTATTGATGCTCTTTCCTCTTCAAAGTACAAAACTTTGTTGACTTGCAACGCACCTATTTACCTGGATACCCTACATGATTTCTGGAAAAATTCAAAAATTGAAGTTCAGGACAAAAAGCCTTGGGCTATCACTTCAACAGTAGGGGGAATTCAGGTTGCTATCACACCTCAAACCATCTCTGAGGTCTTTGAAATAAATGATCATACAGGTAAAAATTATTTCCCAAAGGAAGAATATCAAACAGATTTAATTGAGAGGGGGTATGAGGAACAAATGAAAAAAGATACTTTGCAAAAGGGAAGTTTTCCACCTCCCATGAGATTTTTATTCCATACTCTTCTCATGTGTGTTTCAAATAAAACAACAGCCTTCAATGAAATACCATTGAAAATCCAATACTTGGGATATGCTATCATGGTAGAAGTTGATTTTAATTACTCCCAAGAGATTTTCAATGATTTGGTTAAAAATGTTAATAATATAAAAGATAAGAAGAAACCATTTTTACTGTTTCCAAGATTTTTAAGCTTTTATTTACAAAAGAAAATTCCAAAGGATAGTGCACATGTGCTTATCCAAGGTAATGCTTTTCAAATAAACAGCCTATCTTCTGAAACTTTTACAAGGCTGTCAAAACCTTCTCAAACACAAACAGAGAAACCTGAGCAAAATTTGGCTGAGACAACATCTGCTCCTCAGGTTTCTGCTGTTGAGCCCACTGCTCTTGGTGACCACAGTAGCACACCCACTGCTGTGCAACCCCCACCAAAAATCACCAAAAAGACCATCAAGAAAAAATCCAAAAAGGCCCCCAAACCCTCCAAAAAGGATCTTCTGGAAGATGAGGTCCCAGAAGTAACTCCTGTGACAACACAAAAGTCACCAATAACCACTGTTGCTACTTCCTCACAGCAGATGGAAGAAAGATCTCAACCTGAGCCTGAAACTCCTCCTGCATCCTCACAAAAGGATCAGGTTGTATACACAGGGACACCACATTATGAAGCTCTGGATCCACTTAAATCCATCTTCCACAGCCCTGCTCCCGGGGCAAATTATCTTTCAACACCTATCCTCACTCCACAAATTCCACCATCCATTATACCTCTGTTGAATGCATTGGATATGGATCAGACACAAATCAGTTCTTCTCAACAACCTATCACTGAGAAAATACTTTAACAAGTGACTGAGTCTGATTCATCTACCCTTGCTAACCCATCAACAGTTGAGGAGGTTACACCCCTTGAGTTACATGTAACTCTTGGTGGTAGTTCAAGTGGAGCAGCTACTACAGGTGTTGAATCCATTGATTTACACCTGGACAGTAGTTTCATCAGTAAGTCTCCCTTGAAGGCAACCATTTCGGATGCTATCAAAGTTACCACTGGTGTGTTTAAATTTCCCACTAGTGTGTTAAACATGATAGTTAATGAAAAGGGAAGTCCCCAGTACCAAGAACAAGGGGCATCAGTGGATGAACCAGTGGAAACTTCCTCTGGTCCAACTGCTGATACAACCACTGTAAGTGGGAAATCAGATGATCCCATTCACTTGGGTGATGGTTTAAAATACCAAGAACTAACAGAGAGAGTAGACAAAATAGAAACATCTGTGGCAGATATCAAAAATATGTTGCAACAGTTGTTACAATCTCAAAAAGCTCCATCCACTGCTTCAACATCTACTCCATCCCCCACTGAGCTATGGCAACTGTTTCAACCTATGCTTCATCAACAAAGACAGTATGCTGATCAACAACATGAAATTCAACTTCAAATGTTCGGAAATGTGATGGAAGCTAGGTATAAAGATACTCAAGCTGATATAAAGGCCATCAAAGCTCATCTGCTTCAAACCACTGGCACTTCTCCTCCTACCATTGTCTATGTTGAAAACCTTGATGATGCCAAAAACGGGGAGAAAGGAAATGAAGGTTTATATCTACCACCAGATCCAAAGTCTAAACCTGTTGTAGAAATCCCAAGGACAGATGGTTCAAAAAAGGTTGATGTGACTCAACCTATTTGCTGAACAAAAAGCAAATAGAAAAGAGACAATGGAAATAAAGGGTTCTAAAAGATTTGAAAAGGAAAAGAAAGTTTTGATGGAAAAGGAAGAGCAGGGTACTTCAAACAGAAGAAAGACTACCAGAAAGGTTAGCCAACCCAAAACCACACCTTCCAAAACCACTAAACCTACTCCTAAAATCCCCAAAAGTTCCTCACATCAAACCTCTAAACCAACAGATATTGAGACACCTGTTGTATCAACAGTTGTTGATACTTCAGTGGTTTCAACAAATGTTGTGTCAACCACTGCCCTCATCATTTCACCAACCATCACTCAATCCACTGCTACACCAAAAACAACACAACCATCACAAAAACCACCTGCCAAAAAGCAAAAGACAACAGTGGTTGAGACACCAGTTGTTTCAACAGCTGTTAGTCAGTCACCCATCACTTCAAACACCCCTTCTTAAGCCATAATTCTTTCTGTTCAAAAACTTCAAACAAAAACACCTTCTCCCAAAAAGGTGTATACAAGAAAAAGAAAATTTCAGGTGCATGATGATGACATACCAGCACCTGATCCTATTTCATCTGAACCCTATAAAAGAACCAAACCTCCATAATTCATTCCTCCAACATTGGTAAACCTAATCAAAGATCCAAAAGTACTTGAAGGTTTTGATCCTGCAGATGTTATACCTGTAGCAGCCAGTTATCCACTAGAATTGCATGCAATAAAGAATGAAATGAAACAGTTCTACACAGTGGATGACCCTTCAAAAAGAAAATTCCCCTCTCTTGTTGGTTTTAGAGATCCAAACAACATGGATGAGTATTTAAAACTCAAAGCCAGGCAAGCTGAAATAAGAGCTAGAGTTGAATGCAAAGGGGAAAATGACAATGCCATCTCAAATCGAATGCAGTTTTTGCTCACTAAAGTCAAACAATTGGAAGATTATGCAACAGATTGAGTAAAGAAATGTCCAACCTGCCACCAGAAGTTGACCTGCAAAAGGAGATAACAAAGGACCTCCTTGAATTGATCATGAGGGAAAAGTTCTACCCAGCCAAGGTTGAGCAGTTCCAAGATTGGCCACTCATTGCTCTGAAAAGTGAAGCAAACAGAATTGAAAGAATTAAAAATGATCCAGGTATGAAAAGATCAGCACCAAACTGGAGCAAATACAAAAAGGCAATTGCTGATCATACCTTGGAGTACAAAAGAAAGAAGCAAGAGTTGGTTGCAGCAAAGGTTGGTACAGCCAAAGCCATAGCAAAATGGTCAAGGCAAAACACTGATATGGCATATGAGAGGCTGGAAAGAAGGAGAGAAACAAATCCCACTCTTCCAAAGAAGCCAGCATATAGAGACAAGAAAGCTGATGATCCACAGCAGCAGGCCCTTGCTCTGAAAACCTTGTTCACATCATCTGACACCTCCATCATTGCCTTAAATCATAAAAAGAGGCAAAAACAGATGGAAGAAGAAGAGAAGGCTCAAGTAGATTATATAATGAAGATTGTCCTTCAGGATATGATTGCAGAAAATCCTGACTCAGCAAAACTTCAAGATCTTGATAAAGGAGTCATAAGCAGGCCTCCTTCACCAAACTCATCAAAAATAAAATATCTCCCAAGAAACCCACTGAACTCAAAAATACTAAAGTGGAAGTCTGATTAAAAGACCCACATATTGACTTTGCTCAAGTCCAATGGAGAAGTTAAGCACATATCAAGAGAGAATGCACTAGGCCAGAGTGTAGAAGATTTACAAGATCTCCTTTAGCTTCAACTGTGTAGGGATGAGGATGATGAAGATTCCATGAACTTTGAATTACAATTCAAATGGCAAGTTAGGGAATTCTTGATGAGGCAATAAAGATCCTGAATAATGAAGTGTTTTGGCATCATCTGTTCCAGGGGGAGATTGTTGGGATTGAACCCTACAAAGGAACAGTTGATAAAGCCAAAACTGGTTCAGAAGAGTGGATCCTTCATAAGCTGTGTGTGTACATATCTTTCCCCTTAACAGTGGCTCTAACATCAGATAGACTCAAAGTACTGATCCTTACAACTGCTGCTGATCTAAAGACTGATGAAGATTAATGTGCTGAATTTCAATCTACTGATGTGTCTCAAGTACTGCTGAAGACCAAAGCACTACTGAAGCTACAACAGTGGAATGAAGAATCAGTGTTTTGTTTGTACTTTGTTTATGTAAATCAGTGGTTTGTAATCAGTGGTTGTATAGGTCAGTGGTTGTAGTTTGTTAGGCGGTTAGATGTCACTTTCATGGTGACGTCAGCCGAAGATGCTCAGTGGTTGTCCTGTACTATAAATAGAACAGTACCCTGTACTGTTCTGTTAGCTCTTTTCTTCTAAGTCAATTATGTACGAACAATCAAGTGAGCTCAGGCTGAGGGGGAGATCTGTGCATGCATGCAATTGTAATTGGTCTTTGTAATAAATACAATCATTCAATTCTATGTTAAACATGCGTGCTTAAACTTTTCTTCCATTGGTTGTGTGTTAAAAGTTTATTTCATCTATTCCGCTGCAATTCATCTCTATTTCATTTTCATTTCAATTAAACTAACACAATCTAAGAAACTCAGATCCTAACACACCCTTCATTAACAACACCACAACCCACTACTGTCGCTACTACCCACCATCGATGCCCACCGCAACCCACCGCAGCCACCACCCACCCACCATCGCCACCAACAACCGTCGCCACCACTGCCTCCGCTGCCACCAACCACTACCGTCACCACCGCCCACCCACAGTTGCCTCCGCCGCCACCGACGACCATCACCACTGCTGCCACCCACCACCGCCACCTATCCTACAATCACCGCCACCAACCACCACCAGTCACTGCCGATTTTTTTTCTTCGTTATTTCTTGCCTACCAAACAATACACGGTAATAATTCATTCATTTCCCACATTGTTAGGGCTGTAAACGAACCGAACGTTCAGCAAACAGTTTGTGAACCGTTCGGCGGGAAGTTCGTTTATGTTCGTTCGCTTAGTTTAACGAACGAACACGAACAAAAAATTTCGTTTGGTTAGCTTAGCGAACGAACACGAACACAGGTTTTGTTCGTTCGACTACGTTCGTGAACGTTCGGTAATATGTTCGTTTATGTTTGTTCATGTTCGTTTGATTATATTAAAAATAATAAATCATAAATATTTTATCTAAACATATTGAAAACTTGAAACCCTGTCTTTTTCTAAATTAGCTAAAATTTGGACACTCGAAGACATTTTTTGGGATAGGTATGTCTAGGTTAGTTAACATTGATTTATCATTTAGTGGTGTAGTAGACTTCTTGTGTTTTGATTTACATTTGATGGTTGTATTTAACTACTTATATCCATTTTTTAAGGATAAAAATGTTTTTTATTTTTTTATTTTCAAGTTAAATGTTCATTTACATTCGTTGTTATTTGCATGCATTCGTTTGTGTTCGAGACCAGTATTCACGAACTGTTCGTGAACAACTGAATTTCCTTAACGAACGAACACGAACATAAACTTATGTTCAGTATGCGTTCGTGAACATTTTGTGAACATGTTAATTTCCTTAACGAACGAGCATGAACATGGCCTTGTTCGTGTTCGTTCGGTTCGTTTACAGCCCTACACATTGTAACCAAACAAGACATGGAATGGTAATGATCCACATTACATTCCCATATTTATTCTATTACCTCTTAACAAAGAGACCCTAACTAATTGATATGTGTAAAGTAGTGTGTCAATTTTTCCTCGAGTAAATTGCTAAAATCGTCCCTGATGTTTATTCACATTTGCTAGATCCATCCAAAAAAGGTTTTTTTCTCATAGGAACCACTGAGGTTTCAAAAAAGTTGCTAAATCCATCCAAAATGACTAACACTCTAACAAAACTAACTTGATAGAGGGGTAATTTAGTCATTGTCTTAATTTATTTAAGAGTTAATTACACAGTTAGTCCCTGTGGTTTATGGAAAATAACAAGATCAGGTACTAATATTTTAAAATCACGTTCTAAGGTACTAACTTTTCATTTTTTAACAATCTAGGGTATTAACACTAACTTTTGTTAATTTTTTAGTTAAGTTAGAGTAAAATTACTAAAATACCCTTTTATAACTACATAATCATTTATGTAATTAACTTTATTTTAATTCAGGGACTATTTGTGTAATTACTATACACTTGACTAAAACCCAACCCAGCCCTACCCACCATATTCCTCTCACACAACCCGAACAACCACCAGCATCACACAATCCGAACCCCTAAGCTCTTGCAACTTCATCACTACCGTTCCCCATAACTGATATAGCCGATGATGATGATGGTCACCGGCGTTCGACCACCGTTGGCCACCACCCCTTTACTCTTATCGCCGTCCACCTCACCCCAAACCGACACCATCACTACTAGACGTCCAGACCTGCAACTCAGATCCGCAACTACAAGTGGCGGCGAGACATAATAAGTGAGTTATTTTGTATTCTGTTGTGTTAATTGATTGATGAATTTATGTGTGGTTATTTAAAGAATCGGATTTTGTGTAGAAATGGGGCAAGAATTAAACAAAAAAGAATCATTTTATTTGCTGAAATCAAGACCAAATTCCATTTTTTTAATCTCCACAAATCCCGTCCCTAAATAACCCAACCCCCTGTTTCAGAAGTTTCCGGCGCAAATTCCGGTTTCCGGTGTAACTGTTTTGAACAAACCTTCCCAATTTCCCATTATCGAAAAAGTTTGTGGAAACCAACATCATTAAAAGTTTAAGTTGGTGAACATGAATGAAACAAAAAATCCAAGCAATGAATACACAACTTATAGCGATCCGAATATTGTTATATCATTGTAGATTTGTAGGATAATTTTCAAATTGAAATTTTTTGTAAATAACTAAATAAATAACAACGTAAATGAGTTTTAACTTATCGAAGATGGCTTGAGGTTTATTTAACCAAATGAATAATGAGTCAATCAGAACCACCTCGCCGGAGTTAGGCTGACACCTCGCCGGAGCATTCAAATAAGCCGCCACTTTCTCACTCTATCGCTCTCATCTCTCTTCGAACATCGGTGGAGTTCAACCACAGTCGCTGATGTCGTTGTGTTTGCGGCGGAACCCTAATCGCCACCGATAGTCTCCGCCCCTGCATATCTCTCTCTCTCTCTAAAAGGGTTGGGGTAATGTCGCATGTAGAAGCTTAACAAAGTGGGAAAACATTTTTAGAGTAATTACACAACAGGTCCCTAGATTAAAATAAAGTTAATTACATTAATGGCCCTTCTAGTTGCAAAAGGGTATTTTAGTAATTTTACTCAAACTTGACAGAAAAATTAACAAAAGTTAGTGTTAATACCCTAGATTGTTAAAAAATGAAAAGTTAGTACCTTAGAACGTGATTTTAAAATATTAGTACATGACCTTGTTATTTTCCATAAACCACAGGGACTAACGGTGTAATTAACTCTTTATTTAATTAAGACAATTGAGCGAACATCCTGGGCATATAGGTTTTGAAAGAACTGAATTTCAAAATTAGTGGTGGGATTGATTTTTTAAATGGGCAGTAACATAAGCTGCTTTGATCAACATATATGTATATATATATATATATATATATGATTGGCAGAAGGTATTATTGTTTAGTGTTATATACTCTTTTATTGGTTATCTAACTATATTGAATATTTGTTTTGTTTTAGCCAAAGTTTATCCAAGTGCTAGCCATAGGTATTGCTTGAGACATATTCATGAGAATATCGAATCCAACTCCAACTCCAACTGGAGAAATGATGCAAAATGTACCTTATATGCTCCCTACAAAGGCTAAGACTTACCCGAACTATGACCCTTATCGGTTCCACTTAGCAGCCGGTGGTTCATCAAATATTCGAATCCCTCGTGGGGGACTCGGGTTCGGGCGTGGAATCTAGGGTTTATCCACTTGTGAGGATAGTCTGATTATCCAAGGCGAAGATGTACGTCGAGTTAGAAAAAAGTTTGTGAGACCTTGTGAAAATGGTCAAACTTGTTCTTCTCATTTGATCCTAGCTCAACGGTATATACTTACGATGGCTAAAGATCAACACGGGTATCGTCTTCTACAAAATATTTTCGATGATGGGAACCCTCAAAATGTACAAATCGTGTTTGATGAGATTATCGGGCATGTAGTCGAGCTTTATGATCAACCCTTTTGGGAATTACCTTATGCAGAAACTTTTGGAAGTGTGTAATGAAGAACAAAGAATGCATATTTTGACCGCGGTTACACGAGAACCAATGGAACTTGTTCAAATTTCATTGAATACTCATGGGTAATTAATCTATATGTTATGCTTAATGTTGTGTTATTACTTAGGGTGTTGCTAAATGCACTCCCATTTTTTTAAATTTTACTGGTTGCACTCCCCCCCCCCCCCCCCTAAAGTTTGTAAATAAATATAAGAGTAAAATGCACGGATGGTCCTTGTGGTTTTGTAAAGTAACACCTATAGTCCCCAACTTTTGAAAATTACACTGGTGCTCCCTGTGGTTTACTATTTTGTTACTCGGATGGTCCCTGGAGTGGATGAGGGCTAATTTTCTCTGTTAAATCCATCTGAAATTACTTATTTACCCCTTACTTTTATTAAAATATAAAATAATCACACATATATGTATATAAATACCTATCTAAAACACACAGAAACACTCTATCTCTCTCTCTTTCTCACTCTCTAAAAAGCCCCACCACTAATTTTGAAATTCAGTTCTTTTAAAACCTATATGCCCAGGATGTTCGCTCAATTGTCTTAATTAAATAAATTAAGACAATGACCAAATTACCCCTCTATCAAGTTAGTTTTGTTAGAGTGTTAGTCATTTTGGATGAATTTAGCAACTTTTTTGAAACCTCAGTGGTTCCTATGAGAAAAAAAAAACCTTCTTTGGATGAATCTAGCAAATGTGAATAAACATCAGGGACGATTTTAGCAATTTACTCTTTTTCCTCGGATATAATTTGATCTATTATCCAATATGAGTTATACATCCGACTTAAATATAACTTCACTAAAATAATTTGAACTGAAATATAGAAAAGGTTATGTAATCAAAAATTTAAAATCTTTCCTCATGGGTCCTTGAAAAAATTATCAAAATGGGTTCCATCCTTATGCCGAATAGCAACAATGGGTGGAGCTGGTTGTAGAGGTTGCGATAGTGGTGGTTGTGACATCAACACCAACAACGGTGTTGATCATGGTGACTAGACCTGGCAAAACAAGCCCATCCATTTCATTTTGGTTTGATACGGGTATTTTAAATTTTAAGATGGGTTAAGATGAGCCAAACAAAATTAGTCACTAGGATTGGTTATGAAGTGGTTGATAAAAAAAAAAAGTAGGTCAGGATGGTTATGAGATAAAACCCAAGCGGGTGAGGATGGGTATGAGATAAAATCATTAAACTAATTACTACTCGTAGATATCTATTCACAACTGCGACTTCACCAATCGCCGCCGTAGTACTCTCCCGTCGTTCTTCGTTTAAAAATAATAAATTTTAAAAATAATAAAAAAACTTGAAAATAAAAAAAATTCTCAAAAATCAAAAAATTCTAAAAAAAAACCCAAAAAAATTCAAAAAAATAAAAAAAACTCTAAAAAATCCAAAAAGTTCTAAAAAATCAAAAAAATTCTAAAAAATAAAAAAAATTCTTAAAAATCAAAAAATTCTAAAAAATCAAAAAATAATAAACAATAAAAAAATTTCTTAAAAATAAAAAAAATACAAAAAATAATAAAAATCCAAAAAAATATAAAATTAAAAAAAATCAAAAAAATATTAAAAACACCAAAAAATTCTAAAAATTCAAAAAAGTAATAAAAAATCCCAAAAATTCTAAAAAATAAAAAAAAATCAAAAAATAAAAAAATAATAGAAAATCCAAAAAAATCTAAATTATCCAAAAAATTCTAAAAGGTCAAAAAATTTCTAAAAGGTCAAAAAAATCTAAAAAATCAAAAAAATAATAAAATATCCAAAAAATCTAAAAAATCAAAAAATTCTAAATATTAAAAAAGTTCTAAAAAATAAAAAAAATAATAAAAAAATATAGAAATCAAAAAAATTCTAAAAAATAATAAAAATCCCAAAAAAAAATCGAAAAATCAAAAAAATTCTAAAAAATAAAAAAAACAATAAAAAATCCAAAAACTCCAAAAAATAATAAAAAATCCAAAACATTCTAAAAAATCCAAAAAAATCTAAAAATTCAAAAAATAATAAAAAATCCAAAAAAGCTAAAAAATAAAAAAAATCTAAAAAATAATAAAAATCCAAAATTTTTTAAAAAGTCCAACAAAAATAAAAAATCCAAAAAATTCTAAAATTTTTTTTAGGATTTTTATTTTTATTTTTATTTTTTAGAGTATTATAATGAATAAAATTATTGAGGACACGTGTCACTTTCCGAAGTTTTCTCACCCTTTTTATCTTTCTCTCCTTATCCTATTAAATCATATTATCCCGCTTCTATCTCATATGAAATAATAATATTAAATGAATACCTCACTTTTTATTTATTAAACATCTTTTGTCTTAACTTTCTGCTTATTAATAACCATTTAGTATTTCATTGACTCACCCGTGTAATACATAAATTTCTAACATAGTAATATATAAAAACAAATTAAAATGTTGTAAGACGTGTAATACACAAGTTTATAAATTCATAATAAATACAAAAGCAAAGTGAAAATGCTATTAAGTAAATTATACATCAAAGTTCTTTTTTTATTAAAAACATATTTTGATGATTGTATGTGTTAACCGATTAAATTATATTTATTCACCCTGTGTAATACATGTGTTTATTCAATCTGTGCAATTCATGAGTTTTTAAAAGATGTAATATTCTATTATTTATTATATAAAATTATACTTATTTAAATCATGTAATACATTAGGTTCTATAATTTATACTATAGAATCTCGTGTAATATGTGGGTCTATAAACTAGTAATATAATATAATATGAACAAAGGTAAATAATGAATCATGCCCATATGCTACCTTTAAAGTTTTGGATAAAATGAAAAGGTCCTTAGAAAACGTCTTATCATATTATCAGACGATATGTATTCGTAAAGTTACTTAGAGGGCGTTATGCAACAAGTGGTAAAAAATACATAAGGGGTGTTTTATGGTGCTTTATATCACAAGAGGGTTTAGTCATAAAGCCTCATACTCATCATTACTCAATTATTAATTTTCAATTTTTTATAATTAATTTCTAACTTTATAAAATAAAAAACCATTTACAAAAGAAAAAAAAACATTTCATTAAATTAAAAAACATTACAATAAAATAAAATAAAAACTCAAAGATTATATATTTTTTTTCGATTCGCTCTTTTTGTTGTATCGACATCTTCAATGTTTTTCCGGTTAGGTGGTTGTGCGGTTTCGAGTAGAGTTCAAAGTCTTGAGCCCATTGTCTATCCCACATAATCTCGATCACTTCCCGGTTCTCTTCCATACGTTGAGCCCCAAGGTCGTGTATGTGTTGAAGGCGTCAGTTCATCTCCGAAAAGGCAATAGTTAAGTCGATTCGTTAGTTTTCGATCTCTTTGACGGCCTTTTATTTGTCGACCGACCCGACCGTGGTAGGGACGTTGGCCCATTTGACGCTATTACGAAGAATTTGCCAACACTTCAAGTATGGGAAATTACCTTGACCGACTTGATATTCTTATAAGGCGGTCTATGTAATGTCCTCGTTGTTATGACCACTTTTCCGTCAGTTTTTTACACGTTGGTAAATGGATTGAAATTTTGTACACTTTTTGTTGATGTCGGTACACTTGCCCGATATTGAATCCGGTAGCTATCCCCTACCCATGAGCCTGAAAAATAGTTCCCGAATTCGGTTCCAAAAGACGGTTTTATTTTGGTTGTTTGCTAAAAAAAACAAAAGCTAATACAAAAAAATTAATACAATGCGTACTCCTCTTTATCATCCCATGGCTGCACGTTTTTTTCGTTCGGGTTTCGGTTTTATTTTTATGGTTGCGTTTGGTTTTGTTTTGTTGCGCCTCCTCTACTACCGGTTGTGTATCCGGGACGAAGTCTCGCGTAGTGGCGAGCCGAATGCTTGTGCCGAGCCGAAGGCTTGAAACGACCCAATTCCTCCCATGTTGTGATTCGGGTTCCAACCGTATAGATTTGGGTCCCATGAGAGCGGTTGGTTCATGAGGCGTTATGGGACCTTTGACCAGGGTATACCGCCCCAGTACGGGTTTCCTCATCATCTATAGACTATAGCTCCACATAATTCACACACCACGTGAAAATGCAGCATTAGGCAGACCAATGTGTTGCTAATAGTAGACGAGAGTGTGACCCACATTAATAAACAATTAAACTTGATTGGAGAAAAATAAAAGAATGAGCTGTCATTTATTATGTCGGACAAACATCAAAGATTTGGTGTAAATCTGGTAAACAGGTATCTTAATATGTTTTATCACTTATTATTATTATTATTATTATTATTATTATTATTATTATTATTATTATTATTATTATTGTTATTGTTAATTTCAAGTGTAAATTTGGTAAACAGGCATCTTAATATGTTTTATCACTTATTATTATTATTATACCAAATGGTTTTGTGTTATTTTACCATAATTGACGGTAAATTTAAATTTTTTTGTTGTTCTAATTGGTCAAAATGTTACTCTTACGGGTAAACATAGGTGACAAATTAATCGTGTTGGGTAAGGGTTTAGAATATAAGTTGATCGGAACAAGAAAAATACAACACCATTAAAACATTTAAGATTAAGTTTTTGATACAAAACTATTTTAATGTTCTAAGCATTGTGATACATTTTAGATAGGTTTCACCCATTATTGAATTAGTTAATACTTTTGTAACAAAAAATAAAATGATTTTTTAAATAGGTTTCACACATAGAACTTGAACAATTAATAATGTATATGATTACATACACACATGATTCCATATTATTAATACTTAATAATCATAATAATATTACAAACCTGGACTCCATTCTTCCTCTAGAAGGATAATGGGATCCAGACCATAAGTAAACATGCATAAATTCTTAATTTCTTTTACATTTATTTAAAAACATCAATTCAACTTTAGAACCTGAAGTTCTAACTAAAAATGAACCTGAAATTCTCCTATATTATACATTGGTTCGTTTTAAATGCATGTATCTTTCCTTTGTAGATAAAAATGTCGAACTTATCAAAGCTAGAATTCACCGCACTTGACATCTCGGGTAACAACTACCTCCCGTGGACTCTTGATGCCAAAATTCATTTGACGGAAAATAATTTGGGGAAGACAATTATTGATGGTAATCAAACTTCACCTCAAGATAAAGCGAAAGCTATGATATTCCTCCGACATCATCTTCACAAAGATCTAAAGCGGGAATATCTAACTGTTGAGGACCCTCTTGAATTATGGACAAACATCAAAGAACGTTTTGACCACCAGAAGTTGGTCTTACTCCCCAAAGCCCGCTATGAATGGCTTCATGTACGACTACAGGATTTTAAGACTGTCAGTGAGTATAATTCTGCCTTGTTCCGCATTACCTCTGAGTTAAAATTATGTGGTGAAAAAATAATCGATGAAGACATGCTTGAAAAAACTTTCTCAATGTTCCATGCCTCAAACATGCTCCTGTCGCAGCAATACCGGGAACGTAAATTTACTAAATATTCTGAATTGATATTATGTCTTCTGGTCGCGGAGCAAAACAACAAGCTCCTACTACAAAACCATCAATCACGACCCGCCGGTGCAAGCCCATTCCCTGAATCGAATGTAGCCAATTATTAAAGCGGACGAGGTAGAGGTAGAGGTAGAGGCCGCGACCCCAGCAGAGGTCGTGGCCGTGGTCGAGGACGGGGATATACATGACATCGGGAGTCTCACGACACTAAAATTAGCGGTGGCGAATCGAGTCGACATAATACGGGGCGACCTTCAAAAGGGAAAAGTAGCGGGATCCAAAACAACATTTGTTATAGATGTGGGATGTCAAATCATTGGTCCCGCACATGTCGCACCCCTAAACACCTCGTTGAGGCATATCAACGCATGATGAAAGAACAAGGAAAGAAGACTGAAACTAATTTGATTGAGGATGCACCTCTAGCCACGATACCAGGCGTTCATTTGGATGCATGTGATTTCATTGAAAATGTTCGTGATGTTTAAACATATTTAATGTACCTTTTATGCTTTACTTTTCACAATGTGACCTTTGTACTTGATTTGGTTTGAAACTCTTGTAATGTTTGATTTCACTTCTTTGCATTAACTTTTATTTATCTTATATCCTGAAGAAATATGTATACTAGCTCCGGTAGAGCTATTATTGGTGATGAATGTCTGGTAGATAGCGGTAGTACTAACACAATTCTCAAAGATATGAAATTTTTCTTTGAGTTGTCTCCGGCAGAGACATCGATTGGTACTGTATCTGGTGTCAGTAACCTTATCGAAGGCTCCGACAGAACACAGATAACATTATCTTCGGGTACCCAATTAACTATTGATAATGCATTATTTTCTAGTAAATGCAGAAGAAATTTACTTAGCTTTAAAGATATTCGAAAAAACGGTTACCACCTAAAAACAATATCTGAAAATAAAATGGAATATCTTCAAATTACTTCAAAGTTCAAACAAAAATGGCCAAGAAACCATTGTTGAACAATTAGAAGCCTTATCCTCTAGATTATATTGTACTAACATCAATCCTATCGAATCATACATGGTGAGTAACCAAAAGCTATTAGATAAATACACATTTAATATATGGCATGACCGTCTAGGTCACCTTGGTAGCATAATGATGAGACAAATAATCAAAAGTGCAACCGGGCACCCTCTTAAAAACTTAAAAGTTTTGCTACCACAAGATTTATCATGTGCAGCATACTCTCTGGGCAAACTTATAACTCGCCCCTCACAAACTAAGCTAACACATGAAACCCACTCATTTTTGGAAAGAATCCAATGAGATATTTGTGGGCCCATTCATCCTCCGTGTGGACCATTCCGCTATTTCTTGGCCTTAATTGACGCATCCTCAAGGTGGTCACATGTGAGTCTTTTAGCTACTCGAAATGTAGCATTTGCCCGACTTCTAGCTCAAATCATACAATTGAGAGCTAATTTCCCGGACAATCAAATTAGAAACATCCGGATGGATAATGCGGGAGAGTTTACATCTCAAGCGTTTAATGACTATTGTATGTCAATCGGGATCAATGTTGAACATTCAGTACCTCATGTTCACACACAAAACGGTTTAGCTGAATCTTTGATTAAACGATTACAAATAATCGCTAGACCACTTTTAATGAGATCTTAACTACCATATTCTACATGTGGCCATGCTATTTTGCATGCCGCTGCACTGATTAGATTGAGACCAACTGCTGATCACGAATACTCTCCCTTGCAACTGGTCTCCGGACGAGAACCAAGTTTTTCCCACCTTAGAATTTTTGGTTGTGCGGTATACGTACCAATACTGCCACCACAACGTACTCCAATGGGATCCCAAAGAAGACTGGGTATCTATATTGGTTTTAACTCCCTGTCCATTATTAAATATTTAGAACCAATGACGGGAGACATGTTTACAGCACGGTATGCTGACTGTCATTTTGATGAAACGATGTTCCCAGTCTTAGGGAGAGATAAGGACAAAGAAAGACTGGTAACACAAGAAATAACGTGGAATGCATCATCGCTAACAAATCTCGACCCCCGAAGTGGTCAATGTGAATATGAAGTCCAAAATATTATACATTTGCAAAGAATAGCAAATGAATTACCAGATGCATTCACAGACACAAATAGAGTGACAAAGTCACATGTACCAACATCAAATGCACCTGCTCGAATTGAAGTAATCCCGGAAGCGATTACTATACAACGAAAACGTGGGAGACCAATCGGTTCCAAAGATAAGAACCCACGGAAACGAAAAGAGCACAATAACGCAGTTGGTGAAAACTCACAAAAGATTATAAATGAAACCCCGGTAGAGGTAAATGTCCCGGAAGAGACAACTATCATTCCACAGGAAAATGAAGTTTCAGAAGAAACACCGGTACCGAACGAAAATGAGATCTCTATTAATTATGTACAAGATAGTATAATGTGGAACCGGAATAAAACGCGTGTTGATGATATATTCGCATATGCTATAGAAACGGATGTAATCAATGAAAATGATTACGTACCAAAAACTTTAGAAGAGTGCATGCACAGGAATGATTGGCCAAGATGGCAAGAAGCCATAAACGCTGAATTGAATTCGCTCGAAAAGCGACATGTTTTCGGACCTATAGTCCGAACACCCATAGACGTCAAACCAGTAGGTTATAAATGGGTGTTTACAATAAAGAGAAATGAAAAGAATGAGATTGTACGATATAAGGCTCCACTTGTAGCGCAAGGGTTTTCCCAAATCCCAGGAGTTGATTATGAGGAAACGTATTCCCCTGTAGTGGATGCGATGACCCTTAGGTTCCTAATCAGCCTCACAATCTCTGAAGGACTTCATATGAGACTAATGGATGTCGTCACTGCATACTTATACGGGACACTTGAAAACGACATCTACATGAAAATCCATAAAGGATTAAAATTGCCTGAAGCATTAAAATCAACACCTTGAGATATGTGTTCTATAAAGCTCCAGAGAACTTTATATGGTCTCAAACAATCTGGTCGTATGTGGTACAATCGACTTAGTGAATATCTCGAAAAAGAAGGATACAAGTCTGATGTAATCAGTCCATGTGTCTTTATAAAAAGATCACTCTCAAATTTCACTATAATAGCAGTGTATGTTGACGATATCAACATCATCGGATCTCTTGAAGAGATAGAGAAAGTTGCCCAGTTGTTAAAGAAGGAATTTGAATTGAAAGATCTTGGCATGATAAAGTTATGCATCGGACTACAATCTGAGTAACTGTGCAATGACACATTTGTCCTTCAATCAAACTACATCCAGAAGATGTTAGTACGTTTCAATATGGATAAAGCACATCCGTTTAGTGTACCTATGGTTGTCCGACCGCTAGATCCACATAAAGATCCTTATCGCCCTCAAGAAGAAGGCAAAGAAGTACTTGGTCCGGAAGTACCGTACATAAGCGCGATCGGTGCCCTTATGTATCTCGCAAATAACACAAGACCTAACATTGCATTTTGTAACACCCCAAAAAGATTTGTTATGTATAAAAGTTAAATTAATTAGAATAATTAACCAAGTTAGTAAATGTGTTGAAATACTAACTAAATGATGGAGAATGTCTAAAATAAAACAACTCAAATACTAGGATAGTCAATTATGATAAAAATTAAAGTTAAAGAATAAAAGTGAATGAAACCTAAAAACACACACTTATGTGTGTGTCTGGGATCGACCAGAACAGAAGAACCAAGGGTGAAACCCTTGTTTGCTAAATTCAATCAATTGGGAAGAAATTTCAAGGATAATCAACTGCATGAACTCCAATTTTCGATCATCTAGGCTCGTTTATTGAAGTGGTAAGTCGAATTTCTTGAATTGATGATTTATAGGAAATGGGTTTCGACCCAATCATGAGTTCTTGTAACAATTTGTGTAAATTGAAGTTAGGATTACATTCTAGAACAAAGATTATGTTTGATTTTTTGTCATTTGAAAGATTGTGGTATAAACCCACTTGATGTGAATTTATTATGAATAGGATGATCAAGTAGAAGTAAATCATGTGTAATCTTGAAATATGATTTTGTTGTAATACTTGAATCCTAGGTAAATTGATGTAGAATTAAAGGAATTTATGAACTTGGTTGATTATTGATAAGTTATGAGATGAACTAGTAGAATCATGCTTTGTATACTTGTACATTAAGCATTATTAATACGATGCACACCAAGTGCTCGATGAAATGCTTAAGAGGATAAATGTGTGAAATTCTGAAAATTAATGATTATGTTTGTCACTTGAAAATGAGAAATTTATGTAAATCATGGAATGAATGTGTTGGACTAAATGAATAAATGCGCTTAATGTAGGCGTGAAAGAAGAAGGCTCAAACACTAAGAAGACGGAAGGCTCACAAGATCGAGGTATGTTATTCTATGCATACACTTTATTATGCTATTTCAATATTGTTATATAAAGCCTATAGTGATATTAGCCTACGGTAGTTTTAGAATATGTAGTCGAACCCGTAGCAAATGGGTTATATGAAAAGGAATTACTATAAAGATGAATGAATTATTGTCGGCTCGTCATGAACGAGCTGGATGTATAAGTAACATGTGGAAATGATAATTATGGATTAACCCGATATGAATGGGTTATATTGAATGAATATGTTTAAAGATGAGATGAATGTATTGAACCGTTGTAAACAGATCAAAAGGATTTATGTATCATGAAGGTGATTAATCCGTTACTAATGGATTAATGGAAGGAATGTTTTATCTCTACTTGAGATAGTATGTATTGCCCCATTTTAAACGGATCAAGTAAATGAAGAAGTAACAAGAAAGTATGAGATGGAATGTATGGAATCGATAGTATAGATAGTGTTATAATTACCGAAATTGATTTTATAAGTTTTGTTTGATGTAGGTAAATCCGCAACTTAGGCGGCATGGCGAACTTGGAACGAACACCCGTATTACGCCCACAACGCGCTTCCGAAGTTAACTACTACAAATGGTTCAAAGCTTTTGTTATATGTATAAAACGACATGTGTAGTTTTTGATGTTTTTATGTTTAGAAAAAGTTGGTTTTGTCTAGTAAACTTTGTAACTAAATCAAGTTAATTATGTCTTCTTTTGTCGATAGTTTGTAAATCAAAATGTTATGTTGCGAAAAAGTATTTTTTTTTATCATTTTCTAAGTTTTTCTTTACTTAACATGTCGGTCGAAGGTGATTAAAATGGGGCGTTATACATTTGCAGTTCATGTACTAGCGAGATACAGTTCGAATCCAACACGTAGACACTGGAATGGTGTAAAACATATATTCCGGTATATTTGTGGGATACAAGACTTAGGTCTTTTCTATCAGAAAGATCAAAAATCCCAACTTGTTGGGTATGCCGACGCTGGATATCTATCAGATCCTCACAAAGCAAAGTCTCAGAAAGGTTATGTATTCACATACGGTGGTATAGCAATTTCTTGGAAATCGACTAAGCAAACACTTACAGCAACATCATCAAATCATGCCGAACTGATAACATTGTATGATGCTGGTCGAGAATGCGTGTGGTTGAGATCAATGATTAATCACGTACAAGAAGCATGTGGATTAGAGCAGATCAAGAAGGAGCCGACGATTATTTAGACAATGCTGCTTGCATAGCTCAGATCAGAGAAGGTTACATCAAGGGTGATCGAACAAAGCACATCTCACCAAAATTCTTCTCAACATATAACTTGCAGAAAGAAGGGGAAATTTGTGACAACCCTCATAATTCCATTTATCCGTACAATTTATTAATGATAATTAAAGTGTTTGATGACTGTGCTGAATCATTTAACTGCTTTCTGAGTTCTGTGTTATACTTACATGTGCTTGTTAACATACTAGTAGTGTACAGAAAAGTTACTAAATAGTCCGGTATGCTTTCCTGAGTGTTGAGAATTAAAAATGTTACAAAAATATATATATTTAGGACACGTTACGGATTAATTAAGCACTTTAACGGAACAGTATCAAACCGAACAACCGGACTTTACCCGGAACACTAAAATATTGTAAAAAACATTGTTTTTATTTTTCTGCGCCAATTATGGTTCCTGAACATCATAACACACCATAAAAATATCTAATAACTAAACATCCTAACTAAACACTAGGATTTGAACTAGGATGGAACTAACTAGTTAAAACCTAAGCTAAGACCCCCCCCCCCCCCACCTATGATCGGCCAACACCAAGGGCCCACATCAAGATTTTAGTTGAGTATAATATTGGATTATGTTGGCACATGAGGAACATATTACACAAGAGTTAATATAATAGAATGGTTATAAGTATACACCAAAAGTCCCAAGCTTCATCTTCTCATTCACAACTTCAACACACAAAAACTCTCTCTTCCCTCTCCCTTGGTTCAGCCGAGATCAACAACCCCACAATCACCATCATTCAATCTTCATCATTCAATTCTACATATACTCAAGGGTGTTAGAAGGTGCACAACGAAGCTCGGTGTGTTCGGAAGTTGAAGGACCACTCTCATCTTCTTTTATCCACCACATTTCTCCACTTGAACTCCCCTAGCCTTGTGCTAGTGGTAAGTACTTAGATCCTTGCATTTTACATGTTGTTTAAGTGGTTAATAGATGTATTATGAAGAAAACATATGAACACCATAAGATCTTACACTTAAAACTTAAATATAAGCTTAAACAAGATGATACATGAAGAAATGATGTTAGAATGATGTTATTTGGTATATGATGATTATGTGCTGATATGAAGGACTTATAACCTGCTGTAAGTATCGTGGATGATCACTAAACATGTTAACGGAATCAATCGAACACAAGTTAGAAAGCTAAAAGCTGAAAACAGCTTCTGTCCAAGCTTTTACAGCCAACTTCAGTTGGCTGTAAACAGGTCAATATTTAACAAAAAACGGATTTTCTTGAATCTATAACAGGCTATTTCAAAATATGGTTCTAATGGCACCAGAATCATAATTTTTGGACTTCGTTTACTATTTTTAAAGATCTGTTTTTGGACAGCAGCTCAAGCTACATTTTTACTGCTGAAAATATGCGTTCTGTTTTCCGTCATAACTTGAATTATGTGTAAAGTTAGATCATGAAATTTGTAATGTAGATGACCCCCGATGTATTTGTAATTCTCTCACTGGAATTTCGTAAATCGGACTCCCGATGAATTTTAAATAAATTATTCCGTGGACTGCAGTCAGAAAAAGATAAATCTGATTTCAGTCCGGAAAATGAATTTTTATAAAATATTGGTAACGAATTGGATCCCGATATTTTTACACAATAATATTTGGATCGTTTAAGATATTCTGTAAAACTTTGGGAATTTTTGGAATAAGTTAACTATTTTATTAAAATGCCTGAAAACAGCCCAGTTTTGGATATTTAAGTTGAAATGACATAAGTAGTAATTTGCGTGCCTAAATGTCGAGTATGTTATCTGAGGATGATCTAACATGTTATATGTCAGTGAAAGTAATATGTGCAATATCGTATGCTTGTTCTTGAGTAGCTATAGGTGGAATGTTTATATGAGCGTGAACTATTAAACTGAATGCATGTTATGTAGTAGATACGTGTAGGAACTTTGTGCTCTATTTAAAACCACTAAATGACTAACTGGTAATCATATTAGGACGTGATTGACCGACCTTGACTGTTAGCTATATTGGAGAATCTAACCGAGCAAACCGAGGTGAGTTCACACTTTTCTACAAAGCATGGTAATTCCCGGTGGGAATGGGAATGGGTTCAGGAATAGGGATTCCTCGTCCTGTTGGGACGGAATTAGACTTACTAGACTAGAACTCTATCAGCGAAGTCCCTCCCTTTATATCGACTTAATCGCCGAGGCTATGGCGAGCGGGTCATTAGTTAATAGCGCTATTAGGTTTAACAAACCTCACGCCGTGCCAGTTGGACGGGCGTGTACTAATGGACTATGGCACGTCGGTGATGATAGACACCGACACTAGGGCACAAGTAATTTTCGTTAGTAGTCGATATGATAAACGAGTCTAGTAGTTTAAATAATGGGGTAACCCCCATGGCCGGAGTGCCAGGCTGGATAGCCAGGGAAGGTGGACATGGGATGGTTAACTGATAAATGTTTTCGAACTATGGGGTAACCCCCACGGCTGGATAGCTGATTAAGATTAAACTACGTTTTTGGAAACAACTCTAAAATGGACAACCAACCGTGAACTCACTCAACTTTGTTGTTGACTCGTTATTACATGCTTTGCAGGTCGTTAGATGCTATGGAGCTTGCACAAGGAGGTGGTCGTTGTGGGATGCGAACTGTTATGTCCCGTACTCAATAAATAAACTTTATGAACTTACGAAACTTACGTTTTGGACTTTAAACTTATGAACTTTGGAACTTATGTTTTGGACTTACGTTTTATGCTTCCGCTGTTTAAATTGAACTTGGTTAACTTCCTTTTGGTCACCAATTGTATTGTGGTTAGTTTTATTTACTTAAATACGTTGTTCAATATGATTGGTGGCTCGATCCTGGTCATGTCATGTGACAACTCGAGTTTCCAAGATTTCTATCTTCGCATTTATTGCGTGTTAAATGTTTAAGTTGTTTGTTAATACGACTTGTTTGTTTCACAACTGTGCACGTTTGTAGTATGTTAATCGTAATGTGATTGATATGTTGTATACGGTATGCCTTATAAGTGTGTATTGATGTATGTCTTAAATTTAATTTATGTGTTGTATAATTTACACAAGGCATCTGTTAGGCCAAACACCCTCACCCACACATCAATGAAATCACCCTAGTGGTGAAAACACCTTGTGTGTTTTCGTCCACTAGTGGACCAACGAAAACAGAGATGGGCCTTGGCCCAGTATTGAGTTATTATATATTTATTTTATCACAATCTTCCCGGAGAAGTTTCTCATTTGGCAAACCTTATCACATTGTTTCTCTCTCTCCTTTTGAAACCCGACGGCACACATCCATCGAAGTCCCACCTTGCTGCTTAGGTTAGTTATTGATTTCTTATTATTACTGGATATCATGAATGAACAGGTAGTATGTGATGATTATGAGTGTATGATTTGTATTGATCTGTATGTTATGAAAGATCTGAGGATTAAATGATAGTCTTGATATCACAATGATTAGTAATCTGTGCGATGGTGTTTTTTTGTTTGGGTCGTTTGATTGTCACTGAAACTGTCGAGATGGTTAGAAATGTTTGGGGATTTAAAAACCTGCTGTTGTTGATGATGATGAGGAAACCAACGAAATCACTAAGGGATTTCGGCACCCTAGTGATTTCGTCACACACATACTCAACGAAAACACCCCCACAATAACAAACTGGACGAAATCACTTTAGGTGATTTCCGGCCCAAATAGGGGATTTCGGCCCATGTGTGTGTTTTCGGCCCAATGAGGGATTTCGGCCACATAGGGATTTCGAAATGTAGTGTTTTCGGCTCTTGTGTTTTATTAACCTGTTAGTTTATTAACTTAGTTTATTTTATTAATTCAGTTAGTTGTTAATTAAGTTAATTAAGTTAACTCTATGGAAATATGTAACTTAATTAAGTGGGTAACCTTAATAATTGATAACACTGTTAGTGTATAAATTCTGTTAAGTGTGCACCTCTGTTAGTTCAGCAACTCAGTTAGTATATTAGTTTTGTTAATATGTTAACTGGGCTATGTTAACTGGGTTACATATGTAAAGCTTGAATTGCATGAATGTGACTAACTGTTTGTGTGTTGCATCATATTAACTGTCAAACACTCTGTGATATTGATTACATGCGAAATATTACGAACGTGAACTGATTGAGTATACGTGCACTATAGGACTTGACTGATTTATTGTGAGCACTTAACTTAGCATATCGAGCAAACTAAGGTGAGTTCACACTCTTACCAAGGCATGGGATTCCCGGGGTTGGGAATGGGTTGATTGATTATTTATGCTTAAGAATTATCGGAATTACATACCATAGGCCTCGGGAGAGGAAGGTTAATGGTAGATACTACTAGACTAGTGATACATATACTTCTCTTCGCACACACGCCGGGATCGGCCGCGATACTAGAACAATCTTCGCAAACATGCCTGGAATGGCCGCGAACTATACTTTAATCTTCGCAAACATGCCTGGAGGGCCGCGATACAAATATACCTAGTCTAGAGAACATATGGGAAACCCCCACTAACTTCGCAAACATGCCTGGAATGGCCGCGAACTATACTTTAGTCTTCGCAAACATGCCTAGAGGGCCGCGATACCATTACATACGATACATGATTTCTAAACGAATTTACGATTTACGATACGAACACTATTACTGAACTATTAACTGTGAACTCGCTCAACTAGTTGTTGACTCTCTGTTACATGCCTTGCAGGACCATAGGTACTCTTGGAGCTTGCACGGGAGGCGCGGTCGTTGTGGGCACGGATTTTTTGGATGTTATGATACACTCTTTTCTGACACTTCAACTTAATACTTATGTTGGGTTTTTACATTATTGCTTCCGCTACACACTTGTTTATGTTTGGTTTTGAAAACACCTATCGTATTGATGAATGACTTTTACTATTCACTTATATGTTCAATATGATTGGTGGCTTGATCCTGGTCAGTCACGCCTCCAAGCGGTGGTACTCCGCGTGTGGATTTTGGGGGTGTGACAGATTGGTATCAGAGCCATTGGTTATAGAGAACTTGGTTTTAATAAGGGAAAAGCGTTTTTATTAAAACCAGACTATAACCAGTACAGTGCTCAACGATCCACAACGACGCCTCGCTCCACGTGCAAGACTCAACATCCTAGGTAATATGGTACATGTTTTATTACCTACTTGCTAGAATTGCATAGAACTTTGCTCAGGGTATGCTTAGATTAACGTAACACTATTGCATGAGAACACTTGTGTGCTTACTCTCTTCTGTCATCGCACTACTCGCGAACCTCTCTCACCTATGTTACATTTGCTATGAAGATCATGGCTGGACGCATTAACATGACACAAGCCCAGTTGACGGCTCTTATTAACGAACGAGTTGCTGCGGCACTTGCAGCCGCACAAGAAGGAGGTATACCCTGCAGTTGTAACTCACACTAGGATCTTTAGATCCTACACTCCTAAAACAACTCTTGTGCTTAATCTTGTCCTGGTTCTTATACACAACAGGTCAGCACGCTCAGCCACCTGTTTGCACCTTCAAAACTTTCATGGACTGTCGTCCTACTACTTTTAGTGGCACGGAAGGAGCGGTTGGACTCCTCCATTGGTTTGAAAAGCTCGAGTCTGTATTTGAAATGTGTGAATGCCCTGAGGCTCGCAGGGTGAAGTACGCCACTGGTACTCTAGAAGGCATTGCGCTGACTTGGTGGAATGCGCAAGTTCAGATGTTAGGGTTGGCTGTTGCTAACGCCACACCCTAGAATGATTTCAAGGAGTTGATCAAAGAGGAATACTGTAGCCGTGATGACATTCATAAGCTGGAGGTAGAATTTTACCACTTGAAAATGACGGGGTCAGAAATTGAAGCGTACACCAGAAGGTCGAATGAGTTGGCTATTCTGTGTCCTACTATGGTAGACCCTCCCATTAAGCGTATCGAACTGTATCTCAATGGTCTGGTGCCGGAGATTCAAAGTCACGTAACCTCAGCGAATCTTGGCACCATTCAACAGATCGTCAAGCTAGCTCATCGTCTCACCGATCAGGCAGTGGAACAGAACAGGCTGCCTAAACGTATCAGCACTACTACTACCGCTGCCACTCCAGCTACTCCTGCTACTCCCAGTGACAACAAGCGGAAATGGGAAGGGGATTCCAGCAGGGGTTCAGCTACCGTACAGTCTCAAGCACAGCAGCAGCGCAAGACTAGTGATTACCAGAGTCCGAGTCAGCAATCGTCTGGTGGTCAGGGGCAGAGTGGATATTGGGGAATTCACCCACTGTGTAACAGGTGCAACAGACACCACAGTGGTCAGTGTCGTAAAGGCCGCTGTCAGAGATGTCTAAGGGTAGGTCATGAAGCTAAAGATTGCAGGAGCTCAAGGCCTGCGAATCAGAACCAGCAACAACAGCCACCAGCTCCACGAAACCAGCCACAACAGCAACAACAACAAGGAAATAGGGCATGCTTTCAGTGTGGGGCTGAAGGTCACTTCAAGCGGAACTGCCCCCAGTTAAACCAGAATCAGAATAACAACAACAATAATCAGGGCAATGGGAACAACAATGGGGGAAACAACAACAATGGTGCTAAGGGTCGTGCATTTGTGATTGGTCAGGGTGATGCAAGGAACGATCCTCATGTGGTTATGGGTAAGTTTCTTCTCGACGACTTTTATGTTACTGTATTATTTGATTCAGGTGCGGATACCAGTTATATGTCTCTGAAAGTTAGTCAAATGCTTAAACGCGCACCAACACTTTTGAACACCAAACATGTCGTAGAGCTAGCTAACAGTAAAAGTCTAGAAGCCACACACATAGTTCAGGGTTGTAATCTTATCCTCGCTGGTCAGACTTTCTCTATCGATCTCATTCCTATAACTCTGAGTAGTTTTGATATCGTCATTGGTATGGATTGGTTATCCCAACAACAAGCAGAGATCCTATGCAAGGAGAAGATCATTCGTATTTCCCGTACTGGCAAAGAACCTCTCGAAGTTCAAGGCGACAAGAGTGGTGTCGTGAGTGGCATCATCTCCTTCTTGAAGGCTCAGAAGTGTTTGCGAAAGGGCCACACAGCTATTTTAGCACTCGTTACTGATACATCGACGACAGAGAAAAAGATTGGGGATATTCCTGTAGTACGCGACTTTCCTCAAGTGTTTCCTGAAGAGTTACCTGGGCTACCGCCCCATCGCCAGGTCGAATTTCAGATCGAGCTAGCTCCTGGAGCAGCACCTATAGCTCGAGCGCCTTACCGCTTAGCTCCAACTGAACTGAAAGAACTGTCTAAGCAATTACAAGAACTATTGGAAAAGGGTTTCATACGTCCTAGCTCTTCGCCCTGGGGAGCTCCAGTACTATTTGTAAAGAAGAAGGACGGTACCTTCCGCATGTGTATAGACTACCGCGAACTGAACAAGGTGACTGTGAAAAATCGCTATCCACTTCCACGCATCGACGACTTATTCGACCAGTTGCAAGGGTCGAGCTATTACTCAAAGATTGACCTGAGGTCAGGCTATCATCAACTGAGAGTCCGGGAGGAGGACGTCTCCAAAACAGCATTCAGAACACGCTACGGCCACTACGAGTTTCTAGTCATGCCATTCGGACTAACGAACGCGCCTGCGGTTTTCATGGATCTTATGAACAGGGTGTGCAAACCTTATCTTGACAAGTTTGTTATTGTCTTCATAGATGACATCCTGATCTATTCGAAGAGTCAAGAGGAACACGAGCATCATTTACGACTTATTTTGGAACTTCTTCGAACGGAACAACTGTACGCCAAGTTTTCAAAATGCGACTTCTGGCGTCGTGAAGTCCACTTCCTAGGCCACGTGGTAAACAAGGATGGGATTCATGTTGATCCATCCAAGGTAGATTCGATCAAGAACTGGCCTGCACCTCGCACACCAACTGAAATACGCCAATTCTTGGGTTTGGCAGGTTATTACAGACGGTTCATCAAAGACTTCTCAAAGATTGCACAGCCGCTTACATTACTGACACAGAAAGGTGTTGCTTATCGTTGGAGTAATACACAGGAAACAGCGTTTCAGCACTTAAAGGATAGACTTTGTAACGCACCTATCCTCTCATTGCCTGAAGGCACGGATGATTTTGTAGTCTACTGCGACGCATCTATCCAAGGTCTTGGATGTGTGTTGATGCAGCGGGATAAAGTCATTGCTTATGCTTCGCGCCAACTTAAGATTCACGAATGGAATTACACTACACATGATTTAGAGCTGGGAGCTGTTTTTTTTGCGCTCAAGATATGGCGACATTACCTGTATGGCACTAAATGCACCATCTACACCGATCACAGGAGCCTTGAGTATATATTCAAGCAGAAAGAATTGAACATGCGACAACGTAGATGGGTTGAACTACTGAACGATTACGAATGTGCTATAAAGTACCATCCGGGCAAAGCCAATGTGGTGGCCGACGCCCTCAGTCGAAAGGATACTACACCTAGGCGTGTACGAGCGTTGCAACTCACTATTCAGTCTAGTCTTCCTTCTCAGATACGAGATGCTCAAGTAGAAGCATTGAAACCAGAAAACGTCAGGGCTGAAGCCCTACGCGGTTCAAGGCAACGGTTAGAACAAAAGACAGACGGCGCCTACTATGTAACAGGACGCATCTGGGTCCCACTCTACGGCAACTTACGCGAGCTTGTAATGGAAGAAGCTCATAAGTCTCGCTACTCAGTACATCCTGGTTCGGATAAGATGTACCACGACCTCAGAACTACATATTGGTGGCCTAGCTTGAAGGCCCACATAGCAACTTACGTTAGCAAGTGTTTGACTTGTGCGAGAGTCAAAGCGGAATATCAGAAACCTTCAGGCCCACTCCAGCAACCTGAGATACCACAATGGAAATGGGAACAAATTTCCATGGATTTTGTTACTGGCCTACCTAGATCTCAGCGCGGAAATGATACTATTTGGGTGATCGTGGATCGACTCACAAAGTCTGCTCACTTCTTGGCTATCAAGGAAACGGATAAGTTCTCCACCCTAGCAGACGTATACCTTAAAGAAGTTGTCTCGAGGCATGGAGTGCCCACCTCTATTATCTCTGATCGTGATGCACGTTTTACTTCAGAACTGTGGCAGGCAATGCACAAATCTTTTGGCTCTCGTTTAGACATGAGCACAGCTTATCATCCTCAGACAGATGGGCAGTCTGAGCGCACTATTCAAACTCTAGAAGACATGCTTCGGGCGTGCGTAATTGACTTTGGCAATGGCTGGGAAAAACATCTGCCACTTGTGGAATTTTCATACAATAACAGTTACCACACCAGCATTAAAGCTGCTCCATTTGAGGCATTGTACGGGCGTAAATGTCGATCACCTCTTTGTTGGGCAGAGGTGGGTGACAGTCAGATCACAGGTCCAGAAATGGTAGTTGATACTACTGAGAAGATTGCTCAAATACGACAACGCATGGCGGCAGCTCGTGACCGTCAGAAAGCATACGCCGATAAAGACAGGAAACTACTCGAATTCCAGGTTGGGGGTCGAGCGCTACTCAAAGTGTTACCCTGGAAGGGTGTTGTTCGTTTTGGCAAAAGGGGCAAACTCAATCCACGATACGTTGGGCCATTTGAAGTCATTGAGAAAATAGGCAAGGTGGCCTACAGACTGAACTTACCAGCTGAACTCAGTGCAGTTCACAACGTCTTTCATGTGTCGAATCTGAAGAAGTGTCTGTCAGATGAGACCCTCATAGTTCCTTTGAAGGAGCTCACTATCGACGAACAGTTGCATTTCGTCGAGGAACCAATTGAAATCACGGACCGGGATGTTAAGGTCCTCAAGAACACCAGAATACCTCTTGTTCGAGTTCGTTGGAACTCCCGTCGTGGCCCAGAGTTTACCTGGGAACGAGAAGACCAAATGGAACTCAAATATCCCCAGTTGTTCGAAAACAATGCAACTACTACTGAGGCTGAAGCTACTATCAGCGAAGTCCCTCCCTTTATATCGACTTAATCGCCGAGGCTATGGCGAGCGGGTCATTAGTTAATAGCGCTATTAGGTTTAACAAACCTCACGCCGTGCCAGTTGGACGGGCGTGTACTAATGGACTATGGAACGTCGGTGATGATAGACACCGACACTAGGGCACAAGTAATTTTCGTTAGTAGTCGATATGATAAACGAGTCTAGTAGTTTAAATAATGGGGTAACCCCCACGGCCGGAGTGCCAGGCTGGATAGCCAGGGAAGGTGGACATGGGATGGTTAACTGATAAATGTTTTCGAACTATGGGGTAACCCCCACGGCTGGATAGCTGATTAAGATTAAACTACGTTTTTGGAAACAACTCTAAAATGGACAACCAACCGTGAACTCACTCAACTTTGTTGTTGACTCGTTATTACATGCTTTGCAGGTCGTTAGATGCTATGGAGCTTGCACAAGGAGGTGGTCGTTGTGGGATGCGAACTGTTATGTCCCGTACTCAATAAATAAACTTTATGAACTTACGAAACTTACGTTTTGGACTTTAAACTTATGAACTTTGGAACTTATGTTTTGGACTTACGTTTTATGCTTCCGCTGTTTAAATTGAACTTGGTTAACTTCCTTTTGGTCACCAATTGTATTGTGGTTAGTTTTATTTACTTAAATACGTTGTTCAATATGATTGGTGGCTCGATCCTGGTCATGTCATGTGACAACTCGAGTTTCCAAGATTTCTATCTTCGCATTTATTGCGCGTTAAATGTTTAAGTTGTTTGTTAATACGACTTGTTTGTTTCACAACTGTGCACGTTTGTAGTATGTTAATCGTAATGTGATTGATATGTTGTATACGGTATGCCTTATAAGTGTGTATTGATGTATGTCTTAAATTTAATTTATGTGTTGTATAATTTACACAAGGCATCTGTTAGGCCAAACACCCTCACCCACACATCAATGAAATCACCCTAGTGGTGAAAACACCTTGTGTGTTTTCGTCCACTAGTGGACCAACGAAAACAGAGATGGGCCTTGGCCCAGTATTGAGTTATTATATATTTATTTTATCACAATCTTCCCGGAGAAGTTTCTCATTTGGCAAACCTTATCACATTGTTTCTCTCTCTCCTTTTGAAACCCGACGGCACACATCCATCGAAGTCCCACCTTGCTGCTTAGGTTAGTTATTGATTTCTTATTATTACTGGATATCATGAATGAACAGGTAGTATGTGATGATTATGAGTGTATGATTTGTATTGATCTGTATGTTATGAAAGATCTGAGGATTAAATGATAGTCTTGATATCACAATGATTAGTAATCTGTGCGATGGTGTTTTTTTGTTTGGGTCGTTTGATTGTCACTGAAACTGTCGAGATGGTTAGAAATGTTTGGGGATTTAAAAACCTGCTGTTGTTGATGATGATGAGGAAACCAACGAAATCACTAAGGGATTTCGGCACCCTAGTGATTTCGTCACACACATACTCAACGAAAACACCCCCACAATAACAAACTGGACGAAATCACTTTAGGTGATTTCCGGCCCAAATAGGGGATTTCGGCCCATGTGTGTGTTTTCGGCCCAATGAGGGATTTCGGCCACATAGGGATTTCGAAATGTAGTGTTTTCGGCTCTTGTGTTTTATTAACCTGTTAGTTTATTAACTTAGTTTATTTTATTAATTCAGTTAGTTGTTAATTAAGTTAATTAAGTTAACTCTATGGAAATATGTAACTTAATTAAGTGGGTAACCTTAATAATTGATAACACTGTTAGTGTATAAATTCTGTTAAGTGTGCACCTCTGTTAGTTCAGCAACTCAGTTAGTATATTAGTTTTGTTAATATGTTAACTGGGCTATGTTAACTGGGTTACATATGTAAAGCTTGAATTGCATGAATGTGACTAACTGTTTGTGTGTTGCATCATATTAACTGTCAAACACTCTGTGATATTGATTACATGCGAAATATTACGAACGTGAACTGATTGAGTATACGTGCACTATAGGACTTGACTGATTTATTGTGAGCACTTAACTTAGCATACCGAGCAAACTAAGGTGAGTTCACACTCTTACCAAGGCATGGGATTCCCGGGGTTGGGAATGGGTTGATTGATTATTTATGCTTAAGAATTATCGGAATTACATACCATAGGCCTCGGGAGAGGAAGGTTAATGGTAGATACTACTAGACTAGTGATACATATACTTCTCTTCGCACACACGCCGGGATCGGCCGCGATACTAGAACAATCTTCGCAAACATGCCTGGAATGGCCGCGAACTATACTTTAATCTTCGCAAACATGCCTGGAGGGCCGCGATACAAATATACCTAGTCTAGAGAACATATGGGAAACCCCCACTAACTTCGCAAACATGCCTGGAATGGCCGCGAACTATACTTTAGTCTTCGCAAACATGCCTAGAGGGCCGCGATACCATTACATACGATACATGATTTCTAAACGAATTTACGATTTACGATACGAACACTATTACTGAACTATTAACTGTGAACTCGCTCAACTAGTTGTTGACTCTCTGTTACATGCCTTGCAGGACCATAGGTACTCTTGGAGCTTGCACGGGAGGCGCGGTCGTTGTGGGCACGGATTTTTTGGATGTTATGATACACTCTTTTCTGACACTTCAACTTAATACTTATGTTGGGTTTTTACATTATTGCTTCCGCTACACACTTGTTTATGTTTGGTTTTGAAAACACCTATCGTATTGATGAATGACTTTTACTATTCACTTATATGTTCAATATGATTGGTGGCTTGATCCTGGTCAGTCACGCCTCCAAGCGGTGGTACTCCGCGTGTGGATTTTGGGGGTGTGACATGTCACGCCTCCAAGCGGTGATACTCCGCATGGTGGAATTTGGGGGTGTGACAGATTGGTATCAGAGCCATTGGTTATAGTGAACTTGGTTTTAAAAAAAGGGAAAAGCTTTTTGACAAAACCAGACTATAACCTGTACAGCGCTCAATGATCCACAACGACGCTTCACTCCATGTGCAAGACTCGACACAATAGGTGGTATGATTTATGTTACATTGTCGGTTAGATAGTTCACACAGTGCATTAGTTAATGTGATAATTGCTATTTGAACCTTGTGTGCTTACTCTCTCCTGTCGTCCCACACTTACGCACTTTCGCAACACTTTCTCACTTACGTTGCTTCGTTATGAAGATCATGAACGGACGCGGAGGACGTATCAACCTAACTCAAGCCCAGTTGACGGCTTTGATCAATGAACGGGTTGCTGAGGCACTCACAGCTGTCCCTGCAGGAGGTATAACCTACCATATCAACCCATCTTAGGACGTTTAGATCCTACCTTCGCAAACCAACCCTCGTGCTTAACCTTGTCTTTTATTCTCGCGCAATAGGTCAACACGCTCAGCCTCCTGTGTGTACGTTCAAAACCTTCATGGATTGCCGACCTAGTACTTTCAGCGGCACAGAAGGGGCTGTAGGTCTTCTTCACTGGTTCGAGAATCTCGAGTCTGTTTTCGAGATGTGTGAATGCCCTGAAGATCGTAGGGTGAAATATGCTACTGGAACACTCGAAGGTGCCGCATTAACCTGGTGGAAGGCACAGGTCCAACTGCTAGGGCTGGTGGTTGCTAATGCCATCCCATGGAATGATTTCAAAGAACTGATCAAAGAAGAGTACTGCAGTCGTGACGACATCCACAAGCTAGAGGTAGAAATTTTCAATCTAAAGATGGCGGGGTCTGAAATCGAGGCTTACACAAAGAGGTCGAACGAATTGGCTATCTTGTGTCCCACTATGGTGGATCCTCCTATCAAGCGTATCGAGCTGTACCTTAAGGGTTTGGTGCCAGAAATTCAAAGCCACATAACCTCAGCTAATCTTGGCACCATTCAGCAAATCATCAAGTTGGCTCATCGTCTCACCGATCAGGCAGTTGAGCAGAACAAGTTACCCAAGCGTATTAGCGCTACTACTACTGATGCTCCAAGTGATAACAAGCGCAAGTGGGATGGAAATTCGGGAAAGGGTTCCACTTCAGTTCAGTCCCAGCAGCGGAAGACAGATGAGTACAGGAGCCCCAGTCAGCAGCCTTCTGGAATCTAGGGCAGGGTGGGTACAAGGGGAATCACACCAAATGCAATCGCTGTAACTTGCACCACATCGGGCCATGTAGTAAAGGCAACTGCCATCGATGCAACAAGCCTGGTCACATTGCAAGGGATTGTAGGAGTCAGCGTCCAGCGAATCAGAACCGGCAGCATCAGCAAGCCCCACCAAATCAACGCTAGCAGCAGCAACAACAAGGTAATAACAAAGGGTGCTTTCAATGTGGTACTGAGGGCCATTTCAAGAAAGACTGCCCCCAGCTAAATCAGAACCAGAACAACAACAATCAGGGGAATGGAAACGGCAATGGGGGAAACAACAATGGTAATGGGGCAAGGGGTCGTGCGTTCGTGATTGGTCAGGGTGATGCAAGGAACGATCCCAACGTTGTGATGGGTAAGTTTCTTCTGGATGATTTCTTTGTTACTGTTTTATTTGATTCGGGTGCCGATACTAGCTACGTGTCCTTAAAAGTTAGTCAGATGCTTAAGCGTACTCCAACACTTTTGAACACCAAGCACATCGTAGAGTTAGCAAATGGTAAAAGTTTAGAGGCTACACATGTAGTAAAGGGTTGCAAGCTTGTCCTTGCCGATCAGACCTTCTCTATCGACCTCATTCCTATCGTTCTGGGTAGTTTTGGCGTTGTCATTGGGATGGATTGGTTATCTCAACACCAAGCGGAGATTATTTGCAAGGAGAAAATCGTCCGTATCCCTCGTTCTGGTAAAGAACCCCTCGTGATTCGTGGCGAAAAGGGTGGTGCTGTTGTAGGCATCATCTCTTTCTTTAAGGCCCAGAAGTGTTTGCGAAAGGGCCACACCGCTATTCTAGCCCTCGTTTCCGATTCATCCGCGGAAGAAAGGACGATAGAAGACATACCTATTGTACGCGACTTTCCTGAGGTATTTCCTGAGGAATTACCTGGTCTTCCGCCTCATCGCCAAGTTGAGTTTCAAATCGAGCTAGCTCCTGGAGCAGCACCAGTAGCTCGGGCACCATATCGTCTAGCTCCATCAGAACTCGAAGAACTGTCTACGCAACTACAAGAACTCCTGGAAAAGGGTTTCATACGTCCTAGCTCTTCGCCTTGGGGAGCTCCAATGTTATTCGTAAAGAAGAAAGACGGTACTTTCAGAATGTGTATTGACTACCGCGAACTCAACAAGGTGACCATGAAGAATCGTTATCCTCTTCCACGTATTGACGACTTGTTCGACCAGCTGCAAGGGTCGAGCTTTTACTCTAAAATTGATTTGAGATCGGGATACCATCAGCTGAGAGTCCGAGAGGAGGACGTCTCCAAAACAGCATTCAGAACTCGTTACGGCCATTACGAGTTTCTGGTTATGCCTTTCGGATTAACGAATGCACCTGCAGTCTTCATGGATCTCATGAACCGAGTGTGCAAACCTTAACTGGATAAATTTGTCATAGTCTTCATCGACGACATCCTGATCTATTCAAAGAGTCAGGAAGAACACGAGCAACATCTGAGGCTTATTCTGGAACTTCTTCGAAAAGAGCAGTTGTATGCCAAGTTTTTGAAATGTGACTTCTGGCTTCGCGAAGTCCACTTTCTAGGCCATGTGGTAAACAAGGATGGAATCCATGTTGATCCATCCAAGGTTGACTCGATCAAGAACTGGCCTGCACCCCGTACACCAACAGAAATCCGCCAATTCTTGGGTCTGGCGGGCTACTACAGAAGGTTTATCAAGGATTTCTCCAAGATTGCACAACCTCTCACTTCACTGACTCAGAAGGGTGTCACCTATCATTGGGGTGATGCACAGGAGTCCGCATTCCAGCACTTAAAAGATAGACTTTGTAGCGCGCCTATCCTCTCATTGCCTGAAGGCACAGATGATTTTGTGGTTTATTGCGACGCTTCCATCCAAGGATTGGGCTGTGTGTTGATGCAACGAGATAAAGTCATTGCTTATGCATCACGCCAACTTAAGGTTCACGAAAGGAACTACACTACGCACGACTTGGAATTGGGAGCAGTAGTTTTCGCACTTAAGATATGGAGACATTACCTGTACGGTACCAAGTGCACCATTTACACCGATCACAGGAGTCTCGAGCATATCTTCAAGCAAAAGGAGTTAAACATGCGACAACGTCGATGGGTCGAGCTCTTGAACGATTATGAATGCGCTATCAAATACCATTCGGGCAAGGCCAATGTTGTGGCTGACGCCCTCAGCCGAAAGGATACTATACCTAAGCGTGTACGTGCGTTACAGCTTACCATCCAATCTCACCTTTCCGCTCAGATTCGCGATACTCAGGTTGAAGCATTGAAAGCAGAAAACATCAGGGTTGAGTCCCTACGAGGATCGAGACAACGGCTAGAACAAAAGGAAAACGGCGTCTACTATGTAAACGGACGCATCTGGGTTCCACTGTATGGAGACCTACGCGAGCTTGTGATGGATGAAGCACATAAGTCTCGCTATTCAGTACATCCTGGTTCGGATAAGATGTACCACGACCTAAAGATTACATACTGGTGGCCTGGTATGAAAGCCAGCATGGCAACCTACGTTAGCAAGTGTTTGACTTGTGCGAGAGTCAAGACCGAATATCAGAAGCCATCGGGCCTACTCCAACAACCAGAGATACCTAAATGGAAATGGGAACAAATTTCCATGGATTTCGTTACTGGCCTGCCCAGATCTCAACGCTGAAACGATACCATTTGGGTGATCGTGGATCGACTGACCAAGTCTGCACATTTTTTGGCTATCAAGGAAACGGATAAGTTTTCTACTCTAGCAGACATTTACCTAAAGGAAGTAGTATCAAGGCACGGAGTGCCAACCTCCATCATTTATGATCGTGACGCGCGTTTTACTTTTGAACTATGGCAAGCCATGTACAAGTCTTTCGGCTCACGTTTAGGTATGAGCACCGCTTATCATCCACAGACGGATGGGCAATCAGAACGCACCATCCAAACCCTTGAAGACATGCTTAGGGCATGTGTAATCGATTTTGGTAATGGCTGGGAAAAGAACCTCCCGCTAGTGGAGTTTTCGTATAACAACAGCTACCACACCAGCATCCAGGCCGCTCTGTTTGAGGCATTGTATGGACGGAAATTCCGATCACCTCTTTGTTGGGCAGAGGTTAGCGACAGTCAAATCACTGGCCCAGAACTTGTAGTAGATACAACCGAGAAGATTACTCAGATACGTCAACGAATGGCGGCAGCTCGTGACCGTCAGAAAGCTATGCTGATAAGAGAAGAAAACCACTCGAGTTCCAGGTTGGGGATCGAGTGCTACTCAAAGTCTCACCTTGGAAAGGTGTAGTTCGTTTTGGTAAATGAGGCAAACTCAATCCGCGTTATGTCGGACCGTTCGAAATCATTGAGAAAATTGGCAAGGTGGCCTACGGGTTGAATCTACCTGAAGAACTCAGCGGAGTTCACAATGTTTTCCATGTGTCGAATCTGAAGAAGTGTCTGTCAGATAAGACCCCCATAGTTCCTCTCAAGGAGCTCACTATCGACGACCAGCTGCGATTCGTCAAAGAACCAGTAGAGATTACGGATCGAGATGTTAAAATTCTCAAGCGCACCAGGATACCTCTCGTCCGAGTTCGTTGGGATTCCCGTCGTGGCCCAGAGTATACCTGGGAACGAGAAGACCAAATGAAACTCAAGTATCCCCAGCTGTTTAAGAAAAGTGCAACCACTACTGAGATTGAAGCTACTGCAGAATTTCGGGACGAAATTCCAAACCAACGGGGGGATGATGTGACACCCCAGGAAAACCAGGAAACCAACGCAACATAACTAGCTTCCTCAGTAACCACGAGCTAAATTTCGGGACGAAATTTTTTTTAACAGGGGGAGAATGTGACAACCCTCATAATTCCATGTATCCGTACAATTTATTAATTATAATTAAAGTGCTTGATGACTGTGCTGAATCATTTAACTGCTTTCTGAGTTCTATGTTATACTTACATGTGCTTGTTAACATACTAGTAGTGTACAGAAAAGTTACTAAATAGTCCGGTATGCTTTCCTGAGTGTTGAGAATTAAAAATTTTTACAAAAATATATATATATAGGACACGTTACGGATTAATTAAGCACTTTAACGGAACAGTATCAAACCGAACAACCGGACTTTACCCGGAACACTAAAATATTGTAAAAAGCATTGTTTTTATTTTTCTGCGCCAGTTATGGTTCCTGAACATCATAACACACCATAAAAATATCTAATAACTAAACATCCTAACTAAACACTTGGATTTGAACTAGGATGGAACTAACTAGTTAAAACCTAAGCTAAGACCCCCCCCCCCACCTATGATCGGCCAACACCAAGGGCCCACATCAAGATTTTAGTTGAGTATAATATTGGATTATGTTGGCACATGAGGAGCATATTACACAAGAGTTAATATAATAGAATGGTTATAAGTATACACCAAAAGTCCCAAGCTTCATCTTCTCATTCACAACTTCAACACACCAAAACTCTCTCTTCCCTCTCCCTTGGTTCAGCCGAGATCAACAACCCCACAATCACCATCATTCAATCTTCATCATTCAATTCTACATATACTCAAGGGTGTTAGAAGGTGCACAACGAAGCTCGGTGTGTTCGGAAGTTGAAGGACCACTCTCATCTTCTTTTATCCACCACATTTCTCCACTTGAACTCCCCTAGCCTTGTTGTGCTAGTGGTAAGTACTTAGATCCTTGCATTTTACATGTTGTTTAAGTGGTTAATAGATGTATTATGAAGAAAACAAATGAACACCATAAGATCTTACACTTAAAACTTGAATATAAGCTTAAACAAGATGATACATGAAGAAATGATGTTAGAATGATGTTATTTGGTATATGATGATTATGTGCTGATATGAAGGACTTATAACCTGCTGTAAGTATCGTGGATGATCACTAAACATGTTAACGGAATCAATCGAACACAAGTTAGAAAGCTAAAAGCTGAAAACAGCTTTTGTCCAAGCTTTTACAGCCAACTTCAGTTGGCTGTAAACAGGTCAATATTTAACGAAAAACGGATTTTCTTGAATCTATAACAGGCTATTTCAAAATACGGTTCTAATGGCACCAGAATCATAATTTTTGGACTTCGTTTACTATTTTTAAAGATATGTTTTTGGACAGCAGCTCAAGCTACATTTTTACTGCTGAAAATATGCGTTCTGTTTTCCGTCATAACTTGAATTATGTGTAAAGTTAGATCATGAAATTTGTACTGTAGATGACCCCCGATGTATTTGTAATTCTCTCACTGGAATTTCGTAAATCGGACTCTCGATGAATTTTAAATAAATTATTCCGTGGACTGCAGTCAGAAAAAGATAAATCTGATTTCAGTCCGGAAAATGAATTTTTATAAAATATTGGTAACGAATTGGATCCCGAGATTTTTACACAATAATATTTGGATCGTTTAAGATATTCTGTAAAAATTTGGGAATTTTTGGAATAAGTTAACTATTTTATTAAAATGCCTGAAAACAGCCCAGTTTTGGATATTTAAGTTGAAATGACATAAGTAGTAATTTGCGTGCCTAAATGTCGAGTATGTTATCTGAGGATGATCTAACATGTTATATGTCAGTGAAAGTAATATGTACAATATCGTATGCTTGTTCTTGAGTAGCTATAGGTGGAATGTTTATATGAGCGTGAACTATTAAACTGAATGCATGTTATGTAGTAGATACGTGTAGGAACTTTGTGCTCTATTTGAAACCACTAAATGACTAACTGGTAATCATATTAGGACGTGATTGACCGACCTTGACTGTTAGCTATATTTGAGAATCTAACCGAGCAAACCGAGGTGAGTTCACACTTTTCTACAAAGCATGGTAATTCCCGGTGGGAATGGGAATGGGTTCAGGAATAGGGATTCCTCGTCCTTGGGACGTGTTCAGGAATGAGAATTCCTCGTCCTGTTGGGACGGAATTAGACTTACTGGACTAGAACTCTATCAGCGAAGTCCCTCCCTTTATATCGACTTAATCGCCGAGGCTATGGCGAGCGGGTCATTAGTTAATAGCGCTATTAGGTTTAACAAACCTCACGCCGTGCCAGTTGGACGGGCGTGTAATAATGGACTATGGCACGTCGGTGATGATAGACACCGACGCCAGGGCACAAGTAATTTTCGTTAGTAGTCGATATGATAAACGAGTCTGGTAGTTTAAATAATGGGGTAACCCCCACGGCCGGAGTGCCGGGCTGGATAGCCAGGGAAGGTGGACATGGGATGGTTAACTGATAAATGTTTTCGAACTATGGGGTAACCCCCACCGCTGGATAGCTGATTAAGATTAAACTACGTTTTTGGAAACAACTCTAAAATGGACAACCAACCGTGAACTCACTCAACTTTGTTGTTGACTCGTTATTACATGCTTTGCAGGTCGTTAGATGCTATGGAGCTTGCACAAGGAGGTGGTCGTTGTGGGATGCGAACTGTTATGTCCCGTACTCAATAAATAAACTTTATGAACTTACGAAACTTACGTTTTGGACTTTAAACTTATGAACTTTGGAACTTATGTTTTGGAGTTACGTTTTATGCTTCCGCTGTTTAAATTGAACTTGGTTAACTTCCTTTTGGTCACCAATTGTATTGTGGTTAGTTTTATTTACTTAAATACGTTGTTCAATATGATTGGTGGCTCGATCCTGGTCATGTCACGCCTCCAAACGGTGATACTCCGCATGGTGGAATTTGGGGGTGTGACAAAATTGATGTTCGCCAGATCAAGTCAAGTGAAAATCTAGCAGACTTGTTCACAAAATCATTACCCAGAAGCAGTTTCGAGAAGTTATCACATAAGATCGGACTCCGTAGATTAAAAGATGTTAGTTAAATTGAGGGGGAGCATTATACACGATGTACTCTTTTCCTTGACTAAGTTTTGTCCCAATGGGTTTTCTTAATAAGGTTTTTAGCAAGGCAGCATAACTGGTCCTGCAGTATCAGTTTATCTCATAGGTCCTGGAGTATCGATTTAACATCATTCTGAAGCATGTTGTTAATAGTGTACAATGAACAAGTAATGTATATCTGAGGGGGAGTGTTATAAAATCAGATATACACATTCTTTTCTATCTCCTAGTATATCTGTTTGGCAGTTATTTCTATGTATGTATAGATACATTTGTATTACAGGATGGAAAAACCACTTGCAAATCTAATACAACTTCCATTTATTTCTACTAAGATAAAATGATTATTGATTTTAGTAAAATACTTTTAGGGATCACACATGATATATAACAGAATGTTGGATTTATCACTTTCATATTATGTTCGGTTATGTAAGGGTGTTCGGAGCGGTAGTCGGCAAAGGGCGGCAAACGGTTTGGCCGAGCGGCAAACACCGCCGCCGAGCCTTTGCCGAGTCGGTGAAGGTTGTGGTGCGGGGAGGGGAAGCCGACACGGTGAGGGGAGGAAGGAGAGAGAGGGGGTGTGTGGGTGGGGTCCATTTCATCTCTCAACCAATCACACATTTTTCCTTTTTTTTAAGTTTACCACTTCACCAAATGTCTAAACCATTGCGAACACTTTTCACCAAAGTTTAAACACTTTTCACTGATTGACGTGGCACACTGTCATTGGTTGATTTTTTAGTTTGCTACTCTCAAGTGTTTAACCACTCCTAACACCCTAATTAAGTTAGGTTACTTTACGTTAGGTCATATTATTTTATTTTCTTTTACTTATATTATACAGTGTGTATATATTTTATAATAATAATAATAAATATCCAAAGAAAAAGGAAAAGGACAATGAATAATAATGATACGGAGACATAAAAAATTAATGTGATTTATAGGATTATGTGGTGCATTCATGCATAACGTGTTGGTATAACCTAAACACATGGAGAGTGATAAAAATAGGATTAAATTATAAAAGTAATAACAAAAAATCTTAAAAATGACCAAGAGATGGAAGCGTTCATTAAGATTTGATCTTCTCTAACCAAATAGATCGTGTATATTTAGTAACTAATCATTATGAGGTATATCTTATTCCAGTTTGGTATATCTTCTTCCAATTAAACCATTAGTTATAAGACCATGCGTAGTGGTTGGGGTGAATAATGCCCCACCCTTGGACGTTGTCCGTCACGTGTCGTCCTAGTCAGCAAAGGGGCGTTTTTTTTTTCTAAAATGGGTGTAGTGGGAATGTGGGCATTATGTTAAAAGGGGTGTAAAAAATTAAATAAATTAAAAAACCATGAAAAAAAATTGATTGGCTAAAGAAGAAAAGGGTTACATGTGATTGGCACATCAAAATGGGGCTTGGGCGTCCTTTTTACAACGCCTGGCAACAAAAAATCACAAAAAAACGCCCTAGGGGGCCAAGACCAGGCGTGTTTGGGCGTTTTAGGGCAAAAAAATGCCCCAGATTAGCACGACTACGAGTGGTCTAATCTCCCAAAATTAAGAGTGTCATGAATAGAGGGGAGGGATCATTGATCCAATTACAAATAATATTGAGATCAGGTTTCTCTCACCACACACCACCCTTATTGCCGCCGATCTTCTCCCTCCCAACTACATACTACCATCGTTTTCTTTGTTTTTTCTCTATTCCTCTCCCTGCATCCTCTATTTTATTTTCTCTCATGGTGTAACATCCGCCAAAACGGGTTCTAAAAATCCAACCCGTTTTGAGAATCGGGTGCTAAGTCTTGTAAATTGTGTTACCTTTTCGCGAAATAATTAATTTACTTATCTATGTTATTTAACCATTTATTTATTTAATTCCATTTAATGGCATATTTATACTAATGTAATTATTTAAAAGTTTAATTATATAATAAACCGACTTAGATCCATTATCTTTTACAAAGCAAATTCTTAACTTGGTTTGTTTAGGTTAGTTAGTTAGTTAAGTTATAAACGGTAGGGACCAAACTGCAGGACTCAAACCTGGGACCGGTTCACGAATCACGCACGCACACACTGAACAATGCACCACTCGCTCGTTTGTTTACCATTTGAGACTCGTTAGATTTTTATCATCTCGAAATAAACGGAACTGGCTCTTTCTTCATCACAAAATAACGTGATGCCCAAGCCTTGCTTTAAAATAAAAAAACGAATCTACGTGATTGTCCAGATCCTGTACCAATTTCGAAATCATGTTTCCTATTTTATAAATCACGAACTTAAACAACAAATCGAACGTTATTCTTACACTAGATCTATCCAAATCATTTATAAACAGACAAAAATCAGTTATCGCGGGAAATTATATCAAGATCAAATAATCTATGAGTCAAGCGGTTAATCTTAAGAGATTTGTTACAAATAGAGACCCTAGTCGATATCCTAAACGATTACGCACCCAAAAAATCCATCCAACGAACCTGTGAAACCCTCACCGGAACTCTAAACCTTCGCCGGAAAACTTGAACCCGCCGGAACTCGTTAAAACATGCAACCTGCATGTAAATTTCACATCTTTATGTTCCGTTTTTCTGAGGGATCAACCCCCCCCCCCCATCATAGTTTCTTCAAACAAACTCTGGGTTGTTCGAATGTTGTAATTAAACAATTAGAGTTTCGGGTGGGAACTATTTTATGCTCGGATATTTTTGCCATACCTACCTATACCAGCCCATCTTCAGCCTCCACAAACAACAGGCCCAAATCAATCCCCGCCCACCCTACCCTAACCCCTGTTTCTTTTACTCACCCTAGCCCAACCACCCTACTACACACCCAAGCTGTCACACCCCGACCACGTAAAACAACAAATCGTGGCGGAAACGTCGGGGAGTGTCATAACAGAATCATTGTTTCACAACCATGGATTAAATAATTTCGTTTTATTGAATTATTGAACTTATTGTTTTATTACAAATCAGATAAATACAAATATTATCTTTCAAGTTTTAAAGTCGCTAAGGCACGAGTCCATCCTATGTATAGCATGCATCAACAATCATCACATAACAACACCTGAAACATGTGTAAAAATAGGTACGTCAGCATAAAAATGCATGTGAGATACATAGGTTTTATTATAATTAGGATTCATGGCTTATAAGTTTAAGAAAAATATTTGATCAAAAATAGTCATGAACCTTAAAAATATTTTTCTTTTATAAATCTTACAAAAATTTATAAGAAATCAGATAATATAACAGAATAATACATAGGTAAATAAATAACTAAGTAAAATGAGTTTGTATAAAATATATTGTTTGTAAAACAATATTTTGATAAAAAGATTTGTAGTACATATATATAAAAATATACTTTGGTTTTAAGAAAGTCGAATAAGTAATATATTAAAATATATTTCAGTTCCAAAATCGTTAAATAAATAGTATATTAAATATACTTTAGTCGTCAAAATAATAATTTTCAGTAGTATATCAAAAGTATACTTTTGGTTTTACTAATAACATATTAAACTATGTTTTGGGTTTTATAAATAACATATTATACTATGTTTTAATTATTAACAAAATATATGTTGGTTTTGTACAATATCACCCATGAGAGCATATTAAACTATACTTTTGGGAGTATAACAAAGTATACAACAAATATGTGATTTAAGAATTCAACCAAACCTTAGTGCATCAAACTACACCAATTGAGACTATAGAAATACCACAAAGGCAATCTCTAGTTGGATAAAAATATCGGTTTCTGACATTCCATGACAACAGGAATGGGATGTCAAATCCTATAGCGCTATATCGTACTACCAACCGGTCTGGAGAACAAAATAAGTACTATCCAACAATTAACTTTATAATCTTTAAGAAAATTAGAGTTTAGACCATAAATAATCATTCAGTTTGTAAAAAGATAAGTACTAATATGTATAATAAATTATACTTTGAAATCATGAACATAACAAATAGGTACACATGCTTCACCCCAAAACATTGAAAACAGTAAAAGAGGGGACTATGTACTCACTTGAGAGTGCTTAGAAGTCTTGAACAACTACCAAGCAAGCTAGAGGGATCACGGAAATCAAACGGCACCTAATATAGGTAACTACATTAATAAACCGGACCTAAATCGGAAGATCGGATAGGATGAGGTTTCGTAAACCAAATGAGTGTTGGAACTCATATGACATGGTTTAACAAAACCTACATACTAAATCGAAACCTAACCTAAGTGCTTACGACCCATTACGACCCGTTTAGGTAGCTTATGCTACTTTAACGCGTCGTTCGCGTAAAACGCATTCGGACCGCCTAACTAGTCCTATGACAAGTATTATATGCCTTAACATGTTTAAGTATGTTGCATAATCATTTAAGTGACAAAAGTTTGGGTTACATATGCTTAAATATCGATTATGCATAAAAAGGGCATTTTGGTCATTTACCTAAGGCATATAAACTACCTATCATACAACTACTTAAACGAAGTGACCATAAGGTATAACCTCGGAAGGTTATTCCCTATACAACTATGGTCACAAAACATGTTTGGTCGGATCCTAATGATCGACCAAACGGGCCTAGTTCGAAAGTCTAAGCGGTTGTTTAGACCGCTTGACTTACGACTCTACATAAGCACTAAACCTAAAGTGACGGCTAAACATGTTAAAACATGTTTAACGAAGTTAGAAAACAGGTTTGATATCAAAACAAATGGTTTTGATACCCAAGAATAGTTTGGTTACAAAATACGCATGAATACGCATTTTGGCCGAAACTACGACTCGTCACTGAGCCTAGATAACGTGGTAATCAGTAGGTATAGTCACTAGGGACTATAACCATCGTGATTACGCTCACGTTATGAAGTTCAAACGAACTTCGCATTGAACATAGACTGGTCAATGCAGAAAGTCAAACAAAGTTTGACTTTAACGCTAAAACGTAAAAGAATGAAAGAATACTTACAAAAGGTCCAAGAACGGAAGTTTTGATCCGATTACTCTCAGGTATGAAGCATATACTTCAACTTAGAGAGCAGAAATCAGATCAAATTGTGAGTTTGAAGTGAAGTGGGTGGGGTTTATATAGAGTTTGGAGGACTGTTAAGATCGTTTATCGTAAAAGGTGATTCAATCTAGGCCGTACACATGTGCCCATGGTTTTGTGAAACCATGGGAGCCCATAGGATGGCCCATAGTAAGTTAAAAACCGTTTGCAAGTGTTGGATCAAGCTGGAACAGGCTGTAAACAGCTGGAAACTGGTTTTTTGCACATCTGACGCTTTTAGGCGGGCCGCATAAGGATCAAGGGAGGCTTACGCGGGCCGCCTGAGATCCATAGTTCAGCAACAAGTTTCAATAATTGCAGTTTTGGTCCCTGCAAGTGTTTAAGCCCCATTTTGACCTATTTAAGGCCCGTTAAGCCATTTTCAAGGCCCAAAAATGATGCCTAAACATAGGGGACATGAAACATGCTAAAAAATATGTCGGATGTCGGTTCGTTTGGCCGTACGATCACGTTATTCGGTTAATTACGACGAAACACGAATGAACGCGAAAAACGATCCAAATTACGCGACGAATGGAATTTTATCATGCCAATCACTAAAATAAAATATTTTAATGATTACATAAATTTTTGGATGTTCGGATATATTCAGAACGTAAGATATGCGCGAAAATGCAAACTTATGCACTTTTTGACGCTTTTAGTCCCTGAATGAGCATAAAGTTTAGTTTAGCATACCGAACCCCTCAAAGCCTATTTCTAAGCTATGTAAAGGATATTTAGGGTATGTTTAACTTATGATCAAGTTCCGAAATGTTCGTTACAGTACAATTTGGCATACTTTCGCAGTTTGTCAAAATTAGTCCCTGTAAGCGAATAAACTTGATTTTGCCACACCAAACCTTCCAAAACTTATTTCTAAGTTATGTAAAGGTTATTTAAGGTATGTTAAGCCTATGTCACTATTCCAGAGTGTTTGTTGCATTAAACTGGTTATATTTACGCATCAGATCGCGTATAACCTTCCAGAAAGCGATTTAAAGCTCGAAATCGAACAAGAATTGATATGTGCAAACGATACACATATTTATACAAATCCCAAGTATGAAATATAATGTTTCATTGGTTTGGTATTTGTTTAGTGGTTGAAGTGACACAGGTGTCACACAAACCCACTCACCTGTCGCCTCCCAACCCAACGACAACCCATATCACTCAACAGCCCACTATAATTACGCCATTCCTACTGTTCCTCAAAGTCCCATTCCCTCAGCTAATACACATGGCCCTACTTTACCACCACCACCACCCACTGCTCCCACCCGCACCATGTGCACACGCGCCATGGATGCGATAGTTAAACTAAAACGACACCTCAACTTCCACACTTCTACAATAATTCTCATACCCAAAACCCACTCGATGCCTTGTCCATACCATAATGGCACAATGCCATGACCAATGAGTTTCATGCTCTTATTGAAAACGAGACTTGGAAATTAGTGTCTCGTGAAAAAATATGAATATCATTAGAAGTCTGTGGTTGTTCAAACATAAATTTAAGTCAGATGGTAGCTTAAAAAGATACAAAGCCTCATTGGTTTGTGATAGGCGATCTCAATAGGTGGGTATAGATTGTGGAGAGACATTTAGGCTGGTGGTTAACCAACCACCATACACATTGTTTTATCAATTGCACTTTCCCGATCATGGTCGGTTCACCATCTTGATGTGAGTAATGTTTTTTTACATGGCACACTACATGAAACTGTTTAAATGTATCAACCGATGGGTTTTCGACATAAGAGTTTTCCAAATCATGTGTGTCGACTCAAGAAGTCTCTCTATGGTTTAAAATAGGCTCCCCGAGCCTGGTACCAACATTTTACTGACTATGTCCTCACTTAGGATTTTCATCAAAGTAAGTGTGACGCCTCTTGGTTCACTTTTCATCGAGGTAAGTGTAAGTCCAGGAACTATCAATTGGATATCACAAACAGAATTCCAAGTGCAGAATAACAAAGAAAAGTGTAGAAGAAGAACAAAAAGTGTCGAGTGTTATTAAGTAATTTCACACAATCTTGAAGATTGTCTTGTACAATTTCGTATAGGCACAAAAGCAATCAACAACCCGAATTAGTATTCTCAAGTCCAATGTGTGTAACCCTAATAATGAGAACAACATATCATTATATAGGGTCTACAACTAATTCGGCCCACATGGCTAACCCAAGTCCACTAGAAGAACTAAGGCAAATCAACCCAATACTATCTAACTCACTTGAAGAACTACGTCCAATACTTATAACTGTGTTTGATAAAGATAAGCATAAACCTACTCAGTTATATGGCCTTACAATATCCCCCTAGGTTTATGCTGTCTTTATCAAACTGCAGTCTTTATCATGTCTCTGTGGGAAGATACTTCATCTCTTCATCTTCAAACTTGGGTCTTTTGTTCTTCTTGATCATGATCAGCTTTGCTTGAAAATCTTGTTGAAAAGAATGCGAGAGGATTCTCAATAACTCTTTCTTTGTCAATCTTTTCTCTTTCAAGCAGGTTCACGGGTACTTCTTCAAAGGTACTATCATTGTCAAACGATGACTCGTATCTGGTTCTTCTGACTCAAGTACATCTTGTTGTTGTGATCTTTCATGCTTTCTTAGCAACTATCTCATTCTTCATCAACCCCTATTTCTTGATTTGAATCACGTTCTGCACATGCTCAGAAATTCATAGGCAAACATTTCTGAATAGAGCAAATTACCCCATGAACACTTGGTACATCCAAGTACTGGTACTCAGATTTCACAATTAAAATTTCTCTCAATTTTAATGATCAACCAAATCTTCAAGAGCAGTTAAATTTTTGATAAAACAATAAACACTCTATTTTTGGATTTTCAAAATATCTAAATTTTTTAATTTTTAAATATAAGAATATAAGCAAGGTACATTTTTGCAATGGGATTAAAATCGTTCTCAGGCAAACCAAGGAACATTTTTCGGTGTGAGCTTATTCAAACTGGTCTAAGTGATTGCCAATATGTTTATACTCTTAAACCTAACGCTCAACTTTCAATTTTCAACTTCGTGATATGCTTAAGGTAATATTATACTATAATACCCGTGTGTCCCATACCATGACATACCCCCGCGATCAAGGTAAGCACAACGATTCATCATAGCAGGTGAGTATACTGAGGCCATCCTTTTAATTTACAACGTCAGACCATTGGTGACAGGTCAGTACTTTCGTACAGCTGAGCGGCCAATGTTTGTGTCTGACGAGGGTTAGGCGAATACCTTTTTGGTACGAATTTTGCTTTATAAGCACACTTGAATTCCCACAATTTGAGTTTATCTTCCTTTAAGGTTTTTTGCCTCTTTTTGGTTCTTTTAAGATATCTTGACTATGCCTAGGTCTGCATATAATCCGGATGCAACAGAAGGACAGTCATGATATCCCCGGATGACTCAACAGCATAAAGCCTGAAACCTTAGATGTTGGCTATCTATCAACGCAAGAATTAAGAGAATAAGATCATACGCCAATGGTATGTTACCCACATGATACATAGTTCATTATGTTTATATCTCTTGTTATCTTTTATCTTTTGAGCGTTAAGCCTACTGACATATCACAATAGATCCTAGTTTTTTAAGCTATAGCACCTTAGATGTGTTAGTCAATCCCTTTAACACGAACATTTATTTCATTTCCCATATATGCACAAACTCTTTTTGTACTTTTCACATTTTCTCTGTCTTAACTTAAAACATATATACACAATCTTGAAGATTGTGTCGAATGTTATTAGGTAATTGCACACAATCTTGAAGATTGTCTGGTACAATTTCGTATAGGCATAAAAGCAATCAACAACCCGAATTCGTATTCTCAAGTCTAATGTGTCTAACCCTAATAATGGACACAACATATCATTATATATAGTCTACAACTAATTCGGCCCACATGGCCTAACCTAAGCCCACTAGAAGAACTAAGATAAATCAACCCAATACTATCTAACCCACTAGAAGAACTAAGTCCAATACTTATAACTGTGTTTAATAAAGATAAGCGTAAACCTACTCAACTAGGCCTTACAATATCCCCCTAGGTTTATGTTGTCTTTATCAACTTGCGGTCTTTATCATGTCTCTGTGGGAAGATACTTCATCTCTTCATCTTCAAACTTGGGTCTTTTGTTCTTCTTGATCATGATCAGCTTTGCTTGAAAATCTTGTTGAAAAGAATGTGAGAGGAGGATTCTCAGCATCTCTTTTCTTTGTCAATCTTTTCTCTTTCAAGCAGGTTCAGAGGTACTTCTTCAAAGGTACTATCATTGTCAGACAATGACTCGTATCTGGTTCTTTTGACTCAGGTACATCTTGTTGTTATGATGCTTCATGCTTTGCCAGCAGCTATGAACATCTCATTCTTCATCAACCCCTGTTGCTTAATTTGAATGAAGTTCTGCACATGCTCAGAAATTCATAAGCAAACATTTCTGTACAACAGATAAAAGTACTCCATGAACACTTGGTACATCCAAGTACTTGTACTCAGATTTCACAATACAAATTTCTCTCAATTTTAATGATCAACCAAATCTTCAAGAACGGTTAAATTTTTTATAAAACAAATAAACAATCTATTTTTGGATTTTGAATTTTGTATATTTTTTTTTGTTAATTTTTAAATATAAGAATATAAGCAAGGAACATTTTTGCAATGGGATCAAAATCGTTCTCAGGCAAACCAAGGAACATTTTTCGGTACGAGCTCATTCAAGCTGGTCTAAGCGATTGCCAATATGTTTATACTCTTAAACCTAACTATAACAACCCTCCTAAAAGTATTTTTGGACACCCGTAAATGTCCTAAAATATACCCCGTACGCGAGAAACGAGCCCGAAATACCCTTGTATTTATAAAAATTAACAAAAACAAGATCCAACAGTCGCTCGCGGGAGGCGACCGAGACCACCTTGGTTTGTCGCGGGCCGCGACTGCTTTTGTGTGCTAGACAAGTCATGGTGCCACGTGGCACCTGACTCAACAACCCTACTCGATGACTCGGCAGGCCTATGGCCGCCTTTTTCGATCCTTGCGGGTCGCGAAGGCCCTAGTTAAATCTCTCGTGGGGCGCGAGAGAGTGGCCGTCAGGCCTATATAAGGGGGGCTTCGGCTCATTTGTTAATCGTTCAAATTCTGATTTCTCTCTAAATTTCTATATAGTAGAAACTCTACTCGGGCATTATACTCACTTTATAAGCGAAGCTTTGCCTCGTTGTAAGTACTATAACCCTGTTATTACCATACACGATCGATTTAGGATTCTGTAATGCATGTCGGCTCTGCCCGACTCAGTCATTGGAATTTTGTCTCGTGTGTACACCCGATCAATTTAGGATTCCGTAATGCATGTCGGCTCTGCCTGACTCAGTCATTGGAATTCTGTCTCGAGTTGTACGGTTAATTTGAATTGGGTTATTTTACTAACACGTGTGCATTATTTGATATTAATAGATAATAACCAGGAGATTCTCAGGAAGCTTTAATATTTCCTAAATTTGCAATGTGGGTACATTCTCTTTTTGTAATTTTTTTTGTGAGTCAAAATGTTTTACCAAAATCTCAAATATTTTAACCTACACTTAACAGTAATTGAGTATTTGTGATTCTACAATTACTACCGGTATGTTGGGGTTTTGTATACAAAATGTGGAAAACGTTACCATTGGACAAAGAGTTAGCCAATGGGTAATATGACCCACAAGTCAGATGTTGACAGTACTGAATGAGTAATTGAGTAGATATAAAAAAATGTAATTGCTGGATGCCCTCAATACTGTAAAAGTGATAAAACTGTTTTGATTAAACTAGGATGCACTCACCAATATTTCTTGCTGACAAAACGTTTTAAAACGCATTTCAGGTAACATAATGTGAAAGCCAAATAGAAGCCAGCTGGAGAGCATAGAAGGCTTGGAAAAGTGGCTATAAAAGTTACCTAAACAAACAAGAAGTTTTTGTTTTCAATAATTAAGGTTTATCCCTACAAATGTATTGTCAAATGAACTTGGGTTTTATCCCAAAGCTTTATTATTATAAAAGTTGGTGGTTAACTCTGATAAAAATATTTCCTAACTACGGTTCTGATGTATTCCGCTGCCAAATAAATAAACACCGATACCACCCACACTGTCCGCTCGCGGCCGCCCGCTCCCGGGGTAGGGTTCGGGGGCTGCGACACTAACGCTCACCTTTTAATTTTCAACTTCGTGATATGCTTAAGGTAATATTATTAATACCCATGTGTCCCATACCATGACATACCCCCGCGATCAAGGTAAGCACAACGATTCATCATATCAGGTGAGTATACTGAGATCATCCTTTTGATTTACAACATCAGACCATTGGTGACAGGTCAGTACTTTCGTATAGCAGAGCGACCAATGTTTGTGTCCGACGAGGGTTAGGCAAATACCTTTTTTATACGAATTTTTCTTTATAAGCACACTGGAATTCCCTTAATTTGAGTTTATCTTCCTTTAAGGTTTTTGGCTTCTTTTTGGCTCTTTTAAGATATCCTGACTATGCCTAGGTCTTCCTATAATATGGATGCAACAGAAGGACAGTCATGATATCCCCAGATGACTCAACAACATAAAGACCCGAAACCTCAGATGTTGGCTATCTATCAACGCAAGATTTAAGACCATAAGATCATACGCCGATGGTATGTTACCCACATGATACATAGTTCATTATGTTTATATCACTTGGTATCTTTTATCTTTTTAGCGTTCAGCCTACTGACATATCACAATAGATCCTAGTCTTTTCAGCTATAGCACTTTACATGTGTCAATCAATCCCTTTAACACAAAAATTTATTTTATTTTCCATATATGCACAAACTCTTTATGTACTTTTCTCATTTTCTCTCTCTTAACTTAAAACATATATATACAATTAATTCTCTCTATCCCCCTAAATTTGTGCATAAATCTTATGCGCAAATTTACCTTAGAAAGAAAGATTTATGTACAAAGAGATAAACGAAAGAAAATAAACATATTTTTGTTGTTTTTGCTTAACCGTTCCATCATCAGATTTAAGACTAATTAATATCAAGATTAGAACACGAAATTTAAATTGTACCTTTTTGCTAATCTAATCTTACCTCTATGATCTCCTCCAAAGGAAATATATCAACTGTAAATAAATAAAACTTTTTGCAACAGTGAGATGTTACCCTTTACATCTCTGGAACAACCGCTATCAACATTCCAAGGATTCTCAAGAGCTCCTCCTTGGTTTTCCTAGAAAAATAAGGAGATCAGTAAGACATTGGTACCTAGGCCATCGTGGTCCTGGGATTTCTTGAAGCATCAAAATAAGACACTTCTTGCAAGCACATTTCCCCTTTTGTTTCAAGGATTGATGATGTTGCTGCTGTATGTTTTTCTTTGCAAATTTGTTTAGGCTTTTCTAATTTCTTAGGTGCCTTTTGCAAAACTGTTTGATTTTCAGCCTTTTTATTTTTTAAAACTTGTTTAGGTTTCAAAGCTTGTTTTCGTTTAGCTTTCACAGCATTCAAGTCCCCATCAGATGGTTTAACCTTGGGATGCTTATTCATCATTGCCTTAAGCTTTTCAACCTTCATTAGCTTAGAATAAGATTAATCCCTTGATGTAACCCTCTGATTCTTTGTATAATATGGCACATAGGGACGATGTGTGCAATTCCGTGCAATGTGACCGGCTATGCCACTGTTGTAACATGTTTGCTTCTTCACATAATGAGCATATCCCAATCCATTAGACCCAACCGATGATGAATTTGAGTTAGAAGATCTGTTGGATGATTTGTTTGCAGAATTTTCAAGCTTTATGCCCTACTTCATATGTCTCTGTTTACAACAGTTAGAACATTCACTGTTAGATTTTACAATTTCATTTGAAACTGTTGGCTTTGGAGGCACATATTTATTTGAAGGGCCTCTCAAAGCTGGCTTAGAAACAACCCTTTTCACATATGGAGGAGCATTAACAGACAAATTAGATGTTTTTAAACTAACATCAGTAGTTTCTTGGCAAACAATATCATCCCCCTCAACCCAATCCTCTACTTTTACCTCATCTGCACATGAAGTAGAAGCATCAGTATTGTTCACATATTTAAACTCAGGGACTGGCCTTGTTGTTTCAATTTCAGATGTTGTGGGCTCAGTCACTGTTTTACAGCTTGATTTAACTGAACCACTTGAGTTACATCCTTTTGTAGTGGCTCTGCTGAATCCCCTTCCGTTAATTTAGCTGCTACAGAGGACTCACAGCTGGATTCATCAGATTCAACTGATTCTAATTTCTCGGAATCAATTGCTTTAGGTGATTTACTCTCAGAGTTAAATGGTACAGCTGGCTCTGTTGGTTCATTAGCCGATTCTGCATTTTTCTCAAAGCTCAATGTCTCTGTTTGCTTAGAGACATTTTCTGATTTAACAAAGACAGGTGCAGATGCTGGTTCAGTTGCCTTTGTTTCACTCTTTTTAGGCTTTGAGATTTTAACTTTTGTGGGGTTTGCTGGCCCAACCTTGACATCACTAGCCTGCCCAAAGACCATGTCAGGAATGTTAGCAATCTCCTCTTCAGTCATAGGAATAGAGGTATAGGAATGATTGTATGGTGGATGAATGCACACAAATCCCAAACCCTTATTCCTAACTTCTTTCTTACTGAACTGTAACTGCTTATTTATCAGGTTTTCAACTTTTTCACTAGAAACATCGAATTTTTGAAAATTAAAGTTTGTGTTTTCAAAAGTTGATTTTAGTGAATCAAGTTTACCAGTTAATTTTTCAGAAAGTTCTTTAAAATGGAGATGCCTACACTTTTCTATGCAACTGTTGGATATCACACTTTTGTGCCTCCACCATATCCTTGTATCCATTTATTTTCTTTTTTAATCTGATATAAATCAGATTAGGATAATTGTAGTTGCATAATTAATGAGTTGGCATGTTCTTTGTACCCGCTTACCTTCTCTCTACAGGCAGTAGTACAACAAATATTATCTACACATACCTCAGCTGGAGTGGGAGTGAAGTCATGAATCTGAGTGCCTGCACAGCAACCTGATTCTGAATTCGACGATGAATCAACAGAAGTAGATGAACAAACTATAGCAGGCAATGGAGTAGCAAGAGTAGCAAGAGTGGATGAGCAAACTGCAATAGATGTGATGCCTTAAGCATTCTGCTTGTTAGCCTTATCATATGATTTGATGAGTGAGATCAACTCATCCGGCTTCATTCTGTAACAGTGTGTTGTCAACACTAACTGATTAACATTTCTAAACCAGCTACACTTTGCCTAATCTGGAATACTTTTTAGAGCATCCAGAAGCTTCTTGTTGCTCACATGAGTAGACACCACAATCTCTGCCATCTTCATTTTAGAGAGCAGTTCAGCAAACCGGTCAATTAATGCTTCTACAGATTCACCAGGAAAGTATCTGAAACCTTCAAGTTTCTGCTCAAGCACATCACTCTAAGAAGACATTTCTAAGATGCTAAACTGTGATTCCCTGGAAATGTCTGTTTTACCGAACCGGACCGTCAAAAACGTTCAAAAACTGACCGAAAACTGTTTTTACCAAATCGTACCGTTAGACTCGTCTCGAAATTTTGATTCCAATGATATATAATGTCCAAACACTTTTTCGAGATTTTCGTGCTTTTTTTGTCCTAAAAATCACACGAGTCCAACCGTGCACTAGATTGTTTACGGATAATTTTCTATTCACGTAAACGTTAATTTCTGAATACGTCAGCTGAATAAACTTCCACCTTTGCACACAATGAGACCGCACACTCCAAAGTGGGCCACACACCCTTCTATTGGGCCGTACACATTCCAGTTTAGTCGCACACAGTCCAGTTAGTCCTCACACTTCAATGTTGAGACCGCACACTACAATCTGGACCGCACACTAGGCATCTTGGACCGCACACTAAGTAATTTGGGCCGCACACTTGAAGTTTGGGTCGTACACACAAGTTGGACCGCACAATGACTTTCTTGGGCCGCACACTGAGTGTTCCAACCGCACACTAGTCAATTTTGAACCCGTACACAAGCTTCCTTGTAGAGAAATCAATAAATTAAATCCCGAAAATCAAGGAAACAAATCAGAATTCAAATTTTATGAGATCTTTCCACCAAAAACTCCAAAAAATAGTAAACATAATAATTTTCTTTTCCAAAACATATCAAAACGTGAACTTTTGAACTGTTATTCGATCTTCAAAACTGTTCTTCGATCCTCAAAACTGTTCTTCGTGTTCTTCGAATCTGCTAACACTTTTTCTTGTTCTTCGATGTAATATCCAACAAACCAAGCCTTCAAAGACTTCTTAGGCTCTGATACCAATTGTAAGTCCAGGAACTATCAATTGGATATCACAAACACAATTCCAAGTGCGGAATAACAAAGAAAATTGTAGAAGAAGAACAAAAAGTCTCAATTGTTATTAAGTAATTGCACACAATCTTGAAGATTGTCTGGTACTATTTCGTATAGGTACAAAAGCAATCAACAACCCGAATTCGTATTCTCAAGTTTAATGTGTCTAACCCTAATAATGAACATAACATATCATTATATAGGGTCTACAACTAATTCGGCCCACATGGCCTAACCCAAGCCCACTAGAAGAACTAAGACAAATCAACCCAATACTATCTAACCTACTTGAAGAACCAAGTCCAATATTTATAACTGTGTTTGATAAAGATAAGCGTAAACCTACTCAATTATATGGCCTTACAGTAAGGATTTTGCTTTTCTTCTTTTATTTGTTTATGATATATTGTTAATCACCTCTTCGGATCATCTAAGGCATCAACTAATGGCCCGTCTTGCAAGCGAATTTGCCATGAAAGACCTTGGCCTTCTCAGTTTCTTTCTTGTGATCTTGGTCTCAAGAACCAAGGATATTATGTTTCTATCTCAACAGGCATATGCTCATGATATTATCGAAAGGGCCAGCATGCAATCTTGTAGTCTTGTTTCTACACTGGTTAACACTAATTCTAAATTGAGTTCTACATCGGGTGATGATTTTGATAACCCAACTCTTTACATGAGTCTCGCAAGGGGATTTATAATACTTGTCTTTCACTCACCTAGGCATAAGCTATGCCGTTCAACATGTATGTATTAATATGTATGCCCCAAAGATGAACCACTTGAATGCCCTCAATTAAGCGTATTATTCGGTACATTCAAGGGACTGCCTCGTTTAGGCTTGTATCGGGCCGCTCCAACAATGCGAACTTATTAGCTTACACAGATGCAGATTGGGCGGGTTGCCCAGATTCCAAGTGCACCACTTGTGGGACTGTGTTTATTATGGTGATAACCTGATTTCTTAGTCGTTTAAACGACTACCCACGATTTCCCGCTGAAGTTGAATACCGCGAGGTGGCTAACCTGGTTGCTGAAATTTGTTGGTTAAGAAACCTTCTGCTAGAGCTTCAATGTCCACTGTCATGAGCTGCATTGGTTTACTGTGACAATGTGAGTGATATTTATCTCTCTGATAACCGGGTACAATATCAACGCATGAAGCATGATATGGAACTCGACATCCATTTCAAGCATGAGCAGGTTCAACGAGGTCAAATTTGCATCCTTCATGTCCCTTCTCGTTACTAGATCGCCGATATCTTCACTAAAGGACTTCCACGCCTTCTATTTGACGATTTCGATCTAGTCTCAACATCCAGTTTCCTCCCACTTCGACTATAGGGGTGTAATAGATCGTATATATTTAGTAATAGATCATTATCATGTATATCTTCCAATTAGTTGTAATCTCCCAAAAATAGGAGAATGTATTTTTATATAAATATTGAATGAATAAAGGAGGGATCACTAATCCAATTACAAACAATATTGCCTACTTTTACCAATTTTGAATGATTACGAAAGCCATATATGATTTAAGTTTAACAAGAATTCAACAGATTTAGAATGATTACGAAAACCATATACGATTTAAGTTTAACAAGAATTCAATTGATTTAAGTATCAATTAGTAAATATGAGAATTGAATGATTATGAAAACTGTATATTCGAAATTCTTTTTTATCGGTGCTATCGATGCTCACTTCATCAACGCCGTGGTGCGACTTTTGAAACCATAAATTTAAATTTGAAATCTAGTAAAAAAGTAATAACAACGATGATTTAAGAGATACGACCCCGTAGCACTGTAAAGTGTTTACATTGCACCAAAGGACTTGTGGCAAATGGTCCCAAGGTATTTGTTAAGGTGTAGTCCCTTTAAAGTGGTAAGAATTCAAGTCCCATTATGAGTAATATGGTATGTTAGTTTGCCGCTAAAACAACTGTTTACATTGCATATGTAAATATTGTGACTTACATAGCATATTAAACCAAGAGGATATTGTTGACAATATATATTATGTGGGTGTTTGATATGTGTTTAAACTGCTGAAATGTTTGGTTAAGGGTTTTTGAAATCCTATCAGTTTCTATTAATCGAGTATCAAACGATAGCAATTTAACAAAAAAGGCAAGTTTTCAAAAAGGCCAAATAATCAAAAAAGGCCAAGTATCCAAAATAAATAAATAAAAAGAAAAAGGAAAGAAAGAAAAGGCAAAGACACATTATACTTCTTAGAAAATAATTTCAAAACATGAAAACAACAAAGTTGTAATAGATCCAAATTAGAAAATAATTTCAAAACATGAAAACAACAAAGTTGTAATAGATCCAAATATTCCTAATAGGCTAATATTGATCGAATAAGAGCCGCAAGTTTGACAAGAAATATTGATGTTATCGATTCTATTATCGGTTACGCCAAAATCATAAATGAACTAAAGTTTTCAGTTAATGGGTTATAGCTTAATCTAACCATAGGCTGAATTAATCAGTTCGGTTAAGTCGGTTATTTTGCTTATGGTTTTTTTCACGATTATGAAGTTTCCTTAAAATTTGAGGGCTTAAAAAAATTCCTTTGGTTGTTCATATTGTAGTCGCCCTTAGTGGTGACAACAATGAAGATGGTGCCAAGGTGGCAGTTGTTATTGTGGTGGCGACGACGACATGGGTAAGTTGGCAATGCTAAGACAAGGTTCTGTCGGTTATTCGTAAAATTTGAATTAACTTCTTGTATGATTTGCCAATAAGATAGTGGTGGAGTGGTTGGGGAAAGAATTGGTTTTCCTTGTGACTCAGATTCGATTCTCATTCTCCTCATTATTTTCTGAAGCATCCAGGTGAAGAGCGAATACGGGTGGCGCCGGTTCGACTTGGATGGGAGGCGAGGTTTTACCGATTATTCCACTGTCGTGCCTTCGGGCGGGTGAAGGTCGGGTTTCCGCGCATCTGGGGAGAGCCAAGGGGTTGGCGACGGTCGAGTAGTCGACCTTGGTCACGACGACTAGTGTCACGATGGTTGACACATCGTTCCTTGCCGTTAAAAAAAGAAGTTCTATGATTTGATTAGAGTCGATTAAACCTACATATAGCAAAGAATTCTAAATCGAATGAATCATCTCATAGGTCCTTTTAAACTTTTGGATAAAGTGAAATGGCCCGTACAGCACCCGTCGTATCATCATCATCATCATCATCATCGACTATAACACGTATTTCAAAGACCACATGAAAATTTAATTTAGCATTAAGTAGATGAGAGTGTGGCCCATTTTTTTGTTTCTTTTTTTTTTTTTTTGAACAGCAGTGGCCCATATTAATAAACAATCAAACTTGATTGGAGGGGGTGACAAATGAATGAGCTGGATGTTGCCATTTGCATTGTTATTTTTTTAATGGTAAATTATTATCATATATAATATATATCAAATGAAGATGTTAGCACTGAGATTTTTCTTTTTATATTTTTATGAATCTCATCCCTCCAATTTGTATTATTGGCACTTACATCTTTTAAATTTTTTAACCTTTTTAAATATCGTTTTTCCCCACCAAGTTTTACATGTTTATTTTTATATGCATATCTGTATAAATTCAAGTTAGTTTACGTTGCGACGTAATTTTTTTCGAAAATGAGTCATTTCAAATATAATATATTTTAGTGCTTGTTTTTATAGACGTTTTCAGTTGATCTAAATTTTGACGTCAATTTTGTTTGGAAACGAAACGGGACAATTTAATACATTTTCTTTTGACAATACAAATTTGAGTTACTTTACATTTCGTGAGTAATGTGAAATATAATATGTTTTCGTGCTTATTTTTATAGATTTTTTCAGTTGGTTTATCTTTTGATTGTCAAGCAATTGCAAAAATAAAAAAAAAATCAGTATGCACAAATCACGTTAAAAACCAACCCGCAACGCGGGAAATCAATTCTAGTTAACATAATACTTACACCTTACACAATTTAAATTTAAACTATCAACCTCTACGATTTGTATTATTATACTCTGTTAACATAAAAGATTTGGTCTAAAGTTGCTAATAGTAAAACCATGCATCAGTTTATACACGAAATCTGTTGTTCACTTTATCAAATCAAAAGTATTAAATAGTTTGAATCTTGAATGTGTATGTCATCCTGGGTCGGGTAAACCATCATTAAATATGGGATATTAATAACGAAGATATGAAAAATATCACCATGCAAATAGAATGTTCGTATGATCTCCAAGAAGATAGGAGATGTTGTAAGTTGTAACCGACTCTATGATTTAAGGGGAAACCCTAATTCGCTAGAAACTATAAATTAAGGATGAAACCACAAGGTATGATCATTCGATCTCTCGCTCAAATACTTTTTCTCCCATCTACGAGTACTTATTCTCACGCCGGATGGTGGTTACATGAACAACCAATTCCTGTAACGAGTCCTAACAGTGTTCTGTTTTGCAGATCGACGTTCAGGCCATTTACAATTGGATCATTTGACATACGACGTATAACCAGGCAACGTTTATACATAGAGTTAAATGTCATTTTAGTCCCTATGGTTTGGGCTATTTTGTCAGTTTAGTCCAAAGGTTTCATTTTTCGCTTGTGGATCAAATAAGGTTTCACTGTTGCCATTTTAGTCCACTGAGTTAACTTCATTCATTTTTTTCTTTTAACAAGAAGGGCAATTCGGTCACTAAAAGTAAAAACAGTTGATAAAATGTTCAAACAGTCAAATCAGGTGGTGGAACTAGGTTGGAAAGCCAAGGCTCCCACAGTTCACACTTCTGTCACGACTCAGATTCCTCCATATTGAGGATGGCCGATGGGGAATCTGGGGTTGTCACAACCCCCGTCCCCTAATTTACCCGGGAACGGGCGGTCGCGAGATCAGTTTCAGTGGTATCGGTGTTTATCAGTTTGGCAGCGGAAATTTCATCAGGACCGTAGTTAGGAAATATTTTATCAGAGTAAAATACCACGCTTTATAATATTAAACACATGGGAATTTCCCAAATTTCAAGTACACACATTTTCAGAGGGATAAAACCCTATTTTATTTAAATAAAACATCTCTTTATTTTAGGTAATTTTATAGCCACTTTTCCAAGCCTTCAGTGTTGTCCAGCTGGCTTCTATTTTGGATTTCACATATTGTTACCTGAAACGCGTTTAAAAATATTTTGTCAGTGGGAAATACTGGTGAGTGAATCCCAGTTCAATCAAGAAGAATTTTATCCTTTAACAGTATTGAGAGCGATTACAATGTTTATATCTACACAATTACTCATTCAGTATTGTCAATCCTGACTGGTGGGTCATATTACCCATTGGCTAACTCTTTGTCCAATGGTAACGTGTTCCACATTTTGTATACAAAACCCCAACATACCGGCAGTAATTGAAGATTACAAAGACTCAATCACTGCTATTTATAATTTAAAATAATTAAGGTTTTGTAAAAACAGTTTACAAAAAGGAGATTACTCACATTGCTGTCTTAGGGTTTTCTTTAAGGATTTCCTGGTGATTATCTATTAATTACACAAATGCACACGCGTTACAATAACCCAATATTTACATTAGTAATACCCCCCCCCCCCCGAGACGGCATTCCAACGACTACGTCGGGCAGAACCACGACAGCCGTTACGGAACCCTAGATCAATCGGGCAGCGTATCTAATACGTAACCGGGGGTTATGATACTTACAATGAGGCAGAACTTCGTTATTTAGGGGGGTATTATGCCCGAAAATTACTTTAACTATGTAGAAATTCAAGAGAGAAAGTTGTGTGGTGCGAGTTGGGACTGAAGGCCGATGGCCTCCATTTATAGGGCCTGATTTCGTGTTTGTCGCGCCCCGCGAAGAAAGAAGGCAGGGCCTTCGCGGCCCGCGACCTAGGGGTCTATGGCGTAGCCTTGTCCGGTCAACAATCTAGGTTCGACAAGTGGTGGACACGTGGCAGCTCCGGGTGAGGGCGGGTGGCCAGGCACTCGCGCCCCGCGACTGAGTTGCCTAGGGGCTTCGCGCCCCGCGGGCGGCACCAATTTCTTGTTTTTATTTTATTTTTAATTATATAAAGTATTTTGGGGCCCGGTTTTCGTATATGGGGTGTATTTTGAGACATATAGGGACATTTTAAATATATTAGGGGTGTTGGAAATATTTTGGAGAGTTGTTATAGGGGTGACTTTAACATTTGAAGCACTGATGAACTTGGATCGAACATAAAAGAAATAAAAAATGTAAACACGTGGAACAGTCCCTTCGTGCGAAGGGGACTGCCCGTCCTGCGAAGGGTATGTTCCCTTCGTGCGAGTGGGTAAGTTTGTCCAAAACGACAGTTTGATTCATTCAATACAGATCGTTTCCTTGATGAAAATTAACCCTAACACAACCCACAACTATGAACTGAGTTGTGACCCTGGTGAGTACCAGATTTCACCAAGTTTCGTATCCGAAAATAGAACAAATACAGGAACAAGTTTGTAAATCTTAGTTTGAATCTCATTAGTGGTGAGGTTTCGCCATGAATTTGCCAATGCAAAACTCGTGAAAACCATCCAAGAGGTGTGTCAAACAATATAATTTTGAAGGATACTTAGAGAATTGAAATGAAATGCAAGTAATGTAAAGGAAATGAAAGAAAAATTACTGAAATGCTTATGTTCACAAAAGAGAGTATCAGACACTAAGACGTAATCTTCCGATTTGGTTATGTTGGGGTGGAAGGTACCTGATGTAACCTGCTTTACCAGATTGGTAATAGGTTTTTCTGTTTTCTTGGCCTTGCCGGCCTTAGGCGCAACCTCAGTTGTGGTTTTAGCAACGACCTTACCACCACCCGTGGCAGCAGGGTGGACTCCTAGGGCAGCAAGCTTACCTGCGACAAACATAATATCCTCTAAGATATCCCAAACTACGAAGAAGAATGCAACACAAATTTGCTACTTACCTAGGCCTTGCGGCAAGAGTGCATTTAGTGCGGCCAGGGCTGGAACCCGGAAGGTCGCAACAGTGGCCTCATACCACCATTCCTCTCCTTCACGGCACTCCTCAACCACAATCTTCAACTCACTATCTTCCACAAATGATCACTAGAACTGCACCACTACAAAACCGCAAGTCCAAAGTTAGCAACAACGAGGCAATTTTATATAATCAAGGCAACATCAATTACCTACGCCTTTTTCTCTGCAAACAAGCTTCGTCTTGACGCCCGGTTTTGACCGCAACATCATGCACAGTTACTACAACTCCCGGTTGGACAACGCAACCATGGGGACTGCTTGCAGCGCCTGAAACCACTCATGCGCTCCCAAAGCAGGAATGGTTATTTTCTCCTTAGGAATGGGCACAAACACATTCCTAAAATGGTGCTTACAGGCAACCACAGCCTCCTTCACATCAAAAAAAACTTTGATTTCCACTGGGTAAAACCCTTGGGAGGATTCGGAAGAATTTAAAACACACCGGTACGGAGAGAGAAAAAGAATAAAACCCTAGTAGGGCTTGCAGCTGGTAGAATCGCCGGATGTTTTCCACCGTCGGCTCAATTTCTTGAGACTGGAAACAATATTCAAAGTCCCGAACACGAACCATCCCCAACGGGCTCAGTTGGGAGAGATGGATCCTGTAGTACTCCAGCAAATTCGCCATAAACACCGTCAATGGCAACCGGAAATTGCCAAGTTCGAGGAAATCTGTGAAGAGGGTAATCATTCCAGCAGGGGCGTCAGCCGCCGTATCTCCGTCAATGGAGTAGGTAGCCCCATGCTCCTCTGGCATCCTGAGACTGGTCATTAGTTGCCGGAATGCTGGAGCACTCCACTTTAACACCGGTAAGGCCTTGCCGGCTTCGACATGCTCCACCTCTTCTTCCACCGGTGACGCCAGTGGAGAAGACTGTATCGATGGTGATGCCATCGAAAAACGATTCAGATATAATGGGGGGAGAGGAAAAAGCTTCAAACTCACTGGAAAAATCGAAAAACTCGTCGGAGAAGACAGAGCACAAGAACTTCTATCACCGAATAAATTTTTGAAATTTGAACATGTGAGGGGAAACCCTAAAGGGTTTCCTTTTTTATACCCTCCACAATTAATGCAAACGACGTGACTGTAGAAACGTGCGGTTTCTACACCAATCACAGACCGCCAGCTAGTAGGCAACGGTTCTGTGACGATTACTAGGCGCGCGTAGCAGCCCACACGCCTGACACAACACGACTGTTACACTCCTGCTACAGTGCATTTAATGCCTCGGGCAGTGCAGCAGTCGCCGTTGTATCAGCTTTCCGCCAGCTAAATCCCACCAACTTCCACCAACTCTTGCGTATGGTTAACTACGTCTACGCTACACGAAAAAAATAACCAAGACTTCTCAAAACCTGCGACATGCGGTTTCCATGGTAACACATACTGCAAGCACGACTGCATGTCGCTTTGGGAACCACCGAACGCGGCTGTCGCAGCCCCCGACCCCACCTCAAAATCGGGAGCCGCGGGCCAGTCAGATGGTATCGCTGTTTATTGATTTGGCAGCGGAATACATCAGGACCGTAGTTAGGAAATATTTTTATCAGAGTTAAACACCAAACTTTTATAATAATAAATAGGATAAAACCCAAGTTTCATTTGACAATACATTTGTAGGTATAAACCCTAATTATTAAAAACATAAACTACTTTTCTTATTTGGTAACTTTTATAGCCACATCTTTAAGCCTTCAGTGCTCTCCAGCTGGCATCTATTGGCTTCACATTAAGTTACCTGAAACGCGTTTTAGAAAGGTTTTATCAGCAAGAAATACTGGCGAGTGCATCCCAGTTTAATCAAAACAACTTTTATAATTTCATAGTATTGAGAGCGATTACAATGTTTATATCTACACAGTTACTCATTCAGTATTGTCAATCCTGAATTGTGGGTCATGCTACTCATTGGCTAACTCTTTGTCCAACAGTAACGAATTCCAAATAATGTATACAAAACCCAACATACCGGCAGTAATTGTAGAATACATAGACTCAATCACTGTTAATTATAATTGAAAATATTTGAGGTTTTCACAAAAAGATTTACAAAAATAGATGTACTCATATTGTTAACTTAGGTAATACTATTGTAGCTTCCTGGTGATTCTCCTGGTTATTATCTATTAAAAATTAAACAATGCACACGTGTTAGTAAGATAACCCAAATCACATTAACCATACAACTCGAGACAGAACTCCAATGACTGAGTCAGGCAGAGCCTTGACATGCATTACGGAGTCCTAGATCAATCGGGTGTAACACGAGACAGAACTCCAATGACTGAGTCAGGCAGAGCCTTGACATGCGTTACGGAGCCCTAAATCAATCTGGAAGGGTAACTGATATGTGATCGAGAGTTATAATACTTACAACAAGGCAGAGCTTCGCTTTTTAGTGGTATAATTCCTGAGTATAATAACACTATGTCTTTGATAGAGAAAGAAAGAAATGAACGTCGAACAATTGAAGCTGAACGTCCAATTTATAGCCTGATCAGGGGCGGCTTGCACCCCGCGACGTACTTCTGTTTCTCCCTCACGGCCCGCGAGGGACTAGGCTAGGTCCTAGGGTTGTTTAGTCATCGAGTATAGGCTTGACGGGTGTCCAACACGTGGCGGACTTGTATGTCCGACAAGTCACAAGGTCTCGCTCCCCGCGATAGACCTGTGAGACCGGGTCGCGGCCCGAGAGGGCACCATATATTTGTTTTTGTTTGATTTTTATAAATATTAAGGTATTTTTGGCTCGTTTCTCATATACGGGGTATAATAGGTACGTTTAGGGTTATGTTAAGGGGGTCTTAGGAGGGTTGTTATATCCTCCCCACCTTGATTTAAATCTCGTCCTTGAGATCTACTGGAACAGGTGTGGTTATTTCCTTTGCATTTCTGACTCGAGCTCCCAAGTGTATTCTGGTCCTCTCTTGGAATCCCATTTCACTTTGACCAGAACTAATCTCTTGTGTTTGAGATTCTTGACCTTTCTATCTTCAATCTGAAGGGGTTTCTCTATAAACTTAAGTTTCTCATTTACCTCTATGTCCTTAAGAGGTATCACTAATGATCCGTCTGCTAAGCACTTTTTGAGATTACATACATGAAAAACATCATGTATTCCTGCCATTTCCTCTGGCAGTTATAGCTGATAAGCTACAGGTCCTATTCTTCTAATAATCTCAAAAGGTCCAACATACATGGGGCTTAGCTTTCCTCTTTTAATGAATCTGGTTACTCCTTTCCATGGAGAAACTTTTAATAATACCTTATCTCCAACTTGAAATTCCAAAGGTTTTCGTCTGTTATCTGCATAACTCTTTTGACGATCTCGTGCTTCTTTTAGTCTTTCCTTGACTTGAATAATTTTGTCCATCATTTCTTGTACTATCTCTGGTCCAGATAGTTGCTTTTCTCCAATCTCTGCCCAGCAGACTGGAGTTCGGCACTTTTGTCCATAAAGTGCTTCAAACGGTGCAACATTAATGAAAATTCTATTAATGGTAAATGATCGTCCCAATTTCCTCCAAAGTCAATTACACAAGCTCTAAGCATATCTTCCATTGTCTGAATTGTCCTTTCGCTTTGTCCATCCATTTGTGGATGATAAGCTGTGCTTAGATTTAACCTGGTTCCCATTGCTTTTTTGGAAACTTGTCCAAAAATGAGAAGTAAAATGGCTATCTCTATCAGATACAATAGATAAAGGAATTCCATGTAATGAAACTATTTCATTTACATATAACCTGGCTAACTGTTCAATACTGAAAGTTTCCTTCATTGGTAAGAAATGAGCAGATTTGGTTAATCTGTCTACAATCACCCAGATTGTATCATTACCTTTTCTTGTCTTGGGTAAATTGGTAACAAAGTCCATTGTTATCAATTCTCATTTCCATATTGGCATTTCTAATTGTTGTAATAACCCTGAGGGTTTCTGATGTTCAGCTTTAACCTGTGAACAAGTTAGACATTTAGCAACGTAGTTTGCTATATCCTTGTTTATTCCTATCCACCAGAAATTCTTTTTTAGATCTGGATACATCTTATCACTTCCGGGATGTATCATATACTTAGATTTATGAGCTTCTTCTAGAATTCTGCGGCGTAGGTTTCCTTGTTTAGGTATCCAGATTCTTTTCTTATGGAATCTCTAAATTCCATCCGTTCTGTGACATCTGTGCCTTTACGAACACCATACAAATACGAATCCAATGAAATCTTGTGTTTCATTCTCGGAATTTGTACAATTACATGTGACAACTACACATATCAATTCTGGTTCAATTTCAAGCTTTTAAATCACTTTCTAGAAAGTTATACGCAAACTGTTACGTAAACGTAATCAGCTTAACGCGACAAACACTCCGAAACAGTGACTTAAGCTTAACATACCTTAAATAACCTTTACATAACTTAGAAATAAGTTTTGAAGGGTTTGGTGTGGCAAAAACAAGTTTATTCAATCACATGGACTATTTGCGTCAAACTGCAAAAGTCTGCCGATTCGTATAGCAACGGACATTCCGAAACAAGATCATAAACTAAACATACCCTAAATTGTAACAACTCTCATTAAAAGTATTAATTCTCATCTTAATTTGTCCAATAGGAAACCCTAATTGAGACCCCCAAGTAATCCTGTATAACCCCTAAAATTTTCAGAACAATCAGAATCAGGATCAGGGCCCCAAAAACTCAGGGGGGGGGGGGTATTCCCTAGTTAGTAATATCCACACAGTTTGTTGTCGAAATCGAATTTTAACGAACCGTCGACTCAGCCAAGCTACTGGGACACGGGGCTACCCTATGCTAAAAGGGGTCCCTTCGCGCCACGCGACGGACTGTCGCGCCACGCGGGCGCACCGTTTTCCAGATATAAATAGGGGAGTTTGGCACTTGATTTCTGGCGCTGGTTCGACGTAAAAACTCAATTCGTACACTTAGTTATACACTGTTTCGTTCAAAACAATCAAAATCCCGATATTCTGCCGCGATAACAGGGTAATAACTCGATCACTGCTACGATTTAATGTCCGATCGATAGAAACCAATCCGATGAATGTTTAAGTGCTGCTCAAACTCGGGTTATACTTTATCATTCGTCGTGAATTCGATGGATGTTTAAGTATCGCACTTTGTCATTCATTGTGAAGGTTTTGATCTCGTGAGTTGTCGTAAAAGTTGGATTAAAGTTACTAACCTAGTTTTCGTGTGCATTGTTATTTGAATTAGGTTAACAGGCTTATCGGTAGGCTAAACTCTGCCCGTTTAAATCTGCAATGTGAGTCATTCTCTTTTTATCAAATTACTTTCCAAAACCCTATTTATTTCAAAGTTATAATTACAGGGATTAAGTTTTTGTAGTCTTCAATTACAGCCGGTATGTGGGGTTTTGTATACAATACTTGATAACCGTCACCATTGGACAACGAGTTAGCCAATGGGTGATATGACCATAGTCACAGAAACAGGTCAAGTGACAAATACCGTTGGGTAATTGGTTGATATAAAGAATGTAATCACCCTTAATACTGTATTTTATAACAATGTGTCATTTTGTGCAACATGAATGACTCGCCAGTATTTCCCTGCTGATAAAACCTTTTTAAAACATGTTTCAGGTGATCTGCTGTGATCAAGGAAAAAGTGTCGCGTAGCACTACAAGCTTGACGATGTGGCTCAATAAAATCAAGAAACATGTTTTTATAAAAAACAGGGGATTTCCGTGAGAAATCACCTTTATTGTAAATTATGGGTATTATCCCCAATTTGTGAAATAAATAAATTGAGTATTTTCAAATTTTAAACGATCCTGTTAAAATTCCGCTGCCAATATAATAATTACCACGGATTTCTGTCCCGCGGCTCCTAGAACGGGTAAAACCGAGCCGGGGGCCGTGACAGAAAAAGGTGGTATCAGAGCCACTGATTTAAGCCAATTAAGTAGTTAGAAATACTTAATTTTTCTGATTGCCATCCTGTGCTTATGTGTTTTTGTGTTATTTGACTATTTGTTAGTTTACAGTATGGGTAAGCAAAGAATTTCGGACATCTATCGTCAATTAGATAGTTCATCAAAAGATAAGGAAACTTCATTTCAATCAAATTCCTCAAGATACCCAGCAGATACTGAGGAAGGAATATTTGTTCGTAAGGCACAGTTTGAGAAACCACTTACCACTAAGAAAAGAAGTTGGATTATTAGAAAAAGTCAAGAGAAAATAAAGAAGTCACAACCAAAAGGAGTAATGGTTAATAAGGAAACCCAGGAAATAGGCAATAACCCTCCATGGGAAAATGAATTAGATAAACAATGGGCAAATCTCTATATGTTAGCCACTACAGCAGTAAATGTTAACTTTTAATTAAGTTAAACTGCCAACACCCTGACCCAGTACTAGCACCCATATCATCTATAAGCCAGAAACTTTGCCCATTAGATAAACAACTTAGTAAGAGAAGATAGAATAAACCTTATATAAAGGCATGTTGAACATAATAAATTCTGAATGCACAACCCCTAGTATATATTGAATTTCAGTTGTAATTTGTAATAAACATATATATACAAAAGTCGCAATGTTTGCCATTTTCTGTTTAAACAATGATACTTGAATGGTTGTACTAAATATTTGTCACACCCCTTTCTGCGGCGGAAGCACGAGGTGTGATCATGAAAGGTTCTCATTGCATACGAAAGGTAAACATACTACATGCTTGTAAAAATAACTTCAAACCATTACATTACATAACGGAAAACATGGTTTAAGAGTTTACATCACGAGACAACATGTTGTCTGAAAGTCTACAACTTTATTTAAAAGTAAACATAGACGACATCCAAGAGCATGAGTAGGACCGCGCGCACATCCACCTTAGTTACCTGAAATACATGTGAGTTTTGGAAAAACGTCAACATAATGTTGGTGTGAATTCATGCAATTTTTGGTAATGAACGTTGGTATACTTTTGTATGAAAACATGGTATGTATCTCGTATAAATCAAGTATCTCTGTACCTCATGACAGTCAAGTATATCTGTATCTTGTACCACTAAAGTATTCTTGTATAAATCAAGTAATCATGTATTTATTAAGGTTGTTAATGGGTTGCAAAGCCATTAACATGTGACACGACATAGGAAGCAACCAAACCATAGGCATTTTTCTAATTGGCATATTCTGAGACACAAAAGCACTGCTTGGTACCCGTTCTCACCAAGAGTGTGGCTGCCCGACACCCGTTAGATCTAACCTTTTGTTCTGCGGTCTAGGTATATTGTTGATTAATGGTGCTTATGGTACCCTATTCGTGACACGATTTCTCGTATCATGTATCATTTCTTGTATCATTTCTCGTATCATTTCTCAAAACGCATCATACTTGGTACTCGTTCTCACCAAGAGTGCTTCTTGTTCTTGTATCATACCATTTATAAACATCGTAATATTTGTAACATGTATTTCACCCCCGAAGTTATAAAACTGAAAACAGTTAAGAGAAAAGGGGGAGCATGAACTCACAACTTTGTGTTCCTTGCGTCGTAAACTTCACCGGATTTGCTTAATTAACGTCGTGACCTATACGTGTTTCCTTAACATTAGTCACTAGACTTGTATCGCACAAGTACAAGTCACTATCTATGTTTTCTTGTGTTAAAAATAATTTATATTTTTAACTATGTGTCTTACTTATATTATTTTCTAAAAAATAAATATAAGTTTCTTGTATTTTGCACCCGAATTATGTATCTTGTATGTTGTATGTGTATTTTCGTGTTTATACTTCGCAAGAGTATTTAGTGTATTTTTCAAGTCCTAATACACTATCACGTATAATACATACTACATACACTTAGCACAAAATTTGGTGACCAATAAATACATATATTTTTCCTCAAAAATATACATACTTAATATCAATTTTAATCTTGAAGAAATCATTATTTCTTAACACAAAAGTTAGGGAAACCTTGGTAAGTATTTTAGACACATTTTTAGGGAATAAGTTTCTCAAAAACTTATATTTTTCTAAGTGTCAAAATTTATAGAAATTCCGACAGAGTTTCCCCTAAAAATGGAGGTTTCCCATGTTTTCTAAACATGTGTTTATTTTCTTTTAAAGCATCAACAACTCATTCAAGTCTTACTACAAGCCAATATCATGTAAATCACGCTAAATCATGAACTTGTCATATCCCGAAAACGCGTAGTAACTTGGTAAGGCCTTTAGTGGACTTAGTTACCTTCCGAAGTGTATTTATTTCTTTAAAAATCATTCTCATAAGATAATTTAGTGTTTACAACTTGTAAATAATTTTTACAAAAATTATCCCCCTTGAACTCTTCTTGTAAATAAAATATTCTCATACTTGTCTTATTTCTAAAATGGTGTAAGTGCTTGTAATAGTCATGATTTTTCCAAAAACCGCTTCTCTAACTTGGTTTATTTACAAAAACCCTTTGTAACTCTTGGATTTACAAAATCATCAACTCACTAGTTTAGTTATATTTCATGGAAAAATCATTTTTATCATGTTTATCTTTAACTAGAAGGTGGTTGTTTTATGTAACACATAACCACTTTCTAATCTTGTCAAATCATGGTTCTAAATATTATTTAACAAGATTCTCATGGTGATTAACATCATACAACCAAAATCATCACAAATTTAATAACATGTTTACTACAACATCATACTTCAACATTCCATCTTCAAGTAACCTTTTATATTTAAAGCTTCATGTTCATTATTCTTGTTCTTGTTTCTTTAGTGTTTTGAACCTACTTATCATACTACATCTTTAGATCATAAAAACAAGATGAAACAAGGTGTAGCAAGGACTTACTACTAGCATGAAGGCTAGGGATGAATCTCTAGTGAAAAGATGAAGAAGATGATGGTGAAAAGCTATGTATGAAGCTTCTTGAGGTTCCACAAGTTGCAAGCTCCTTTGAATAGCCTTCTACCCTTGAATGAAGCTTGAAAAGTGGATGAAGATGGTGGTTTAGTGGTGGTAATGGTGGCGGTTGAGGGGATCCGAGAAGGAGGGAGAGAGAGTGAGGGTAAGGGGTGTGAAAATGTGAGGTATGGTAAGGATCTTCATGCCATGCTTTATAAGGATACTTCATATATTTTGATGAGTTCTACAAGTAAAGATCTAATAAACAAATGGGTTATAATCTAAGCAAGATATGAGAGCATGGTGGATGATTTTTGTGGGTCCATATGGACCGAATTCGGTTGGGGGGGGGGGGGGGTTAAAGGTAAAATTTTGTAACTAAATTGTAATGGTTAGTTAGATTTCCAAGTATAAGCTTATATATATTTGCTATTTGATATTTAGTGGGTGCTAGGGTGTTCGGGGATCACGACTAGCCAAGAAATAAATAAACAATGTGTTTGGCAAAAATTTGGTGTCCCGGGTAATGTCCGGTTGTTCGGTTGGATACCGTTCCGTTAAAGTGTTTAATTATTCCGTAAAGTGCCCTTTTGTAACCCTTTCAATTCCCGACACTTAGGGAAATATTCTGGACGATAAGACGTAAATTATGCATGATATTTATATGTTTAAAAGCTGGTTATAGCTGAATTTAATAAAATTCTGCACTTAAAGTGCTTTTCGGGTGCTTTTTAGTGCGCATTTTAGTCTCCGGAACGCCTATAAGTGAACCCTTGTATGTACACTTGGGTTTTAATGTATTCTTGTCATTGGACCTACACCTAGGCTCCAATTTTTATTGTCTGACTACTTTCTGCAGAGTTGTTGGCATATTGTGTCTTACCGGTGAGTTTACTAGTATTTCTGACGCAACGCTCTCGTTAATGCATAAAGCAATATTTTGTAGTATAAAACGTGCATGAATTAACATGTATAGTATGAAATCAGACAATGTTGACAATTAAGCACATAATTGCAGTCATTAAATAATAATTAAAGTGTACGGAAATTACTAGTTTGGTGCCAGTTGTCACAGTCTCCCCCCGTTAAAAGAATTCCGTCCCGAAATTCAGGCTGAACTAACTCTCGCAGGAGTCTTCTTGAACAGGTGGGGATAGTTTTCTTTGAACTGGTCTTCACGTTCCCACGTGTACTCGGGTCCGTGCTTAGAGTTCCAACGTACTTTGACAAGTTTCACACTGCTCCTCCTGGTCTTGTTGACTTTCCAGTCGGTAACCTCAATGGGTTGTTCTGTAAATCGGTGGGCATCATCAATATGCACTTCATCTGCAGGGATGATCACGTTTTCTTGTGTTGGACTCTTCTTGAGGTTGGATACATGAAACGTATCATGTACTCCATTAAGTTCTTCCGGTAATTCCAACTTGTATGCCACGATACCAATTCTTTCCAAAATCTTGAATGGTCCGATGTATCGTGGATTCAGCTTTCCACGTTTTCCGAATCTTACTACGCCCTTCCAAGGTGAGATCTTCAACAACACTTTGTCTCCCACCTCGAATTCTAATGGTTTTCGTCTTCGATCAGCGTAGCTTTTCTGTCGATCTCGAGCCGCCTTAATGCGCTCTCGGATTTACGTAATCTTGTCGGTTGTCTCTTGTACTAGTTCAAGACCAACCATACGTTTGTCTCCAGCGTCTGCCCAACATAAAGGCGATCGGCATTTGCGGCCATACAGAGCTTCGAATGGTGCGGCTTTTATACTCGTATGATAACTGTTATTGTAGGAAAACTCAACTAAAGGTAGATGAGTATCCCAGCTGCCGCCTAAGTCCATGACACATGCGCGAAGCATATCTTCTAAAGTTTGTATGGTTCGTTCGCTCTGGCCGTCTGTTTGTGGATGGAATGCCGTGCTTAGATCTAGCTGAGATCCAAAGGCTTCCTGAAAGGATTGCCAGATTCTTTAGAAAAAGCGTCCATCTCTGTCTGAAATAATTGAGATAGGCACTCCATGGCGTGCCACAATTTCTTTTAAGTATATCTCAGCAAGCTTTCCAGTGCTATTCTTCTCTCGGATTGGTAGGAAATGCGCAGATTTCGTCAATCGATCAACTATCACCCATATTATATCGTGCCCTCTCGGGGTCCTGGGTAATTTCGTTATGAAGTCCATCGAGATTTGCTCCCACTTCCACATGGGTATCTCTGGTTGTTGAAGTAGGCCAGATGGTTTCTGATATTCGGCCTTAACCTTAGCACAGGTTAGGCACTTTCCTACGTAAACAGCAACATCGCTTTTGAGTCTTGACGTGTGCGCGACTACACATATTTTTACTATGAAATTACACACGATTGGGTTTTAAATTTATAAAAGTGATTATTACTTTTACATCAAAACACACACGAAAGAGGCAAGTGTACCCCGTCATATATGTAATAAAGTATCGGTAAGAACCAAGTATCGATCCACGGAAATGGGCGGAGAAATAATACTAGACCTTCGTCACTAAACTACCGGTAAAAACATAAGTTTTGCTTGATTTTAATTAAACTAAAGTAAGCGTAAACAAATACATAATAAAAACATAATAGATAATAGATAAAAAGCCTTGCTTAATACACAACCACAGCATGTCAACTAAGTCGGTTTTGGCACTAGAAGCATTCGGTCAATATTCCAATTTAAGACAATTAGTATCCCTTTCGGGAATCCTAACATGACAATCATTCGGAAAGTTAAAACGATAAACACACTTTAACCACCTAAAATTGTTCTTTAACGTGCAATTGATAAATGTCTATGAAAATCTCTTAAAAATAAGTTAGGCAGCCGTTAGGATTTTTCTAACCTCACTTAAACAAGGAAAGCGACACCGATAAACACAATGCAACCACCGAGAAAAGCATAAACTAGATTAAATCACAACCAAGTTCATTTTACAAATCTTGCACAATAATTCACTAAGATAGCAATTTTGGCCTAAACTACTAACTAAGCTAACAAATCATGGCAAGAATTTATAACGACACCATCTAACCCGCTTAGGTCCTTACGTGACGGCAAGCTCTCTTGATTAACAATAATTACATTTTATTAAATCACTAACCATTTCTAGTATCATGATGCATACATTTAAACCAAGCTAAACTAGTTAACCAAGTTCAAAGTTTACTAATACAAGATTAATTAAGCTTCATTTTTCAACTATCTTAACTAACCAAGCATCAATCATCCAACATAATTACTTATAATCAAGAAATCAATATCAATAACAAGGTTGCAAACTAATCATCAAAGATAATCATAGAAAATACTTCAAAGTGTCATTACAAACAAAGTTTAGCATACTAATGGCTATAATCTAGCAAGGGATTGTTGTGTTTTTGCCCAAAGGCTATAATAATACATAAACAATAATCTGAATGCTTGAAAGATTAACAAAAACATGGAAAGATTAGAAAACCAAACCATAAACAAGCACTAGACTAAGGATCCAGATAGTAATGGAGCTAAACGGCATAATGTGGCTTGAATCCGGGTCAAAAGCATAGCCTCCGGAGCCTTTAAAATCGCCAGTGAAGCTCCCAAAATTCCAGAATATCGAACAGAATGTTTCAGTTCTGTTTTTATATTTTTCCGCTGTCGCACGGTCGTTCTTCCTGTGGCACGACCGTGCACTTTAAGCAATTATTGGGTATGGCACACCATACTGTATGACGTCATCAGATCGTTGACCAGATTCGAAATCGCACAACCGTTCTTCCTGTGGCACGGTCGTTCTTCACCGAGACTCTGTTGGTTCATCGGATACGCACGGTCGTTCCTCAGATGGCACGTCCGTTCGTCACCGAGCTGCCTTGTTTTCCTGGAACGCCCAGTCGCACCCCTCGTTCATTGCCGGGTTGGACCTTACTTATCGGAGATGCACGACCGTGCATCAGGTGGAACGGTCGTTCCACACACCCAGGTCCGTTTTCTAACAGAATCTTCGCAACTTCGTCGTTTTGTCCGGAAAGTCCTCGTTTTTGCTATCATCTTGTCTGGTATGCAGTTTTAAGCCTGTAAACAAAAGTATACAATATTAAGTATCCGAATGACGGTTTTACGGCTAAAAACGCATAAAATAGGGGTAAAACGGGGGACTAAAATATGTGTAAATTAGCGAATATCAAATCTCCCCACACTTGAACCTTGCTTGTCCTCAAGCAAGCTAAACTAAAAAGCAATAAAAGAAAGAAACAAACAAGAACGATAATTTACACACTATTTTATTGAAAACTACTATAAACGGTTAGCCGGTTTGTCGAAAGACAACATCAAAAGACTCAAACCCAACAAGCATATGCAATTATAAAGCGACAACCAAAAAGCCGTGACTTCACATTTAATTGACTCACATGTTAATCTTCACACGACTCACAATGTTCACACACTCGGTTTTATTTATGAAACATACATAAAATGTGTATGTGTAAACACTCAATGCCTAGTCAATGAAATGTGCAATATCATAAGCTTGTCATAAGATCTCGTCTCCACCAACTAACATGCAAACAAGTGTAAATCTAGAGGTCTTTACGGGTTGTAACGTTAGGCTTGGGCGAAGGGTATGGAAGTGGACATATAAAGTGGCGAAAATGAATAAAACTCGGTAGTAGCGTTTAACTAGCAAGAAAATAATACAACTATACACACAAACGCCTCACAAAGGAGACTAAAGCGCAATCGAGCTTATCAACGAAATTTTAACATTTAAGCATTCAAAATTGCTCGATTTCTATCAACCTCACCCTATTTTAGGGTGTTTTTTTTTCTGTTTTTTTTTTTATTAGCAAACTAATTATACAATAAACTTAAACAAACGCTAGTTAAACGATTATTTTGTCCGAGTTTCAACACTAAAAAGGTTTGAAAACATAAAAAAGGCTAAATTTTGGCTAAGTGGGCGATAATGTGGGTAAACAAAGGTAAACGGGAAGGCTCGACATGGTTAATCCTAAAGGGTAATGTAAGGTAGGAAGCACAACACAAAGAACAAGGTTTACAACAAAGGGGTAATCTAAGTGCCTCTATCATTTTTACACAAATTCACAAGTTCATGGTCTTAACAAGCATACTAGTGACAAGTTCTAAATTGCACATAACATCCGGCTCACTCCTATATCCGAAATGAACAAATATATAACAATCAAGGCTCAAATATGCTCACGTAACGGAAGGAATGGGTAAAAGTGTGAAAACTATCATGTAAGTCTTTCTTTGTTTGTCACGCTTTCCGGTTTCCTTTTTAAAAAAAAATGTTTTGCTTGTCGAGTTTTTATCAAGTCCGACGCTTTCTAAAACATAACCAACCGGTTTATTTACTAAAATATATACAAAATACAAGTATTTTTGAATGATTTTTCTGATTTTCTGATTTTTTTTTTATATATAGAGGACAAACAAAGTTAACAAAGTTAACCCCCTCCCCACACTTGAACTTCGCATTGTCCCCAATGCGAGACCCGAAATATAGAGATAGGGATAAAAATACTCCCCTCAAGATGATGTTGATGCCACGAGACTTCCGAAGCTGCATCTGGTACGTGCTCCGGTCCAAGATCCGATAGCTAAAACCTGCTAGTGTGTCACATGTGCACCCAAAACATAACAAAAACAAAAAAATCACAAAACAACCATAATATACATAAATATAAATACTACAATCCCAACAAAGACGTAACATAAATACTGAAGTAAAGAGTCTGAAAAATAAAAAAACATACATAACCGGGGTGTTCGAAATAACAGTCAAAATAAACACCCAATAATAAATAAAGTACTGAAATAGAAAACACCACCAACTGCTATCACCACCGCCAACTACTCATCATCATCATCATCATCATCATCGTGTCTCGTGCCAGATGGGCCCGTATCGCCATAGCCAGGGGGTTCCACGGTGGGAACTGTGGGGGATGCTGAAAATAGTCGGGATATGCGTGATGCATCTCCCCGAAAAGATATGAAAAACCCGAACTCACCCCCTGGTATAGAGTATCCTGGCGCTGCCAAAGCTGGTCCTGTGTGGCCCGAATCTCGTGCTGATCGGCCCGAATCTGTTGCTGATCGGCCCGAATCTCGTCCTGGCTAGATCTAATCTGGTCAAAGTAGGTACCATGCTGCTCCTGAGTCACTCTCATCTGCTGGAACTGCTGGTAAAATTCAGGCCAGTCCTGATGCTGATGGAAATCATGCTGCTGCGGCGAATGTGGTGGCGTATGTGGTGGTTGGTGCTGCTCGTGCTGCTCCCCCATTTCTTTATCCTCATCTTCCCCTTCACCTGGAGGCAACGGGTCCCAGACCTCGTTGTTCAATCCCTTCAACCTATCCCCCCTATCTAGCTCTACAATCACCCCCATGAACTTCAGCGACCTGATATCGACATGAACCCCCTCGGTAATCAAAGTGAGACCTTGAAGAACCTCCTCAGTCATATAGCGCTCATTGTACGCTATTTCGGTCACATACTGACCGCCATGTATCTCACTGTTCGAAGTCCGTCCCGAGCTCTTGACGAAGTACTCAGCCATGCGTGCAGCTAGGTTGATAGGTGCTTTGTCAACCAACGCATAAAGAAAAAGCAAATCAGGTGTTGGACAGTTACCAAGACTGTCCATGCGACCGCATATCGTATGGCTAAAAACATGGTGCATCACTCGCACCAAAGGGTCTCTAAGTCGCGAGGCCTTCGACATCCTCGGGTTGTAGGGGTCCCCAACGGCATTTTCAGCCCAAAATTCTTCCCGGGCTGCATCAGAAGGGAAGGTGTACTGATCGTTGAAGACATCGGGATCATCCATGTCGTCCCTCGTATAAATCCCGAGCCTTCTTCCCAAACGACCAACCGACCACGTATGCCATCGTCTACATAACCTGAAGGCTACCCGCTCCCTGTGGCGGAATTCGGGCTGTGTATGTGCAACCGGCCTTTCATAGGCATAAAATGCGAAGAATTCAATTGTCAACTCCCGGTAAACGGGTCGGTTGCAAGCGACCAGATTTGCAAGCGGGCGACTCATCATGTCATCTAATCTGTCATACTGATTGAGTTCTCGCATGACTTCCCAATCTAACCATCGGGGGACTCCAAACTGCCCCCGTCTCGCCCACAATGCGTCTCGTTTTGGGATGCACAAAGCTTCACGCTCATTGTTGGGGTCGAATTGAAGGAAAGGATGGTTCATCTGTATGAGGAAAAACATTAGAGAGATGGAAACAGAAAAAATTTGAATCAAGAACAGCCGAGCAGCTCATTATGAAGAAACTGTCAAACTGATCTGGGCATATGGCACGGTCGTGCGACGAGACGCACGGTCGTGCGTCGCCGATGACAATGACCATCTGCCCAGAAATCAAACAACTTTCGTGAAACAACGGTGAGGCACGACCGTTCCATACGAGGAACGACCGTGCGACTTGGTTTTCTGCAGATTCTTGACCCAGGCTCTAAGTAGCCCGATTTTTTCATAAATCTTCAAGTTTTTACATAAACAGGGGTCAGAAAAATGCACAAGATATTCACGATACTACGATTCAACAAGGGTTAGGGTTTCGATTTGTTTATGAAGAGAACCCTAAAAATTTCCTTGAAGAATCGGAAGAAATCTAACCTAGAACGCAAGAAAACAAGAAATCTACAACTAGGAACGTACCGTGCGAAGAAGGGTGTGAGATCGTGCGAAAAACCGTGCGATTTGATGAAGTATCGCTCTGGAACGGCCTGCAGCGACTAGGGTTTCGCGAGTTATGAATGGGGGCTGCAGATGAGGGTATTTATAGTGCCAAAAGACAAAACTGCCCTCAGCCTGACGCACGGTCGTTCTCCGTGTGGCACGGTCGTGCGTCACCGACATCGCCCAAACCCTAGCAACTTTTCTCGGAAATGCACCGAGGGTGTGATCCACCGTGCCGGCCCTCGGAGACGCACGGTCGTGCGACCCGAGGAACGGTCGTGCTTCAGGTGCAGATACAGAATTTTCCGCAAAAGCTATTTCCAGCAACCGTTTCGGCCGTTTTTCGCCATTTTTTCGACACACCAACTGTTCTAACAATATTGCAATACAGAACCTTCGCTCGGCACGTACGAAAACTAAACAAACTAACGTAAACTACCTAACTTACCTAAATTACGCTAAAACTACAAAAATACAAAAAAGGACTATTTTACCCTTACAGCGCCAAAGACGCTCCTGCTACATTTTTGTCGGCGAGTCAGTAGCGTAGACTCATGCTAAATTTTTGTCGACGAGTCGATAGCAAGACTCAAAGCTAAAACTAGAAAAACTACTAAAAAGACGATACTACCCCTAAAGCGCAAAATACGCTCTTACTACATTTTTTATCCGCGAGTCAGTAGCGCAGACTCTCTCCTCCCCACACTTATGATGTGTGCGGGGTTTAGAGTTCAATTACCTCCACCGCCGACTCTATCGGCCCGACAACGTACAACTTCAACCGGTGACCATTTACCTTGAATGTAACGCCATCCGCGTTCTCTACTGCAACAGTACCATACGGAAATACTTCATTAACCGTGTATGGTCCTGTCCAGCGTGAATGAAGCTTTCCTGGAAATAGGCGCAACCATTTTTTTTTTTTTTTTGCTGAAAAGAAACAGAATATTATTTAAAATGGGCTGAAATTTTTTATAAAAATCCGAAAATGGGCCCGAAATTTAATAAAAATCAACACAATAAAAATAATCGAATCGGCTAATACAAAAATGATTTTAAGGTGCTAAAACCCAAAGAATAAATGAATAAATAAATCCGGATCAAATAAATAAATGGAACAAAAATTTACAAGTGTACAAAAGAATCACGAAAACGAATAAATCGAATTAAAAGCAAGAAATATTAACAAATAAATAAACAAATAAATAATCAATAAAGTATACACAAATATTAACAAGTATATACGCCGATAACACAATGACTCGGGTCGTTCCTAAAACTCGCCATTTCCCCGGCAACGGCGCCAAAAACTTGACGTGTGCGCGACTACACATATTTTTACTATGAAATTACACACGATTGGGTTTTAAATTTATAAAAGTGATTATTACTTTTACATCAAAACACACACGAAAGAGGCAAGTGTACCCCGTCATATATGTAATAAAGTATCGGTAAGAACCAAGTATCGATCCACGGAAATGGGCGGAGAAATAATACTAGACCTTCGTCACTAAACTACCGGTAAAAACATAAGTTTTGTTTGATTTTAATTAAACTAAAGTAAGCGTAAACAAATACATAATAAAAACATAATAGATAATAGATAAAAAGCCTTGCTTAATACACAACCACAGCATGTCAACTAAGTCGGTTTTGGCACTAGAAGCATTCGGTCAATATTCCAATTTAAGACAATTAGTATCCCTTTCGGGAATCCTAACATGACAATCATTTGGAAAGTTAAAACGATAAACACACTTTAACCACCTAAAATTGTTCTTTAACGTGCAATTGATAAATGTCTATGAAAATCTCTTAAAAATAAGTTAGGCAGCCGTTAGGATTTTTCTAACCTCACTTAAACAAGGAAAGCGACACCGATAAACACAATGCAACCACCGAGAAAAGCATAAACTAGATTAAATCACAACCGAGTTCATTTTACAAATCTTGCACAATAATTCACTAAGATAGCAATTTTGGCCTAAACTACTAACTAAGCTAACAAATCATGGCAAGAATTTATAACGACACCATCTAACCCGCTTAGGTCCTTACGTGACGGCAAGCTCTCTTGATTAACAATAATTACATTTTATTAAATCACTAACCATTTCTAGTATCATGATGCATACATTTAAACCAAGCTAAACTAGTTAACCAAGTTCAAAGTTTACTAATACAAGATTAATTAAGCTTCATTTTTCAACTATCTTAACTAACCAAGCATCAATCATCCAACATAATTACTTATAATCAAGAAATCAATATCAATAACAAGGTTGCAAACTAATCATCAAAGATAATCATAGAAAATACTTCAAAGTGTCATTACAAACAAAGTTTAACATACTAATGGCTATAATCTAGCAAGGGATTGTTGTGTTTTTGCCCAAAGGCTACAATAATACATAAACAATAATCTGAATGCTTGAAAGATTAACAAAAACATGGAAAGATTAGAAAACCAAACCATAAACAAGCACTAGACTAAGGATCCGGATAGTAATGGAGCTAAACGGCACAATGTGGCTTGAATCCGGGTCAAAAGCATAGCCTCCGGAGCCTTTAAAATCGCCAGTGAAGCTCCCAAAATTCCAGAATATCGAACAGAATGTTTCAGTTCTGTTTTTATATTTTTCCGCTGTCGCACGGTCGTTCTTCCTGTGGCACGACCGTGCACTTTAAGCAATTATTGGGTATGGCACACCATACTGTATGACGTCATCAGATCGTTGACCAGATTCGAAATCGCACGACCGTTCTTCCTGTGGCACGGTCGTTCTTCACCGAGACTCTATTGGTTCATCGGATACGCACGGTCGTTCCTCAGATGGCACGTCCGTTCGTCATCGAGCTGCCTTGTTTTCCTGGAACGCCCAGTCGCACCCCTCGTTCATTGCCGGGTTGGACCTTACTTATCGGAGATGCACGACCGTGCATCAGGTGGAACGGTCGTTCCACACACCCAGGTCCGTTTTCTAACAGAATCTTCGCAGCTTCGTCGTTTTGTCCGGAAAGTCCTCGTTTTTGCTATCATCTTGTCTGGTATGCAGTTTTAAGCCTGTAAACAAAAGTATACAATATTAAGTATCCGAATGATAGTTTTACGGCTAAAAACGCATAAAATAGGGGTAAAACGGGGGACTAAAATATGTGTAAATTAGCGAATATCAAGTCTCTGTCCCACCCTCAAAATACCACCCAGTGAATGTCCCTGTTAGGCGTGTGACGTACCAGGATCCAAGCCACCAATCATGTTGAACTCATAACAATTATTCCAAATAAAACTTTCATTTATTATTGATAGAAGTGTTACAAAACATTATTTAACGTTCAGCGGAAGCATAATACATTAATAAAGAAATTCATAAACCAAGTATGTGAAAGCCATTAGGTTCGTCTCGCGTATCCATGTATCTCGACCCGTGACCACTCCAGCATCCCAGACAGCAAGTCCCAACAATATGCTCCTAAAGGCCTGCAAGGCATGTAACAACGAGTCAACAACAAAGTTGAGCGAGTTCACAGTTGGTTGTTTAGCTTTAAAAGTTTGTTTTAAAAACCATAAGTTGTTTCGTAAACCACGAGTTAACCAGTATCTTTGTTTCCCAAACCATATCCATAATCAGTGGGGGCTTCCCCATGTGAACCACTAGACCGTTACCATATCGACTACTGACGAAAGTAAGTTGTGCCCTAAGTCAATGTCTATCATCATTGACTGTTTGCCATGATCCATTAGTACACGCCCGTCCGACCGGCACGGTGTGAGGTTTGTCAAACCTAATAGCGCTATTAACTATTGACTCGCTCGCCATCGGCCTCGGCGATTAAGTCGATATAAAATGAGGGACTTAATGATAGAGTTTTGTCTAGTAAGTTTAAGGTTGTTGTCCTACCCAAGGAGGACGAACGTACGTATTCTACCCAAGGAGAATACGCAGGATTAAGATTGGCATCCTACCCAAGGAGGATGGCCGTACATATCCTACCCAAGGAGGATATGTAGGTTCCGTTTAACTTCTTTAACCCATTCCCAACCACCGGGAATCCCATGCCTTAGGAAGTGTGTCAACTCACCTCGGTTTGCTCGGTATGAATTAATTACACGTATAACCACAGTGGTCAACCAAGCCCCGTATCAAGATGTAAAAAGGAAGTGTCAGGCCAAGAGGATGATTCCAGTCGCAGGGGGGGTTTCGTCGACTTCAAAGGGGTGATTAGGGTTGTAATGCTTTATCTAAAACAAAGCAATAGATTTAAACATATGCGACATGGGGGAGGTTGGGCTCGGAGAGTATATTGGGCCATTAACGTGTGTGGGTCAAAAGTGAGAAGGGCCCGATTGGTCACAAGTAAACACAAAGTATGTGTGTTTCGGGTAGGTTTGCGGCCCATCGTGTAGCTCGCGGCCCAACTAGGTTAGTTCCCTAAACGACACCTAGAAACGTTTAACAGTTCCTCGTAATTAATAAGTCAAACACAGGTACACATACTCAAACCCGTTATACCTTTAACAATTACATTACAGTCACAAGTGTTTACTTATTTCTAACAGGATCACGTGACTCAGAGACACTGATCTTGAAAGTTCGGGTTGTCACATCATCCCCAACTTGAAAGAAATTTCGTCCCGAAATTTAACATGTACGCACAGAGAAGTGAAGTGATAAGTCAAGATTGTTGCAGATTTTCCCAGGTGCCACATCATCCCCAACTTGAAGAGGAATTTCGTCCCGAAATTCGCCAATGATATCAGAAGTTAATACAATCGTTTGAACAACTGAGGATACTAGAGCTTACCCCGATCATCGCGTTCGCACGTGAACTCCGGTCCACGTCTTGAGTTCCAACGAACTTCTCACGATTGGAATTCGACTACGCTAGCGAATCTTGATGTCCTAGTCCATGATTTAAGTAGATCCCTCAACAACTGCAACTTGTCATTAACCCCAAAATCTAATAAGGGTATCCCAAGCGTTTCATCGGACAAACATTGCCTTAGATTCGAGACATAAATGATATCATGCACGTTACCCAATTCGTCGGGTAACTAGAGTTTGTAGGCGGCATGACCAATGCTTTCCAGAATTCTGAATAACTCATCGTAATGTAAATTAAGCTTGCCACGCTTCCCAAGCGTTCCACACCCTCCCAGGGTGAGACTTTCAACATGATACGATCACCTACAACGATCTTCCCGCGTTTCCCAAGTTTATCAGTTTTCCTGACGATCACGCGTCGTCGCCACACGATTTCCAATCTAAACAATTTTCCCCCGAGTTTCGAGTGCAAGTCCTGGACCCGTGATTAGGTTGTCACCCACCTCAGTCCAGCTAGGAGGTTGGCATTAACGTCCATGCATTGCCTCAAACGGAGTTGTCTGAGTACTAGAGCGGTAACTGTTGCAGTAACTCAATCAAAGGTAGGTGTCCTTTCAAATTTTTACTAAGTCAATCACACACATGCTCGCAGCATGCCTTCAAGTGCCAGGATAGTTCGTTTACTCTAACCGTTTGTCCTATGATGATGAATGATGCTCATGTCTATACGTGAGCCAAGAATGTTGTGTAAAGCCCGTCATAAATCGGGTATAGATCAAAAGTAGAGTTAACAAAAGTTGGCACCTCGTGCCTAAAAAGCCGCCTCTCTCAGAGGGATATTCACAAACTGTGAAGACTCGTCAGTTTCCCCTGGTTGCAAGAGGGTGAACTGGTTGCATGAGACAATCAACGATCACTCAGGTGATACTGTTTCCGTTCTGAGTTTTAGGTAGACCAGTGACAAAATCCGTGGCAGTCTGTTCCAAGTCTCCAAATGGGTGTTTCCGATTACTGACACAAACCAGAAAGTTTCTGACGTTCCACCTTGGCTTTTGCACAAGCCAAACGTCGTTCGCATGCTTCGCTGTGTAGGCCTTCAAGCCCAGTCGCCAGTACAAGATCCTTAGATCCTAATTTATGCCATCAAAATCCAGATGACTAGAATGTCGAGGCTGGTGTGCTTTGCTCAACATGAGTTCCCTACAGTTGTCGTATAATGAGACCCACATTCGTTCCATGAGGTAGCGAATATCGTCCGACCTGCCAAAGGTTGCTTCTCCATGTCTCCCATGGGTTCAACTCGAGAATTTTCTTCCTTCAGTTTTCCAATTTGAACAGAGCTAGTTTGATCAGGTAGCTTAGAGTTGATAGTGAGTTGCAAAACTCATGCACGTTCAGGTTTCACAGTCATAATCGTCCAAAAGTTCCATCCAACGAGATCATTACTTGTTTAGCTCCTCCTAAACCAATATACACGGGAGGCCCTTGTGATCGATCTAAGTAGTGCATTCGGTACCGTCCAAGTGATGCCTCCAACATAAATCCAAAGTCCATGGTTTCCATCGCAGGTTATGACTCGCGCAATTCTTCTTGTAAACCCACTACGTAAGCCATCACTTTTCCATATTGCATCGGCGCGTAACTGGGATTCTGATTGGAACCTTCATGGTATACCACTAGATCATTAGTACCCTCGGATAGGAGCGATGCTCAGTGCATTGCGGAGTTGGGTTTTCAAAAGCCGAAAAGACGTTCCCTTGTTTTGTCTCCCATGATTTCACAGCACCCTGCTGTGCTAAAGAGGTTAAAGCTGCGCAATCTCCGAAAATCCTGCGATGAATCTGTGATAATATCTAGAGAAACTAAGGAATTGTTGTATCCCTGAAAGAATCTTTGGTGACAATCGGTGTCTAACATAATGGATCTTAGTGAGATCCACGTGTATTCCCACTTCGTTGTTTATATGACTAAAAATGTGTACTTCCCGAATCCTGATGTCACACTTAGGTAGACTTCGCACGTAGATGATCCTCCCCTAGAAGCTCTACGATGAAATACAAGTGCCGTTCATGGTGCTCCTTTCTTCTGGAAGTGATTCAAAACGTCCTAGATAAACATGGTTTGCGAATCTGGCAAGATGGGGTTGGCACATACTACTCATGTGATCCCTAAGGCTGCTTGTGTGTTGGGTAACTTTAAACAGCGAGAACAGAAAATCGTAGTGGCCGTACTATGCCTGTAACGCCGTGTCAGAAGTCATCCTCCCCTGGGTCTTCTATCAAGTGATAGTCTGTTCTTAAGTCAGTTTCCGAATAGAAGCTTGATCATTGCAGCGGGTCAACAGGTTGTTAATACATGGTCAAGGCAAGCGGTTCCTGGCTGTCACCTTGTTGAGTTCCCGATAATCAGTACACCTATGAAAAGGCATATCTTCACGGATATAACTAGGGCTCCCCAAAGCGAAAAGCTAGGTCTGACAAAACTCCTGGTCAACCGTTCCTGTAGTTGATCGGACAGCTCTTGCAACCCTCCGGGTGCAAGATGGTAAGAGTACGAGAAATCAGGGCTGCCTCTGATGTGAGATCAAACTGAGATTCCGCCTAACAATTTTCAGAAGTAAACCCGAAAGTTCCTCGGGTAGCACACCGAGAGGATTTACGAACAATTGGTGGATCCTCGATCCTCTTTTCCTTAGCCTTAACATCGGTAACGGTTGCTAACATAGCGGGGTAATCCCTCCGTAGACACTTCTGGGCCTTTATTGATGATATGATGCTAACCTTTACACCACTCTGACACTTTGAAGTATAAAGTGACGCAAAATTTCCTTCCCACAGGATATATCTACTCGAAATCTAGGTAATCAATCACCACGGCTACTGCATCGAAACCATCAAGGATAGCAGAAGGAAGGTCGGCGTCGAACACTTGTCCCACAAGGTCGAGTTTGCACCCCAACGAACATATGAGTTTTCATCTGACTTGCCATCAGCCGATTCCACATCAGGTTCGGTTTCAATAAGTATCAGGGTCAAGCAGAATAGAGATGAAGCAAACATCTACCCATACAAGCTACCATGTTGCTGCTATGCCTGGCGTCGCCTACGCCAATCCTAAATGTCCTTCCACGAGCATCATTCCCCGTGTTGTTGTTACGGTTGCGAGGGTTCCCATCACTATCATTATTCACTTGGTTGTTGACGTCTTGACTTAGCAACAGTCTATCCCTGTCAATGTCACCTTCGTTTCCATGCTGTAGACTAAGATTACGAGTACCTTGATGTTGCCGCGACTGTTGCCTCCAATGTCGTTGCTTGAAACGAAGCCCTACGATCTTTCACCATTAAAGTCCATCTTTTCACATTCTGTGCCACGCGCTACTCACTGCGCTGGTAGCCACATATTCCATACTATACTCTGTTGTCATCGCTTATGTCCCGATTGATTCGTAAGAGTTGACTCCCACGAGTCGCTGACTAGGGTTAAGAATTCGATTGAAGTCAATTTGCTGGTGTTCGTTGCCGGTAATCAGGGTTGTCCAATTACTGAGGTCGGTAAAATACTAAGCTCACCCTTTTGTCCATCGATCTAGCAAGTCGATTGAGTAATACGCGGTATGCTGCGAGAGTGTTGCAGAAGTGATCACACTTCAGAGTCTAAGACGTCAACACATAGAGTTCCAGCAAACGAAGAGAAGCGAGAAAGGTATAAACCAACTCAAGGACGTTTGTGCAAGCACCTAACATTCTACACGTTTCGCTAGGCATTCAGATGTGTGTTTAGGTAATACTCGATAGCATCGAGATTCGTAAGGGTTCAGAAAGGAATGGAAAGTTCACGTTCGAGTAGGGGACAATCACTGCTATGACCCCTATAGGTTTGTTATGTTTCACATCGATCAAATAACGGAACGGAACCCCTTTTTCACTTGTTAAGCCTCACTGGGACTCGCATGCACCCCACATTATTATTATGTGTGCACCCACAATAGTATTGTGATTGGCATGCTCCTCTCAGCTCCTCTTAACTCATGTCAAATGGTTCCTCAAACTCAGATGTCAAACGAAGGTCGTCAAAGTAGTAAGATCACAAAAATCCAAGTGCTCTGGCATACTATCAACACATCATAAGGTAAGCAAGCAATCCATGCCATCATGCTATAGTGACGAGTGTGTGTTCGTATGTTTCGTCATAAACAAATGTGTACTAGTCACGTAATGTATGCAACAAGTAAGAAGGACGAACCTTGCAATCTGGAGCTGAGTGTCATGGTCGTATTCACGTTTTCAGAACTGTTCGGTTATAGTCTGGTTTTATAAAAATGTTTTTCCCTTTTTAAAACCAAACTATAACCAATGGCTCTGATACCAATCTGTCACACCCTGAAAATACCACCCAGGGAATGTCCCTGTTAGGCGTGTGACGTACCAGGATCCAAGCCACCAATCATGTTGAACTCATAACAATTATTCCAAATAAAACTTTCATTTATTATTGATAGAAGTGTTACAAAACATTATTTAACGTTCAGCGGAAGCATAATACATTAATTAAGAAATTCATAAACCAAGTATGTGAAAGCCATTAGGTTCGTCTCGCGTATCCATGTATCTCGACCCATGACCACTCCAGCATCCCAGAGAGCAAGTCCCAACAATATGCTCCTAAAGGCCTGCAAGGCATGTAACAACGAGTCAACAACAAAGTTGAGCGAGTTCACAGTTGGTTGTTTAGCTTTAAAAGTTTGTTTTGAAAACCATAAGTTGTTTCGTAAACCACGAGTTAACCAGTATCTTTGTTTCCCAAACCATATCCATAATCAGTGGGGGCTTCCCCATGTGAACCACTAGACCGTTACCATATCGACTACTGACGAAAGTAAGTTGTGCCCTAAGTCAATGTCTATCATCATTGACTGTTTGCCATGATCCATTAGTACACGCCCGTCCGACCGGCACGGTGTGAGGTTTGTCAAACCTAATAGCGCTATTAACTAATGACCCGCTCGCCATCGGCCTCGGCGATTAAGTCGATATAAAATGAGGGACTTAATGATAGAGTTTTGTCTAGTAAGTTTAAGGTTGTTGTCCTACCCAAGGAGGACGAACGTACGTATTCTACCCAAGGAGAATACGCAGGATTAAGATTGGCATCCTACCCAAGGAGGATGGCCTTACATATCCTACCCAAGGAGGATATGTAGGTTCCGTTTAACTTCTTTAACCCATTCCCAACCACCGGGAATCCCATGCCTTAGGAAGTGTGTGAACTCACCTCGGTTTGCTCGGTATGAATTAATTACACGTATAACCACAGTGGTCAACCAAGCCTCGTATCAAGATGTAAAAAGGAAGTGTCAGGCCAAGAGGATGATTCCAGTTGCAGGGGGGTTTCGTCGACTTCAAAGGGGTGATTAGGGTTGTAATGCTTTATCTAAAACAAAGCAATAGATTTAAACATATGCGACATGGGGGTGGTTGGGCTCGGAGAGTATATTGGGCCACTAACGTGTGTGGGTCAAAAGTGAGAAGGGCCCGATTGGTTACAAGTAAACACAAAGTATGTGTGTTTCGGGTAGGTTTGCGGCCCATCGTGTAGCTCGCGGCCCAACTAGGTTAGTTCCCTAAACGACACCTAGAAATGTTTAACAGTTCCTCGTAATTAATAAGTCAAACACAGGTACACATAATCAAACCCGTTATACCTTTAACAATTACATTACAGTTACAAGTGTTTACTTATTTCTAACAGGATCACGTGACTTAGAGACACTGACCTTGAAAGTTCGGGTTGTCACAGTCTCGGCCACCAATAGTATTCTTTTAAGTCTTGATACATCTTGTCCGATCCTGGATGGATCGAGTATCTCGATTTATGCGCTTCATCAAGGATGACTTCTCGTATACCGCCATAGAGCGGAACCCAAATACGCTTCTTAAAGTATAAGGCCCCCTCTTCATTTGGCACCATGTATTTCAACATACCCCGGAGGTATTCAGCTTTACGGTGTTTCATCTTAAGGGCTTCTTGTTGTGCGTCACGAATACGTGCAGTGAGGTTCGTTTGAATCGTCATTTCCAGTGCTCGAACCCTTAGGGTCTTAACCCTTTCTTTTCGGCTTAATGCGTCTGCTACAACGTTTGCCTTTCCAGGATGGTACTTAATCTCATAGTCGTAATCATTTAGCAACTCGACCCATCACCTCTGGCGCATGTTCAATTCCTTCTGATTAAGTATGTATTGTAGTTTTTTGTGATCCGTGAAGATTGTACATCGAGTACCATATAAATAGTGTCGCCAAATCTTCAAGGCGAATACCACCGCGCCGAGTTCCAAGTCGTGCATGGTATAATTCTTTTCATGTACCTTTAATTGTCTTGAAGCATAAGCGATGACTTTTTGGCGTTGCATGAGCACGCAACCCAAACCTTGTCGTGAAGCGTCGCAGTATACCACGAAGTCTTCAGTGCCTTCGGGTAAAGATAGTATCGGTGCATCGCATAGCTTATTCTTGAGTAGTTGGAAGGCTTCTTCCTGCTTGTCACCCCAGTCGTATTTCTTGTCTTTCTGCGTAAGGGTCGTCAATGGTTGAGCTATCTTTGAGAAGTTCTCGATGAAACGTCGGTAATAGCCCGCTAAGCCCAAGAATTATCGAACTTCAGTTGGTGTTTTGGGGGCTTCCCAATTCTTTATGGCTTCAATCTTGGATGGCTCTACATGAATGCCCTTCTCATTCACAACGTGACCAAGAAATTGTACTTCGCGAATCCAGAATTCGCATTTCGAGAACTTTGCATAAAGTTTTTCTTTCCTCAGTAGCTCCAAAATGGTTCTGAGATGTTGCTCGTGTTCTTCTTTCGTTTGCGAATAAATCAGGATATCATCGATAAATACAATCACGAATTTATCGAGATATGGTTTGTAAACGCGGTTCATCAGATCCATGAAGACCGCTGGTGCGTTTGTCAGTCTGAATGGCATCACAAGAAACTCATAATGCCCATAGCGTGTTCTGAATGCAGTCTTTGGTACGCTTTCCTCCTGTATCCTTAATTGATGGTATCCAGATCGAAGGTCGATCTTGGAATAGTAGCTTGATCCTTGCAACTGATCAAATAAGTCATCAATCCTCGGTAGCGGGTACCGATTCTTGATTGTGAGCTTGTTCAGTTCTCTGTAATCGATACACATCCGCAGAGTTCCATCCTTCTTCTTTACGAACAATACTGGAGCTCCCCAAGGTGAGAAGCTTGGCCTAATGAATCCTTTATCCAACAACTCCTGGAGTTGTGTAGATAATTCTTGCATTTCGGATGGTGCAAGCCGATAGGGTGCCTTGGCTACAGGAGCGGCTCCTAGAACCAAGTCTATACGGAATTCGACTTGTCGTTGCGGAGGTAGTCCTGGAAGATCTTCGGGAAAAACATCAGGGAATTCCCTCACCACAGGAATGTCTTCAAGTTTCGGCTCCTCAGCCTTCTTATCTACAACGTGCGCTAGGAAAGCGACACATCCTTTCCTTAAGCACTTATGTGCCTTCATGCAACTGATGATTTGTAGAGGCGCGTCTCGTTTTTCTCCATGTACAATGAGAGTTTCGTCATTCTTCAGAGGGATGCGAATGATTTTCTCATGACAAATAACTTCAGCTTTATTTTTGGACAACCAGTCCATTCCGACCACTATGTCGAAGCTACCCAATTGAATTGGTAAGAGGTTGATGCTAAATCTTCGTTCACCAAGTTCTAGTGTGCAGCCTCTAACAACTTCGTTCGATTCAATGAGTTTACCATTGGCTAGTTCTATGGAATAAGGAATATCTAATCTACTAGATTCTACCCCAAGCATGCGTTTAAATTCCACAGACATGAAGCTATAGTCGGAACCAGTGTCAAATAATATGGATGCAAAGTGATTATTAATGAGAAACGTACCGGTGACCACATTAGGGTCCTCGCGTGCGTTCTTTGCTCCAATCACAAATGCTCGAGCCTGAGCATTGTTTCCCTTTGGGCAGTCTTTCATGAAATGATCATTGCTTCCACAACTAAAGCATCCTTGATTTCGCCCAGCTCCATTTCCAATCCGGTTTCCATTACCATTTCCATTCCCACCATTCGCATTACCAACACCGTTGCGATTTCCATTTCCGTTCCTTCCTTTTCCCCAATAGTCTTCTGTTTGATGACCCAACCTACCACATTTGTCGCACCTTGGGACACGACAAGCTCCTTCATGATGATACTTACATTTTTGGCATTTAGGCAGGGTGCCATGGTATCCTTTGGCTGCAGTATCATTTGCCGCTGCAAAGGTTCTTGCCTCCTTGGGTGGGTTAGTGTCACGCTTCTTGTGGTATGAACCTTTGTTGTTGCTGCGGGTTGCTTGATTCATATTCGAATGCTTTCTCTTCTTGTCACCGGACGACTCAGCATGCGTCTCGGCCTTTTCAATGGGGTTCAATGTTAACTTCTTCAGACGAACACAATCTTGAGTAAGGCTGACAGCCAGAGTTACAGCCTCAGTGATTGTTTGAGGTTTGGCCGAAGTTACCATGCCGCGAAACTCTGGGGCCAGTCCCCAAATGTAGCGTTCAACGCGCTTAAATTCGGGAGTCACCATGTAGGGAAGCACTCTAGACAGATCGTGGAACCTTCGAGTATACCCATTAATGTCAGCACCTTCCATGGTCAAGTGCCAGAACTCCGTTTCCGGTCTTTGGAGTTCAGCACGGGAGCAATACTTCTCTCTCATTTTCTCTTTCAGTTCATCCCAAGTCATGCCATACGCGGCATCATCACCCAAGGTTTGGACTTGCAAGTTCCACCAAGTCAAAGCTTCATCGGCAAACAACCCGGTAGCAAAAGTGACTTGCTGATCCGCGGTACACTTGCTCATGCGGATAGTAGCTTCAGTCTTCTCCGTCCAGCGTACAAATGCTACTGCACCTCCTGTGCCGTCGTAGTTCATTGGTTTGCAGTCGAGAAACTGCTTGAAGGTGCAGCCTGTGATCGATTCAACCAACTCATACGTGAGCAATCGAAGAAATAATGGAACCAAGACCGTTCATAAATTTCTTCATGCTTAGCAAATTGTCTTAAGGTTACCTTGAGCTGCGTTGCCTCCAGATGAATCTCTATTCCCATTACGTCCAGCGTTGCTTGGTCCACCACTGTCTGCAGTACGGGTTGCCTCGTAGTGGGCGATAGCTGCGGAGATTCTTTCCTCCAGTAGAGCGTTCAGCTCTTCAGCAGTTCTTGGCAGTGGGGGAGGAGGAGGTTGATCATGAGCGTTCACAGCTCTTCTTGGTGCCATGTTCTGAAAGAACACCACACAATAGGTTTAGGCATTTGTTTGATATCGTCATACTAGACAGTATTAGTATATATATATATACACAAGCATATGCCACATAAGTGACATCAAACAACTATTACTCCAGCAGAGTATTTAATAGGCTGGTGTTCATGTTTGACCTCTTCTTGAGGGGATCTATACGTGACAAGACTTGCTGTGGTTCCTGTGCACTGAATTCCATAATTATGTATGCATCCATAATTACGTAACTCCTTGCACAGTCCGCACAGTTCGTTTCATCCTCGTATTTCTTCCTTCAATTAGGCCATTGTTTTTAGGCAAAGTCACATATATATGTGACGTTCTACTTCTAGTATATGTCTATATCAATTATCACACATAATCGCAAGTAATTCTTAATCAAAGACAAGTGCTACTCCAGTGCACCCTAAGTCTCGTAGTGTCTTTTCTTGACTCTTTATAGATAGTTTCAGGTAGTGGATGTCGCAGAAAGTTTTATGCAATAAAAACGTTTTGGAAAATTGTTTTCGTGCAAGGATCCTAGAGATTGTAGACTAGACTCGAGAAGGAATCCTGGTTCACTACAATCGCAGCTCTGATACCAATCTGTCACACCCCTTTCTGCGGCGGAAGCACGAGGTGTGATCATGAAAGGTTCTCATTGCATACGAAAGGTAAACATACTACATTCTTGTAAAAATAACTTCAAACCATTACATTAGATAACGGAAAACATGGTTTAAGAGTTTACATCACGAGACAACATGTTGTCTGAAAGTCTACAACTTTATTTAAAAGTAAACATAGACGACATCCAAGAGCATGAGTAGGACCGCGCGCACATCCACCTTAGTTACCTGAAATACATGTGAGTTTTGGAAAAACGTCAACATAATGTTGGTGTGAATTCATGCAATTTTTGGTAATGAACGTTGGTATACTTTTGTATGAAAACATGGTATGTATCTCGTATAAATCAAGTATCTCTGTACCACATGACAGTCAAGTATATCTGTATCTTGTACCACTAAAGTATTCTTGTATAAATCAAGTAATCATGTATTTATTAAGGTTGTTAATGGGTTGCAAAGCCATTAACATGTGACACGACATAGGAAGCAACCAAACCATAGGCATTTTTCTAATTGGCATATTCTGAGACACAAAAGCACTGCTTGGTACCCGTTCTCACCAAGAGTGTGGCTGTCCGACACCCGTTAGATCTAACCTTTTGTTCTGCGGTCTAGGTATATTGTTGATTAATGGTGCTTATGGTACCCTATTCGTGACACGATTTCTTGTATCATGTATCATTTCTTGTATCATTTCTCGTATCATTTCTCAAAACACATCATACTTGGTACTCGTTCTCACCAAGAGTGCTTCTTGTTCTTGTATCATACCATTTATAAACATCGTAATATTTGTAACATGTATTTCACCCCCGATGTTATAAAACTGAAAACAGTTAAGAGAAAAGGGGGAGCATGAACTCACAACTTTGCGTTCCTTGCGTCGTAAACTTCACCGGATTTGCTTAATTAACGTTGTGACCTATACGTGTTTCCTTAACATTAGTCACTAGACTTGTATCGCACAAGTACAAGTCACTGTCTATGTTTTCTTGTGTTAAAAATAATTTATATTTTTAACTATGTGTCTTACTTATATTATTTTCTCAAAAATAAATATAAGTTTCTTGTATTTTGCACCCGAATTATGTATCTTGTATGTTGTATGTGTATTTTCGTGTTTATACTTCTCAAGAGTATTTAGTGTATTTTTCAAGTCCTAATACACTATCACGTATAATACATACTACATACACTTAGCACAAAATTTGGTGACCAATAAATACATATATTTTTCCTCAAAAATATACATACTTAATATCAATTTTAATCTTGAAGAAATCATTATTTCTTAACACAAAAGTTAGGGAAACCTTGGTAAGTATTTTAGACACATTTTTAGGGAATAAGTTTCTCAAAAACTTATATTTTTCTAAGTGTCAAAATTTATAGAAATTCCAACAGAGTTTCCCCTAAAAATGGAGGTTTCCCATGTTTTCTAAACATGTGTTTATTTTCTTTTAAATCATCAACAAGCATCAACAACTCATTCAAGTCTTACTACAAGCCAATATCATGTAAATCACGCTAAATCATGAACTTGTCATATCCCGAAAACGCGTAGTAACTTGGTAAGGCCTTTAGTGGACTTAGTTACCTTCCGAAGCGTATTTATTTCTTTAAAAATCATTCTCATAAAATAATTTAGTGTTTACAACTTGTAAATAATTTTTACAAAAATTATCCCCCTTGAACTCTTCTTGTAAATAAAATATTCTCATACTTGTCTTATTTCTAAAATGGTGTAAGTGCTTGTAATAGTCATGATTTTTCCAAAAACCGCTTCTCTAACTTGGTTTATTTAGAAAAACCCTTTGTAACTCTTGGATTTACAAAATCATCAACTCACTAGTTTAGTTATATTTCATGGAAAAATCATTTTTATCATGTTTATCTTTAACTAGAAGGTGGTTGTTTTATGTAACACATAACCACTTTCTAATCTTGTCAAATCATGGTTCTAAATATTATTTAACAAGATTCTCATGGTGATTAACATCATAAAACCAAAATCATCACAAATTTAATAACATGTTTACTACAACATCATACTTCAACATTCCATCTTCAAGTAACCTTTTATATTTAAAGCTTCATGTTCATTATTCTTGTTCTTGTTTCTTTAGTGTTTTGAACCTACTTATCATACTACATCTTTTGATCATAAAAACAAGATGAAACAAGGTGTAGCGAGGACTTACTACTAGCACAAAGGCTAGGGATGAATCTCTAGTGAAAAGATGAAGAAGATGATGGTGAAAAGCTATGTATGAAGCTTCTTGAGGTTCCACAAGTTGCAAGCTCCTTTGAATAGCCTTCTACCCTTGAATGAAGCTTGAAAAGTGGATGAAGATGGTGGTTTAGTGGTGGTGATGGTGGCGGTTGAGGGGAGCCGAGAAGGAGGGAGAGAGAGTGAGGGTAAGGGGTGTGAAAATGTGAGGTATGGTAAGGATCTTCATGCCATGCTTTATAAGGATACTTCATATATTTTGATGAGTTCTACAAGTAAAGATCTAATAAACAAATGGGTTATAATCTAAGCAAGATATGAGAGCATGGTGGATGATTTTCATATGGACCGAATTCGGTTGGGGGGGGGGGTTAAAGGTAAATATTTTTGTAACTAAATTGTAATGGTTAGTTAGATTTCCAAGTATAAGCTTATATATATTTGCTATTTGATATTTAGTGGGTGCTAGGGTGTTCGGGGATCACGACTAGCCAAGAAATAAATAAACAATGTGTTTGGCAAAAATTTGGTGTCCCGGGTAATGTCCGGTTGTTCGGTTGGATACCGTTCCGTTAAAGTGTTTAATTATTCCGTAAAGTGCCCTTTTGTAACCCTTTCAATTTCCGACACTTAGGGAAATATTCTGGACGATAAGACGTAAATTCTGCATGATATTTATATGTTTAAAAGCTGGTTATAGCTGAATTTAATAAAATTATGCACTTAAAGTGCTTTTCGAGTGCTTTTTAGTGCGCATTTTAGTCTCCGGAACGCCTATAAGTGAACCCTTGTATGTACACTTGGGTTTTAATGTATTCTTGTCATTGGACCTACACCTAGGCTCCAATTTTTATTGTCTGACTGCTTTCTGCAGAGTTGTTGGCATATTGTGTCTTACCGGTGAGTTTACTAGTATTTCTGACGCAACGCTCTCATTAATGCATAAAGCAATATTTTGTAGTATAAAACGTGCATGAATTCACTTGTATAGTATGAAATCAGACAATGTTGACATTTAAGCACATAATTGCAGTCATTAAATAATAATTAAAGTGTACGGAAATTACTGGTTTGGTGCCAGTTGTCACAATATTAGCCTATGAAAATTTAATTTACAAAATTTTAACCTAGAATTTTGTGTGTTTTCTTCATATATGCTAAACAGCATGAATGAGTTGTCTGAAGCTCTTTAGAATCTCAATCTCTATTCTGTGAATGTGGAAGTTTCCAGAGACTTTACCGGTTATTGTGCCGACACTGATGAACCTATGAAATTTCAAGCCCAACCTCCGGAGAAACCCAAACCGAGAAAGAAAAGAAGATTCATGGATTGGAGGCGTGTGCGCAGGAAGAAACCAGCGACACGGAAAGTTTTAAAGACGGAGGATCCCAAAGATAAAGGTAAGGGAATAGAAATCGGAGAAAGTTCCAGGCAAGACCAGGAAATGCTATCTTGGGAAGAGCTGGATCATAAAATGGCACTTAGTGATCTCATCGGACCTGCAAATGCAAACCTCTTTAATTACCCAGCGGAAGCACAACTTCCAGTTGATCTAGAGCCTGATATCCCAGATCCTATTGTCCACTCCCAACCTCTACCAGCAGAGCTAGAAGAGTGGTGGACCACCGACTGGCAGTTTCAGAATCTCCTCAATAACCCTAATACCTTTTTCCCCCAGTTTGACCCGGAGCCTCCACTACACCCACCTATGAGCTCCGAGAACCTGGCTGAACTTCGCCACTATGGCGAGGAGCTGGTGGACGCCGGGAATAGGATCCGGGAAGTGGGAGAGAGAATCTCATGGAAATACGACGAGAGGGAACGTCGTTTCCGAGATGCCAGCTGACGGGGATGGTGTGACTGTGGTTGTGTGGTTGTAGGAATATATGTTTAATAATAATAAAAATATAACTATGTGAAATAACTTAAAAATAAAACTTTTGTAATATAACGGGTGTGTACGGACGCATAATAATATATAAAAACGAAAGTTGAAAAATCGACAATTTTGGCTAAATGTGTTGATGTGATTATGTGCGATTATTTTATTATGCTTGGTTATTAATTAAGTTGGCACTAATAACTTACATATATTAATTACCAGATGGAACACGCTGGTAATGAACAAGTTAACGAGGGTAACCAATCCGCACAAAACCATGAAGATCAATTTCTCAATAGGCAAGATATCGAGAATATCGTTGCTCAAGGAATAGCCAATGCTATTCCAGCAATCCTTGTTGCTGCACGAAACCCAGTTGAACCTCAACAAATTATTCCTAGCAAACGTACTCATGAAGATAACTTCAGTAATAGCATAAATGGAGGCGGCAACATTAATAATAACGATAACGATGATGTGATGCAGGCCCCAATTCCTAAGAAAATGAAAGCTGCAACGCCTGGTTGCACTTACAAGGAATTTCTCGCCTGTAAACCTGTTGAATTTGCAGGCAATGAAGGGGCGACTGCAGCACTGCGTTGGTTGGAGAAAACCAAAGCAGTGATTAAGATAAGTAAATGTGTCGAGGAGGACAAAGTCATGTACGCTTCTCACCTTTTCAAGGAAGAAGCATTAGAATGGTGGAACACGGTATTACAAGCTAAGGGAAGTGACATGGCTTATGCTATGAGTTGGGAAGAGTTTAAGCATCTGGTAGAAAGAAAATTCTGCCCAGAATATGAAAAAGTGTTAGTGCATTCATCTGTCGTCTTCGTCTTAATATCGAGTCTCGAGTTCGTTGCAGATCCGAACAAGTGACATCATCTAGGTGACATCACCAGTTACATCATCATTGAAAGTCAAATACTCAAAATCAGAATTCATGTTCGGTTGAAAAGTCTTGAGAGTTTCGCTTGAACTTGAAATGCATGTGTTTCGCTTGAAATGAATTAGGTGGGTTTCGCTTGAAAGTTGTCATGTATGTTTCAAGTGAATCTAGGACTAGTATAAATAGAAGTCATGTCTTTTCATTTGAAGCGGACAGACCAGAGATCTTAGAGAGTGTACCGAAGTGTTGCCGGTATATTTTGTGATTGTAATCGCTGTTAGATCAATACACAAGTTGTTTAAAGTGATATTCAAGCTGTTTCTACATTCGTTTCTTTGTTTCCGCCTCTGAAACAGATTAAATCTCTTCTGAACGACTCGTTTGGGTCACAAACCGATCCTACAAGTGGTATCAGAGCTCAGGAGGAAGAGATCTTGCTAAAACAGCCTATTTTCGTCACTTTTTCTGATTTCTACACCATTCTTTTTCAAAATTAAAAAATTTTCACGGTTAAAATCGGCTCAAATTCACACATCTTGTGCGTAATCATGTATTAACAAATCCTGGAAAGTTTCAGTGGTAAAATCGACTTAAAACTGGTTAAAATCATGGTTTCGCTTGAAATTTGTTCGACCTTTGCTGATGTCATCAGGTCTTTCGCTTGGAAAGTTCAGGTTTCACTTGAATTTACACGGCTTTCGCTTGAATCTGGCCTCTCGCTTGAAACGACCGCTTGAATCACGGGTTTTCACTTGAATGTTTACATCGAGTATTGTGTAAATCATTATTCGAGGTGTCAGTAATTGGAAAAGGAATCACAAGTTTGTCAGTTTTTTGCATGTGAAAGTTGGTAAAGGTGTGTAAGTCGGTTTGCATGTGATTCAAAGTGTAAAAGTAAATTGTGTCAGTCCATCTTGATAAACTACAACAAAGATAATCACGTGATTATCTCAGTCAATGTGACTTTGTTTTTGAAGGCCCAATCATATCATCTCGATACTATTTGTTGTCGGCCCATGCATAAGTGTCAGCCCACTATACCGATTTTATCAACTTTGTTAGTCATTTGATACATCCAATGTGAAATCCCAGGTGTAGAAGTAATATCAGTTCACGTGATTCCAAGTTATATTACATCAGTCCACTACATACATTGGGGTCCAATCAGATTTAAGTAAAAGCTGATTTTGTCGGCAAAGTGAAATGTGTTGTCAGCTGGTTATAATCATTGGTCAAAGGAAATATTGCATGTGTCAGTCATTATTTCGGCTCATGTGATTCTTTATCGACACTAGTCACTTGGGTTACAATTTTTTCTTCAATTGACATTCGGCCCACTGCCAATCTCTAGGCCCAATCAGAGATTACATATTACAACCAGCTCATTGTTTTGCGGCACAAAGTGTATTACAACAGTTTCATTCTAAGTCCATATCTTGTGGTTCATTAGTTGTGGTCTATTCATTCAGTGTTCATATCAGAATTCATTAAACGAGTCCGCGAGTCTTCGACACGAGTCCTAGATCAATTCAATCGTCATACACATTTTTACGTATTAAGTGTGTTTAAACTGATTACTTGTTTGTTTGTTTCAGGTATTGTTTCACGAAGTGAACCAGTTCGTTTGAAGCTGCCTGTTTGTGAACATTTGAAAATTAAACCATGGAAAACGAGTTTTACAATGCTTTTGCTAGTCCGATGACTGTAGCTCAGAATACGATGCTTGAAAATGAGACGGGGACCACACAAAAACCACCAAAGCTCATGAATATTGAGGATTTCAGTGGATGGTCCGAACGATTTGAAAATTGGGTGCAAGCATATCATTTGGATGCTTGGGAACATACTGAAGTTCAATATGTTAGACCAGTTAAGAATGGTATGAAGGTTCCTATTAGAGATTTTGAAGATGATGAGAAAAAAGATTACAAAAATGAAAAATTGATGATTAGTCTGTTGCATCAATCCATTAAAGAAGACATCTTGATTCTACTTCAACACAATGGGAGTGCATATTCGATATGGGAAGAATTAGAACAAAAGTTTAATGGAAGTGATGAGATGCTCAAAAACAAAAAGTCACTGTTAAAAAAAGAATTTGATCTATTTCGTGGGTTGAAAACTGAAAACACCTAACAGATCATTGAAAGATATTGCAATTTAGTGAAAAATATGAGCAGATTGAACTTAAAAAAGGACAAAGATGAATTGATTGAAAAGCTTGCTGATGCATTGCCACATGATGAGTGGGGCACGTATCTGATGATGTTAAAGAACAAACCAGGTTTTAATGATCTAACTTTGGGTGATTTCATAAAACAACTTGAAGCACAGGAGATGGAACAAAGAAAGATAGCAAGGATGAAGAATTATGATGGAGAACAAGACATCGGATTGTATTTCAAAAATGGTGTTAGTGATAAGACAAATTTTTCTCCAAAGGTTGGAACTGCTTTCAATGCAAAAGATTCTTCTGAAAGTTCATCTCAGGGATCAAGCAGCAAAACTGGATTTACTTCATTTCCAACTTTTGATCCACATTTTTCTACAACAAAGAGTGGAAAAGTTTTTCATTGCAACATTGCTTTAAATCTTGAAAATGATCAGAATTATACTGAGGAAGTTGCTAAAAGTCACATGTCTCTGTTGGTAACTGTACTTGAATCCTATGGAGGGTTAGTTGCAGGAAAGATCGGGAATCCAATGCTTACAAAAGAGGATTACGATCAAATTGATGCTGAGGAGATGGAATTGATGGATATAAAGTGGTGTTTAGCAACTGTGTTGAGACGAGCTGAGAAATTTAAGCAGATCACAGGAAGAGATGACTTACGTGAAGCTAATATTTCTACTTTAGGTTTTGACAAATCTAAAGTTACTTGTTTTCGTTGCAGGGAAAAAGGACACTTCAAGAGGGAGTGCACTAATAGCGAAGCAAGTGGAGCTCAGAATCCCTTTGGAAACAAGGACTATTATAGGAAGGCGATTTATCATCAGGTTGCTCAACAACCACATCATCAACAACAGCAGCAAACCTCTCATGGTAGGAGGGTGATTGAAGATTAATCATCAAAGAAAGCATGTGTTGGAAGTTCATCAAAAGATTTCAATTGGGATAAATATATTCCAGCTGATAATAGAGCATGTCTGATAAACCAAGATGATGAAAGACTTCCAGAAGGATTTAGCTGGGATGACTATTGTCCAGACAAAGAGATCTTAAAAACTAATGCTTTTGTTGCTCAAATTGTTAAAGATAATGATGATAATGGTCTTTTTAATGAATATTGGTCAGAAAAAATGGAGAAATATCTAGCCAAGCAGAAGAAAAGAGCTGAAGAAGAGACCCAAGAGAGAAAATCTAAAATTGAGAAAAAGAAGAAGATGGAAGAAGAAATCCAAGAAAGAAAGGTCAAAGAAGTTTCAACATTTGAAGTTAAAAAGGAAGCTGTTGCAGAAAAAGTATCAGAGAATTGTGAAAACTGTGAGACAATGAAGAAACAAAACAGTGATTTGATTCACAATATGAATAGGCTGAGAGAATCGTATAATGTTCTAAACAAAGCCATGAATAAATACAACGAGTCAAGCAGTGAACAAGCTACAGCCATGAAGACACTCAAAAGAGCATATATGAAACAGCTTGATGATGTCAACTTTTATACTAAAAAATGTGCTGAGCTTGAGTTAAAATTAGAAACACAGAGAATCAAAACTGAGAGAGTAAATAGGTTGTTACAAAGTTACTCTTACTCTTTCTTGTAGTCTTCAGGATCTGAATCTGACTCTACAACTGTCATGTATAAATAGAAGTCATGTCTTTTCATTTGAAGCGGACAGACCAGAGATCTTAGAGAGTGTACCGAAGTGCTGTCGGTATATTTTGTGATTGTAATCGCTGTTAGATCAATACACAAGTTGTTTAAAGTGATATTCAAGCTGTTTCTACATTCGTTTCTTTGTTTCCGCCTCTGAAACGGATTAAATCTCTTCTGAACGACTCGTTTGGGTCACAAACCGATCCTACAAAAAGAGCATATGGCAAACAAATTCCTTAGCCACCGAATGGTGAATGTTGATTGCCGAGGGTATACTTCGAAGTTTTTCGAATATGCTCGAATAGTGCCTACTTTGGCTTCGCCAGAGCCAGTACTTATTTCTCGCTACATCTGGGGTTTAATTAGCGAGATCCGTGATATTATCAAAGCTGTGAGACCCGCACAATCGATGATGCGGTAGAATTGGCCAACACTCTGACTGATGGACTGGTGCGTACGCGAGAAGAAAATAGGAAGAAGGAATTGGCTCAGAAAATTACCCAAGGATTCCGTATGGGTAATAATAACAATTTCAAGAAAAGAGGAACTGGGCAATCTTCCACTTCGCCGTTCTGCAGGAACTGCAGAAAGAAACATTTCGAAAAATGTAATGAAACCTGCAACTTCTGCAAAGTTGTAGGACATCGTGAAGAAGATTGCAGAAAGAAAACAAGGGTCTGCTATAACTGTGGAGAAGCTGGGCATTTCAAACCAGAATGCCCCAAATTGGTCAAACCAGCAGACAACAAAGCCAAACCGGCAGACGGAGCTACTAAGAAGAATGTAAGAGCATTCCAATTGACCACGCAGGAAGCTGAACTAATTCCTGACGTAATAGCTGGTACGTTCTTAGTTCACAATGTTTATGCAAAAGTATTATTTGACTCTGGTGCAAACCAAAGTTTTATAAATACTTCATTCTGCCAAGCTCTTAAGCTACCCTTAACAAAACTTAGGCAAGTTTTTACAGTAGAAACGGCAGATGGGAACTCTGTTAACATAGATATGGTTTTGCAAAAAGAAAATATAGAACTTTCAGGTCATAAATTTTCTGCAAACCTATTACCCATGAATTTAGCTGGATTCGATGTCGTATTAGGAATGGATTGGTTAGTAGCCAACCATGCTCGAATCCTTTGTGATAAGAACTCCATAGAAATTCGTGCACCCACCGGAGAAGTAATCATGGTTACAGGAGATAAGCCGCGAAAACCCATGAAGTTCATTTCAGTAATGAAAGTTGCTAGTTATGAACGAAAGCAAGGAGTAGTGTATATGATTTCAGTAATCATTATCACTAAGGGTAAGGAACTTAAGGAAATTCCTATAGTCTCAGAATACCCAGATGTATTCCCAGAAGAGTTACCAGGATTACCACCGGATAGGGAGGTAGAATTTAGAATTCATTTGATTCCTGGAACTACACCAGTAGTAAAGGCACCTTATCGTCTAGCACCTACCGAAATGTTAGAACTGAAAAATCAATTAGATGAATTGCTCAGTAAAGGATTCATACAACCTAGTTCATCTCCTTGGGGAGAACCAGTGTTGTTCGTAAAGAAAAAGGATGGCTCGATGCGAATGTGTATCGATTATAGGGAATTGAATAAGGTTACAATTAAGAATCGATACCCATTACCAAGGATTGATGATCTTTTCGATCAATTGCAAGGAGCTAGATACTTTTCTAAGATAGATTTACGCTCCGGATATCATCAGTTGAAGGTGCAAGAAGAAGACATACCTAAGATTGCTTTCAGAACTAGGTATGGTCATTACGAGTTTACAGTCGTGCCCTTTGGACTAACAAATGCTCCTGCAGCATTTATGGACATGATGAATAGGGTCTGTAAACCGTATTTGGATAAATTTGTAATTGTCTTCATCGACGATATACTTATTTATTCCAAAAATCAGGAAGAGCATTGTGAGCATCTGCACGCACTCTTAACTTTGTTAAGAAAGGAAAAACTTTACGCCAAATTCTCGAAGTGTGAATTTTGGCTACAAGAGGTGCAATTTTTAGGTCACATGGTGAATCACGAAGGTATTCACGTAGATCCTGCTAAAATAGAAGCAATCACCAAATGGAAGGTCCCGCAATCAGCTACAGAAGTTAGAAGTTTTCTAGGATTAGCTGGATACTATAGGCGTTTTATTAAGGATTTCTCTAAAATAGCTGTGCCATTAACTAAGCTAACCTGTAAAACAGTTAGGTTTGAATGGGGACCTAAGCAAGAAGAGGCTTTTAGGATTTAAAAAAAAAGTTAACCAACACCCCAATTCTTGCCTTACCAGAAGGGACAGAAGATTTTGAAGTCTATTGTGATGCTTCTAAGCTAGGATTAGGATGTGTGTTAATGCAACGCAAGAAGGTAATTGCGTATGCCTCAAGACAATTGAAAAAGCATGAAGAAAATTATACGACACATGACTTAGAATTAGGAGCAATAATCTTTGCCCTTAAGATTTGGAGACATTATCTGTATAGAAGTAAGTTTACTGTCTATACGGATCACAAGAGTTTAAGGTACATATTTGGGCAAAAAGAATTGAATATGAGGCAAAGAGGATGGATGGAAATTCTAACTGACTACGACTGTGATATCCAATATCACGAAGGAAAGGCAAATGTAGTTGCAGATGCCTTAAGTCGTAAATATCACGAAAAGAAAAAATGAGTTCGTGCTCATAGATTAAGTTTACAATTAGACTTAATGGAACAACTGAAAAATATTCAAAAAACAGTAATCAAGGATGATGCTGAAGGAATAAAAGGAAGAATAAAGGAATTAGAGCAAGGAGCTGATGGAATTTGGAGATTCCACAAAAGAAGAATTTGGGTACCTAAGCAAGGAGAATTAAGAAATAAGATTTTAGAGGAAGCCCATAAATCTAGGTATACCATGCACCCTGGAAATAATAAGATGTACCAAGATTTAAGAAATAATTTCTGGTGGATAGGAATGAAAAAGGATATAGCTAGATATGTTTCTAAATGTCTTACATGTTCACAAGTTAAGGCAGAACACCAGAAACCCTCAGGTCTACTACAACAGTTAGAAATACCTGTATGGAAATGGGAACTCATAACTATGGATTTTGTTACTAAGTTACCCAAAACCAGAAAAGGTAATGATGTGATTTGGGTAATTGTGGATCGATTAACCAAATCAGCTCACTTTTTACCCATGAAAGAAACCTTTAGCATGGAAAGGTTAGCAAAGTTATACGTAGACGAGGTCGTATCCTTACATGGAGTTCCACTCTCCATTGTATCGGATAGAGATAGTCGTTTCACTTCACATTTCTGGACAAGTTTCCAAGAAGCCATGGGGACTAAACTGAACTTGAGCACTGCATATCATCCCCAAACAGACGGACAAAGTGAAAGGATGATCCAAACCCTGGAAGACATGCTCAGGGCATGTGTGATAGATTTTGGTGGAAACTGGGATGACCACCTACCCTTAATTGAATTCTCCTATAATAATAGTTATCATGCAAGCATAGAAGCTGCCCCATTCGAAGCACTGTACGGACGAAAGGGTAGAACTCCAGTCTGCTGGGCAGAAATAGGAGAAAGTCAATTATCAGGTCCTGAAATCGTACAAGTAACTACCGACAAGATCACTCAAATCAAGGAAAGACTAAAGACGGCTCGAGATCGCCAGAAGAGTTATGCAGACAATAGACGTAAGTCACTAGAATTTAAAGTCGGAGATAAGGTACTCTTAAAAGTTTCTCCTTGGAAAGGAGTAGTTCGATTCGGGAAGAAGGGAAAGTTAAGTCCAAGGTACGTAGGACCATTCCCAATAATCCAGCGAATAGGACCAGTCGCCTATCGTTTACAACTACCAGAAGAACTAGCCAGGGTACATGACGTATTTCATGTATCCAATCTCAAGAAATGTCTATCTAACGAATCCCTGGTAGTACCTCTTCAAGATGTAGAGGTAAATGAAAAGTTAAAATTTGTTGAGAAGCCACTGCAGATAGAAGACAGAAATGTCAAATTTCTCAAGCACAAACGACTAGTGCTGGTCAAAGTCAAGTGGGATTCAAAGAGAGGACCTGAATACACTTGGGAGCTGGAATCAGAAATGAAGCGAAAATATCCCTACTTGTTCCAGTAAATCTCGAGGACGAGATTTTGATAAGGTGGGGAGGATGTAACAACTCTCATTAAAAGTATTAATTCTCATCTTAATTTGTCCAATAGGAAACCCTAATTGAGACCCCCAAGTAATCCTGCATAACCTGTAAAATTTTCAGAACAATCAGAATCAGGATCAGGGCCCCTAAAACTCAGGGGGGTATTCCCTAGTTAGTAATATCCACACAGTTTGTTGTCGAAATTGAATTTTAACGAACCGTCGACTCAGCCAAGCTACTGGGACACGGGGCTACCCTATGATAAAAGGGGTCCCCTCGCGCCACGCGACGGGCTTTCGCGCCACGCGGGCGCGCCGTTTTCCAGATATAAATAGGGGAGTTTGGCACTTGATTTCTGGCGTTGGTTCGATGTAAAAACTCGATTCGTACACTTAGTTATACACTGTTTCGTTCAAAACAATCAAAATCCTGATATTCTGCCGCGATAACAGGATAATAACTCGATCACTGCTACGATTTAATGTCCGATCGATAGAAACCAATCCAATGAATGTTTAAGTGCTGCTCAAACTCGGGTTATACTTTTTCATTCGTCGTGAATTCGATGGATGTTTAAGTATCGCACTTTGTCATTCATTGTGAAGGTTTTGATCTCGTGAGTTGTCGTAAAAGTTGGATTAAAGTTACTAACCTAGTTTTCGTGTGCATTGTTATTTGAATTAGGTTAACAGGCTTATCGGTAGGCTAAACTCTGCCCGTTTAAATCTGCAATGTGAGTCATTCTCTTTTTATCAAATTACTTTCCAAAACTCTATTTATTTTAAAGTTATAATTACAGGGATTAAGTTTTTGTAGTCTTCAATTACAGCCGGTATGTGGGGTTTTGTATACATTACTTGATAACTGTCACCATTGGACAATGAGTTAGCCAATGGGTGATATGACCATAGTCACAGAGACAGGTCGAGTGACAAATACCGTTGGGTAATTGGTTGATATAAACAATGTAATCACCCTTAATACTGTATTTTATAACAATGTGTCATTTTGTGCAACATGAATGACTCACCAGTATTTCCCTGCTGATAAAACCTTTTTTAAAACATGTTTCAGGTGATCTGCTGTGATCAAGGAAAAAGTGTCGCGTAGCACTACAAGCTTGAAGATGTGGCTCAATAAAATCAAGAAACATGTTTTTATAAAAACAGGGGATTTCCGTGAGAAATCACCTTTATTGTAAATTATGGGTATTATCCCCAATTTATGAAATAAATAAATTGAGTATTTTCAAATTTTAAACGATCCTGTTAAAATTCCGCTGCCAATATAATAATTACCACGGATTTCTGTCCCGCGGCTCTTGGAACGGGTAAAACCGGGCCGGGGGCTATGACATAAATACCCTTAACATAGCTTAGAAATAAGTTTCAAGTGGTTCGGTATGCGAAAATACGCTTATTTGATCATAGGGACTAAAAGCGTCAAAAACTACATAAGTTTGCATTTACGCGCATAACTTACGTTCTGACCATATCCGGACATCCAAAAATTTTTGTAATCATTAAAATATTTTATTTTAGTGATGGGAATGCAAAAATACCATTCGTCGCGCAATTTGAATCGTTTTCGCGTCCGTTCGCGTTTCGTCGTAATTAACCGAATAACGTGACTGTACGATCAAACGAACTGACATCCGTGATATTTTCAGGCATATTTCAAGTCCCCTATGCTTTAACTTGCTTGTAGAGCCTTGAAATTGGGTTAACGGGGGTTAAACGCGTCGAAAAACAAGTTTCGGAGCTGCAGGGGCCTGTTTTGACAAAATCTGAAACTTCTGGCCAGAGTACTAGGCGGAGCGTGAAGACTGAAACTTCCTGGTTCGCGGCCAGCGAGAGCTAATGCTGGCCAGATTCTTTGAATCTTCAAAACAGCCAGCAGAACCTGTTTTTAATCCTAGTTTTTGCATACTATAAGCTGGTTTATGTGTTCCCCAAGTTGCCTAATCAGTAAATAACAAGTGTAAGGCCAAGATCATGCTTTGATCCATTCAAAAACACTTGGAAATGATCAAAGGATGCTTGATTTCCTATATAAACCCAAGCATTTCACAACTCCAACTTGTTCATTTGCTATTTCCTTCTTCACCTGCTCTAAGTGGAGGCAATCACTTGTTGAGGGCCACCTACCTGAGCATTCTTAGTTCTTTTTCCAAGCTTAGACTCTTGTAAGTGTTCTTTCAGGCTTAGTTATGTATTTCAAGCAAGAAAGTCAAACAGTGTTTGACTTTCAGCTTTGACCATGATTTGGTCAAGAGAAAGTTCGTTTGAACTTTGCAATGTGAGCGTAATCACGATGGTTATAGTCCCTTGTGACTATACCTACTAATTACCACGTTGATTAGTCGAGGTGACGAGTCAAAGTTTCGGTCAAAATGCACAAATATGTGCAATTTGCGACAAAACTATTTTTGGGTATCAAAACACTTTGTTTTGATATCAAATCAGTTTTCTAACTTAGTTAAACATGTTTTAACATGTTTAACTCGTCACTTTTAGTTTAGTGCTTACTTAGGGTCGTAAGTCAAGCGGTCTAAACAACCGCTTAGACTTTCGAACCCGACCCGTTTGGTCGATCTTTATGATCCGACCAAACATATTTTGTGACCATAGTTGTATAGGGAATAACCTTCTGAGATTATACCTTATGGTTACTTAGTTTAATTAGTATTATGATAGGTAGTTTATATGCCTTAGGAAAATGACCAAAATGCCCTTTTCATGTATAATTTAAATATAAGCATATGTAACTTAAATTTTGACACTTAAACTGATTATGCAACATTATTAACCATGTTAGGGCATATAATACTTGTCATAGGACTAGTTAGGCTATCCGAACGCGTTTTTGCGCAAACGACGCGTTAAAGTAGCATAAACTACCTTAACGGGTCATAAACACTTAGGATAGGTTCAAATCATAATGTAGGCTTGTTTAAACCATATCATATGAGTTTCAACACTCATTTGGTTTACAATACCTCATTCTACCTGATCTCCCGATTTAGGTACCGAATTATTAACATAGTGATCTGATACTAGGTGCCACTTGATTCCTTGATTGCTCGAGCTTGTTAGTTCACCTAAACGAATACCTTGCAATCTCAAGTGAGTACATAGTCCCCTCTTTTACCGTTTTCAAATGTTTTAGGGTGATACACATGTGCCTACTTGTTACTTTCATGCTTTCACGCTTTCATGACATATAATGGCTATGTTCATCTAGTACACGTATAGTACATGATTTCAATTATGTTTTGCTTCGTATGTTGACTTAGCCTGCTTAGCACCTTGATTTCATGAACACTCTACTTAGTACATGGTTTACAAAGACATTTTACCTGACATGCTCACATTGATTATGACATTTTGGTATGAATAACGAGACTAGATACATTCATTAACATTTATCCCGTCGACCGGTAGTATGTATGGTTTACCATAGGGTTGCTAACCTCATTCCCGCTTCCTAATTGGTTTGGAACTATCCATCTGGGGAATGACAGAACCCGATGAACATTGATAAACCTTTGTCTTTATAAGGGTTATCTGGCAGACGACAAGGCTTGAATGTATTCGTTAACAAACCTTATAAATGTTTATATCGACAAAAGCAATTATTTCAAAACATAACTTTTGACATAAACTTTCGTTTATTCAAAAACATTGTTTTGTACACGACATTTGGTTATATATATACATGACATTATACATATGGTTTGAGTAAATACTCTTTATTCACCATACAAGACATTTGATTATATGAGACATGGATTGTACCCGATATTGTGACATGATACATTGTTTATACATGACTTTTTGACATTGGTTTGACAAGACATTTTTGGTGGTTAATTGGTAAGTGTTTTAAATAAAAGCATGGTGGATACGCCGCTGGTACTTCCTATATATAAGTGCTTTTATGATATTACGTATCGTAGTGTTATCTAAATCACTTCGACAAGACAAAGACATGATACATTTACACAAAGACATTATACATTTATACAAAGACAGGACATATTGTACACAAGACACTGTTTTACAAATAGCACATTTTGTACAAATTCATCTTCGTTGGTTAATTATTTAACCATAAATCTTTCTTTTATATCAATTGATTATCTTATTGATTTTCACATGATTTTATAAAGGGTTATTGGATTTTATCACCCCAAACTATTGGCTATTGGCCGCTACTTTGACGTCCGTCACCCCCAACTTAAAACTTAGTGTGTTCTGTCACCACATCGTTAACTGATCACTAACTTTAGATCCCGTTCCTGTACTTTTGGGGGTGTCATAGGGATCTTAGGAAGGTTTTATGGATCTTAGGACACCCCAAATGTATGGTAACAGGATCAAAAGTTAGTGATCAGTTAACGACGTGGTGACAGAACACACTAAGTGTTAAGTTGAGGGTGGCGGACGTCAAAGTGATAATTGGGGGTGGCAGTGGCCAATAGCCAATAGTTTGGGGTGATAAAATCCAATAACCCTTTTATAAAAGAAAACATTTTACAAGATTCATGATTACCTTTTGTTAAACACTTCTTTTAACTTACAAGTCATGAATCCTTTAACAACAAAACCTATGTATCTCACAGGAATTTTTATGCTGACGTACCTATTTTCACATGTGTTTCAGGAGCTAATGTTTGATGATGATCCTGACACACATAGGCGGACTTGGGCCTTAGTGACTTAAAATCCAGCAAGACAAGTTTAAATTATGTTATGTTTCCTGTTTAAACTAAGACAATGTAAACATCTTAATTATTAAAACAATATTTTAAGCTCCATATGTTGTGAAACAATGATTCTGTTATGACACTCCCCGACGTTTCCGACGCGGTTTGTTGTTTTACGCGGTCGGGGTGTGATAGAAGAATTGGCATCAGAGCTCATGGTTATATGGAATTAGGTTATTAGTAATGCTCTTGACCTAGTCTATAACCTTCCTAGGACCTAACACAAGATTCTTGTGTTTAGATCTTAAAACAATACCATCACCTATCTTTAGGTGACAACCACAACAAGAACACAAATCACAAATCCATTTTTAAAATCAATCATCTATTCTTAGATGATTTGTTTTAGGCGTTTAGCCTTCAAAGTTTTCAAAATCTCGTCAAAGTTTCGGTCTTTATAATGTGAACACGTGCAATCTAGAAGGGTGGGTGCCTGTACCTCGAGTTTTCTGTCAAAAGCTAGAGTGTTCGTACAAATACGTAGTATCGGACCAGTCACTCTTACATGGGAACTCTTGGGGTGAGTGTCCACTTATAGGCTAAAGCATGTCTTTGCGATACATTATTATGACCCGTTTACTTTGATTAGTCACCGTGTCGTTTGTTTGTCCAAGATAACAAACAGATGATCACCTTCCTTATGTTTCGTCGATTTTCCAATACCTCTTTTGTTTATCCAAATGTAAATCTCACTCGTTTCTCATGTTTCCTTGTTCTTTTTAGAAAATGCCTCCTAGACGCGATCAAACTCAGGATACTGCACTCGCAGCCCTAGTCGCTCAGCAGATTGTTGCTGTGATTCCGAACCTCATTACCCAGATAAACCAAGCGAATAACAATAACAATGCTCAGTGTAGCTATAAAACGTTCAATTCGGCTAAACCATTGAAAATTTCTGGGTCTCAAGGAGCAACTGTGCTCCAACAATGGTTCGAGAGTCTAGAAAGCACATCCTGACATGTTCAATGTCCAAATGAGCGAAAGGTTGAATTCGCATCTAGTGTTTTTGAGAAACGAGCATTAACATGGTGGAATGGTGTGATGAGAGACAGGGGTGCCGATGTGGCGTTGGCTCAAACCTGGGAAGAGCTTCGAGCTCTAATGATGAGGGGATTATGTCCTCATCATGAACTCAGGGCACTGGAAATGGAATTCGACGATCTTAAACAAGACAGCGGTGAGCATCGAGCCTACACTGACCGTTATGAGGAATTAAGTCTGTTATGTCCTACCATGGTTACGCCTTTGGATAAGGTGATTGAAAAATACGTTGATGGCCTCCCTGACCCAGTTCAGGACATTGTTACTGGTAGCAACCCTACCACAGTTAGGCAGGCCATTGAACTATCCGCTACCCTAACTGAATCACAGATCAGGAAGGGTAAACTTTTCCGAAAAGGCGACAAGAAACCATCAGATGTGACAAAACCAAAGGATAAGCAGACTGAGTCCTCCAAGAAGTCAAAGAAGCGTAAGGCTTCCTAGAACTTCGTTGTGGTTGCTCAAAACAATCAACATGTCCCTAACCAACCAGCTCAACCCCCTGCTAAGAAGCCATACAATGGAACTGCACCTCTGTGCAACCAATGTAACCTTCATCATCATGCTAATGTACACTGCCTCAAATGCCTAAATTGTGGACTTGTTGGTCATACAGCTAGGGTTTGCCGAGCTGCGACTACACAAAATCAAGTTGATAACAACCCTGCTTAAGCTCGTTTTCCACCTGGTTTTTGCTACAACTGTGGCGAGATAGGCCATTTCAAAAACAATTGCCCAAGGCTTAATAATGCAAATCCAGCCCGTGGATGAGCATTTAGCTAACTGGAAGACGATGCTGCTTTGAAACAACTGAACTTTATGTTTTATTTCTTTTGTTATCCAAGACTATGAAACAATTATTTTGGTTTATAAACAAAATTTTATTTGCATTTCGATGTACGAAAACAAATGTGGTTACATGTATGAATGACATACCCCTACGATACCGACACCAAGGAATCGTGTTCCTTGCAAGACAAATTACTCTCGTAGTTCTTCCATTTTTGATCGCTCGCGATCTCCACACAAATCTTAAGTACTCGTTTCTTCTAAGAAACAAAGTACAAGGCACAAATTACAACTCTGGACGAATACCCCAAAGTACCACTTTAAATCCTTAATTGGATACCTAAGGGTACTTACGTAAGTCCTTAATTGGTCTTACACAATATACATATCATATCTTCCTGGTTTCACGATATTTTACACAACATATGATTTCAAAAGATTATACATGTTTTCAAAAACCTCATACATGATTTCAAAATCATCTCACATGGTTTTAAAACATTTTATAAACATATTTACTTAGCAAACCTAGTACAAGGTTTCGAAACTTTTCTCGCTACATGAATTCCAAATCCTTATAGGATCTTCTTAGTTAGATCCTTGTGGATGTTTAAAGTGCAAAAATCAAAGTCCTTAATTGGATTCTTTGTGTGCTTAGGTACGTATGTTACGATTCAATGAGGACAAAACCGAATCCTTATAAGGTCTTCCTATCTTTATAGATGGATTCTTGAGGTTGTTTAAAGTACTAATTGAAGTCCATTGTTTGGATTCCTGGTGTACTTTAAATGCATGCGTATAAATCGAAGACAAAGTGATAACAAAATTTCTAACAAGTTAATAACAAGCTGATAACAAGTTGACCAAGTTGACAATTGTGTGATTATGTGATTAGGTGTTTATGTGTTTATGTGTTGACCTAATTAAAGAAACCCTACGGTGATCTAGTCAAAATTATCACAAGGTTGTTCGTTTGATTCTATCCCCTACACATTATAAAATAAACTGTGCGGACTGTGCAAGGAATTACGTAATTATGGATGCATACATAATTATGAAATTCAGTGCATAGAAACCACAACAAGTTTTGTCATGTGTTAACTTAAACAAGAAATAAAGGTTGTCTATATTCATTTCCATTTCTGATGAAGCATCCACTGAGGAAAAATGAACTAGCTACTCATTTTTCGCTTCTGAAAGAGATATCCACCGGGAAATGAATAATCCATTCGAGAATCGTGTTCATTTTCGTTTCTAATGAAGTATCCACTGAGGAAAATGAACTATCCATTCATTTTCGCTTCTAAAGAAATATCCACTGAGGAAAATGAACAAATTCATTTTCGTTTCTGATGAAGTATCCACTGAGTAAAATGAATTATCCATTCATTTTTGCTTCTGAAGAAATACCCACTGAGGAAAATGAATAAATTCATTCCGCTTCTGATGAAGTATCCCCTGAGGAAAATGAATTATCTATTCATTTTCGCTTCTAAAGAAATATCCATTGGGGAATGAATAATCCTATATCGATTCTTTCATTTCCACTTCTGACGAAGTATCCACTGAGGAAAATGAATTATCCCTTCATTTTCGCTTCTAAAGAAATATCCAGCGGGGAAATGAATATTCTTTACAATAACCTTTCATTTCCATTTCTGACGAAGTATCCACTAAGGAAAAATGAATTATCCATTCATTTTCGCTTCCGAAGAAATATCCATCGGAGAAATGAATATTCCTTACAATAATCCTTCATTTCCACTTCTGATGAAGTACCCACTGAGGAAAATGAATTATCCATTCATTTTCGCTTCCGAAGAAATATCCATCGGGAAAATGAATAACTTATTTAACAATCCTTCATTTCTACTTCTGACGAAGTATCCATTGAGGAAAATGAATTATCCATTCATTTTCGCTTCTGAAGAAATAACCATTGAGAAATGAATAGCTTATACATTCTTTCATTTCTGTTTCTAACAAAAGTATCCATTTGGAGAAAATGAATTATCTATTCATTTCCGATTTTAAAGAAATATCCATTGGAAATGAATAACCTATTCACCTTTCATTTCCACTTCTGACGAAGAATCCATTGAGGAAAATGAATATGCGGAATAACCACTGGGGAAAATGAAATACCAATCCTTGTAGAATCTTCTTTAATAGTTAGATTCTTAAAGGGGCATTTAAAGTACTTCTTTTAAATCCATGATTGGATTTCTAAGAATGCTTTACAAGACATTGAAACAAAGGGGCAAATCCTTACAAGATCTTTCTATCCTAATAGTTAGACTCTTAAAGGATACTCACATAATTAATGGTTGGTTTGGTTTTACCGTTAATCAAATCCCTCATCTCCACTTCCTGCTTTAATCGAGGGAGTATCCATTAGGGGATGAGCATCACAGGTATAACAGCCCATTCCTACTTTCGGCATTACCTGAGGAAGCATCCACTAGGGAATGATAAAGTAATCCTTCCGTGGAGATCTTCGATGGGTTACTCTATGCAAATAGATAAAAGTCTAGATTTCCACGCAAGACAATTATTTAACACAACTATACAGACAAACTCCTACGAATAAATTTCGGGACGAAATTTCCTAAAGTAGGGGAGACTGTGACATCTGTGCCTTTACAAACACCATACAAATATGAATCCAATGAAATCTTGTGTTTCATTCTCGGGATTTGTACAATTACATGTGACAACTACACATATCAATTATGGGTCAATTTCAAGCTTTTAAATCACTTTCTGGAAAGTTATACGCAAATTGTTACGTAAACGTAATCAGTTTAACGCGAAAAACACTCCATAACAGTGACATAAGCTTAACATACCTTAAATAAACTTTACATAACTTAGAAATAAGTTTTGAAGGGTTTGGTGTGGCAAAAACAAGTTTATTCAATCATAGGGACTATTTGCGTCAAACTGCAAAATTCTACCGATTCGTATAGAAATGGACATTCCGGAACAAGATCATAATCTAATCATACCCTAAATACCCTTAACATAGCTTAGAAATAAGTTTTGAGGGGTTCGGTATGCGAAAATACGCTTATTTGATCATAGGGACTAAAAGTGTCAAAAACTACATAAGTTTGCATTTACGCGCATAACTTACGTTCTGACCATATCCGGACATCCAAAAATTTTGTAATCATTAAAATATTTTATTTTAGTGATGGAATGCAAAAATACCATTCGTCGCGCAATTTGGATCGTTTTCGCGTCCGTTCGCGTTTCGGCGTAATTAACCGAATAACGTGACCGTACGATCAAACGAACCAACATCCGTGATATTTTCAGGCATATTTCAAGTCCCCTATGCTTTAACATCCTTGAAGAGCCTTGAAATTGGGTTAACGGGGGTTAAACGCGTCAAAAACAAGTTTCAATGCTGCAGGGGCCTGTTTTGACAAAATCTGAAACTTCTGGCCAGAGTACTAGGCGGGGCGCGAAGACTGAAGCTTCCTGGTTTGCGGCCAGCGAGAGCTGATGCTGGGCAGATTCTTTGAATCTTCAAAACAGCCAGCAGAACCTGTTTTTAATCCTAGTTTTTGCATACTATGAGTTAGTTTATGTGTTCCCCAAGTTGCCTAATCAGTAAATAACAAGTGTAAGGCCAAGATCATGCTTTGATCCATTCAAAAATACTTGGCAATGATCAAAGGGTGCTTGATTTCCTATATAAACCCAAGCATTTCACAACTCCAACTTACTCATTTGCTATTTCCTTTTTCACCTGCTCTAAGTAGAGGCACTCACTTGTTGAGGGCCACCTACCTGAGCATTCTTAGTTCTTTTTTCAAGCTTGGACTCTTGTAAGTGTTCTTTCATGCTTAGTTATGTATTTCAGGCAAGAAAGTCAAACAATGTTTGATTTTCAGCTTTAACCATGATTTGGTCAAGACAAAGTTCGTTTGAACTTTGCAACGTGAGCGTAATCACGATGGTTATAGTCCCTTGTGACTATACCTACTGATTACCACGTTGATTAGTCAAGGTGACGAGTCAAAGTTTCGGTCAAAATGAACAAATATGTGCAATTTGCGACGAAACTATTTTTGGGTATCAAAACACTTTGTTTTGATATCAAATCAGTTTTCTAACTTAGTTAAACATGTTTTAACATGTTTAACTCATCATTTTTAGTTTAGTGCTTACTTAGGGTCGTAAGTCAAGCGGTCTAAACAACCGCTTAGACTTTCGAATCCGACCTGTTTGGTTGATCTTTAGGATCCGACCAAACATATTTTGTGACCATAGTTGTATAGGGAATAACCTTCCGAGGTTATACCTTATGGTCACTTAGTTTAATTAGTTATATGATAGGTTGTTTATATGCCTTAGGAAAATGACCAAAATGCCCTTTTCATGCATAATTTAAATTCAAGCATATGTAACTTAAATTTTGACACTTAAACTGATTATGCAACATTATTAAATATGTTAGGGCATATAATACTTGTCATAGGACAAGTTAGGCTATTCGAACGCGTTTTTGCACAAACGACACGTTAAAGTAGCATAAACTACCTTAACGGGTCATAACGGGTCATAAGCACTTAGGATAGGTTCCAAATCAGAATGTAGGCTTGTTTAAACCATATCATATGAGTTTCAACACTCATTTGGTTTACAAGACCTCATTCTACCCGATCTCCCGATTTAGGTACCGAATTATTAACATAGTGATCTGATACTAGGTGCCACTTGATTCCTTGATTGCCCGAGCTTGTTAGTTCACCTAAACGAGGATACCTTGCAATCTCAAGTTAGTATATAGTCCCCTCTTTTACCGTTTTCAAATGTTTTGGGGTGATACACATGTGCCTACTTGTTACTTTCATGCTTTCACGCTTTCATGACATATACTGGGTATGTTCATCTAGTACACGTATAGTGCATGATTTCAATTATGTTTTGCTTCGTATGTTGACTTAGCATGCTTAGCACGTTGATTTCAAGGATCCATTTTGCTTCATATGTTGACTTAACATATCTAGCACCTTGATTTCATGAACACTCTACTTAGTACATGGTTTACAAAGACATTTTACCTGACATGCTCACATTGATTATGACATTTTGGTATGAATAACGTGACTAGATACATTCATTAACGTTTATCCCACCGACCGGTAGTATGTATGGTTTACCATAGGTTTGCTAACCTCATTCCCGCTTCCTAATTGGTTTGGAACTATCCATCTGGGGAATGACAGAACCCGATGAACATTGATAAACCTTTGTCTTTATAAGGGTTATCTAGCAGATGACAAGGCTTGAATGTATTCGTTAACAACCCTTATAAATGTTTATATCGACAAAAGCAATTATTTCAAAACATAACTTTTGACATAAACTTTCGTTTATTCAAAAACATTGTTTTGTACACGACATTTGGTTATACATATACATGACATTATACATATGGTTTGAGTAAATACTCTTTATTCACCATACAAGACATTTGATTATATGAGACATGGATTGTACCAGATATTGTGACATGATACATTGTTTATACATGAATTTTTTACATTGGTTTGACAAGACATTTTTGGTGGTTAATTGGTAAGTGTTTTAAATAATGAGGCGTGTGTAATATGATAAAAGCATGGTGGATACGCCGCTGGTACTTCCTATATATAAGTGCTTTTATGATATTATGTATCGTAGCATTATCTAAATCACTTCGACAAGACAAAGACATGATAAATTTACACAAAGACATGATACATTTATACAAAGACAGGACATATTGTACACAAGACACTGTTTTACAAATAACACGTTTTGTACAAATTCAGCTTCGTTGGTTAATTATTTAACCATACATCTTTCTTTTATATCAACTGATTATCTTATTGATTTTCACATGATTTTATAAATGAAAACATTTTACAAGATTCATGATTATCTTTTGTTAAACACTTCTTTTAACTTACAAGTCATGAATCCTTCAACAACAAAACCTTTGTATCTCTAGGCATTTTTATGCTGACGTACCTATTTTCACATGTGTTTCAGGAGCTAATGTTTGATGATGATCGTGACACACATAGGCGGACTTGGGCCTTAGTGACTTAAAATCCAGCAAGATAAGTTTGAATTATGTTCTGTTTCCTGTTTAAACTAAGACAATGTAAACATCTTAATTAATAAAACCATATTTTAAGCTCCATGTGTTGTGAAACAATGATTCTGTTACGACACTCCCCGACGTTTCCACCGTGGTTTGTTGTTTTACGTGGTCGGGGTGTGACATGTTCCTTTTTCTAATTCTTTAATCATTCCTTTTAAACTTTCAGCATCGTCCTTGATTGCCGTTTCATATACTTCTCTAATTTGCTCATTTAAATCTACTTATAGATTTAACCTGAGAGAACGTACTCGTTTTGGCTTTTCATGATACTTTCGACTTAAAGCATCAGCTACTACATTAGCTTTTCCTGCATGATACAGGATATCACAATCTTAATCACTAAGAATTTCCATCCATCGTCTCTGTCTCATATTTAATTCTTTTTGCCCAAAAATGTATCTTAAACTCTTATGATCTGTGAAGACAACAAACTTATTACCATAAAGATAGTGTCTCCAAATCTTAAGGGTAAAGACTATGGCTCCTAATTCTAGATCATGGGTCGTGTAATTCTCTTCATGTTTCTTAAGTTGTCTAGAGGCATAGGCTATAACCTTTTGATGTTGCATCAAGACACATCCATATCCTAACTTAGACGCATCACAATAGACTATAAAGTCTTCAGTTCCTTCTAGTAATGCGAGTATGGGTGCGTTGGTTAATTTTTTACTTAAGTATTCTAAAGGATTCCTCCTATTTTGGTCCCCATTCAAACTTAGCAGATTTGCAGGTCAGTTTGGTTAATGGAATGGCTATCCTAGAGAAATCTTGGATAAACCGTCTATAATATCCTGCCAGTCCAAGAAAACTACTTACTTCTGTTGGTGATTCAGGGACTTTCCAATTAGTAATTGCCTCGATCTTTGTGGGATCCACATGAATTCCTTCATGATTAACCAGATGTCCAAGGAATTGCACTTCTTGTAACCAGAATTCACATAGGCATTGATCCGTCCTTCTTCTTGACAAACAACACCGGTGCTCCCCATGGTGATGAACTAGGTTGTATAAAACCCTTCTCAAGAAGTTCATCCAATTGTTTCTTCAGTTCCTGCATTTCCGTTGGTGCTAAACGGTATGGTGCCATAGCAATTGGTTTCGTTCCTGGTATTAGGTGAATTCTAAATTCAACATCTCTATCTGGCGGTAATCCAGGTAACTCTTCTGGAAAAACGTCTGGGAATTTAGATATTACAGGAATATCTTTTAATTCTTTTCCTTTAGTGTTAATGATTACAGAAATCATATACACTATTCCTCATTTCCTTTCATAACTTGCAACTTTCATCACAGAGATATTTTTTGTTGACCGGGTTGGTTTGTCTCCTTTAATTCTGATCTTTTCACCACTCGAGGTACTTACTTGTACCGACTTTTGATCACACAAAATACTGGTATGATTGGCTACCAACAAATCCATTCCTAATACGGCATCGAATCCAGCTAGATTCATTGGGTAAAGGTTAGCTGAAAAATTATGGTTTAGAATTTCTATTCTTGCTCCCTGCAAGATTTCACTTATCTTAATGGAATCTCCATTTGCTGTCTCCACCAGACAGTCTTGTGGGAGTTTAGTTAATGGTTAGTTTAGAAGTTGGTAGAAAGAAGTATTGATAAAACTTTGGTTTGCACCAGAGTTAAATAATACATTGGCAAATATATCATTGACTAAAAACGTACCGGCTATCACATCTGGATTATCTTGGCTTTCTTAGTTGTCAAAATGAATGCTCCGGCGTTCTTCTTGGGTCCTTCAGTTGCCTTAGCTTTGCTGGTTGTTGCTAGAGCTAGTTTCGGACAGTTCGGTTTGATGTGACCAATTTCTCCATAATTAAAGCATAGCCTATTACTAGGTTTCCTCCTACAGTCTTCTTTTTTATGTCCAGACATTTTGCAAAAGTTGTAGTATGTTGAGCACCTTCCAGAGTGCTTCCTTTTGCAATACTTGCAGTAGGGTGTAGAGGAAGAACCTATACCTTTCCCACGGTTGGAATTACCATAGCGAAATTCTTGGGTAAGCCTTTGAGCTAGGTTCTTTCTCTGGTTCTCCTCTTATGTACGTACCAATTCATCAGTCAGTGTGTTGGCTAGTTCTACTGCTTCTTCTATGGTCTGGGGTCTAGCTGCCTTGACTACATGTCTGATTTCACTAATTAATCCCCAAATATAACGGGAGATTAATACTTGCTCAGGTGAGGCTAAGGTTGGTACTATCCTAGCATATTCAAAGAATATGGTAGTGTAACCTTTGCAATCCATTCCAATCATTTTATGATTTAAGAACTTATTGGTAATTTGTTCCTTTTCATTGGGAGGACAAAATTTTCTTTCAACCATTTCCTTAAAGTTGGTCCATTCCATATTATAAACTCTGTCACTTCCTCTAGACTGGAGAATAGTATTCCACCATTCTAAGGCTGCATTCTTAAAGAGATTAGAAGCAAACATAATCTTATCTTCATTTGCACATTTGCTTATTTTTATAACTACTTCTGTCTTTTCTATCCAACGTAAGGCTGCAATGGCTCCTTCATTGCCTGAGATTTCTATTGGTTTGCAGGCCAAGAATTCTTTATAAGAACAACCATAAGAAACGGTTCTTCTTCTTTTTGGAATTGGAGCTTGGATAAGGGGTTGGTGATTTTTGTTCACACTATGACTTGGTTCAGTGGGTTGACGTTTACTTCCAGTTACAGATTTATTATTTTCTACTTCTTTGACTGTCTTGATAATATAAGGCATAGCATCTATAATTCCTTGTGAGACTATATGTTCAACGACACTATTATTCACTTGGTTCTCGTTATTATCATTATTTTGGTTTTCCTGATTTACTTTTTCGACATCTGAATTGTAAACATTTATCAGGTATCAATATCACAGAATAAAATTTAATACAGACATTTATACAATAATCACACAACCAGGTTGATCAAAAACGTCGAACATTGCAACTTTACTCTTTATATATATATATATATATATATATAGGGTGGGGTTCTAGAGTGAACGCTAGTGTATTTGCGAACTGAGTGAACAAATCTTGGCCATGGATTTACACACATGGATGGCTAGGATTTCATCATCAAATCGTAAAATATACTAGTGTATTTCATCATCAAATCCTGGCCATTGATCTACACACATGTATTGTAACACCCCAATCGCATAATACATCAATATGCGGTGGAAATATCGGGGAGTCACGTTACAAATTGCTCACAACTACTGGTACTGTTTCAATATCATTAACATTGTTTTACAAACAAAGAATACATATAATTATTCTTTTGTTTTAGAAGTCTAAGGCCCGAATGCAGTCCTATGCGTTGCATGCTTGAAATAGTTGAAAAACCTTAAACATATGCGAAAACAGTCAGCATAAAAATGCCGGCGAATACATAGGTTTTATTAGCCAAATAAATGGCAAAACATTTGGTATTACATTACAAAATCTTAATTGTGAAAACTTGTGACAAAATGGGTTTGTATATGGCAATATGATTATTACTAAGTCATTTTATGCCTTATATTGTAATCTCGATTAAACCATTGTAAAAACTTATTAATATGTTATTAGAAATTCAATCGAGGATTAATAATAATTGTTTTGAAATAAATCAAAACTTATATAAGTATTATATAAATCAAATCAATGAGTCATGATAATACTTCAGATATCTTTCTAAGAATCTAACATAATAAAAATATGGGAGATTCTACAAAGATTTTGATAATCAAACATTGAAACAATTGTACACAAAATCCTAAAGTGATCCAGATAACGCTACAAGAATAATAAAATAAGAACACTTATATATAGGAAGTACCAGCGGCGTATCCACCATGTTCTTATTTTATTATACCCGTTTCGTTATCTAAATCACAACTACCACATAACACATAAATCGTCAACTTGTACCAACTCGTAAACACGCATTAAAGCACACAATGAATCCAATCAAGGATTCCAATATCAGTACTTTAAACATCCTACAAGAATCAACCTATGAAGATAGATATATAGATGCTATAAGGATTCGGGTTCTATCACATTGTCTAATCTAACATGCATTAAAATACATAATGAATCCAATCAAGGACTCCAATATCAGTACTTTAAACATCCTACAAGAATCAACCTATGAAGATAGATGGATGCTATAAGGATTCGGGTTCTATCACATTGTCTAATCTAACATGCATTAAAGTACATAATGAATCCAGATATGGACTCCAATATTAGTACTCTAAACATCCCATATAAGTCTAACTATGAAGATAGATAGATACTACAGGGATCCTAGGTTCTTGACATATTGAATTATTGAATCAAAACAATCCTAAATCCTAATGGTGATTCGGGACAACGCCACGAAAGGTAATACAATAAGCACACTTATGTATAGGAAGTACCAGCGGCGTATCCACCATGTGCTTATTGTATTATCTAGTTTCGTTATCTAAATCACCAACAATCTACATAAAAACCAACCATCGAGTTGTAAAGTACTTCTTAAAGATCTCACTATGAAGATAGGAAGATCTAAGACTGTACTTCAAATATCCTACATGAATCTAACTATGAAGATAGGTAGATCACTTAAGGATAAAACACTACATTTGCATAATCAGAATAATACACATAAAAGCACTTAGTGAACACATATATGCCATACATTTTGAAAACAGATCGATTACACATATGAATCACCCCAAAACATTTGAAAATAGTAAAAGAGGGGAACTATGTACTCGCCTAGGGTTGCGTATAGTCCCGGTTCAAAAGGTATAACAAAGGTCAAAAGACCAAGAGTTCAAGTGTTGAAGCGGTTCCTAGGGTAACAGACACTATGTTAGGGAATCGACACCTAAATCGGAAGATCGGGTAGAATGAGGTCTTGTAAACCAAATGAGTGTTGGAACTCATGTGATATGATTTAACAAAGCCTACATTCTAAATCGAAATCCTATCCTAAGTGCTTACGACCCATTATGACTCATTAAGGTAGCTTACGCCACTTTAACGCGTCGTTCACGCGAATGCGCGTTCGAGACGCCTAACTAGTCCTATGACAAGTATTATATGCCTTAACATATCTAATTATGTTATATAATCAGTTTAGATGTCAAAACATGTGTTACATATGCTTAAAATGAAATTATGTGCAAAAAGGGTATTTTGGCCATTTTATCATATGACTAACTAAACAAAGTGACCATAAGGTATAACCTCAAAAGGTTATTCCCTATACAACTATGGTCACAATACATGTTTGGTTGGATCCTAATGATCGACCAAACGGGTTGGGTTCGGAAGTCTAAGCGGTTGTCAAGACCGCTTGACTTACGACTCTACACAAGCACTATCCTAAAAGTGACGAGTTAAACATGTTAAAACATGTTTAACGAAGTTAAAAAACAAGTTTGATATCAAAACAAACGGTTTTGATACCCAAGAATAGTTTGGTTGCAAAATACGCATGGACGCGTATTTTGACCTAAACTATGACTCGTCACTACACCTAATCAACGTGGTAATCAGTAGGTATAGTCACTAGGGACTATAACCATCGTGATTACGCTCACATTTTGAAGTTCAAGCGAACTTCGTGTTGACCATTGACTGGTCAAAGCAGAAAGTCAAACACTATTTGACTTTCGTGCTAAAAACGCATAAAAGAACGAAAGAATACTTACAAAGGGTCCAAGCTAGAAGATCTTGATCTAAATTCTCAGGTATTGAAGGGGTAAGGTCCCAAAAACCTCTCTTCGAGTACTTAAGGCTTCATTATAACCTCATCCTTTAAAACCCTTTAGACCTTGCGCAACCGCGCACTGGTCCTACAAAGAGTTTGAAAGAAAGGCAGAAGACAACACCTGCGCGCTAAAGGGAAATACATAAACCCTCGCGCCTTTCCCCATAACAAACAAGGAAGAAAATCCTAGTTTAAATACTTCCGCCTAAATGATACCCAGACTTGGATATTATTTACTAAGCTGATTCCACACAATAAGGAGTCACACCGGATTATGGCAATAATCTTCTAGAAGACTCAATCATGCACCACCAGACGGTTATAACCGTCTGGGACACGTGTCATCACCTTAGGCCATCCTGAAATCACGATGATGGCATGGAATTGGAGAGAAACCTCCACTTGCCCACTTTCCACGTGGCAACACCCCAGCTGTTGATCAAGATCACGATCCGTGTGATCTCACGATCCGATCAAGAGAATTAACGGAGGAAAAATAACCGCTTACGGAATTAGCATCTTCCGTTAATATTTCAACAACGAGTTTTCCCGCCCAAACTCCCGGCTATAAATATGAGAGTAATTCAGGTATGAACCTTAAGTTACACTTACTTCGTCAATACTTCTTCTTCTTCTTCTTCATAAACACATACTTATTCTCACGCCGGAGTCGGGTTACGGAGAGAACCTCCCTTCTCCCCGTAGCGAGGCTAACGGTGTTCTGTTTTGCAGTATTCACCGGAGAAGAAGACTTGTCCCTTCGAATCAAAAGAGAGAGAACCACCCTTTTATGCAGAACCTAACCCCCTGGATAATTTGAATCCGGTCATTTATCCAGTGTTTCTTCATTGGCGCCCACCGATTTCTCTGTTTCACCTGCTTTTTCTCGTTTCGATTCATATTTTCTTCACTCTCTACTTCATATGGCAGAGAATTCACCACTTCACCCATCAAGTCCTCAATCTGAATTCCAGGGTTCTGTAACCAGAGATGACCAGATTGACGGAATCATGGGAATTAAAAGAAGCAACGATAGTCATTCAGAAGAGAATGACCCATTAGGAGTCTGTAATCATTCCGATCCACTCCCAGAAAGAGCTCCAGAATACTGGTATAACAGATTCCAGATCATCATAAACCAGATCTTCACACAAAGCATCAGATCTGAGTCATCAAATGTTAGATCTGATACCTCGGCAGAAAAAGGAAGTACAATTGACACTACGGTATTGGACCCACAGACACCTAGTCAGTGGTACATCCAATCCGGTAGTTATGATGGAATAACTCAAAAATCAGAAGATACCAATTGTCAGAAGGCCGAACAAAAGCATATACATATGGGGCAAGGAGGTCCCTCCCGAAGGACAAACAAACGTAGGCATAACCAACATTGGAGAGAGCAACAAGTCATATTTCCTGTCGTCCCGGGAGGTCCTCAGGAGGAGCGACCAGCAATCATCACCGGCATCTTCGGCCACTATAGAATGGATTATATGTTCATAGATCCAGGAAGCTCAATGGATATAATATATGAACAGTGTTTCAAACAACTTGATCCAGAAGACAAAGCCCGTTTAGAGCCGGTTGATTTCCATCTCACTGGTTTCTGCAACGAAGCAGTGTTCCCTTTAGGACAAATTACATTTCCTGTGACTCTATCAGATGGAGAGCACTCACGCACAGTCACAGTAAATTTCATGGTCATGCCAGCAACATCGCGCCATGATGTCTTGCTAGGAAGAAGATCACAAAGAGAATTCAGTATGATCATTTCTATCCCACATGCTGCTTGCGGGTTTCCAACGGAAACCGGAGTAGCAATTTTGTACTCAAGTAAAGAAGTTATGTACGTGGACGATGAGCCACCAGCAAAAATGGCCAAACCATCAGCACCAAATGAGCCAGAAAAATGGGTCCTCGACGAAGAGTATCCAGAGCAGACCATTTTACTAGGGCACGCCATTTCACCGGCAATACGAGTACAATTAAAGGAATTACTTTCCAATAATAAAGACATATTTTCCTGGTGCTCGGCGGACATGACTGGGGTTCCACGAGATATAGCGCAACACTGTTTGAACGTCCGACCCTCAGCAGAACCTGTCGCGCAGGGAAAGCGCAGTCTCAGCGCAGAAAAAGCGGAAGCCATGAACGAACAAGTAACAGAGTTACTCAACGCCGGAATCTTGCGCGAAGTTCAGTACCATACTTGGGTTGTTAACCCAGTAATGGTCCAAAAACACAATGGCGGATGGCGAATGTGCGTCGACTTTAAAGACCTAAATAGAGCCTGCCCGAAAGATTGCTATGCGCTTCCTGAGATAGACAAAAAAGTGGACCCTCTAGCATCTTTTCGCTGGAAATCCTTTCTTGACTGTTATAAAGGCTACCATCAGGTCCAAATGAAAGAGGAGGACAAGGACAAGACTGCCTTTCGCACAGACAAGGGCATCTTCTGCTATACAAAAATGCCCTTTGGTCTCCGTAACGAAGGAGCTACTTACCAGCGCTTAATGGACACAGTCTTCGGGGAAGACATTGGTAAAACAGTCGAGGTATACATGGATGACCTCGTCATCATGAGCCACGAAGAGGAAACAATGCTCGTAAATATCCAGCGCACGTTTGATTCTTTGCGCAGCGTAAACTTAAAACTCAACCCAACGAAGTGCTCCTTCGGGATGGAAGAAGGAAAATTTCTGGGTTTTATAGTAACAATAGATGGTTTTAAAGTAAACCCGGAGAAAGTGCAAGCCATCCAGATAATGCCGTCACCTGCAACAATAAAAGAGATGCAAAGACTCGCAGGGCGATTAGCAGCCTTGAACAGATTCTTGGCAAATCATGCTGCAAAGTCTTACCCGTTCATTAGCACACTGCGCAACTGCGCCAAGAAAACTCACTTCCAGTGGACACCAGAAGCGGAAGTAGCCTTCAAATAAATGAAGGAATTGTTGGATCGTTGTTTGACCCGATTGAGTCGTTCAGAAGAGTTTTACATCCAGTTTAAAGGCGGAATCAGTAAACCGGACACGAATACAGCTTGTAATCTTTAATTTGTTGCTTGTATTGATAATAACAATGTTTACAACCTGAACAGAAATTGGCAGCACTTCGTTACAGTTCTGGAAGTCGCGTACCAAGTGAAATGACAACAACCCTATATATAGGCATGTAGATTTCGCTTGAACTGGCCTGAAGCGAAATCAAGTCATGTTGATTTCGCTTGAACTGATTTCAAGCGAAATCTTCATGTTAAACATGTCTAAACCCTAATTAAAACCCTGTTGTGTGTACATTCACCCTATCTAGACACAAGACTTGATTATGACGTAATCAACAGACATATAGTGCACCAACAGACTCCCCCTTGGATGTTGATGAAGTCTTTGGCTTCAAGTCTTTGTCTTCATCATTCTTCAAACATTCTGTCTTTTCATCAAAAGCACTCTATCTTCACAGATTTACATCTTGTCCTGACTCCATCTTCAGACTTCCCTTTGACTGTTAATCCAGACTCCCCCATTCACAGACTCCCCCTCTCGATATGCTAGAATCTGAGATGTCTGGTTCAAGCTTTGACATTTATCCTCCGTGAAAATTCCTGAAACCTGCAATCACTCATCCAAATATAAGTAACAAAATTTTCATGATATCAATCAATCTTCTTTAATCTACTTCCTCTATCAACAAACTTTACTGATATGGCAGTATTAAAGAATCCAACTCCCTCACAGTTTATCATCCAAGTTCAAACTAATGACCTTGAAGATATCACAAACTGTTTTTGAAATTTTTGAATTTAAATCAAGTTTCAAATTAATGAACTTGTTTTATTTTCAGAAACACAATCAGCTTACTTAGATTTTGAAACTCAGCACTCAGACATCAGTTGTCGAAAATAAAGCAGAATCAAAATCTTTTTGTATTTTCTAAAAACATAAAGCAGTAAAGAAATATGTACAAACATATTTACAGACAATATTTTTGTTTTGAGTATGCATCAGAGGATCATATCAGTTTATGACAAGTCACAAGTACCGTTGAGCTTAATTTCACACACAGACTTAAACAATTTACTTCGATTGTCGATATACTGATCCATCTTAAATTCTCACACAAATTTCAATTTACTCAGGATACGATTTAGATGAATTAAGAACTTAGATCATTCATGTGTCCCACCTCTTGAATATACTCCCGTATCCAGAATCCCAATAATCAGTCTTACAGGTGAGAATACTACAATGATATCTGTATATAATTTAGGTATGCGAGGGCCGAGGGATCTCAGATCGATACTTCCGTATACACAGAGAGATATCAGCTTCGACTTTTCGGTGTGTCCCCTTTAGAGGATCTTTTTGCTTACAATAGCAGCATTTATCAATTTAATTGTTTCAGCATGCTGAGGGTGTAATGCTGTGTTTCAAGCATTGAAGCAAGTATTAGCCAGGGACTAGGTCAGAACTACCGTTCAGCAGAAGTCCCGGAATAATACCCCAGATATCATAGAGTATAAAGACCTAGTATATCAGATTAAGAGACCTTTCAAACAAGATTTCAGGGGTTACCTATATATCCAAGTAGTGTTCCCCACGAAATTCACCAGTTTGAATTTAGGTTTATATCCCGAATAAATTTACTAAATGTGCAAAAACCTATCGACACATCATCAGTAAGATTGTTTAACTCTTTTATACTTTCCATTTCTTTAGCGTACTGTAACTGTCTACTGATGTACTATCATTTCCTCTTTTTACGCAAAACTCAAATTTTTGAATTTTATCATGTTTTTGACTTTTTCAAATTTTTCAAATGTTTTTGTATTTTCAGACAACAATATATCTCCCCCTAAAATGCAAAACCATTTAAAGAAAATTTGACAACCAACACTGATAGCTTTGTCTCGCCATCCATTTTCTGCATTTCATGCTCTGTTTTGCAGAAAAAATAACGTACTAATTACCCCCATGATTTACAACCCATTGATCTTAACAGTTTGAAAACCGTTTTTCAATCTGATGAAAGTAATCATGTTTGTTCAGCCGTGAGGGTTTCGGCGTATTCAATCAACATACATTCAAACAAAATTAAAAACAACATATTTTTGGTTTTTCAAATTTTAGCAAACTAAAAACATATTTTTGGTTTTTTTTTTTTATTTTTCAAATTTTTAGGGTTTTGAAAATATTGTTTATTTATGTACAGAAAACAATCAAACTAAACTCCCTGTTCAACCAAACCAGGGTCCTGCAACCTCTTCCTGTGCCAGGTTGCTCCAACTGCCATTCTCACAGTCTTCAGCTTCATTGAGCACCTGCACAATCAAACTTTATCAATCATTTGAACAATTTAGCCCAGGTCTGTTGAACCTTAGGCATTTCAATACAATAATGTTCATTCAATTTTGGAAACTCTTTGTCAGTTAAAACTTGTTCAACTTTGACTTCAACTTTCTCATCTTTTACTAACATCACTTGTTTCTTAGCACTCCACATTTTACCTTTCGGAGTACCTCTTTTGTAAAAGTTTGTCTCTTTTTGAACCTTTTGATTTTGAATAACATTTTTAGGTTTCCAAAACTCTTGAGGTTTTGTCATATCAACAGATTTTCTCCAACTCTGTGTTGATCTCAATCTGGGTGTGTGAGAATTCCAGGTCTGTCTTGAATCGAACCTGTTCGGATTTGATTTCCAATTTTGATTTGAAGCAAACTTGTTTGTATTATACCTCCAAGTTTGTTTCGAATCAAATCTGGTTGACCTTGATTTCACATCCTCAGATTTCTGTTTTTCAACATCAACAGGCTTTGGATTTGGACACTTTCGTGCAACATGTCCAATTTGATCACATTTAAAACACACTTTCTTTGAAACATCCTTGGCCTTTTGTTGTTTCTTTTTCATAGCATCAAACTCCTCATTAGACTGTTGTCCAATTTTGAGTTTTTCTTCTTCTTTCAAACTTTTTCCTTGAACAAAATTCATCTTTTGTTGCAAATTTGATTTTTTACTTTGATTCCAATTCCGTTTCTTTTTATAACCCAAACCAGCCTTCATGTTTTTCTTCTTAAAACCAGGTTTGTTATAAAAAGATCTATGACTTTTACCAGCAAACTTTGAAATCTCAGACTTCTCAATCTCAACCATTTTGAAAACTTTATCAACCTTCTCTGAAATCACATTCTGAATCGGGAATACAACATCTAAGAATAATTTGTCTGATCCAATCATGGTATAAACCAATCCTTTTGAATCATCATTCAAACTTTTCTCGGATTTTGTGTTTTTCGAATAACCATCATAAAAATTTCCTTCATCTTCATCCTGTGATTCAGACTTACCTTTTGTAGACTCATCTTTTAAAACACTTTCAACAACCTTACTTACCACCTCTGAATCATTAGCATCATCAGATTTGGAGTAAGTCACATCGATACTTTCAGGTAACTGGTCAGCTATATTCAAACCCTTTGCCACCTTTTCCTCATCATAAAAAGTATAGTTATTTCTCAATGGTGGTGGTACCTGATGAAATTCTGAACCAATACCCTTTTTGCAATTTTCAGTATCTTTGTCATCTGGTGTGATGTTGAAAATGCGTTCAAGAATGTACGAAGAATTATGATAACTTTGAAGTTTTGTAACAATCTTTTCTTTTTCAGCCAAGACTTGTTTAAGATTTGCAATTTCATCAACACATTTGTTTAATTCAATTTGCTTTTCTTTAAACTGTCTCTCATACATTTCTTTGGTTGTTAAAGTTTCAGACAATCTTTGATCAAAACTTTTGACTTGGCTCTTCAAAGTATCATAAGCTTCTTGTACTCTCTGACTCAACCACTTTAAAGAATCATACTGTTTTTGTAAATCTTGAAATTTCGATTCTTTTTCAACACAATCAACACATTTTGTAGAACACAGTTGTCTATAAACATCATTATCCTTTTCAAGACCTTGACATTTCTGTGTTAAATTTTCAACTTTTAGTTTCAAAATTTCTTCTTTTTCAATCATTTCTATACATTTCATTTTGAAAACATTTTCAAGTTTGCTTGTTTCAATATCTTTTGTTTTTATGATGTCATCTTTTTCAGTACAGGCTTTGCACATTTCTATGCAATTCATGCACTTGTTTTCTTTTTCATCAACCATTTCAACTTTAGATAGATCAGAAGATTTTCTAACCTCAGTCTCATTCAGCACCGGTTCTTCTGATTCAACTTTCTGATCGTTCTCCTTTTCTTCTTTCTGAGCTTCTGCATTCTTCTGTTCTTCTTCAGCTTTCTGTTCCTCTCCAGCAAGCTTTGCAACAGTCTTCACTTCTTCAATAATCTTCTTCAGTTCTTCTTCTTTTCTCTTCTTCATCTCTACCACCTTCGGTAAACTTGCTTCAAAAACTTCTCTTAACTTGATCATCAAATTTGGCAAATAGCTTTTATCAGAAAGCCTTCTTGTGTTGAACGTGCCCTCACTTGGAAACACATTGGTTACAGCATCAAAATCCACTTTTGATGGATCAACTACTGGATTACCCTGTGGATCCATGTAACACTCTAGTTCTTCATTCCATCTCTTGGCTCTCTGGGCTTCTTTGAATGGTTCATTCAATTTGCCAATCTCCCATCTTGCACTGTCTCTTCTCCACCATCTATCATGATCATCATTTGCAACAAATGCATAACCAACTGCATCTTCTTCAGGTAGAACCTCTTGACTCCAGTCATACCCTTCATCATCATATATAACTGCAAGAGCCCTTGATTTTTCTTCTGGTTGCTTTAATCTTGGTGGCTCAGACTTGTTCTGATGATAAATCGCCTTTCTGTAGTAATCTTCATTGAAAGGATTTTCAGAATCGTCAGCAGCATACGCATTTCTGCACTCGCGCTTAAAGTGACCTCTTTGTTTGCATTTGAAGCATGTCACCTTGGATTTATCAAATCCCAATTTGGTAGATGGTCCACCAATTGACTTTCTCCCCGTGATCTCCATGAACCGCTGTGCTCGACGAACCGCACTGGCCATGCACCATCTGATATCCATTAGTTCCATCTCCTCGGGGTCTAATTGATCATAATCTTCTTTCGTCAAGTTGGTGTTGCCAATCTTCCCTGCAACGAGGCTTTCATACGATTCAAGTACAGATGCCAAGAAAACCATCTGTTGTTTTGCCGACTCTTCGCTGAAATTCTGCCCATTCTTCAGATCCACTGCAATGTTACACTGAAACAAATTCTTTGAAGCAGATTGGTTTGAAGTATTTGAAGAAGATTCACTGTGAAAACCACTATGAAGACTTTCATTGTTCACTGAACTTGAACTTTCTGCAGAAAATGCTGTTCTTGGAGACCCAGCCTGCGGTACTCTGTAGTAAAGCTCTACATTCTGCTGATAAGCTGGATTGTTGACTTTAGATCTCTTTATCTCCAGCTCATGACTTTCAAGCTTTTCAATCAGCATATCCAATTTCAAATCTTCAGACTTGATTGTATTTTTCAACATTAGAGCAAAGTATTTCCACTCTTGATCATCTGGCAATGAATCAAACAGTTTATCCACCAGCTCCTCTTCAGAAGGTAAGATTTGATGTCTGATCAGCTCCACTTTCAGATGTCCGAATCTCTCAATCATTTTACAAATCGACTCATTTTTCATACAATTGAATAAATCGAACTCTTTACGCAACAATTTCTTTTTGTTTTTAACAATTTCATTACTTCCTACACATTTTCTCTCTAACGCTTCCCACAAACTCTTTGAAGTCTTTTCTTGTTCGAGCAATGAAATAATATCCTCTCTTACTGACTGTTTGATCAATGTTATCATTCTATGTTCAGCTACAACATTTTTTATATCTTTTTCTGAAAAATCTTTTGCATCTATTAACTCTCCTCCCTCTTTTACTGGTGCAACATATTCATCTGTCAGTTTTAACCAGCTTTCAGTAGCAAAAGCTTTTACCCAACCCTCAAATCTATTTTTCCACCAGTGATAATCTTCCACTTTCATTAGCTTTGGTGGCTTTTGTTGGCTCCCGTACATGTTCTCAAACTTCAAATTCTCTGAAATCTCTTTTGAATATTCTTTCATCTCAGATCTTCTATCTGACGATTCGGAAGTGAACGCGTACATATCGCTAAACGGGTTTATGAAATTATCATCCATCGTGAACGTACCTGAAAAAAATCAATCAAACACTTAGAAATTTTCAAAGTTTTGAAACTTCAGCAACTTCAAGCGAAATTCTTGAAGTATATACAGCCTCAAGCGAAAACAGCTCAATATGACTAGTTCAAGCGAAATCTGTCAATAAAACTGATTCAAGCGAAATCCTCTATTTCGCTTCAACAATACAAGATTCAATCCAATCAGTTTCAAGCGATACCAACTATTTCGCTTCAACTTATCAGAACCTTCAAGCGAAATCCTACAAGATCTATTTCGCTTCAACTAATCAGATCTTCAAGCGAAATCTGAAAGAACAGTTTCGCTTCAACTGTTCAAGCGAAAACCACTATTTCGCTTCAGGAAGTCTCAAGCGACATTATCTGATTTCAAGTCAAATTGTCTGTATTCAAGCGAAATCAACCTGTTATCTTCGAATACTTTTCAAGCGAAACCCTGTTTTAGTCCATTTTTTATCAGAAATAGTCCGAAAATTAATCTGATTCTTTCAATGATTGTTCTATGCACAATTCCGATCACAATGATATGAATAACGTTCAATTTCGTCCACAAAAATACCGTAGATCTGATATCAAAAGTTCTGTACGAGAAACAGATCGTATTTCGTAAAAATTATCGATTTTTACTATGAATTATGATCTAATACTTTCTAGGGTTTATTAATTGACCGATTCACATGTAATACTCAAAAATCAGACGTTTTCAACCGAAGGAACTCATTTAGATCAGAAAAAAATGAAAAAGAAAGAGTAGAAAGTAGATAATCTGGTAATATCAAGCTGTTATGGTATGAACTCCTCGTCCTGAGCTCTGATACCACTTGTTGGATCGTTGTTTGACCCGATTGAGTCGTTCAGAAGAGTTTTACATCCAGTTTAAAGGCGGAATCAGTAAACCGGACACGAATACAGCTTGTAATCTTTAATCTGTTGCTTGTATTGATAATAACAATGTTTACAACCTGAACAGAAATTGGCAGCACTTTGTTACAGTTCTGGAAGTCGCGTACCAAGTGAAATGACAACAACCCTATATATAGGCATGTAGATTTCGCTTGAACTGGCCTGAAGCGAAATCAAGTCATGTTGATTTCGCTTGAACTGATTTCAAGCGAAATCTTCATGTTAAACATGTCTAAACCCTAATTAAAACCCTGTTGTGTGTACATTCACCCTATCTAGACACAAGACTTGATTATGACGTAATCAACAGACATATAGTGCACCAACAGGAATGTTTAATTCAATTGCCAACGCTGACAGCACCACGAGAAAAAGAACCATTGATCTTGTTTCTATCCGCTGCAGAAGTAGCGGTTGGTGCAGTATTAATGGTGGAGCGAGAAAACATTCAGACTCCAATTTATTATATAAGCAAGATGCTCACTGGCCCGGAGACGCGCTACTCGATGATAGAGAAACTGGTCCTCGCTCTGGTACATGCATCACGGCGCTTACGCCGGTATTTCTCTAGTCATGTCATCACAGTTCTCACCAATTACCACTTGGGGCAAATTCTATCCAAACCCGATGTTGTGGGGAGATTAGCTAAGTGGGCTATTGAGCTGGGAGGATATAATATCCTATATAGACCGCCACCAGCAATCAAATGGCAAGTTTTAGCAGACTTCGCCACAGAAGTTCCCATAGACAAAGTGCAAGAATGTGAAGCAATTCAAAACCTTGTTCCAGTTTTCAACGATAGGGTCTGGACTCTGCACACAGATGGAGCTTCTAACAAAGACGGGGCAGGCGCGGGTCTCCGATTGGTCAGCCCAGATGATCACGAACTTACATATGCGATACACCTGGATTTCTGGAGCATGAACAACGAAGCAGAGTACGAATCGTTTCTAGCAGGCCTTCGTTTAGCGCTTAAAATGGGAGTGAAAAACCTCGAAGCTAACGTTGATTCAAAAGTGGTGGCTGAGCAAGTTAATGGGCATTACGACGCAAAAGGTGAAGGTATGGCGCTATATCTGGAACAAGCGCGGATGTTAATCAGCCAATTCCAAACGTTCAAAGTCAATCATATAAACAAAAGCGAAAACAAGCACACGGATGCACTAAGCAAATTAGCTGCCACCAGCTTTAGGCACCTAGCAAAAGAGGTGCGCATTGAGGTATTGTCCAATCCTTCTGTCCCTCTCAAACAAGTAAACATCATAGAGATCGGCAACCCATTCTGGATGTCCCCGATCATCATGTACCTGCAACATGGCAAACTTCCGGAAGGAAAGGCAGAAGCTAGGAAAATCCAGAACAAGGCAATAAACTATGAGATGGCGGACGGGATCTTGTACCGAAAGTCATTCATGGGACCACTCCTGCGCTGTGTTGATAAAACAGATGCACATTACTTAGTCAGGGAAATCCATGAAGGCTTATGTGGGATACACGCTGGTCCGCGCATGGTAGTAGCAAAGATCATGAGCGCAGGCTACTATTAGCCAGGGATGCATGTGGATGTGGTAGAGTTATTACGAAAATGCGCAGCTTGTCAGCGTCACGCGCCAAAAACCCTCCGCCCAAAGAATCCACTCGTACCGATCACCTCCGCCTGGCCCTTCCAGCAATGGGGCATTGATCTTGTTGGACCATTCCCTGACGCGCCTGGCGCAGTAAAGTTCATTATCGTAGCAGTAGACTATTTCACAAAGTGGGTTGAAGCCAAGGCATTAGCTTCAACCACAGCAATGGTAATCCGCAAATTTATATGGGAGCATATTATTTGCAGATTCAGATTACCATTGCGCATCATCTCCGACAACGGAACCAATTTCGCCTCGGAAGATCTTCAGAAGTGGTTCAAAGAAATGAAGATCAAACACAATTTTGCCTCTGTGGCGCACCCACAAGCAAATGGCCAAGTCGAGAGTGTCAACAAACAAATAGTTGATGGCATAAAAGCGAGGCTTGGGACAGCGCGCAGAGGATGGGTCGATGAGCTCCCCAGCATCTTATGGGCTCATCGTACCATGCCAAAGACTAGCACGGGAGAAACCCCATTCAGTCTTGTCTATGGATCGGAGGCGGTAATCCCAGCCGAAATTGGCCTTCCATCACCGCGCATGCTCGCCATGGAAAAGCAAAACAATGAACAGGAACGAAGAATGGATTTAGACCTTCTCGAAGAAAGGCGCGAGAACGCCGCCATCGCTGAAGTAAGATACAAGTCTAAACTTGAAAAGTACGACAACGCGCGCGTACGCGTGTGTACTTTCGTTCCAGGAGACTTTGTCTTACGCGACAATGAAGCCTCTAATGCGGAAAAGCCGGGCAAGTTAGCGCCAAAATGGGAAGGGCCTTACATTATCAACGAGGTCCTAGGCAAAGGGGCATACACCCTAAAAAGAATCGACGGAACACCCGTCCCTCGTACCTTGAACGCGCAACAGCTGCGCAGGTGTTATATATAGCTGCGCTATTCAAACAACTCAGATTTATACAGGCAATGTGTTTTTCCATTTTACTTCGTATTGTTGGTCCTACGCCTAAATAATACAAAACGTTATCCTTATTGTTTGTTACAAATTGCATATAATTCTTTTAGTTTACGCGAAAACAATATGGTAAACATTGTACGCCTCATAAACAGTCTAAAATAAGCACAACCTCGCGCGCATTATAGACCAACGTTCACACATGAGCACAATACCATTCTCATTCGCTCTACCTACACAAAGCAATTAAGCATATGCAACATATTGTAATCCAAACATAAACTGGTAAACCACCAAGGCATACATGCACGACAGTGCATCAAAAAATATATCATTAGTGCAGCAAAAGCACTTTAAACAACCATTTACAAAGAACACGACAGTGTTTCTTCCAAAACACCAGTAGCAAAACAAACATACCTACAACATCAAAAGAAGTATATACCATTCCCCTAAATTTAACCTAATGACGAAGATCAGCAGCAAGCTCATCGTCAGCAGGAACCGGTATCTGACCAGAACGACGTCTGTTCCGGCGATGGTACACCAGCAGGCATCCACCTTTCCGGATAGTCGGGAAACGTGCCATCAAATCATCGGCAGATAATGCATCAACCCTTTCATCAGCAGCGTCTTTTGGCCGGAGAGCTTCAAAACCAAAACCCACAGCTGTGGAAGAAACGGAATTGGAAGGTCCTTCGTTTCCGGTAACCACCAGTGGTGGTGAATCAGCAAGAAGAAAGAGGCCTTCGGCGGCCTCATAGATCCTCAAAATCTCCAACAATTGTCGGGAATGAAAAGATTGCCTAGTCTTCATGTTTCCAAATCAAGCAAAAAAGTTCAAAACCATCAAAGGTTTATATAGAAGTGCCGACTTCGGGAAAGGAGAAAGGTTACAATCATGATCAACTGTCAAATCATCTCCTCCAAACGGCGCCACAGGAAAAAATGTCATATCTCAATAAATGAAGTCTGACAAACGTCGATACATATCCCAAGGCAAGAAGAAAAAAAAAGTATCGCGTACATTCATTTTTATTAGAAGTGACGTAATAAAACGTCAGATCATGATTAAAGAAGGTCAGACCAACAGAGGAAAATTCACAAATTCCCTCAAAGATCATAATGAGCAAGAAAATCTCCTCTCTAAAAAGATTCTTCAGCTTCGTCTCAAAAACTCTACAGTAAAAAGCACCTCCCTTACAAGTCCAGTGCTCCACTTATTTGCATAAGTACAACACTAGACTAGGGGGACTTGAAGGGGTAAGGTCCCAAAAACCTCGCTTCGAGTACTTAAGGCCTCATTATAACCTCATCCTTTAAAACTCTTTAGACCTTGCGTAACCGCGCACTGGTCCTACAAAGAGTTTGAAAGAAAGGCAGAAGACAACACCTGCGCGCTAAAGGGAAATACATAAACCCTCGCGCCTTTCCCCGTAACAAACAAGGATGAAAATCCTAGTTTAAATACTTCCGCCTAAATGATACCCAGACTTGGATATTATTTACTAAGCCGATTCCACACAATAAGGAGTCACACCGGATTATGGCAATAATCTTCTAAAAGACTCAATCATGCACCACCAGACGGTTATAACCGTCTGGGACACGTGTCATCACCTCAGGCCATCCTGAAATCACGATGATGGCATGGAATTGGAGAGAAACCTCCACTTGCCCACTTTCCATGTGGCAACACCCCAGCTGTTGATCAAGATCACGATCCGTGTGATCTCACGATCCGATCAAGAGAATTAACGGAGGAAAAATAACCGCTTACGGAATTAGCATCTTCCGTTAATATTTCAACAACGAGTTTTCCCGCCCAAACTCCCGGCTATAAATATGAGAGTAATTCAGGTATGAACCTCAAGTTACACTTACTTCGTCAATACTTCTTCTTCTTCTTCATAAACACATACTTATTCTCACGCCGGAGTCGGGTTACGGAGAGAACCTCCCTTCTCCCCATAGCGAGGCTAACGGTGTTCTGTTTTGCAGTATTCACCGGAGAAGAAGACTTGTCCCTTCGAATCAAACGAGAGAGAACCACCCTTTTATGCAGAACCTAACCCCTGTATAATTTGATTCCGGTCATTTATCCAGTGTTTCTTCAGGTATGAAGTGTATAACTCCAACTTAGAGAACTTTGATCAGATCATGGTGAAATGAAATGAAAATGGGTGGGGTATTTATAGGAAAACAAGAACCGTTAGGATCGTTTATCAGGAAACATGCTTCGATCTGAGCCGTACACATGCACCCATGGTTTTGGAATACCATGGGCACCTTAGAATAGCCCATAGATTGTTCAAAAACCATGTGCAAATGACAAAACCCAGCTGCTGATTGAATCAGCTTGTTTTTGCTGATCTGGGGGTTCTACGCACCCCGTGTAAAATCCTTACAAGGCTTACGTGCCCCGCCTGAAGGAAGTTTGGCAGAAATGTCAACTTTGGTCCCTGCAATGCAAGAACTTGGTTTTTGACGCATTTTTGGCACGTTTTAGCCCCGTTAACCTCATTTCAAGGCTCTAAAATGAAGTTGAAGTATAGGGAACTTAAAATATGCTCAAAAATATCTCGGATATCGGTTCATTTGGTCGTACGGTTGCGTTGTTCGGTTAGTTACGACGGAAGTCGTAACGAACGGAAAAACGATCCAAATTAAGCGACGAATGGAATTTTATCATGCCAATCACTAAAATAAAATATTTTAATGATTACATAAATTTTTGGATGTCCGGATATATTCAGAACGTAAGATATGCGCTAAAATGTAAACTTATGTACTTTTTGACGCTTTTAGTCCCTATTGATCAATAAAGTTTATTTTAGCGCATTAAACACCTCAAAGCCTATTTCTAGGCTATGTAAAGGATATTTAGGGCATGTTTAACTTATGATCAAGTTCCAGAATGTGCGATACTATGTGAATCAGTAGACTTTCGCAGTTTGACGCAAATAGTCCCTGAGTGTGAATAAACTTGTTTTTGACACACCAAAGCTTTCAAAACTTATTTCTAAGTTATATAAAAGTTATTTAAGGTATGTTAAGCCAATGTCACTGTTCCGGAGTGTTTTCCGCATTAAACTGATTACATTTACGTATCAGCTCGCGTTTAACTTTCCAGAAAGCGATTTAAAGCTTGAAAATGAACTAGAATCAAAATGTGAAATTGTAAAACTAAAATAAACAAATTTTTGAGACCAAAACACATTGTTTCTTTGATAAAAGACAGTGTCCTACATTGTGTGTGTTTACGGAGCACAAGTGTCACAGTCTCCCCTACTTCAGGAAATTTCGTCCCGAAATTTATTCGAAGGAGACCGTAGAATGGAATTGAAACAACTAATGGATAAGCATATTGCTAGATCCCAAAGATGCGGAGCATCATTTGGAAGGGAATTCAAAATGTGATTTGGGTTATTCAAAGTATCTCAAGGTATCCAACCCTTTGAAACTTATGATAGTCGACTAGTGTTTCAAATTATTTAAGTATGGCACTATGTTATACTATGCTCCTAGTGTAATTCCTAGCAAACAAAGGGGTGTACATTCAAGCCCTTCACGTACACGGTTTCTAACGTCCCACGAGGTACATCCAATGCACCATGAGCATCTCATGCATTGGAGACGGGTCAACATACCTATGGCATCAAGATCGTCACCTTTAACACCATACTATACTCCCGGTCGGCTCGATTTGAGTTAATGAATGTACTTACTGTCGTCCATCGGGAATAACCACTCAAAATAACACTAAAACACATAATCACATAATGGTCCAAGATAACATAAAATCACTAAATGATCTCAGCAACGTTCTGAAGAATAACACGATAAGAACACTTATATATAGGAAGTACCATCGGCGTATCCACCGTGTTCTTATCGCATCATACTCCTCCCGTTACCTTAATCACTCTAGATTTTATGCCACCATACTTAACAAGGCTTACTATGGTTCTCATGCGTCGAAACTCATAATTAAGTGTGCACCCATAATTACTTGTTTCGTCACATAGTCCACATAGCTCCTCTTGTTAAGCAAGGGTAAACAAATAATAAGGTCGAACTATCGTCTAAATCAAATAAACATTGTCATAACATAACATCTGTCAAATCGAATTACATTTCATACTAGCAATAATAGCACTACTTATTCTGCATACAACAAATTGGGTAGTAGGTATTTTATTCTAGTACGAATATTTATATATGTTTTATACTTAACCAAACAGATAGAATGCAACATATATAAATCATGCATTGTCATCATAATAGAAGCATATCGAGGAAAATATTTTTAAATCATGCGCTATGTATGCTAAGTTAACACACTAGTCAAAATACATTTGAAAATTAAAGTACTAAGTACATTAAATTAACATACGAAGTAAATTGTATTTATAATCATGTACTATACATATTAGATAAACAAATCATGCATGTAATGTTATGATCATAAAATTGTATTAACTTATTCATAGTATTCGTATCGATCGTGTCACCACGTTCGTACGAAGGCACCGGAGTGCAATTTATATTATGCTAATATTATAAGATTTAGTTCCTAAAGAACGGAATCCTCAAAATCGGCATGAATTTTGAAATCACACATAGTGCAATTAGAATTTGAAATTGAAAATTGAATAACAAAGATAAAGATTAACTTCTTCAAATTTATATTGTCATTACAAACATATGTACATTGTTCTTGAAAATAAACAGGAAATTTAGAGGTTCAAATGATCATAAGCGCTTGATCATTAGCTTGAGTCTCGTTGATGTTGAACACTCGTCCATTAGCATTGGCAAGCTTGGGGCAGTTTCTCTTGAAATGATTTAAGTCACCACAATTGAAACATGCTCTAGGGCGAGTTTTGAGTAGGGGCTGCTCGGTTCTAGATACGACAGGTCACAGCTAGATGTCCAAATAATCCACAAATTGTACACTGGCGACAAGGAGAATTTGTTGCATGATGATAATTGCAATGGTTGCACCGAGGTTGCTTTCCATGATAAACTCCTTTAAAGGGTACTGAATTTAGTGGAACAGGTGTAGGAATTGCAAAACTCTTTGAAGTCTTACGCTTCCTAGAATTTTTAGAAGATTCGGTCTTTGTTCTTTTAGAATTCTCATTAAAAGTTTTGGCGTTTCGTTTCTTGTACTTAGAAAATTTAGCATTATCTTTGATTTAGTCAAATCTTGTTTATAAGTCTCGTTTTTGCATTTAGATTATACAGTGTTGTGGATTTTGTTTTGAAATAAGAATTGTTTGAAAATAAACTTTTGTAATATTTTTGGATGAGAGAATACAAAACGGGTTAATGGTTTGTATCATAAATTCTTTACCTGTTAAAAATTTATTACTTTTAAGACAAAATGTTTTTAAATTAAAATTTTAAAATAAAGAAACTTTGTGTTGAAATTTTGAAAATTCTCATCCAAATGGTAAAAGTTTGAAATTTTAAAAGACAAAGGTAGTATTTTGAAAATAAAAATAGGATTTCGTGGAGTCGTGAAATGAAATGAGATTCATTTCAACTGTATTTAATCAAACATATCACCGAAGGTAATATGATGAAATGGTATTGGGAAAGGAAGGATGCCTCGATTGTTATGAAAAGCAAACACATTACCAAGGGTAACATGAATGAGTAGGGTTACAAAGGTCGTTTAAAAAAAATCATTCGATAGGTTCAAGATGGATAGGTTTTTATAATGCTTCACGAAGACATGCTTTAGCCTATAAGTGGACACTCACCCTAAGAGTTCCCAGGTAAGAGTGACTGGTCCGAAAATGCGGATTTGTACGAACAGCCTAGCCTTAGACAGAAAACTCGGGGTACAGGAATCCACCCTTCCAGATTGCATGTGTTCACATTATTAAAACCTAAGATTTTGATGAAAAACGTTTGAGAAAAACATTTAAGAAATCTTTTGATACAAATTGTTTGAGATAAAACATGTTGTAAAATATTTTGACAAAAACGTTTAAGAAAAACATTTTGAAAGATATTTTAATGAAAACATTTTGAGAAAAACATTTTGAGGAATACCCCAAGGCATAAAGCCTAAGGTTTAAGATAAATCATCTAAGGTTAGATGATTCATATATCATAGAGTAGTTATGGCATGAATAAGGATGAGGATTAGGAAAGAAGTCCTAAGTCTACTCATGTTTGGGTCCTAGGAAGGTTATAGACTAGGTTTAAGGCATGCTAATAACCTAATTCCCTATAACCAGTGCTCTGATACCAATCTGTAACACCCCAATTGCATAATACAACAATATGCGACGGAAATATCGGGGAGTCACGTTACAAATTGCTCATAACTACTGGTACTATATTGTTTCAATATCATTAACATTGTTTTACAAACAAATAATACATATAATTGTTCTTTTGTTTTAGAAGTCTAAGGCCCGAATGCAGTCCTATGCGTTGCATGCTTGAAATAGTCGAAAAACCTTAAACATATGCGAAAACAGTCAGCATAAAAATGTCGGCGAATACATAGGTTTTATTAGCCAAATAAATGGCAAAACATTTGGTATTACATTACAAAATCTTAATTGTGAAAACTTGTGACAAAATGGGTTTGTATATGGCAATATGATTATTACTAAGTCATTTTATGCCTTATATTGTAATCTCGATTAAACCATTGTAAAAACTTATTAATATGTTATTAGAAATCCAATCGAGGATTAATAATAACTGTTTTGAAATAAATCAAAACTTATATAAGTATTATATAAATCAAATCAATGAGTCATGATAATACTTCAGATATCTTTCTAAGAATCTAACATATAAAAAATATGGGAGATTCTACAAAGATTTTGATAATCAAACATTGAAACAATTGTACACAAAATCCTAAAGTGATCCAGATAACGCTACAAGAATAATAAAATAAGAACACTTATATATAGGAAGTACCAGCGGCGTATCCACCATGTTCTTATTTTATTATACCCATTTCGTTATCTAAATCACAACTACCACATAACACATAAATCGTCAACTTGTACCAACTCGTAAACACGCATTAAAGCACACAATGAATCCAATCAAGGACTCCAATATCAGTACTTTAAACATCCTACAAGAATCAACCTATGAAGATAGATAGATAGATAGATAGATAGATAGATAGATAGATAGATAGATAGATAGATAGATAGATAGATAGATAGATAGATAGATAGATAGATAGATAGATAGATAGATAGATAGATAGATAGATAGATAGATAGATAGATAGATAGATAGATAGATAGATAGATAGATAGATAGATAGATAGATAGATAGATAGATAGATAGATAGATAGATAGATAGATAGATAGATAGATAGATAGATGCTATAAGGATCCGGGTTCTATCACATTGTCTAATCTAACATGCATTAAAATACATAATGAATCCAATCAAGGACTCCAATATCAGTACTTTAAACATCCTACAAGAATCAACCTATGAAGATAGATGGATGCTATAAGGATTCGGGTTCTATCACATTGTCTAATCTAACATGCATTAAAGTACATAATGAATTCAGATATGGACTCCAATATTAGTACTCTAAACATCCCATATAAGTCTAACTATGAAGATAGATAGATACTACAGGGATCCTAGGTTCTTGACATATTGAATTATTGAATCAAAACAATCCTAAATCCTAATGGTGATTCGGGACAACGCCACAAAAGGTAATACAATAAGCACACTTATATATAGGTAGTACCAGCGGCGTATCCACCATGTGCTTATTGTATTATCTAGTTTCGTTATCTAAATCACCAACAATCTACATAAAAACCAACCATCGAGTTGTAAAGTACTGCTTAAAGATCTCACTATGAAGATAGGAAGATCTAAGAATGTACTTCAAATATCCTACATGAATCTAACTATGAAGATAGGTAGATCACTTAAGGATAAAACACTACATTTGCATAATCGGAATAATACACATAAAAGCACTTAGTGAACACATATATGCCATACATTTTGAAAACAGATCGATTACACATATGAATCACCCCAAAACATTTGAAAACAGTAAAATAGGGGAACTATGTACTCGCCTGGGGTTGCGTATAGTCCCGGTTCAAAAGGTATACCAAATCTCAAAAGACCAAGAGTTCAAGTGTTGAAGCGGTTCCTAGGGTAACAGACACTATGTTATGGAATCGACACCTAAATCGGAAGATCGGGTAGAATGAGGTCTTGTAAACCAAATGAGTGTTGGAACTCATGTGATATGGTTTAACAAAGCCTACATTCTAAATCGAAATCCTATCCTAAGTGCTTACGACCCATTATGACTCATTAAGGTAGCTTACGCCACTTTAACGCGTCGTTCGCGCGAATGCGCTTTCGAGACGCCTAACTAGTCCTATGACAAGTATTATATGCCTTAACATATCTAATTAAGTTATATAATCAGTTTAGATGTCAAAACATATGTTACATATGCTTAAAATGAAATTATGTGCAAAAAGGGTATTTTGGTCATTTTATCATATGACTAACTAAACAAAGTGACCATAAGGTATAACCTCAGAAGGTTATTCCCTATACAACTAAGGTCATCCTCTTCCTCCTCTCATGTGCTCCTCTATTAAACCATCCTCTCTTTTTAGGAAGGAATGGTTCCTCAGACTGTGCCTTAAAGATAAATATTCCTTCCTCAGTATCAGCTGAGTATCCTGAGGGATTTGGCTGAGATGAGGTTCCTTCATCCTTTGGGGAACTAGCTAATTGACGATAAGCGTCGGATGTACCTTGCTCACTCATACTGTAAACTAACAAATTGTCAAATAACACAAAACAATAATACACATATTTACACATAATCACATAAGTTATTTCCTAACACAATTTATCTAAAATTTAGATATCAGCGGAACACTTCATTGGCTTAAACTAGTGGCTGTAGCTCTGATACCACCTCCTATCGCAGCCCCCGACCCCACCCCGGGAGCGGGAGCCGCGGGCCAGTCAGATGGTATCGGTGTTTATTGATTTGGCAGTGGAATACATCAGGACCGTAATTAGGAAATATTTTTATCAGAGTTAAACACCAAACTTTTATAATAATAAATGTGATAAAACCCAAGTTTCATTTGACAATACATTTGTAGGGATAAACCCTAATTATTAACATAAACTCCTTTTCTTATTTGGTAACTTTTATAGCCACAAATTTAAGCCTTCAGTGCTCTCCAGCTGGCTTCTATTGGCTACACATTAAGTTACCTGAAACGCGTCTTAAAAAGGTTTTATCAGTAAGAAATACTGGCGAGTGCATCCCAGTTTAATCAAAACATCTTTTATAATTTCACAGTATTGAGAGCGATTACAATGTTTATATCTACACAGTTACTCATTCAGTACTGTTAATCCTGACTTGTGGGTCATGCTACTCATTGGCTAACTCTTTGTCCAATAGTAACGGATTCCAAATAATGTATAAAAAACTCCAACATACCGGTAGTAATTGTAGAATACATAGACTCAATCACTGTTAATTATAATTGAAAATATTTGAGGTTTTCACAAAAAGATTTACAAAAATAGATGTACTCACATTGTTAACTTAGGTGATACTATTGTAGCTTCCTGGTGATTCTCCTGGTTATTATCTATTAAAAATTAAACAATGCACACGTGTTAGTAAGATAACCCAAATCACATTAACCGTACAACTCGAGACAGGACTCCAATGACTGAGTCAGGCAGAGCCTTGACATGCATTACGGAGTCCTAGATCAATCGGGTGTAACACGAGACAGAACTCCAATGACTGAGTCAGGCAGAGCCTTGACATGCGTTACGGAGTCCTAAATCAATCGGGTAGGGTAACTGATATGTGATCAGGAGTTACAACAAGTCAGAGCTTCGCTTTTTAGGGGTATAATTCCCGAGTAGAGTTAATTGCCAAAATTGTCCCTGAGGTTTGGGCACGTTTGCCATTTTCGTCCAAAATGACATTTTTGTACCAAATTGCCCCCAACGTTTGTAATTTTTTGCCATTTTCATCCAAATCACTAACTTAGTTTATTTTTTCTGTTAAGTTGAGGAAATTTGGATGAAACTGACAAATATAAAACCACTGGCAGGGGCGGACCTAGAGTGATAAAAGGGGTAACCTCCGTTGCCCCTTGACGCTCCGGTGACGCTCCGACGGTAGTGTAAATTTTGGAAAAATTTGACGTTTTTTCAATTTCGTTGCCCCATTTTATTGAAACGTTACCCCTATGCGAATCTTCTAGATCCGCACTGGGACGATTTTGGCAATTTACTCAAACCCTTTTTAATTTCTTTTATTTAATTATTTTTGTTACATATATAATAAAAAAGAATATACATAGAGTTTTTAGAAAAAAAAAATTAATAGTTTTGTCAAATAATTTTTATAAATTTTCATCCAAATCACTAACTTAGTTTATTTTTTATTTTTTTTTGTTAAGGTGAAGGATATTTTAAATTTTATAAATTAAGACAGAAATTAATTTACAGCTTCTTTATATAAATCAGTTTTATAAAGAGAAAACGTCATTAGTGTGCAACACATAACAATCGATTACAACTTTTAGTATTTATCAGTTGTAGAGATAGAAAAAGATTATAAAACGTTACATATTTTTTAAATGTGTTGAGCACCTAGGAAACATGTTGGTAGAAATAAATATTTATTTAATTAAGATTATGAGGGTAACTAACTAATATTTATTCTGAGTGGCTTGAGTAAAGAAACTTTTGGTTCATAGCATTATAATTACAATTTGGTGGGTAATTTTAAGGTCTGATAATGATACGTTGTTTGATGGGGGGCACTGGCTTCTGTTTTTCCTTAGGAGCGAATTTAAAAGAGTAGAAGATGAATTGCAAACTTGGTACATATGATAAGATTTTTTTATTTGACCTTTTTCAATAAGGTCAGCAGCATTTTAGTTTTATAAAATTTAGATGTTTAAGTAGATTTTATTTTTATAAAACTAATCTATATAAAAAATTAGAAATTAATTTTTGTCTTAGTTTATAAACATCCTTCGCCCTAATAGAAAAATTAACTTAGTTAGTGGTTTGATGAAAATTTATAAAAATTATGTGACAAAGCTATTATTTTTTTTCATATAAAAATTGCACGTATATTCTTTTTTAGTATATATGTAACAAAATTAATTAAATAAAATAAATTTAAAAGAGTTTGAGTAAATTGCCAAAATCGTCCCTGTGGTTTTATATTTGTCATTTTCATCTAAATATCCTCAACTTAACAGAAAAAATAAACTAACTTAGTGGTTTGGATGAAAATGATAAAAAGTTTCAAACGTTGGGGGCAATTTGATAAAAAACTGTCATTTTGGACGAAAATGGCAAACCTGCCCAAACCTCAGGAACGATTTTGACAATTAACTCTTCCCGAGTAAAATAACACTATGTCTTTGAGAGAGAAAGAAAGAAATGAATGTCGAACAATTGAAGCTGAACGTCCAATTTATAGCCTGATTAGGGGCGGCTCGCGCCCCGCGACATACTTCTGTTTATCCCTCGTGGCCCGCGAGGGACTAGGCTAGGTCCTAGGGTTAGTTAGTCATCGAGTATAGGCTTGACGGGTGTCCAACACATGGCGGACTTGTGTGTCCGACAAGTCACAAGGTCTCGCTCCCCGCGACAGACCTGTGAGACCGGGTCGCGGCCAGCGACGGCACCATATATTTGTTTTTGTTTGATTTTTATAAATATTAAGGTGTTTTAGGCTCATTTCTCGTATACAGGGTATAATAGGAACGTTTAGGGTTATGTTAAGGGGGCTTAAGATGGGTTGTTATAGCGGCCACAACGACGAACGATTTGTCACTATGGGAATGATGGCTATGGGAAATGCCAACCGCATCCAAGGTCGCGGCCGATTTATAACCATAGAAACGGTGACTATGGGAAATATAACCCATCACCAACTAAGTCAGCGGTTCAAATCGAAATCCTTGCTTTTATAGCACACAAGGTGGTGGACCACAAGTTTGTTTTAAAACACTTAAGTTTGTTTTAATCAAAATGGTTTTTCTGGAAAATTAGTTTTGTTGATTTTACCACTTTTAGGTTAGGGGTTTCATCACATTGTTTTTTTCAACCAATTTATGAAAGTTAAATCAAGTTCAACTTAATGACCTTGATTAACCACTTGTAGGTTCATCTTTACCAGATGTAACAAGACATATGACAATTTTAAGAACAAACCAAACTGAAATACCATTTGTAGAAAAATGCCGATTCCTACTCCACGCTTACCAACCTGGGAGTTCTGGCAAGTCCACAACCTGTAGAATTTAACAATTTTTTTTAAATGTTTCACAAAAACAATTTTTCAAGAATGATGCCGATTCATGCTCCACGATTACCCACTTGGAAGTTCCGGCAAGTCAGAATTTTTAAGTAAAGAACACAGACACCCAAGCCTGACCAGCTTTAGGTGTAACCTTCTTAACATCACCTGGGATTTGAACATTTCTTTTTTCTTCATAAAATTCTTTCACCCCTTTTGCCTTCCCATTGACCATTTTCCCAAAAATGTGTTTTACTTTCCCATTGAACGCTTTCTCGACATCAAATTCTTTCTTCTCAGAATAGAATTGATTCGAGATTTCAACTTTGCCAACTTTTTGTTTAAAATTTTCAGTCCTCAATGGTGGAAAATTCTCATCATCCATTAGAGAAACTGATTTCTCATCTTTTACCTCAACTTGTGGCTCCTCTGATTTTGTGGAATCAGATTCATCACCAGATTTCACATCTGATTTTTTAACAACCCACATTTGGTTGTCAAGATTAACTCTTCTTTTGTAAAATCTTTTCTTCGAACATTCACCAACTTCGTATGTTGAATTTTTAAAAACTTTGAATTTTTCAATTGGTGGTTAATTTTTCTCAACAATCTTTCCTTTAAGTTTAGAAATAACTTCATGTTTGATGTTGGTTGCTTTAGGACAGTTCCCAGCAATATGACCAACTTCTTGACACCTGTAACAGGTTCTTGTTTCCTTTCTTGGATATAATCCATTCTTCATTTCTTCTTGCTTCTTAGCAAGAAATTCTCTGTTTGTTTGCTTCCAGAATGAGTACTTTTCTTCTTCCTGCGAACTTGCTCCTGAAACAAATACAGTTTTTGGTTTATAAGTTTTCTCATTTTTATGATTTTTCGGTGGAATAAAACCCAATCCCTTCTTTTTGTAATTACCGTTATGGTTTGGTTTCTTTTGATAACCTGAACCAGAACTGTAACCCATTTTCTTGTTTAATCTTTGTTTAACTCTTGAGGTGTAAGGTTTAGGTTTTTCAGCAAGATTTATATCTTTTATTTCAGAAATATTAATTTCTGTTAATTTAAAAACCTTTTTTATCATTTCTGGTTTAACACCTCTTATTGTAAATTCCTCATCAGAATATAATTTGTCTGAATCATTCAAAGTATATGCCACTTTGATTGATTCTTCATTCAAATTAGATTTTGATAACAAGAATTCTTTATTGTAAATCCGTTTAACCGACGACTTTGGACTGTCAACTGATGATGTTCTCGAACTTTCAGACTCAGACTTTGACTCCGACTCCTCATCTTTATCCAACACCTGATCGACCACCTTTTTTATTAACTCAGACTCATGATCAGTGTCAGATGATGTGAATGTGACGTCAATGTTTTCTGGTAACTCATCAGTTGTTTCAGACTTTAACTTTATATTGACAGCCTTTTTGACTTGCTCCTCATTTGGTTTTCTGGGAGAATAACCTTCCCAGATTGGAGGCGGACACTTGTTATAATTTGCACTTTGTTTCTTACCAGTATCATTCTCTTTTGGCTTCTCATCTTGAAAAGCTTCAAGACCTGCAACAGTTGGATAAATTCTGTCAATCAAATAATCAGAACTAGAATAACTCTGTAACAACCGTCTGATTCTTTCATTCTCTATTTTTTCTGTCTCCAATTCTTGCTTCCACTTTGCACTTTCTTCAATGTAAAAGTTAATAGCTTTTTGCTTTAACATCATTACAGCATTCATCATTGTTAATGCATCTTCTCTTTCAGAATTTGTCTTTTGCAGACCAGTTACTGTTCTGTTCAACACATCATAAGATTCTTTCACATAATTGAGATCGAACAGTAATTTTTCTTTCATCTTATCTTGCTCACTCAACTTCTCGTCCTTTTCTTCACATTGCTTGCAAGATTCTGAACACTTTAGACACGGTTTAATCACCTCCACAACCTTTTCAATTTCTACTATCTTTTCAACTTCAACAACTTTCTCAACTTCAACCACTTTTTCTGATTCAACTATTTTCTCAGTGATTTTAACTTCTTCACTTTGTTCAGATTTTTCCTTTTGAGCAACGCTTTCACATTTCATCTTCCTCTGTTCTTTTGCTGCTCGTCTTTCCTTTAGTTTCTCCAATCTATCTGCAAAATAAAATTCAAAACTTTTAGGAGATAATATAGATTTTCCAATGTTTATTTGTGTCTCTTCTTCATCATCACTGTCATCAGATGATGATTGATCAAAAACTGGCTCTTGGATGATTTGTGCAGTGAGAGCTACCACTTTTGAATCAGGTGGAATGTATTTGTCCCAACTGAAACCCTCTGCAACTTTTTCATCATCTTGATCAATTATGCCAAAGTAAGCTTTCTTATTTGCTTCTTCAATCATTTTGGCATGAGCAGTTTATGGTTCTTTTTGTTTGTACGGTTGATCAGCAACTTGTTGATATATAGCTTTCCGATAATAATCATCTTTTCCAAACGGATTCTGTGCTCCACTTGCTTCTCGATTTTTACATTCCCTCTTGAAATGTCATTTCTCCCTGCATCGAAACCAAGTAACTTTAGATTTATCAAAACCCAAAATAGAAACATTTGCAACCCTAAAATCATCTCTTCCTGTAATCAACTTAAACTTTTCAGCTCTCCTCAAAACACTAGCTAAACACCATTTAATATCCATAAGCTCCATCTCTTCTGCATCTATCTGATCGTAATCCTCTTTCGTCAGCATAGGATTTCCGATCCTTCCAGCAACCAATCCTTCATATGATTCCAACACTGTAGCAAGTAATGACATGTGACTTTTGGCAATCTCTTCATAAATTTTTTTACCATTCTGAAGATGCAATGCGATATTACAATTCAACACTTGACCATTACTGCTGTTTGAACTTTGAAACTGATGACTTGAATTTGAACTCTTTGGATTAACACTCGGATATGAAGAAAATCCACTGCTACTGCTTGAATTTTGTTTAACAAATTCAGATGAGTTTTCAGCACTGAAAGCAGTTTGAACTTTCGGACTAGTTTCAATCTCTTAAACACTTCCTTTGTAATACATTTTAACATCTTGTTGACCACTCGGACTGTTCATTCTTGCAATCTTTTGTTGTTCCAGATCTTGACCCTCAATCTTTTCAATGAACTGGGAAATAGTCAACTTGTCATATTCTCCAGTATTCTTTAAAATCATCAAGTATGTACCCCACTCTTTTTGAGGTAATGCATCAGCTAACTTATCGACCCATTCTTCTTGATCTTTGACAATTTCTAACAAAGACATAGATCGCACTAAGTGGCAATATCTTTCAATCAGCTTCTTTGATGATTCACCCGGCAAACTTGAAAACAAATCAAACTCTTTCTTTAGCAATGCTTTCTTGCTCCTGATCATATTCTCAGTTCCTTCAAACTTAATTCGAAGTGCTTCCCAAATCGAACGTGAAGTGTTATCATGTTGGAGCAAAATGAAGATATCTTCTTTCACAGCTTGCTGTAGCAGACCGATCATCATCTTTTCTGCTTTGTACATTTCTCGTTCTTTGTCCGTAAATTCAGAAATTGTTTTAATAACTCCCAAATCCGTATGAGGTTTAACATACTTTTTCTCAATGCATTCCCAAGATCTCAAATGATTAGCTTGAACCCAGTTTTCAAATCTGTCTTTCCAACCATAATACTCTTCAATTCCCATAAGTTTCGGGGGTTTGTGTAAAGTTCCAGTTTCGTTTTCCATGTTCATGCTTTCAGCTATGGTAGCTGGAGTAGTCGGGGCTGTAGCAAATGCGTTATAGAATTCTTCTTCCATGATTCAGTAACGAGTTTCTCAAAAACAGACCCTTTCAAGCGAAATTAACTCTTACAAACGAAATCCCTCAAGCGAAATAACCTCTTCAAGCGAAATTACCTGCAATACAAATTGAAACGAAATGCCAACTCAAACGAAATATGATTTCGTGCGAAATCAACACAGATTCAAACGAAGATAGCCTCTTTGAAACGAAATAGTGATTTCGTATGAAATATCTCAAACGAAATCTGATTTCGATCGATATCAAACAGCAATTTCAAACGAAATTAATCACAAAATGTAATTTCGTGTGAAATTAAGAGGCTATTCCATGCGAAATATTGCTGATGTCATCATGTCGAGCTGTTTTTGCCAAAATTGATCAGGTTTTAGCTCGATTTTAGGTCCAATTTTCTCAAGGCTTTGTTAAAACACAGTTTCGCATATAATGTGAAAAATTCAATCTATTTAATCCGTTAAAATTTGTTCAATTTTGAAAAGAAGGTGTAGAAGTCAGAAAATCCGATGAAATCTAGCTGAATTCGGTAGAACTCCTCCTCCTGAGCTCTGATACCACATGTAGGATCGTTTTACCGACCGAAATGAGTCGTTCAGAGATGTTCTACTCAATACGAAAGGCGGAAACAGACATATCGAGTTCGATTCAGCTAGATATTCACTTTAACTGTCTTTTTGATTTGACAAAGATTTACAGCACGTTGACACTTCAGCAGCACTTCGGCTCTGGAATCACAAAGTTGGAACTCACTCAAACGAAATCACAAGACACCTAGTTATAGGCTAGCTAATTTCGCACGGAATAGCTCATGCGAAATTACTTTCACACGAAATACCTATTTCGTACGAAATTACCAGTTGATTTCGTGTGAAATCACTAGTTAATTTCGTGTGAAATTACACTCTGTAATTTCGTGCGAAATTACCTTCTAACCTATTTTTGACAGTTTCCTCGTATAACGTGCCCTGATCTATACAAACTAATACAAGACTCGATACAAGACGAAGTCGACAGACGTATGCACCAACAGACACCTTAGCAACGATAGTACTATAGTTTGGACTCAGCACCTGTCGTGGACAGGGGTTGTTAAGGGTTTTCTCACATGTCACAGTGGTGATATGTGTTGCGCATTCTACAACTCGCAGTCACGTCTGCGCATATTTCATTGTCGATAACCTGCTAGCTTCACTTTGCTACATGTTACATGCTGGTTATGCGTAAACGATTTTCACTATCTATTATACTATTAAACTTGTATGCTCACCTTTACACTATGTGTATTGACCTCTATTTTAACGTATGTGACAGGTGTTTGAATGCTTAGGATGCTTGCCTGCTATCTTTCATGGAATCGAGCTTAGGAGAGTCTAGAAACAAACAAACAATTTATATTTTGAGTTGTCGGAACAATTTGTTGTCTTTGAGATATCTATGTCTGTAATAATTGATTTACTTGATGGGTTATGGTATGGGACATAATGTTAACTATCCGGTAATTTAGTTGTTATGGAATTCTCTTGGACAATCTGTTTCGCTCAGTGCCTCACCCCGATGTTTTCGCCATCGGTTGGGGTGTGACATTGTTTATCTTCCGGTTGAGTTCACAGGATTAACAATGGTGGTAACAAGTCTGCTTATGACCTTGTTTATCTACCCATTGTTTCCACAACAAGACCTTGCGTTTTTTGACCAAGCACGAGTGACGATTCGCGATTTGTACTATCACAAGAAAGCTTGAACCAAGTGCTCAAACTAGAACATCAACATCAAAAGGGTAACCGCAGAACAAAGCTTAAAACCCTGAAAACAGATGTCCAATTGACGAACATGAACCACCCTACAAAAAGGGATCACCATTTCATGTCCCATTGATGAAGATGAAGCAGCAACACAGTACAAACACACTTGCATCGACAGATGCAAGGGTTTCAATTGGGGTAATGGCGAGTTCATACTCATCTTCCGTCACCGTCTCAAATGTTGGTTCGAAGCACTAGCAGGTGGGGATCATGTTTGAAACATGATCCTCCACCTCATTCAGCGTTTATCAGCACACTCACGAACCGCACTGCTGGTCGAGTTATGTACTACCCGACGTCAATCCAGTTTGATGACATCAGAAAAAGGTAGACCACATTACAACCGCAGCAGCGATGAGATGCTTCAGCGTCAGCCTGAACTTACTCACCGGTTTTACACGGTCGACAATGACTCTGCTCAACCCGTCTCAGAATTAACAATCAACCGACCGATTGATTTACATCAAATAGGAGCAAAGGCCTAGACCTAGTATCTTCTCCAAACCGATTTCAAGAACACCCTTTCGACCATTAGTCCAGCATTCCGCCCACTTGCAACTTGTGCATGGAAACAACACTGGACTGGGGGGACTTGAAGGGTATGGCCCCAAATCTCGCACCAGGCTTGGGCTCGAGTGAGGACAACCCCCACCCCATCCTCCTTGTTACGAGTCACGGTGTGTTTCCTTGTGCAGGAGACGGATTAGAGGACGACCCGACTATCGATCGAGGACAGAAGAGATTAATCCTACTTGACGAAGCTCGACCCGTAAACAACCCCTGGTTAACCACTGCTTCATCAGAGCTCAACATGACTTTCCCAACTAACTACACAAATTGTAGTTTACTCTTGTTAAAAGGATAAAAGTAATAAAAGAATATCCACAAAAAGGATAAAAGTAATAAAAGAATATCTTCAAATCAAGCACAATTATTAGTATTATTATATTATTTGAAGGTTATGCACATCCGTCCGTATACAAGCAAACAGAGTGGTTTGGGACCCATGTGGCGGGTGTCATTGAATCTGTGGCGGGAGTTGGTGACTGGTCTATATAATCATGCTCACATGGATCACAAGATATGCTTCACTACTTCTTCCCTTTTTCTGTTTTTCCCTTTTCAGTCATCATCCATTATCCTTCCGAACCTTCATCTTCTTCTTCTTCTTCTTCTTCACTATCATCATCATCCAAAGCTTCTGTACTGTTTCATCTCAATTTCACCGGTAGATTCTCTCGTTTTCACTTTGTTTATGCTATGAGTTTTGAATTTTAATGATTTTGAGTTCGAGTTAAGAGTTAGGGTTACTGTTTTTGGTGATTGAACTTATCTGCAAAACAGAGTAACTGATTGTTTAGACGATTTAGCTGTTAGTTGCATGTTTCTGATACGAGAATTATGTTATGTTTCATCTCAATTCTGTTGTTTTCACTTGATTTATGCTTCGAAATTGTTGGATCTACTGAAATTCGTTGATTTTGAGTTCGAATTAACAGTTAGGGTTACTGGTTTTAGTGATTTGAACTTATGTGCAAAACAGAGTGACTGATTTTGATAAGTTTGTTTAGACGATTTAGCTGTTAAACGTTAATTGCATGTCTGATGATCATATGAACTTCTATCATCTTTTAAAGCTTCTTCGTCTGTGTTGTTTTATCTCAATTTCACTGAATCTAGGGTACAATCTCTCTCAGTTATCTCGTTTTCACCTTGAAATTTGTTAGATCTACTGAAATTTATTAAATTTGAGTTCGAGTTAACAGTTAGGGTTTCTGTTTTTAGTGATTTGAACTTACGTGCGAAACAGAGTAACTAATTCTGATAGGTTTGTTTGGATGATTTAGCATATGAACAACTCCTAATACGAGAGTTATGTTATGTTCCATCTCAATTTCACCTATAATCTTATTCAGTTCTATAGTTTTCACTTTATTTATGCTGCAAATTTGTTAGATCTGCTGAAATTCATTGATTTTGAGTTCGAATTACCAGTTAGGGCTACTGTTTTTAGTGATTTGGAGTTATCCTCCAAGCATGCAACTGATTCTAATAGAATTTATTTGATGATTTAGCTGTTAATTGCATGTCTGATTATCCGATGAACTCACGATACGAGAATTATGTTATGTTTCATCTCAATTTCACCATAATCTCTCTTAATTTTCTTGTCTTCACTTTCTTTATGCTTCGAATTTGTTGAATTATTGAAATTCATTGATTTTTAGTTCAAGTTATCAGGTAGGGTATACTGTTTTTAGTTATTCGAACTTATCTGCAACTGCAAAGCAGAGCAACTGATTCTGCTAGGGTTACTTTGACTGTTTTGCTGTTAATTGCATGTCTGATTAGCATATGAGCTCCTGATGCGATAATCATGTTTTGATATCAGATAATCAAGGATGAATCCCCCCAAAATCAAGCGTCGAGTGGGTAAATATGAGGTGGGAAGGACAATTGGTGAGGGGACTTTTGCGAAAGTGAAGTTTGCTAGGAATTCTGAAACAGGGGAGCCTGTGGCTCTCAAGATCCTTGATAAAGAAAAAGTTGTGAAACATAAAATGGCTGAACTGGTTGGTTGCTTCTACTCTCACAATTTCTAATATTTACAATTGTGCCATTCCGATGAATTGATCTTGGTTGATTTACTTTCATTCTTTATGTGTTATCTTGGTGATGCAGATAAAAATGGAAATAGCAACTATGAAGTTGATAAAGCATCCCAATGTGGTCCGGTTATATGAGGTCTTCTAATCTTTTTGTAAATAACATACAACTCATGTTGAACTTTATTTCGATACTTCATTTTCTCTGTTAAATCTTGATTTTAAGAAAACGCTTCTCAACTCTGAAGCGCAAGGCACGCGAGGTGATTGGGAAAAACACCTCAGACCCTTGTGGCAACGCTTCATGTACATATGGGTCATAATTGATTACTCAAATGTAGGGTCTCCAAGAGGCTAATATGTAAAAAAATGACCAAAATAGTGAAGAGAATATGAATGGTTTACGTGATTAGAAGTTATGTGTCTCTTTTAATAGTGTTTTGTTTCTTCAGGTTATGGGGAGCAAGACCAAGATATTCATTGTACTTGAATTTGTCACAGGGGGGGAGCTTTTTGATAAAATTGTAATTTTCTGATACTTATATATATCGTCTCATTTTTAATCATTTTGAATGTTCATGCTCAGAAGTTTCCATTTGATTATGAAGGTGAACCATGGACGAATGCATGAATATGAAGCCAGAAAGTATTTTCAACAACTCATCAATGCTGTTGATTATTGCCATAGTAGGGGTGTCTATCATAGAGATCTAAAGGTAGTCAACACTCTTTTATTTTCAAGATTCTCCTTTGACTGAGAGTGATTACCAGATGTTTTTATCGGTCTGTATTTATAGTCTCACTACTTACTAACATTCCTGCAGCCGGAAAATTTGCTTCTGGATGCTTCCGGAAACCTCAAAGTTTCAGACTTTGGACTGAGTGCCCTTTCTCGACAAGTTAGGGTAAGTAAAAAGATTTTAACTTTTAATTTTTTTTTTTCAACGAAAACAGTCAGATATCATTCCACACGAAAAAGGGCAATTACAAAGCAATGGCAGGTAGTCGGGCAACAAGTTGCGCTGCCACCCCCTTTTGAATAGAAAAACCAATTCTACTAAATACAAAGTTTGAAACCTTTAGCGACGAAGAATTACTATTAACGACTTTTTGAACCCGATTCAAAAGTCGCACAGCGTCAGGAGCGAGGCCACCAAAGGCATCAAACGCAAACGGGACAAACACATGTTGATTCTCCAGGCAGGCTTTCTCATGTTTTGCCACTTTGCTCGCCTCTGCCTTGAGCACCGCTTGCCCTACGACAAAGCCCTTGTCCTTGAGCCCGACAAGGGGGGAGACTCCAGTTAGATCTACACAAGCGTGTTTCCCCCCTTCCCATCCAAACACAAGGATGTCCGCCGGGCGTAAAGTGGACCTCCCCTCTAAGGGGTCAGTCAGGAAATTTACTGGAGCCTCCTTTTTGGCAGAGATCCCGGCCCGCTTAAGAACATCACATAACACATCTCTCACTTTTAATTGTTCTTTGTGTTAAATCTTTTATTGAATACTAAAGTTTTATTTTACAGGATGATGGCTTGCTTCACACAACGTGTGGAACTCCAAATTATGTTGCTCCTGAGGTGCAGATAACTGTTAATTCTATCATCTTTCCTCATTATGCTTACAACATAACCCAAATCGACCCGTTTGTATATGGGTCAAAATTACTACCTCTAAATTGCTTACTCATCATCATCTAGTGCTTCTTTTTCATGTAGTGATGATATTTAATCTTTTTTAGGTCCTGAATGATAGAGGATATGATGGGGCAACTGCAGATTTATGGTCGTGCGGGGTCATACTCTTTGTACTGCTTGCAGGTTACTTGCCATTTGATGATTCTAATCTTATAAACCTATATAAAAAAGTGAGCATCATATAAATTGAGAATTACATTCGATTCATTGTTGTCAAATCTCCCTTTGAGTTACTTTGGGTGTTTCTGTGTGCAGATTTCAGCTGCAGAGTTTACTTGTCCTCCATGGATATCGTTTAGTGCCAGAAAGTTGATAACTCGCATATTGGATCCTAACCCCATGACTGTAAGTGTTTGCATTAATGTTGACATTTTCTTATAAGGCAGTTATGTAATCACGTAACCATTCTCTTTCTCTTCCCCACTATATCTCCACTACATTACATATAACTGCTTATGCGGTTCTCTTCTCAATATTTATATGTGTGTATGTCTTGTTATGTATGTTATTGCTGCATTAGCTAGAAAAGATACATGCATTATGAAGACCATAATCATGCAATTATTTGCGATTGTGACTAGATCATTAACAACTGTATCTTTAGTTCTTTGCAGCATTTCACTATTTGTCGGCTTACGTAATTATGAGTGTGTGTGTGTGTGTGTGTGTGTATGCGTCTCAAAGCCCTCTTTTTGTGGCAGCGGATAACAATACCTGAGCTTTTGAATGATGAGTGGTTTAAACAAGATTTTAAACAACCTGAATTTGTTGAGAAGGGAGAGGCAAATTTTGATGATGTGGAAGCAGCTTTTCAAGATTCAGAAGTGAGTTTATCAACTTTATTATACTATATAATCTTCAAACACTTTTTTGCCCATTTTTATAAAAAGTAATAAGTTAATAATTTAAACAAAAACAATATTCTGTTATTATTATTACAATAATCATCTAAAAACGGTTTAGGGGATTGTGTGCAGCAAAATTGACTTCGGGGAACTTATAACCCGTTAGAGACACTCCCCTTTTAGCTAAACAATTTTTTATTTGACCTTTTTGAAATTAAAAACAACCCAAATCGATTTGTTTATAAGTGAATGAGCCAACAATTTTTTTTTATTTAACATAAATAACTAGAAAGTTTACCTTTTTGTTGTAATGTTAATGAAGGTTTTATGAGCTCTGTTATGCTTGAATTGTATATATAAAGTTCAGTATCTTTATTACATAATGTATAAGCTACAAATAAGATTACGGTGTGTATTATAAAATGCCCATGTTTCTGAAAGTTTATATATTTGTTTTACATCAGGAGTATCACGTGACAGAAAAGAAAGAAGAACATCCAGCTGCCATGAATGCTTTTGAGTTGATTTCTATGTCTAAGGGGCTCAACCTTGGCAACCTTTTTGAGATGGAACAGGTTAATACTTTTGTCCTTTTATATCAACAACCTTCCACTTATTAATATTGTGTATTATATCTTTTACTTTGTGAAGGATTGTGTGTATATATATACTCTTGCGCCATGCATGCCAGTCAAAATGGGTCGGGCTAGGTTAACCCTCGAATATGGAATACTCTACAAAGTACTTGCTTGGAAATAGGGTTGTAAACGAACCGAACGAACACAAACAAGGCCTTGTTCGTTCATTAAGGAATGAACATGTTTATGAATGATTCACGAACGCTTACCGAACGAGATTCCTTTTGTCGTTCATTAGGGAAACAAACATGTTCATGAACATTTACCGAACACAAACGAACACGAACAAATGTTCATGAACATAAATGAACACAAACGAACGTTATATATTAATTTTAAAATAAAATCTGCATTTTTCATCAGAATACGAAGAATCTATCAAAAATAAACAGGTACTTAACATAACTATCTAAACATAGTTGACATAACTATCATAAACATAATTAACACAAAAATTAAGAAGTTTGCTGAGCTTTAACGAAATTTGAAATTGAAAACGTCAAATGAAGGTGATAGATACTCGAAAACAAGAGGATGATTTATTGAAATAATAAGATAGTTGGCCCGATTCGAGAGGGGCTAATCTCCAATACAAAAACACTAGATAATCCAAATAAACAAGACATTGCAAACTAGAACATGAAATGAAATACTTAAATGAAAAATAAAAGAGTTCCTTCCTAACTTCAGCCCCTAAATTCAGCCTTTTGACTTTGACTCTCCTAAAATTCAGCCTATCTAGATTTGAATTAGCAGGTTTGTAACAATACTTCCGGCCCGAAAAATCGACTTGTCCTCAAGTTGAAAAGAAGATAATTGATGCGCCAACAAGCCATAACTTTTTGGAGTCACTTCTTTCAAAGGATGGTCCCCCCGTGATCGCCATTCAAGTCGTACCATAGCATATATTGCAATTTCTACGATGCACCATGGTGGGCGCCACTCGCACCATCAAGCTACACCTTCGTTCGGAGTCTTTCGCATGGGTCCTCCGAACCCGGTTAGCAAAGAATGAACCGCATAAAGACCGTAACTTGGATATGTATGAACAAGTTTTATAACCCGGTCTTCAATGAGGCTTTTTGTTGTGTCATGGGTTTCAAAAGAAAGTACCAAACAAGAGCAGATTTAATACTTTGGTTGGGCCTGAAGGTGAGTAGTGAACTTGATGAGTTGGTCGCGAGGCGCATAGATGAAATATTTCGATTGTGCACCACATTTGGTTTTGGTAATGGTGGAGACGATGCAATTAACGAGTTTGGTATTGGTGCCCGGTTTGGTGTTGGACTTTGTAGTGATGTTGGTGGCTGTTCATGGCATGGTGGTGGTGCGAGGGTTTGAAGGCCGGTTTTGGGATGGTGTTTGGTGCTCAAATCAGGGGGATTGTGAGGTGTAGATGGTGCGGGTGGTGGTGCTTGGTTGCTGGTTGGTTTTCCAAACATCATGATTTTGAGTTCTGCAACATCGCCCCTTAATTGCGACACTATGGTGTCAAGTTTGGCTGCAATCACAGCCAATTGAGAAGCAATCTGATCTGGGTTTAATGTGCTACTTGTGCTACTCCGGGTATTCACCATCTTTTTCGAGTTTCCCGGCAATGGAACCATTGATAGATACTCGAAAACAAGAGGATGATTTATTGAAATAATAAGACAGTTGGCCCGATTCGAGAGGGGCTAATCTCCAATACAAAAACACTAGATAATCCAAATAAACAAGACATTGCAAACTAGAACATGAAATGAAATACTTAAATGAAAAATAAAAGAGTTACTTCCTAACTTCAGCCCCTAAATTCAGCCTTTTGACTTTGACTCTCCTAAAATTCAGCCTATCCAGATTTGAATTAGCAGGTTTGTAACAGAAGGATGTTGGCAGAGGCGTATAGTATAACTATGGTTTCCAATTTTTAAAAACTAAAACCGATAAAATAAAAATGTCACATAAAAAAACCTTTAAACGAATGAACACAAATGAACGTAAACGAGCGAACATAAATGAACACATTACTGAACGTTCACGAAAATAAAGAACGAATGCAGCCTCTATTCATGTTCGTTTGTGTAACTTATCGAACGAAATTTCTTGTTCGTGTGTGTTCATTTATTAAACGAACGAACATAAATGAACTTCCCGCCGAACGGTTCACGAACTGTTCGTTGAACGTTAGGTTCACTTACAGCCCTACTTGTAAATAAAAATTGTTTATTATAATATAGAAAAATTATATTATTTCCAGTAGGACCTTTATGCATCAAAAGTACACTTCGGGGCGACGCTTGACCTGTTAGGGATCAGCGAGTCTACCCATCCATAGGTAAATTGGATAAAATTGCCTAGACAGTCATGATCAAAGTAAAATTCAGAGTGGGTCATTGGAATTTCACTGTTATTCTGTATCACTTATCATCACTGATTTTAACTTGTATTAAATTTTGGAAATAAATTTGGATACAGGCGTTCAAAAGGGAGACAAGATTCACATCAAGATGCCCAGCAAATGAGATAGTTAGTAAAATCGAAGAAGCTGCAAAACCTCTTGGTTTTGATGTGCACAAGAAGAACTATAAGGTTTAAATATTTACATTAATATATACTTTAAATTGATAAGTTTTTGGATGAGTAATAAACTAATAATTCTCTGTTTCTCATCTCAGTTAAGGCTTGAAAATATTAAAGCTGGGAGAAAAGGAAACCTCAATATTGCTACTGAGGTACCATGTTGTGATGCATAATCAAATGAATATGATTAATTTTGACGAAAAATAATATTAAAACTAACTTTACATAGTATCTTACAATTTTGTACCCTTTACTAGGTGTTTCAAGTAGCACCATCACTTCACATGGTTGAAATAAGAAAAGCAAAAGGAGATACTTTGGAATTTCATAAGGTATGATATTCTTGTGTGTTCAGTTTCCGTTTGTCATTTATGTCAACTTTGGTTGGGCGGGTCGGACAACCAGGCCCAAAATGGTCAATCTAACACGAAACGCTTTTTATGTTTTGTTCTTTCGAATTTTATATATGCATATATGAGGTGTAAAATATGATGAAAGTAATTTATCTGCAAAAATAATAATAAAAAAATTAGGGGTGTAAAAGAAGAGTTGATGTCTGTGCGCTACTTGAGATCTCTCTGTGTTAACGAGCCCGAGCTTTAGATACCGAGCTTGATTAGGCCCACGACCGCGAGCCTATATGAGCCAATATATATATATATATATATATATATATACACATATACATATACATATATTAAGTTTTATTTCATTTATAAATATATATTATGTAATAAGGGAGAGGTTCAATTAAAAACTCATACTTAGGGAGAAAACTCGAAAACTCCTCATTAATGGGGGAAGGGGACTTTTAATGAAGGAGGGGCAAAATTGGAAATATATATATATATATATATATATAGAGAGAGAGAGAGAGAGAAAGTATAATGTACAAAAAGGCTTATCCTACATTATCGTACGCGACAACATAATATAACTTGCGTGATTTTTTTTTGATCAACTATAACATGCGTGATTTGTATCCCATGCGTGATTATAAGGCTCCCATGCGTGATTTTGTACCTCCATGCGTGATTATCACAAAAACTAGGGTTCCATGCGTTATTTTTCCCTGATCTGATGGTGGACGCTGTCGCGTACGTGAAGTACGATAAGGCGTCTTGTATGTTAACCGCACTCTATATATATATATATATATATATATATATAAAATATATAAATAACTTTTCGAACATTCCTATCTTCTTCATTTGTTATTTTTTTTTTTAAATTGCACCACAAGATCGCAATTTTTTTATCTTTCATTTGAGTATATTCGAACATATTTTTTCGACATAAAAGAAAAAAAAAAGATTTAACGCGTCGTACTTTTATCAATGCTACTATTATAGTATTGAACATATGCAATACTTCTTAGCCTTAGGGTGTAGGTTTAGGGTTTTGGTTTAGCTTTTAGGGTTAGGTTTTTGGGAGGTTTAGGTTTCGGGTTTAGTTTTTAGGTGTGCGTGTGTGTGTGGAGGAGGGGGGGGGGGGTTAGGTTTTTGGGGGTTTAAGTTTTTTTGTATCTAAAAAATGCTTGACTTGCAACCAAAAAATGTAAAATAAATGGTGTGTTTTTCAAGGTTTTTTTTTTGGGGAATTTTCTAGTTTTCTCAATAAAACGAGTTTTCTCTTGAACCCTCCCCATGTAATAAGTATTATTATATGTATAATTATGACAAAATAATATATGTATACCCAATAAATAAGTAACTGGTTGTGCTACGTGTCACGATTTTGTGATCCCAAGATTCTTTTTCCTGCTTCTCTTATTTCACCCCTTTCCCTTTTAAGCCAGATTGTACAGTACACTTTCTCAATATATATATGTGTGTGTGTGTTCAAAATATTAAATGGTTGAGCCCGAACCGATTTTGAGCCTGAAAATTTACTCACGAATCGAGTTTGAGATTTAGATATCGAGCTCGAGCTTGTTTACTCCCCTTTAAAATAAATAAAGAAAATAGGAGGTTTATGCATTATATTTACATTTTAGGCGACTTTCGACCCGTTTCCATTTTTAACTACTTTTGTAGACTTTAACTCATTTGACTTGTTAGAGGCTAAATATACCCTGACCCGTTTACCTGTAAATGGGTCAAAATCACCAAGGCTAGTAATTAATACAATTGTAAAGTGAGTAAACTGTTATGTTAACTCTAAATGGTATAAAAATGACAGCATTAGACTTACCTGTTGTTTAACTTTTTGTTTCTTTTTGCTGCAGTTCTACAAAAGACTTTCCAGTAGCCTCAAAAATGTCGTTTGGAAAACAGAAGAGGAAATGCAAGAACCCGCATAAAAACTCCGGGAATTTTTATTCTCGTTACGCGATTTTGAGCTTTTATAGATGGAGAAAACCATGCTGCATATTATGTTTCTTGTCAGACCATTTGTATTATTGGACGATATCACTTGTAGATAGAAGAGACATGTGGCGATTGTTTGTTTGATAAGAAGTCAACTTAAGGAAAAAAAAAAAAAAAACAAGTTGTAAAATTATCTATTTGTAATTCTTTATATCCCCTTAAAAAACTTGTCAGTAACACATCAAATTGTCCCATAATTGAATTCTTTAAGGACAATTGGCCAGAAAGACCATGAAAGCTCTGTTATGTGTTGTACTTTATTTTCTTCCTGCTAATCAAAATATTATGCATGCACATGACTTGGTATGTGACTTGGTTTCTGGTGTGTGTTTGGTGCTGGTAGGGTGGTTTGCTATTAAAGACAACGCGTAGTGGTGCGTGTGCGCGAAGTGTAAAGTACGCCACCAAAATGTCATATTACGCCCATCTCCAACGACATGTGCGTGAGAGGAAGGGTGCGACTCCCCACTTATTCCTCGTTGCTAAGAAAGTAATATCTGTGGAAGGCGCTCACTTATATAATACCAATATACCCTTGTGAGGTTTTACATCCTTCTACTAGAGAAGTTACCACACAATTTCTTACAACTTTATCATTTCAATTGCACCACTTTGTGCATCGATATCTCATAAATTTTAACTCTATTTTGGACACTTCTTGGCTCGTCACAAAGTTCTTTTCAAGGAGATCGGAAACCCATTAAATAACAATTACATCAACAATAAATACATATATTTTTTGGGGTAGTAAAAGGGTAGTGCCGTGAAAAATAGTATACCGAGCTGCCAAAACAACAGAGATAGCCTAGCCATCAAATAGAGAAGTAAAGCTATCAAGAAGCAGAGATGTATCACCTCTTCTTCCTCGGCCCTTGCATCATAAACTGAGTTGTACCTAGGGCCGGACCCATAGTTTAATGAAACTAGGCGACTGCATGAGAACCAATCAAAGAAGGAAAATTTTATTTAACCTGGTCTTCTAAATTTGACCTAGCTGTGATCTCTACAAGACCCAGATTGGAACCTTAGTCGGTTCTGGTTTGCTTAAGCAAGCATAAGGCTCCCATTTATGACAATCAGTAATCACCCAAGCCCAATGCGCCAAACCTTACTCAACCCTTCCATAGTCTTAATCTTGAAAAAGTAGTCCTAACTGTTCATTCAAACATCATAAACCCCAAATTCAGACCACAACCGCGCAATGTTTGTATAATGACTTTAAATGGAAGTTTAAGCCTAACCAAATACCCATACAAGTATAACTCATAAGCTGTCACACTTGACCATGCATCAAGTATTCAAAACTACCACCTTTCCGGAAAAAAATAATTCTACATGTGTTGCCACTTTTTGCATTTTCACCGCATCGTAAAACTTGACCGAGTGTATTGCCAAATAGGAAACAACTATTTCAAACTATTATGCTTCTTTTACTGCGTTTATAATCTAATAAAGATACATATAAAACACAAAAAGAACTTACAGGTAACAGACATCCGTCCGTGTACTCTTGTTATCAGTTTCTTCTTTGATTAAAATGTTGGATATACAGCATACAAACACGTACATAAGCCAAGATGTATGTATTTTCTTAGCTCGTATGGATCCTTGTTTTGGTAGAATTTTTGTATTCTGTGTTTTTGTAATACAAGAACAAACATTCACATATAATATAATTGCATCATTCACAAACAAATTTACAATGTAGTCGCGCCCAGGAGTCCCAAAAGTACGTTAGAGCATGGCTTACAGTTCCATCTGCATTAGTAGATGCCCGTTGCTTGATGCATCACTTGTAACAAACTGCAAAAAAATGCCAACCTTAACAAGAAACAAATACACCTTACACTTTCATTTTTTATTTTTTTTTAAAAACCCTAATTTGTTGTAATAAATGAATTTAAGGTGTTGAAGACTTGAAATTATATGAATCTCTGGCTGACCTTCAAATCGTTTGGTTCATTTCAATTCGATGAGTTTTAAACATGACTCGTTTCCTACACTCATTGTAACATGATGGTTATCTACTCACAAGGACAATGTTGAATGTTCTATGTGATTTATGGGTCATGTCGTTAAAGCAATCACACCCATTGACGACCCAAAGGGCTTGAATAACCTGGAAACGAAGGGTTTTGACTTTCTGACTTGATACGAACCTAACACAAAATTCGTGGGTTTGGATTTAGCCTAAACAAGTTCAGGTCAGTTTTGTTTATAATCCAGACACCAGATGCTTTACAGCTAAACGGACCGGGCCGATCTCGGATCAGCGGGTTTATATGTAACACCTTTATTTATTATATATTCTTTAAGTGGTAATTTACTATTTTATGACAAAACTGACTCTGGTTGGGTATTTTATGTCAAAACTGTAACTATTTTATAGACATTTAGTTTTATGGTGTAAATGTGTAATTTTATAGTAGTAATATGTAAAAAAGGTTTGGGTTAACAGGGTTGAGTCTGTGTCAACTCACGAATACATACATGAGTCGGGGTCCTGCCTAACATGATTTTCAAGTTGTCGTGTTTGGATTCATGTTAAATTTCCAGGTTCGTCTCAGATTCAACCCATGAACACAACCCGTTTAGTGTTAACCACCCTTATCGGGAACTTATGTACTTTGTGCCAATAGGTCATAGTTTGATTCCTTCTAAGGCTATCACCTTCTATTAGGATCACACGTATTTGGCCCATAAGGCCTAATATTTTTTATTTTTTTTTTTGTTTCATGTGGAGGGACGCTTTGGGACAAAGATATCATTTTCTCTGATCTCAAATCTATACATATATATAGACAGAGAAAATTCTACATAGAATAATGGTTAGGTACAAACCTCGAAGCCCCTCTTTTTGTACAATTCCTGGCCGGGCTTGTTGTCTACGGTTACATGAACATATAGTTTCTTCATACCTATTTGCATAACAAAAAGAAGCCATGTTACAACCTATAAAAAATAATGTAAACTCATGATACGTTAAAACTAGAAGTTGCAAAATACACGGGGCAGGCGTGCTTTTAATCCACGTTTTATAGACAAACGGCATTTCAAATGTGATTAGAGAAACATTACTCCAGTAACGAAACCTTTTCAACAGAATATGTGAGGAGGACTTGTGCATTAAACACGCAGTTGAACTAAAATTCAACAGTTCGACTTGTTTTATTGTAAACTATTTTTTTTTTTTACTTTACGCATTAGGGATTAAAAGTTAAAACATAAGAAATTAGTAAAAAAAGATGCAAAACTAACCTACGGATGCAGCAATATGAGCAGCTAGGCCTAACATGTTAATTGCAATTCCACGACGACGGGCGTATTTGGCCACAACAACGTTTGAAATGTAGGCATACTTGTGCGCATCAAAAGGTTGTTTACTTGCCAAAACACACGACTGCTTCTGTATCTCCTTTAATGAAGGGACAATAATACGGATATAGAGCATTAGATTAAACAAAAACAGCAGTAACAATAAAAGTAACAGTAAAACGAAGGTAAGGTGTTTTGGCAACTAATCATAATCAACCTTCACATAAAATATGATTACATTTCAAACGTTGTTGAGACAAATTGAGTTTCACAAATATTTTGACCAGAATATTCTTTGTTAATCATTTTTAGTTATTTTACAAATAGTTAAGTGTCAAAAGGTGATTAAAAACGTTAAATTATATCAACAATAATCTTTCTTTTTCAATAAAATTAATTAAGAGGATGTATGCATACACTAATACACTTTTTCTCAAATCTCAACATTCAACATTTTTGACCCATTTTCTTTTAATTTAACTTTGAGATTTTCCTCAAACATTGCAATACGAAATTTTTCGAGGAACAAAGTGAGTACGTACTACAGAGTTGACTTTATTTTGTTAATTGTAAAGTTGACCACTATTTTAGTTGCCTCGTTTTGTTGGTATGAATTATGAAAGGAGAACATTTACCCCAGGATATGTTTCTCCTTGCAAATATTGACGGATGCTCAAGTCCATAGTTCCAACGATACTGTTTAAGACCGTTCTTTTCATATTTTTTACTTCCTTTTTAACCTGTAATGTCACAAAAAAGATAAAAAAATAAAAAAGAAAATAAATAAAATTCAAAGTGACACGTAGATAATTCTTGAGGTTTGCATAATGACGTGAACTGTTATAAATTGATGAGGAAAAAAACACACACCCACACTTACATCAGTTGTGATAAGTTTCTTTCTGAATTTCACAAAAAAAAAAAAAATCAAGACAATACGAGATTTGACAAAATTGCGTTCAACATTACATAAATTCAAATTATTTTCCTTAATGTTATTACATGTTAACTTTTGACCCTTACAATGCACTCGGGGTCGGGTTGATTTCCTGCTCAAGTCTGTTCCATAATGTGCTTCTAACGCTCAATGTAACCTAAAATAACGGGGAACATTCACTACTACCATGTTGTCTCAAATGGGCAAAATAATCTATTACAACCCCCCCCAACCCCCCCCCCCCCCCCCCCCCCTCTGGAACACACACTCCTTCCTTTCCCAAAATTCGTCCTCTTATAGCTCGGAACGGCAATGCTTTTAAAATTAAATAAATCAGAATAAAGTTTTACATTCGTCATTTATATTTGTTGGACCCCTTGTATATTAGAAAGTATTAATCCAATTAAGTTTAGATAATACGAAATTCATATCAAGTGACACAACTATTGTTCTGCTTTTCGAATGGGGACACTTAATGTGCGCTATAATGCAAAGAAATGAGAATTAATGTTGGACATATGAGTACAGCTAATTTACAGTACAGAGGCTTACAGCAACAAGACAGAAACACTGCAACAAGTTCCCATCCTGTCCTGAACATCTTTTCTTCAAAGCTTTGAACTCCTGCTCAACCAACAACAAACCGACGAACAACCATTAATTTTTTATAGGGATTTCAAAACAAATCACGGGGCAACAGTTAATGTGAGATTTGATTGTGTGGTTAATTTAGTTTGTTACCTGATCAGCATACTTCATTTTAAAAGTCTCAGCATGCCTAACATTACAAATTGAAATTGTCATGATCTACATAATAATTTGCATTTTAAAAGTTTATATATCTGCTATTCGTGAAGAAAGTAATATAGCAACTGACCGCTTGTAAGCTGCGGCTTCCCAATGGGCTTCTGCACGCAGCCATGCTGCCATCTGTCACGTTAATCTTTTTCAGGAAATTAACTCAAAAGAAAAGGAGACTATATTAGGTAGGGTAAAGTTCTTGTACAAATAATCTTAACATACTAAACATACAAATTGAAGGAAAACTCAAAAAGACAAGGTGGCATTTTTGTAATTATCAATAACTATCAAAGTTACTCTACAAATATACCTAAAAAAACCTAACCACTCCCCCCCCCCCCCCCCCCCAAAAACCTAAAAAAAACCTACCCCCCCCCCCCACCCAAGCTAAAAACTAAACCCCCAAAAAACCTAAAAAAAAAAAAAAAAAAACACACAAATTATTTTATTTTATTTTTTTAACATTTTTTATTAAAAAATCGCTACTTTTAGTAGCAGCTAAAAAAAAAAAAAAAAAAATTTTTTTTTTTTTTTTTTTTTTGCTAACGAAATGTAGCGATTTTTTAATAAAAAATGTTAAAAAAAAAAAATTTGTGTTTTTTAGGTATTTTTGGTTGTAACTTTGATAGTTGGTGGTAATTACAAAAATGCCACCTTGTCTTTTTGGGTTTTCCTTCAATTTGTATGTTTAGTATGTTAAGATTATTTGTATTTGATCTTTTGCCATATTAGGTAATAACGGGTGACAAAAAATGAAAAAAAAAAAACACCAACCCAATATTCTTCATTTAATATTGCTTCGCGAGCAATGTAGCGACCAAAGCTACACCGCATATCAGTATATTCCTCATCACTGAGTTGTAGCCGATTGAAAATCAACTCGGGCTGCTTTGAGTCATCATTATTGGGAACAATTAGTTGCCGAATGCTTTGGGTATTATCCCAATGTGTCTCCAGGGTCCTACATCGAGTGTACGAAATTGGGAAATTTTCTCTGAAATAATTTGAATAAATAAGATTAATGTAAATTCATTGGATTGTCAATCAAAACCTTGATTCAACATATGTTAATGCATGAATACACACACACACACACACATATATATATATATATGAAAAGGGTAAAATGAGAACCACCTTGAGTTGTGAGAACTCAGCCAAAAAAAGGTTTTTTCAAAAAAACAAATTCCCCAAAAATTAAAAAAAAAATCCCCAAAAAATGACTATATACATATAGAGGCCGGTTAACGTACAATATTCCTTAACGTACGAGCGTACGCTGTAAAATTACGCACATTGTGAAACTCAAAACCCTAATCACGCATGTTGAAAAACCATAATGACGCATGTTGAAAAGACATAATCACGCATGTTGAAAGCCATAACATGCTTCATTACATAAGTATAACATGCGTGATTATGGTTTTCCAACATGCGTGATTAGGGTTTTGAATTTTACAACATGCGTAATTTCACATCGTACGCTCGTACGTTAAGCAATATTGTATTTTACACTTTCACTATACATATATGTATATATGCAAAAAAAAATAACCCTCTTAAAAACATGCGATTAGAAGTAAAAAAAAAAATCTGGCTCGAGGAAAATGTGTGGTCCAAAATGCTTCTCAAGTTTCTCAAATATGTGTGTGTATTTAAAATAACAAATGGGAACACACATACCTAAAGAGATCTACGATGAGAAGAGAATCTTGTTTCTTGATCCGCTTACAAAAAACCGATATTGGTCGTCGAATTTTAAAATGAGGGATTAAGCTTCCATGTAATAACTCCATCTTTTATTCCGATCACAAGTATTAATCAACCTCATAACAGAAAACTTCTTGTTTAACCAACTGTAAGAATAAGAAACCACAGCAAAGCATTCTCCAACTTAATCCTTGGCAACAACTCACTTGATCCCTGAAAGCAAAAAATGAAGAAAAAACTGAAAAAATCAAAGCAATAACTACTCGCGATCAGAAAGGGTTTGAAAACAAGGATAGATTGAGATGAGAAACTACAGTTTTGAGAGTTCTTGATGAAAGCAATCAGAATGTTTTAAACTAAACGTGGCAAGATAAGCCGATTGGATTGGGCAATGGGTCAAAATGAGAGGTTTAACAGACGGGTCAAACTGGTCAAAGTCCATTTAGATCTGTCAAAAATAACCTACCAACCCGTATACAATTCGGGTAGATCGAGTAATCACTGTAATCAGTTTACCCATATTATTCTCGATTCAGGTATAGGGCATGTATGAATAAACAAAGCCGGGTATACCCGAACACCCAACCCAACCCAACCCAACCCAAAACCTGAAAAACAACCCTAGACCTGTTAAAAAATTTCATTTATCTCTGAATTTCATAAACAAACCGATGAAATCTCATAATTAAGCTACAAAATCTCAATAATACAGATTAACATTCTGAGGTACACCAAAATCAACCTCCAAAGCAATCATGGCACAGGATCAAAAGAGTTAGATACATGACCCATATCTCCAAATTAACTTACAAAAGATCCAAACAAAGCTTGAAAACAGCATTCTGACCTACACCCAACTCAACCCACAAATTAAAATGGCTAATCTACAATTCTCGGTATCTTTCTTAATCAAAACAGAACCACCCGTTAAAGAATTGCCAAAAAGCATCAAACTTTGAAGAACATTTCACCAAATCAGTGGGGGAAAACCTTAATTTCATTTTACCATTGTTACAAAGATCCAAGAATGACGGGATTTTTATAAATAAATAAATAAAAAAGACAAACCTGGAACACCACCAACAAATTAGATGCGTGAGAAGATGAGGAGAGAAGATGAAGCTCGGACCTTTGCTTGGACCCGATTTAAGCATGACCCAGATTTTAATTTTAATGTTGCCCTTAATCGTCGTTCAGACATTTTACTGGTTCAACTCTTAATAATAATGATTCAGACTAGACTGTTTGTTTCACTTGTAGATGTCTGAATGGTTCAGACATTTGCTTCTGAATGGTTAAGCATTATACTGAGTCTGAATGGTTAAAACTTTTAATCTGAATTGGTCAGACATTTGTCTTTAAACGGTTAAGCATTATACTGGCTCTTAATGGTTCAGATCTCTTACTAGTTCAACACTTAATCATTCAGAGGTTGTCAAACAGCCCCTCAGCTTACCAAAACTATGGTAGCGTTCAGTATTAAGGAATAGAATGTGGAATTGAATGGATTATTTTGATGGAATGAAAAGAAACATGTTTGGTTATCATATAGTAATGGAATTCCAAATGAATGTAACTCTTTCCAAATATAACATTTTTTATTCCTTGGTAAGGGGTGTTTTTTTTTTCATTCCTTTAAGGAATGGAAAAAAATATATTATTATTTACATTTATATTTATATTTATATTTATATTATTAATATTAATACTAAAACTAATATTAATGTTTTGGTCAAAAAATTATTTAAGGATAATGTAACCAAAGTTATTTGTGGGGTAGAGTGCTTGAATGAACGAAACGGATAATGTACGACAAATAAAGCTAATGCACGATGATTTATACGAGGAAAAGCTCTTGATCACTAGTAGATAGCCGGCACAAAAACCTCGGGTGGTGAAAACTATCGACCACCAACTATATTGAACAATGAAAATGATTACAACTTCGGATGTTGATCAAGTGTAGTACAACGATTGTATGCGAAAGTGAGATTGTGCCTAATCACACTTGATTAACCCCTTTAAAATTAAAGTTAACAAGAAATGCGAAAATCATGCTAGTCCCCGTTCACTCCCCATGACTGTTGTGGAATAAACACATGCAGCTTCCATAACGAATTCTTAGCGAGATTCCAGCTTAGACTCAATCCACCATGTTACTCCCGGGCATATAAACATAAGGAAATATCGAGAACAATCAGTAGTAATCATAGTAACTATTAAGTATCCTTGATCCTCTGAGGTCCCATGTTACACATCAAGGATAATTTATCCAGAATAGGCCTCAGGATATGGGAACCATAATAGCAAAAATCTAAGCCCTAACAGTTGCCCCCAATATGGCGGATGTGATAGTGATCACAGCTGTTATATTGTACGCAAAATTCAAACTAGCCGTTAAAGGTCTGTAACTACTCATTGCGATATATAGGTATAGAGATAACTCCTTTTTCTTTAAAGATCACCACAATCACAAGTATATCTTCATATCTGGCGTTTGAGATTCAGGTACTTCTCTATTCCTTTTACTTTAATTCCCTTTCTTTCATGAATCCATGGCCAGGATGAACACCCAATTGTTGTTCATCTTGTTTTTTTATCTTTCAAAGGTTTTCAGCGTTGATTGTTGTTACGTTGTTCGTCTGATATTTACCAGATGTTTGTGTTTTGGATATTTTTTTCGGTATAATTTGGATTTAACCACTGGTTTGTCAATGTGAGTTTACACTTATCTGATGTTGGGTTTGTGTGATTTTTAGTTTTTTTTGTGGTGCATTCACATGCTATTCGTCGGTGATGGTGAGTTTAATCTTATCTGAGACCTTTTTGTGGTTTTTGTTGTTACATGTGTTTGAATATTGTTGGATGGTTGTGTATTGAAGCTTATTGTCTGTGATGGTGGCTTTGTTGTTATCGTTGACTGTTTGGAAATTGTAGTCGTTGATGGTGAGTTAAGTCTCATCTGAGACAATTTATTTGGAGATTTCCGTTGATGATGGTGAGCCATGTCTCATCTGAGACGATTTTGTATTGTTTATGACATCGCATGTGTTTCATTGGTGTTGGATGGTTGTGTACTGAGGCGTATTGGGACCATAAAATAGGAGGTTGTTTTAAATGTTCTTTTACCTCGATGATCTGAAACTGATTGGATTTATGCTGCTGGTCTATTATGCTTTGTTGAGACCATAAACTGTTTGCACATACGGTTTGGAATGTTGGTTTTCATCTATAATCCGAGGCTATTTGGATCTTTGGTTCTGGTCCATGATGCTATGCTGAGACCTTAAATTGTTTGTAAGATTGGTTTATGTCTATGATGCTTTATTGAGACTTTAAGTCCTTAAATTGTTTGCAAGATTGGTTTGTGTCTATGACGCTTTGTTGAGACTTTAAGTGTATGCAAATATATCTTGCTAAACATCTTGCTAATTAACATTTTATAAATATTGTTGCATTTTTATTAAAATGTGTATCCTTTGTGTTTATGGTGCTATGTTGAGATGAAATTTGTATAACACTTTCATTGATGATGTTGACTACATCGTCAACTGAGATTGTTTACGTTATCAAAAACCTTTGGGTTCAATCAATGTTATTATTATTATTAGGAAAAATTACAAGTTTTGTCCTTTATCTATATACCTCTTTTCGGGCGGTGTCCTTTTCAACGAATTTTGACAGGTTTTGCCCTTTATAGAGAATTTTGTTGCACGTTACGTCCTTTGAGCCTAACCCAGTTAATTTTTTCTGTTAAATCTTATTACACATGGGTAATTTAGTCTTTTTACTTATTTAAAGGACAAAACTTGTAATTTATTCTTTACAAAATATTTCAAAAAAACATTATATATATATATATATATATATATGTATGTATGTATAACAAACAACAGATATTTTCCCTTTATCTAAAGATGGACTGTTCTTTTCATCTTCCCCAGCTAACCATCCCAAACTAGCCCTAATCCATGAACTCCTAAATTCAACAAAATTATGTATGTTTACTCCAAATTAGATTAGGGCTTTTACTTATCGAGATAAAGCAAACCGTCCATTCTCTCTAACCGTCACAAGCTCAAATCTCGGTCGTCCGTTCACATTCAAACTCGATAAACCTGGCGGCAAATCACAACTCACTTCCTCTTCATCCTCTCTCATTAATCCACTCCGATCCAGCGAAACCGCCACCTCCGATTTCAACTTTTCCGCCGACGTTGTTTCGTTTCCAAACCCTAGGTTATCAATTTCCGGCAATGTCACCTGATTTTGATTGGTTTAGTTGTCCTGATGGTCGGAGATTGTAGACCAGTGTGGTGGAAGAGAATCGCCGGCGGTGGAAGTCATGCCGCCGTGAGTTTGTTGGAGATTTATCGCTTGGTGAACATGGTAGTGATGAAGGTGATAACTGAAAGTCTGATAAGTTTTTTATATGCTTATAAAGTGATAATCTGGATATAATTGTAGTCATTACTATTGACTTTTAATTGCCAAATACTCATTTTTTGAGAAATAGATTTCTGAAGGTAACTGATTTCCTTCTTTGGTCGCCACAGCTGGTGAGGAGTCCGGGTAGAAATGGAAGACTGAAGATGTGGTTGTGGAGTTGGTTGGTGACATGGTGGTTGCAGGTGGTGGTGTTAGGAGGAAGAAGAGGTTGAGGGGTGGGGGTGGGGCCTTTATACATACATACATACATACATAAATATATGTATATATTTATACATATATCAGTATTTACAAAAATTGTCCTTTAAATGTATAAAGACTAAACTACCCTCATGTCACTTGCACGTGACCAGATTTAACAAGAAAATCTAACTAGGTTAGGGTCAAAGGATGTAACTTGCAACAAAATTCCCTATAAAGGGCAAAACCTGTCAAAATTCGTTAAAATGACACCGCCTGAAAATTGGTATATAGATAAAGGACAAAACTTGTAATTTTTCCTTATTATTAGGATTAATTGCAATTAATGTTATTATTATTAGGATTAGTACGTTAGTATTGTTGGTTGTAATGTATCATTATCTTAAAATGAAATTGGGAATTTTAACGCCCATTTATAACAATTTACGTACGCATACCTGACCTGCGGGTAAAACACTAGCTAATATCATGTTGCCATGCAGGTAAAACACTAGTTAATATTATAATGTTGTATTTGGACATTTAGATAAATTAAAATGGTTTTGTTTAAAAAAGGCCTATAAAACATTGTTTGTATGTTAAATCAAAACTACTATAGTACTATCACCCTATTTCAGGCTTATTCTTCTTCTCTATTTTCTCCACATATCACAGTCACCGGAGAACTTCGCCGCTATGCCACCATCGACCATAGACCAAAAAATCTATTAACATTTGACCTTTTCTTTCAACTCCTAAGAGAAATTCAAGAGGGTCAAGGTATACTTTTTAAATTTTTCAATACTTCAGTCTACAACAAATCTCTCTGGTCGGAGAGTCAAGGAACCGTTCGATATATCCGGGAATGATCTAACATTAAGTATATGTTTGACAAAACTTCATGAAGATAGTCTAAAAGTGAAAACATGTCGTATTTTGGTGGAAAGAGTATGATTTATTGTAGCTAACTTTTCATGAACAAATGCAATTTTTCATGAAATTGCAGAGTTGAGTATTTATATAACATTACTTTTTTTGTCTCAACAATTATAATATGCATGACATATAAAAATCAATATGAACATACAACTTATCTTAGCCCATTTCTTTAAGTTTAACATAAGTTATTGTCCTAATACTTATATGCCTATTTCATACATTATCTCAAAAGGGTTTTGTTAAATTTACCTTTCATCCTATGATTTTTTTTCTACCAAATATACCTCATTCGTCACTAAATCTGTCGCACCATCTCTATACATTTTTTCCTCATAAAATCATAGAGACTACATTAAACAAATAAGAAATAAGTTTAGTCACACCCATCTCAAAACTGATTCCCAATAACACATTCACTTTTAAAACTTACAAAATAAAAAAAATAAAAAACCAATGAGTGAATTGCAAATTTTGTCCTTTATCTTTATACCCGTTTACAAGCGGTGTCCTTTATCTTTAAAATTGATGAGTTTTTTACTTAATCTTTTCAAATCCTACACGTTATGTCCTTTAGGCCTAACCTAGTTAATTTTTTAGTTAAATTTGGTCATGTGCAAGGTACATGAGGATATTTTTGTCAATTCATATTTGCAGAGACTAATAGGATCAAATACAAACCACATTTCGTATACAAACTGTAAGAACCATTTAAAAAGTGTCATGTGGCATCCAACCAATTATAAAGAAATGGTAAAATAATAACCTAAATAATATCAATTATATTGAATTCCCTATAATTATTCTAACAAGCAATTAATTCTTTATTTGGATCTTCCTTTTGTTTTCAACGTGCTGATATAATTCTTCATAAATGTGACAACCCGAATAATTGAGGTCATCGCTACTTGAAATCCCACAATCTTTGACGTGTGTCTTTACGTGTGTATCACTAAAAGTTTATGTCAGTTTTCCTCATGATAATATCAATAAGTTAGGGTTCGATCACATCATGTCTTATTAATAGAACAAGTGCTTATAACTTATTGCTTGATGCATGAAAATGGATTTTATGATAGATGGTGTAGTAACTGTATGATCTATTGGGAGTGGAATTACTTGTATTACTGTTTTTGTATGCAAGGGTATAGAATATTGATTGCCATGACCACACATGAATATTATAGCCACATAATCCTTGCATGAATCAACCGTTTAAAAAGTGGGTCATTGTGAAGTTGGGCCGGATAGAATTGTCTTGTAATGAATACCCCAAGTGGGCCGCACAAGGGGTGGGCCGGACATTTAAGTGGGCTGTGCAAGCAGGTAAACACACGCATACTTCATGACATTTGGGTCTCTCTCGTAACCAAATCAGCCCATGTGTTATGTGTATAGAATTAGGGAAGTATTGTGTTACGTATAATCTAAAAATCAGTAGCAAACCCTAGTCTCTGGTGAACGGCAACAGGAAGGAAAGGAGAACTAAATTCAGTCGCAACCCCCCCCCCTGTGTGTTAACTAGCTACATCTTGTTTTGTTCGTCGGGTTAGTATATTTATCCTTGTTTCACTTATGTATACACATATGTGCCGTATGATATCGATATATATATGAAATCAAGGTGTAATCTTCTGGTTCGATGTGTGTTTTTGTTACTGTTAGTTGTTAGATTGTTATTGTTAATGCATGGGTAGGACCAGATACGAATAGGTTGCATGATTAACATCCTTGAATGATCTTGATTATGTGTTATATGTAATTAAGGTAGGTTCTATGATTCTGCGGAATGTTATTTGCTGGTATAATAAGAGTGCGATGGCATGATGGGATATTTAAACCGACGTGAATATATGTATGTTGTTAATCATTGTTAGTATTTTGAATGATGAAATCTGCACTGTTTCAGAACTTGTAAATCGAAAGGATATATGATAGTGTTTAGTGGCCGCACATGTTATAGGGGCCCCAATATAACCGGCAGTTGCATGTCGGAATTAATTGCGTGATTTGGATTTAATCAATTAATGCATATGAAGTTGACGATTAATGATTTGATCATGTAACCTCTAAGAAGGCGATGCACATGTTATAGGGGATCCCACATGCTTTCTGTTACACAGCCACAAACATGTAAGTCTATTATATGCATGAACTAATTGAGAATAAATGGAATGGGTTGTGAACTAAGTCTATTATATGTTTTCTGTTATACAAAGGTTTGGTGTGGCACATTTACTTGGGTTGTACATGATAACTGGGCCGCATATGGGTAGGATAAATGGAATGGGTTATGAAATTGTTATGTGATATATTGACCGATGTTAGGAATAGTGTGTGGCTCAGACGTTTACTATGTGTTACATGATCTCTTGTTGCAACTTGCATATTGGTATGTGTATTATGGGTACGCTACATGTGTAACGTGCTTAAAGACTATGTGATTACGTGTATACAAGCTAATTATTTTTGGTAACCACGGTAGGGCTTGGTTGACCAACTTGGAACGGGTTACCGAGCAAACCAAAGGTGAGTTCATCTCTTGAGCATGCGTCCCGGTGGTTGGGACAGTCTTTGGGTATCCCTGAGAAGGATTGGTTTTGGGTAAATCATGGATATTCCTGAGAGGAATATGTCTTTGGGTAAATCTGGAATGTTGGATAATATACTCATCCTATCACCATTAAAGTCCCTCCGTGTTGTTTGGTTACCTGAGATGTAACAAGGTATTAGTTAGTAGCGCTACTTAGGTTTGGGACCCTCACCCCGTACCTGAGAGGACGGGTGTGAACTAATGACCTAGTCATGACCAATGCTTTGATAGGAGCATTGGAGAAAGGGCAATGTAAATCAGGAGCCGTCTTGTATTCGGGATATTATCAACATTAAATTCAATGGATTAACTAAACACTTGGTAACCAACGTTTTCGTAAAACTATGAACTCACCAGCGTTGTCTGATACACTTGTTGCATGCTCGTAGGTAGTTAGATATCTTGGAATTGGGAACTTGCTGTCTGGAGTGGCTAGAGTGGTCATGGGTCGCTTTGATTTGGATACACGCGATGGGTTCATTGATTTCGTACATTCGTTTTGAGAATATTTAAACTATGGTTTCGTTAATGCTTCCGCTGAACATGTTGGGTTTTGTTTAAACATATTATTGATACTTGTTATTAATAAATGAGAATTTCATTTACAAACTTGTATGAGTTCAAAATGATTAGTGGCTCGTTATTGGTACGTCACACGCCTAGCAGGGGTGTTCCCTAGGTGGTTCTTTTGGGGGTGTGATAGTTTGGTATCAGAGCCACTGGTTATAGTGAACTTGGTTTTAAAACGTTTTGTAAAACCAGACTATAACCGAACAGTTCTGAATACGTGAATACGACCATGACACTCAGCTCCAGATTGCAAGGTTCGTCTTTCTCACTTGTTGCATACATTACATGACTAGTACACGTTTGTTTATGATGTAACATGCAAACACACACCCGTCACCATAGCATGATTGCGTGAATTGCTTACTTACATTATGATGCGTTTTAACACCGTGAGGGGCGGACGCTGAGAGCGTGCTGGCTGCCAAACGGACAATATCATGGTGCGGCTACGCTGGGCTGTCATAGTCTTTGGATTCCTGTGATTTTATTACCTTGACAACCTTTGTTTGACATTTGAGTTTGAGGAACCATTTGACATGAGTTAGGAGGAACTGAGATGAGCATGCAAATCACAATATTATTGTGGGTGCACACATAATAATAATGTGGGGTGCATGCAAGTCCCAGTGAGCCTTAACAAGTGGTAAAGGGGTTCTGTTCTGTTAATTCGATCATGAGAAATGTAACAAATCCATAGGAGACACAGCAGTGGTTGTCTCCTACTTGAACGTGATCTTTCACTCCTTTCTGAATCCTTACAAACCTCGATGCTATCAAGTATTACCTGAACACCCATCTGAACGCCTAGCAAACCGGGTAGAATGTTAGATGCTTGTACGAGCGTCCCTGAGTTGGATGTCGCAGCATCGAATGATTGGTTTATACCTTTCTCACTTATCTTCGTTTGCTGGAACTCAATGTATTGACGTCTTAGATCCCGAAGTGCGATCACTTCTGCAACACTCTGGAAACATACCGTGTATTACTCAGTCAACTTGCAAGAACGATGGACAAGAGGATGAGCGTAGTGCCTTACCAACCTCAGTATTAGAACGACCCTGATTACCGGCAACGAACACCAGTGAATTGACTTCAATCGAATCCTTAACACTAGTCAGCGACTTATGGGAGTCAACTCCTACAAATCAATCGGGGCATAAGCGATGACAAATGACTATAGTGTGGAATGTGTAGCTGCCAGCCCAGTGAGTAGCGCTTTAGGACGTGGCACAGAATGTTAAAGGATGGACCCTGTTGGTGAAAGATCGTAGGGCTCCGTTTTAAGCAACGACAGTAGAGGCAACAATCACGGCAACATCAAGGAACTCGTGATCGTAGTTTACAGTATGGAAAAAAAGGTGACCTCGACAAGGATTGACTTTGTTAAGTCGAAGTGTCAACACCCAAGGGAACAAAGATGGTACTAGGAATTCTCGCAACGAAAACAACAACACTGGAAATGATGCTTACGGAAGGGTATTTAGGATTGGCATGGACGACGCAAGAAATACAGCAACGTAGTGGTCTGCGCGTTCTTGGTAACTAATCGCTTCGTCTCTATTCTAATTAACGCTGATGCTTCTGGAAACCAAACATGTTGTGGAACCGACTGATAGCAAAACAATTGAACCCTCATATGTTCGTCGGACGCAAACTCGACCTTGTGGGACAAGTGTTCGACATCTACCCTTGATAGTCCCATTGTAGTAGTTAGTGTGGATTGGTTACCCAGATATCGCGCAAATATACCTTGTGAGGAGAAAACTTTGAGTATCCCTCTCCCTAGTGGAAAATCGTCGTCTGTCCTAAAGCATCAGAGTAGAGTGGTGTAAAGGTTAGTATCATTTCAGCAATGAAAGCCAGGAGCGTCTACGAAGGGATTACCCCACTATGTTGGCAACCGTTACTAATGATAAGGCTAAGGAAAAAGGATCGAAGATCCACAAATTGTTCGTGATTCCTCTCAGTGCGCTACTCGAGGAACTTTCAGGTTTACTTCCACGACTGATTAGGTAGAATCTCAGTTTGATCTCACGACCAGCTGCAGCCTTGATTCCTCGTACTCCTTATTGTCTGACGCCTGGAAGGTTGCAAGAATTGTCCAACCAACTTCAGGAAACTACAGGATGGGAGTTTTATTAGTCTAGCTCCTCGTTTTGGGGAGACACACTCTATTGTGGAAACGAAGGACGAGTCCTTTTGTACGTGTACAGACTATCACAAGGTGGCTATCATAGACCATCAACCCCCCTTGTCTCGCATCAAAAACCTGCTTGACCCATTGCAATAATCAAGAATCTATCCGGAAACTGACTTAAGACCGGACTGTCATCTGATGGAAGACCATGGGGAGGATGATTCCTAACACGACGTTACAGATCCAGTATGGCCACTACGACTTCCTGTTTAAGTTATTTAAGATATCCAACACACCAGCAGCATCAGGAATCACATGAGTGGTATGTGTCAACCTCGTTTCGTTAGATTCGTCGATCGCGTTTAACTGTGATGGTTAGAATCGCTACCAGGGGAAGAGGAACACCATAAACGGCGCCTGTATTTGGTCCTAGAACTCCTAGGGGAGGAGCAACTCCACACGAAATCTACCTAAGTGTGACTTCAGGATTAGGAAGGTACACTTTCTTGGTCACGTAGTCAATGAAGTGGGGATACATGCAGATCTCGCTGAAGATCCATCTCATTAGATATTGATCGGGAACAAATAGTCCATCGGAGATATAGTAATTTCTTGGTCCAGTTAGATACTATCGTAAATTCATCACAGGATTTTCGAGGATTTCGCAACTTTAATCTCTTTAGCACAGCAGGGTGCTGTGGACTCTTGGGAGACGAAGCAGGAGAACGTCTTTTCAGCTTCTGAATTTTAAACTTTACAATGCACTGAGCATCGTCTTTACCCGAGGGTACGGGTGATATAGTGGTATACCTTAAGTGTAACATCTGTGCTTGTAATCATTGTGAACAGTTCTTTTATCAATAAAACAATGTTATTTGATCCCAATGTTTGTTTGGTTGTGTTTTACATTTTTCATGTTTTAACTTTTATTCAATTTCAAACTCTATATCGCTTTCTGGAGAGTTATACGCAAACTGGTGCGTAAACGTAATCAGTTTAATGCGACAAATACTCCGGAACATCAACATATACTTAACATACCTTAAATAACCTTTACATAACTTAGAAATAAGTTTTGAAGGCTTTGGTATGGCAAAAACAAGTTAATTCGCCTACAGGGACTAAACTTGACAAACTGCGAAAGTATGCCAATTTGAACAGTAACGAACATTCCGGAACATGACCATAAGTTAAACACACCTTAAATATCCTTTATATAGCTTAGGAATAGGCTTTGAGGGGTTCGGTGTGCTAAAATAAACTTTTGGGTCATTTAGGGACTAAAAGCGTCAAAAAGTGCACAAGTTTGCATTTTCGCGCATAACTCACGTTCTGAATACATCCGGACATCCAAAAATTTATGTAAGCACTATAATATTTTATTTTAGTGTCACCGGTAAGACACACTGTGTCAACAGAACTGCAGAAAGCAGTCAGATAATAAAATTGGAGCCTAGGTGTAGGTCCGACAATAAGAATGCATTAAAACCCAAGAGTACATACAAGGGTTAATATATATGCAATACGAAAGCAAAAATAAGCACTAAAAAGCACCCGAAACGCACTTTAAGTGCAGAATTTATATAATTCAGCAATAAATCAGCATTTAGACATATAAATATTATGCAGAAATGTCGTTTATTATCCAGAACATTTCCCTAGGTGTTGGGAATCGATAGTGTTACAAAAAGATACTTATTAAACACTAAAAAGTGCAATTTAGCACTTTAACGAATCGGTATGTAACCGAACGACCGGACTATACCCGGAACATGAAAATATTGTTAATAACATTACTTATCTTTTTCTGAGCCAGTTAGGGTCCCTGAATACCCTAACACCCGTCATAACACACTATGCACTACTAACCAAGTTAAGCACTTAACTAACTTACTTAACCTAACTAAGTTACCTAACTACTAGTTGGAATCGAACTAGTACCCCCCCCCCCCTTTTTACAACCGTCCCCATGAGGGGAGACATACCTTGTCCTCTAAATTATTTTTATAATCCTAATGCTCAATATCATCTAGACATATGATCTCTTGGGTAATACACATCCTAATTGTCTATAAGTAATAACCTAAACACACAAGGTCATTCACTTAGCATTTCACCACTCCACACTTTCTCTCCTCTCTCTCTCAAGGCTTCGGCCGAACACACCCACAAACACCCAACCATTTTCGATTTTTGATCATCACATTCCAAGATCATTCAAGCGTTAAGGATCACGTATAAGGAGGCTTGGTGCAATCGGAAGGCGAAGGACCTCACTCTATTGCTTTTATCCACTCATTTTGCGCTTAGATTCTTCCCTAGCCTCGAGCTAGTGGTATGTTGCTTAAATCGCCTTCTTGAACTATTCTAAAGTGGTTAAAATGATTTGTAACGGTTAAAACTCGTAAACATACAAGTTGAAGCTTAAAAGTCTACTAAAAATGCTAGAAATGTTGGTTAAAAGCTCATATGTTGTGTAAATCATGTAGTATTTGATTTGTGTGATTATTTGGACCCGATCTATGTTGTGGTAGCTCGGATCATCATTTAACCCGGTTTAGTCATGATCTTGGATTATGGCATAAAGCTTGTTTAAGTATAACAAGGGTTAGAAGATGAAACTCTACCACACATCAAACTTGAACTTGTGTGAAATCGATTTCACTTATGAAATGGTGTTCAAAACTAGTAGATCTACGGATCTACAAGCGGTACTTTCAAAGGACCAAGTGTCCAAGAAATCATATTTTCTAAAGCCGAGTCTTACATGAAAAATAATGATTTTAGCAAACACACGAGTATGTAAACACTTGTGTAACACAAAGTTTCGACGAAATAACTATTTTTGTAAATGTTGACCGGAAGTTGTAAAGATGTAACTTCTTTAAAAGCGAGACTTTCAAGAAACAAAGTTGATCTATACAAAGATCCACTAAAAATAATGGAAGGATACTACCTATTTTGGAAAAACCACAAGTTCATGTATTTCTGCGATTATATCTATTTTAACTAGTTGCATATTGTTTATTGTTGAATGAGGAGATTGTTGACGATTTAAAAGAAAATAAACACATGTTTTGAAAACATGGGAAACCTCCATTTTTAGGGGAAACTCTGTCAAAATTTTTATAAATTTTGACACTTAGAAAAAATATAAGTTTTTGAGAAACTTATTCCCTAAAAATGTGTTTAAAAGTATTACCAAGGTTTCCCTAATTTTTGGTGATAAGAAATGAGGATTTCTTCAAGAATAAAAATGTATATAAGTATGTATATTTTTGAGAGAAAAATATATATTATTTGATCACCAACTTATGTGCTAAGTGTATAAAGTATGTGTTATACGTGCTAGAGTATTAAGACTTAAAAATACACTAAATACTCATGAGGAGTATAAACATAAAAATACACATACAAAATACAAGATACATAATTCGGGTGCGAAGTGCAAAACACAAAGACTTATAGTTATTTTAGAGGAAATAATATAAGTAAGATACGTAGTTAAAAATATGAAATATTTTTAACACAACAATACAAATACAAAAGAGAGTGACTGTACTTGTGCGATACAAGTCTAGTGACTAACGTTAAGAAAACGCGTATAGGTTACGACGTTAATTAAGCAAATCCGGTGAAGTTTACGACGCACAGGAACGCAAAGTTGTGAGTTCATGCTCCCCCTTTTCTTTTAACTGTTTTCAGTTTTATACCTTCGGGGGTGAAATACATGTTACAAATATTACAATGTTTACAAATGGTATGATGGATACAAGAATGATACGAGAAATCGTGTCACGAATAGGGTACCATAAGCACCATTAATCATGTACATACTTAGACCGCAGAACAAAAGGTTAGATCTAATGGGTTTCCGGGCAGCCCCACTCTTGGCCACTCTTTTACCAAGCAGTGTTTTTGTGTCTCAGTCGTGAATCGACTACAGAAAAATGCCTATGGTTTGGTGACTTCCTATGTCGTGTCACATGTTAATGGCTTTGCAACCCATTAACACTTGATACATACAGAAATATTTGATTTATACATGAGTACGTGGTGTACACAAAAGACTTGATTTATACAAAATACAAATTATGTTTTCATACAAAGTATACAAACATGAAATACAAAAATTGCATGAATTCACACCAACTTTATGTTGACGTTTTTCCAAAACTCACATGTATTTCAGGTAACTAGGATGGATGTGCGCGTGGTCTTACTCATGCTCGTGGATGTCGCTCTGTTTATCTTTAAATAAAGTTGTGACTTTTAAGACAATATGTTATCTCGTGTTGTAAACACTTGACATATGTTTTCAGTAATGTAATATTTGAAGATATTTTTGAGCATGTAGTATGTTTACTCTTCGTATGCAATGAGAACCTTTCATGATCACACCTCGTGCTTCCGCCGCAGAAAGGGGTGTGACGGTACTTTCTATATATAAGTGTTTGTATGACATTACATGTCGTAGCGTTACTTATATCATTTCAATATTTGACATATTACGTTTTACATAAACAACTTATTTTCACAAGACATTGATTTACAAAACAACTTATCTTATACAAACTCATTTTACTTGGTTATTTATTTAACCTTACATTATTCTCTTATTTATACATATCATCGCTTTTTGGAATGATTTACAAAACAAAACAATTTACAAGGTTCATGACTGACTTTTGTTAACAACTTTTTCTAAACTTATAAGTCATGAATCCTCTTTTCACAAATCCTATGTATCTCACAGGCATTTTTATGCTGACGTACATATTTCACATGTGTTTTCAGGAGCTGTTGCTTAGGACAATGATCGTGACACTAGGGCGGACCTGTGCCTTAGAGACATAAAACGAAGATAGACTTAGTTTAATTATGTTGTACTCTTTGTTTCATGTTTAAGACAATGTAACTCTTATGTTGATAAATAAAATACAACTTTGAATGCCATGGTTATGAAACAATTAATTCTGTTACAACACTCCCTGACGTTTTCCGCCACGTTTTGTATGTTATACGTGGTCGGGGTGTGACATTAAGGGTTCGAATCAGAGTCCCAGTTACACATCGATGCAGCACGAGAAAGTGATGGTTTACGTAGTGGATTTACAGGAAGAATTGCACGAGTCATAACCTGCGGTAGAAGCCATGGTCCTTGGAATTAAGATGGAGGCATTACTTGGACGGTACCAATTGCACCGTTTAGACCGATCACAAGGGCCTCCTGTGTACCTTTGTTTTGAGAGCGCTAATTATGTGATGGCATCGCTGGACGGAACCTTTGAACGTTTACGACTGTGAAACCTGAACGTGCACGAGCTTTGCAGTTCACTATCGATTCTAATCTACCTGATTAGACTCGCCATGTTCAAACTGGAGAACTGAAGGAAGAGAATTTTCAAGTCAAACCAATGCGGGGTATGGGGCAAGCAACCTTTGGCAGGTCAGACGATATTCGCTATCTCATGGAACGAATGTGGATCTCATTATACGACAACTATAGGGAACTTGTGTTGACCAAGCACACCGGCCTCGATATTCCAGTCGTCTGGGTTTCGATAGGAGATATTAGGATCTACAAATCTTGTACTGGTGGTCGGGCATGAAGGCCCACCCGACAATGTATGTGAATGACGTTTGACTTGTGGGAGGTGGAGTATCAGCAACCGGCAACATTTATATGGAAAATGAGAACAGACTGCCATGGATTTTGTTGCTAGTCTACCTAAAACTCGAAACGGAAACATTATCGTTATCACCTGGGTGATCGTCGATTGTCTCACGTAACAAGCACACTTTCTTGCAATCAAGGAAACTGACGAGTCTTCACAGCTTGTGAATATCCCTCTGAGAGAGGCGGTTTTAGGCACGAGGTGCCAACTTCTGTTACCTTTGATTTTGAGCTATACCTGATTTATGACAGACACTACGCAACACTTTTGGCTCATGTCTACGCAGGAGCAATACTTATCACCATAGGACAAATGGTCAGAGTAAACAGAACCCCCTCCCTGACACTCGAAGACATGCTGCGAGAATGTGTGTGACTGATTTAGTGAAATTGGAAGGACACTTATGCCCTTGGCTGGGTTCTACTGTAGCAGATATTATTCTAGTATTCAGACAGCTCTGTTTGGGGCATTGTATAGATGATAATGCCAATCTTCTTGTTGGGCTAATGTGAGTGACAACCTAACCGCAAGTCCAGGACTTGTACTTGAAACTCTTAGGAGGATTGCTCAGATCAGAAATCATTTGCCGGCAACGCGTGACCGTCAAGAAAGCTGATAAGCTTAGGAAACGCTGGGAGTTCGCTGCAGGCGAACGTAACATAATCGAAAGTCTCACCCAGGGAGGGTGTGGTACGCTATGGAAAACGTGGCAAGCTTAGTTTGCGATACGTTGGGACATTTGGAATTCTGGAGAGAATCGGTCACGTAGCTTACAAACTCAGGTTACCTGACGAATTTGGTAATATACGCGGTGTTATTTATGTCTAGAACCTAAGGCAGTGTGCCTGATAAAACACTTGTGATACCTTACTAGAATCCAAGACTAACGACAAGTTACAGTTGTCAGGAAATCTATCAAAACATGGACCAGGAAGTCAAGGTTCGTTGATTTAGTCGAATTTCAGTCGTTAGAGTTCGTTGGAACTCAAGACGTGGACCGGAGTTCACGTGGGAGAAATAGAATCAGATGAAGCTCAAATATCCTCAACTATTTCCTGTTGACCAACCTAATGCTGATATCACGGGTGAATTTCAGGATGAAATTCCTCTTCAAGTTGGGGATGATGTGGCACCTGAGGAAAAATCTGCAGCAATCTTGATTCATCACCTCACTTCTCGGTGCTTGCTTGTCAAATTTTGGGACGAAATTTCTGTCAAGTTGGGGATGATGTGACAACCCGAATAATTGAGGTCAGCTCTACTTGAAATCCCACAATCTTTGACGTGTGTCTTTACGTGTGTATCACTAAAAGTTTATGTCAGTTTTCCTCATGATAATATCAATAAGTTAGGGTTCGATCACATCATGTCTTATTAATAGAACAAGTGCTTATAACTTATTGATTGATGCATGAAAGTGGATTTTATGATAGATGGTGTAGTAACTGTATGATCTATTGGGAGTGGAATTACTTGTATTACTGTTTTTGTATGCAAGGGTATAGAATATTGATTGCCATGACCACACATGAATATTATAGCCACATAATCCTTGCATGAATCAATCGTTTGAAAAGTGGGTCATTGTGAAGTTGGGCCGGATAGAATTGTCTTGTAATGAATACCCCAAGTGGGCCGCACAATGGGTGGGCCGGACATTTAAGTGGGATGTGCAAGCAGGTAAACACACGCATACTTCATGACATTTGGGCCTCTCTCGTATCCAAATCAGCCCATGTGTTATGTGTAATCAGCCCATGTGTTATGTGTATAGAATTAGGGAAGTATTGTGTTACTTATAATCTGAAAATCAGTAGCAAACCCTAGTATCTGGTGAACGGCAACAGGAAGGAAAGGAGAACTAAATTCAGTCGCAAACCCCCCCCTGTGTGTTAACTAGCTACATCTTGTTTCGTTCGTCGGGTTAGTATATTTATCCTTGTTTCACTTATGTATACACATATGTGCCGTATGATATCGATATATATATGAAATCAAGGTGTAATCTTTTGGTTCGATGTGTGTTTTTGTTACTGTTAGTTGTTTGATTGTTATTGTTAATGCATGGGTAGGACCAAATACGAATAGGTTGCGTGATTAAGATCCTTGAATGATCTTGATTATGTGTTATATGTAATTAAGGAAGGTTCTATGATTCTGCGGAATGTTATTTGCTGGTATGATAAGAGTGCGATGGCATAATGGGATATTTAAACCGACGTGAATAGATGTATGTTGTTAATCATTGTTAGTATTTTGAATGATGAAATCTGCACTGTTTCAGAACTTGTAAATCGAAAGGATATATGATGGTGTTTAGTGGCCGCACATGTTATAGGGGCCCCAATATAACCGACAGTTGCATGTCGGAATTTATTGTGTGATTTGGATTTAATCAATTAATGCATATGAAGTTGATGATTAATGATTTGATCATGTGACCTCTATGTGGGCCGTGCACATGTTATAGGGGATCCCACATGCTTTCTGTTACACAACCACAAACATGTAAGTCTATTATATGCATGAACTAATTGAGAATAAATGGAATGGGTTGTGAACTAAGTCTATTATATGTTTTCTGTTACACAAAGGTTTGGTGTGGCACATTTACTTGGGCTGTATAAGATAACTGGGCCGCATATGGGTAGGATAAATGGAATGGGTTGTGAAATTGTTATGTGATATATTGACCTATGTTAGGAATAGTGTGTGGCTCAGACGTTTACTATGTGTTACATGATCTCTTGTTGCAACTTGCATATTGGTATGTGTATTATGGGTACGCTACATGTGTAACGTGCTTAAAGACTATGTGATTACGTGTATACAAGCTAATTATTTTTGGTAACCACGATAGGGCTTGGTTGACCAACTTGGAACGGGTAAATTAACATAACATACCGAGCAAACCAAAGGTGAGTTCATCTCTTGAGCATGCGTCCCGGTGGTTGGGACAGTCTTTGGGTATCCCTGAGAGGGATTGGTTTTGGGTAAATCATGGGTATTCCTGAGAGGAATATGTCTTTGGGTAAATCTGGAATGTTGGATAATATACTCATCCTATCACCATTAAAGTCCCTCCGTGTTGTTTGGTTACCTGAGAGGTAACAAGGTATTAGTTAGTAGCGCTACTTAGGTTTGGCACCCTCACCCCGTACCTGAGAGGACGGGTGTGAACTAATGACCTAGTCATGAACAATGCTTTGATAGGAGCATTAGAGAAAGGGCAATGTAAATCAGGAGCCGTCTTGTATTCGGGATATTATCAACATTAAATTCAATGGATTAACTAAACACTTGGTAACCAACGTTTTCGTAAAACTATGAACTCACCAGCGTTGTCTGATACACTTGTTGCATGCTCGCAGGTAGTTCGATATCTTGGAATTGGGAACTTGCTGTCTGGAGTGGCTGGAGTGGTCATGGGTTGCTTTGATTTGGATACACGCGATGGGTTCATTGATTTCGTACATTCGTTTTGAGAATATTTAAACTATGGTTTCGTTAATGCTTCCCCTGAACATGTTGGGTTTTGTTTAAACATATTATTGATACTTGTTATTAATAAATGAGAATTTCATTTACAAACTTGTATGAGTTCAACATGATTAGTGGCTCGTTATTGGTACGTCACACGCCTAGCAGGGGTGTTCCCTAGGTGGTTCTTTTGGGGGTGTGACAATAAAGAAAAGTGCTGATCACATTCACATATGTGCTAAAATCAATTATCTTGATTAATTTTCATGTGCTAATATAATTCAAATGTGCTACTTTTATGTATGTATTGTTTTAGCATGTGCTAATTTAACTTTTTGTTAAGTGCTAGGATCTGTTCTCACGGTTTGTAGGATAAATATGGTTTGTACCGTAACCAACCCCATAACATAAATATCTAGCCTCTTAAAAAATACTTAAAAAAGGTTTTAAAAAATAAAAAAAGATTATATATATGTATATAAATAAATAAACTGGTCTCTCTCACCCACACCACCACCATCACCCACCCCAGACCGAGTACAACCACCACCCACTGCCCCCACCTGCCATACAACCACCACCCACCGCACCACTCCAACCACCCATTATATATTAACAACCTTCTGCAACATTTTCACCCCTCCTCCACTACAACCACCAACCACCGAACCACCACCACCAACTCCTTTACCATATTCCAAATTCAAACAGCAGCCCAAACACCATCCCCTTCCTGAACCCTAACAACAACCCCAACACCATCCCATTCAAAACAACAGCACCCAACCCCACCCCTTTACCAGACCCCTAATTTCAATAACCCTAATTATGTTAACCTTTTACACAAAAATACCTAAAAAATCATGAACATTCAATATCTAAAACTCTAACCTGATCGAGAGTGGATGGTGGAGAACAATGGTGGTGGAGAAACGTGGCGGTGGAGATCAAACGGTGGTGGAGAAATGGTGGTGCCGGAGAAACGACGGTGGAAAAACGGTGGTGCTGGAGAAACGACGGTGACAACAGTGGGGAACAATGGTGGTGGTCGTGTTGGTGTTGAGAGTGGTGGTTGGGGACTGTTGTTGGCGGTTGACTGAGGTAGAGAGAGGGGACAAAGAGAGAGAGATAGAGAGAAGGGGAGAGATGTAGAGAGAGATAGAGAGAGATAGCATATATGGGTATACATATATTATTTATATATATATTATATTATAATTATTTTTTTAATTTCTTTTGGTTTTGTTGTTAATTAAAATATATATACACACACATATTGATAAAAAGTCTAAATTACCTTTGTATGTTCAAATTTAACTGAAAAAACTAACCAGGTTAGGCTTAAAGGATATAACGTGTAGGATTTGGAAACATTAAATACAAAACTCATCAATTTTAAAAATAAAGGACACTACTTAAAAACAAATATAAAAATAAAGGACAAAATTTACAATTCACTCAAAACCAATTTTACAAACAAAATAAAACAAAACTCAAAACAGAATCCCTATAACACATCCACTTTTAAAACATACAAAATCTAAAAACCAATTTATTAACATTAACAAAAGAGTTAAATGCTCGGATAGTCCCTGTTGTTTGGCCTTTTTTCACGTTTAGTCCCTAACTTTCTAAAATTACCTCTATAGTCCCAACTTTTCAATTTTCGTTCCCGGATAGTCCCTGGCGCGGATGGAGGTTAGCTTTTTCAGTTAAGTGGGTGTGAAATTACTAAAATGCCCTTCATTAAAAAATAAATTATAAATAAAACATATATCTCTATACTCCTATCTCTATCTATCTTTCTTCTCTCTCTCTCACTAAAACCCACCACCACCGTCAGCTCCGGCGAGATCTTTCTTCTTCGGCGACGGCCTTATCTTCTCCGGCAACGTCCTTATCGGCTGAAACAGCGGTAACGGAAACAACGAAATCTGATGCGACTGTGGAGATGCAGATGCATATTCGTCTCTCATGAATTTACCTTTGATTCTGCCGGTGGTACCAGAGGAATACAGAATCGCCGTCGTATCGGACTGGTTTACTTTCCGGTGAATGACGTCAGAGCTTGAATTCTGTAACATTGAAATGAATTGCGGAGAATCGATGATTATCATACCTAACGAAAACGACAACGGTAGTTTAGTTAAGTTATTCAAATCAATAGTGCAGATTCTGCTAACTTCATGATCGTTATCTTTATTCACTAAATTGCAAAATCCTCTTTGTTTTGTTAAGTTATTCAAATCAACCTACCATATCTGACATGTCCAGTGTGTTAATTGCTAAAGATCTACTAGAATTTGGGGAAACTGTTGGATCTTGTGTTATTTAGTCTCATGAATTATAGATTTCAGAATCTCTGTTGCATCATATGCTATACATGTTATGTTGAAAAAATAGAGTTTTATCACCTGCGTTGAGATTTGATTTTTGAACAGTTTGAAATCATTTTATCAAGATTTGATTTGCAGGTGGTGGGGGTTGGTTTAATCTGATTTGCAGGTGGTGATGGATGTCGAGAAGAAAAGGAAGATGATAGGGGTAGGGTGAGGGTGGGGTAGGTTGTGGGGCCCACTTGAAATTTGACTTATTAATTAGATTTTTATTTTTTTATTTATTAAATGCCTAGATAGTCCCTGTAGTTTGCCATTTTTAAGGAAATGATATTTTTGTCATTTCACACCTTGTTAACTGAGAAAACTAACTGATGTTAGGCATAGGGACTATCCGAGAACGAAAGTTGAAAAGTTAGGAACTATAACTGTAATTTTATAAAGTTAGGGACTAAAGGTGAAAATAGGGCAAATCACAGGGACTATCCGGACATTTAACTCTTAACAAAACAAAACAAAAGTCATAGAAGTAATCCAATGCTTTATTGATCAACATAGTAGGTTTGTTCAAAAAGTTATAGTTCCATAACTTTTTTATTATAATAATAATATTTCATATCCAAACCACACCTGCCAAATTTGTTAAAAGTTAACGCAAAGTTCAGTTTTCCAACAACTTGGGCCCCACCCACTACAAAGCATCTTCCGGTTACAATTACGGTGTTCCGGCGCCAATTTCCGTCCTTACAATCTCCCTCCGTCACCAAACCCTAACGCAACCGCCGATTGATCCTGACAAATTCACCGGATCAATGGCGATCGACGACGATCAGTCCAAAACCTGCGTTGTTCTCGGCGGCAGAACCTTCATCGGAAGATGCCTCGTCGTCAGGTTATTGACGATTGGCAATTGGATCGTCCGAATCGCCGATTCCGCTCACTCGCTCCAACTCGATCCTTCCGAGTCGAAGTACGACTCGCCTCTGAATCGTGCTTTGTCTACTGGCCGTGCTTCGTATGCTCACGTTGATGTTCGTCACAAAAGTACAATCGTTAACGGTAGGTTTTCACCTTTTTATGTTCGTGATTTCATTTCTACATGATGTTGCGTTTAGAAACTGTGAAATTAGCTCTCGTTCGTCTATGATTTCGCATGTGTGCCGTTCATTGATTCAACATTTTACGTTATTGTGACCTAATAAAAGGTTTGTGACTTTAGTTTAAGCACTTAATTTACTTTTCTGTTTGATTATAGTGATTTATACGTATGCCTATGCTCAAGTTGATGTTCGCTACAGACGTACAATCGTTAACCGTAGTTTTTAGGTTTTTATGTTCGTGATTTCGTTTCTACATGATGTTGTTGAAATTTGTTTCAATAGTGTTTAGAAACTTGAAATTAGGCCTCATTAGTGTATGATTTTCTATGTGTGCAGTTAATTGATTCTATATATATCATTGTTGTGACCTAAAAGGGTTTGTAACGTTTGGTTCAAGAAGGTAGTTTACATTCTGTTTATGTTCTTGATATCATATTTACATGCTGTTGTTTTAATTTGTTTCAATTGAGTTTCGGAACTGTGAAATTAATTCCCGTTAGTGTGTGATTTTGCATGTGTGCACCTGATTGATTCAATGTTTGTGACCTAGAAGGGTTTGTAACTTTTAGTTCAAGAACTTAATTTACTTTCTTTTTATGTTCTTGATATCATTTTCTACATGATGTTGTTTCAGTTTGTTTCAATTGCGTTTAGAAACTGTGAATTTAGTTCTTGTTAGTGTATGTTTTGCATGTGTGCTGTTAATTGATCCAGCATTTTTCGTTATTGTGACCTAAAAGGTTTTGTAACTTTTGGTTTAAGAACTTAATTTACTTCCTGTGTGATTATAGTTATTTATGTGTATACTTTTGCAGCTATTGAAGGTTCAGAAGTCCTATTTTACATGGATGATAGTGATTCTTGCAATCAGGATTTCTATTTTGGTTACTCAGTAATTGTTCAAGGTTAATCATCACTTTACTTTAAACTAGAATGTGTTTCGATTTGAGATATGTTATTGTATATTTTGGTGTTTTGATCAATTTTATACATGTTATTTAGGTGCCAAAAATGTTGTTAATGCGTGTCGGCGATGCAAAGTTAAGCGACTAATATACACAAGTACTGCAGATGTAGTTGTTGATAGTTCACATGATATATGCAGTGGGAACGAGACGTTATTGTACTCTTCAAAAGTATGTGACCTTCTGAAGATATTCTATGTTTTAAATTTTGTGGACGCGTTTACTCTCCCAAATGTTTAAGTGGTATGATTCTTTATTGTTACACAGTTTAAGGATTTGTATAGTGAACTTAAAGCTCAAGCAGAGGCGTATGTTTTGCTTGCTAATGACATTGATGGACTCCTTACATGTGCTATTCGCCCCAGCAATATTTTTGGACCTGGTGACCCGGTTCTTTTGCCATCTCTTATTGAAGTTGCAAAATCTGGTTGGGCTAAGGTTTGCAAACTTAATTATTATTTATTTGAATGCAATGTTTCTTATTTTCTATATATTAAAGCTATGCAGCTTTAGAATGGTGTTTTGTTGTTTATTCATTATATAAGTAATAGAGTCTCTCATTCCAGTTCATTATAGGAAGTGATCAAACGACTTCTGACTTCACTTATGTGGAAAACGTTGCTCATGCCCTTATCTGTGCCGAAGCTGCTTTGACTTCACACATGCTCATTGTATCCGGAAAGGTATCACTAAATCTTCCTGCATTCCTCATTATATTTTGTTATGTGAGATCAATGACTAAATGGTATCCCCCGATGGATTGCAGGTATTCTTCATCACTAACTTTGAGCCTACAAAATCTTGGCATTTTGCCTTATGTATGCTGGAGGGCTTAGGTTACTACAGGTAATGGATGATTAATTGATCTATTAGTTTTCCATTTCGTTTAGAGTAAAATGCTATTTTTGTCCCTGAGGTTTGGCCACTTTTGCGACTTTCGTTCAAACTTCAAAGTTTTGTTTTTTCGCATTTGGATCCAAAAGGTTTGAAATCTTTACATTTTCATCTAACTCGTTAACTCCATCCATTTTCTCCGTTAAATGAGGGGCATTTTCGTCTTTCTAGACATTTTTATTAAAATTAAAAACACTAAATAAAGATCCACCTCTGTTGACTTTCTCCCCACCCAAACCCTTTAATCATCAAAAAAAATGTCTAAAAAGACGAAAATACCCCTGACTTATCGTTAAAAAAAGGATGGAGTCAACGAGTCGGATGAAAATGGCAAGATTTCAAACCTTTTGCATCTGGATCGGAAAAACAAACCTTTGGACGAAAGTTGCTAAACCACAGGGACGAAAATGGCATTTTACTCTTTCTTTTATTTTACGTGGTATTGTCATAAATCACAATGATTAACAGACCTAAAAGTTTTAGCCAACAAATTTGTATCATGTCTTAGAATTAAAATATTGGTATTGTTTGGGTTATGATGAAAGAGATGGATATTGAAGAAAATTTTCTATGGAATAAACTGCACAGATATCTAACTAGAGCCGATACGTCATATTCACTGTTTTGTTTATGTAGGTCACTTCCAGACAGATTTTATATATTTTTTATTATTTTATTTGTATATGACTGCAGACCGATCATCAGACTTCCTGCCATGGTTGTACGGTCCGTTGTTTTTCTTATAAAATGGATGGATTTAAATATAAGTTCTAGAGACCTTAAGCATGTTTTGGTACACAACACAATCCAATTGATGTCACGCACTAGAACTTATAACTGCTCTGCAGCTGAGCGGCATATTCAGTACTCGCCAATTGTGTCACTTGATGTAAGTTTTATACGTTTAACGGATAGTGTATTTGTGAACTGAGTGAACAAATCATGGCCATTGATTTACATCATAAAATCGTAAAATACACTAGTGTATTTTCATCATCAAATCCTGGTCATTGATTTACACTTGTGTATACACTCACTGGTGTTCACTATCAAGGGGGTTGTTCACAAATGAACCTAACCCTATATATATAAATCAATGCTGTGTTTTACTTACAATCTTGTAAATTATCATTATAACGTTTGTATTGTTATTGATTGATGAATTACAGGATGGTATCACATCGACTGTCAAATCATTCAAACATTTAGCTAAAGATTTGCCTACTGCAAGACTTGGAGATTTAGTTGAACAATCAAAAATTGAGGAACTTCTAGGGAGCGGGGAAGGTAATGTAAATTTTAATATGACCTTTATACCCTTCTCTTTTTCATTACTCTTCAAATTCTCATATCCTAGTGCAAGTTTTAAGGGAAGGGTATATATGTCTGAAGTTTGAAAATGGGTTTTGATATCATGACTTTTTTGTAGGGTAAATATGATATTATATAATGTTTTAAGGGAGATATATGAAATCATCCCTTTTTTCATTATCTTTTTAGTGGATGAAATACAAGTTGGCAATCTTATGATGAAGTCGCATCTGAAAACGTAATATATATATTTTTTATTATTTTGTGGATGCAGTTGCTGATATTTTATTGTGGAGAGATGAGAGGAGATCATTCATATGCTTTCTTGGAGTGGCTTTTCTTTATTACTGGTTTTGTGTACGTGAAAGAAGGATTGTATCCTCTACAGCTCAGCTTCTTTTGCTTGTCGTAGTTGCACTTTTTGGATATGCTAGAATCTCACCCAATGTCTCTGGATATGCTAGATTTTCATCTAAATTGTAAGCGTAACTCATAAGCCCTTTTGCCAACAGTAGCATTGGAATTAAATTATTTCGGATATCTGATTGGTTCCCACCACGGTTTAGGTCAATCTCGAGAACATTACCATGTTTTGAGGTGTCGGAAATGAGTATGAGGAGTTTTGTTAGAACCATAGCAAACATATGGAATGAAGTAGGTAATGTAGCTAGAATCTTGGCAGAAGGAAGCGACTGGAGTTTGTTTTTTAAGGTATTTACCGATTTTATTTTCTTAATGTTTAATGCATCTTTCCTGTTGTCATCGTATAACATATTTATTTGTTCATGAGCTTTTTGTGTCTTGCCCCTTCTCCTGCAGGTAGTAATTTCAATCTATCTTTTCAAGTTGCTTGTGGTGAACAACTTTCCCACATCAATGGGAGTAGGTATGATTTTTGCGCTTTTTCTCATTGCTTCACGCTAGGTGCTTGGCCGGTTAGGCGGGCTGTGTAACGGGCCAAAACTACGGGCAGGTCGACCCAAAACACGTTTTGAATGGTTTTGATAAATAGTTAGGGTGTCCAATATAAGCACAAATCTTGTATCATTATTATAATATACTCCTTTGAATAAACTGATTCAAAAATTTTATGCACAATATAAACACTTTGCACGGCTATCGACCTATTTGACTTGCTTGCCACATTTTTTAGCTAATTTTTTATTTGACCCGTTAGATATAAACATAGTTGGAATCGGATCGACCCGTTTGTAAGTGTTTGACCCATTCATCTTTCCTTTTTTGTTAACTTTTTATTCATGTTTATTTGAGTTCTAACGGGTTGACTATATTAATCTTCATTCGACTTTGGATTGACCTCTTGTTGCAGGGTTGGCCTTTTCGTTTGTTTTGTGCTTGATCTATGAGCAATATGATGTTGAAGTCGATGGAATATTAGGAATCATCTTTGAAATCACGAGGCAATCCATTGAATTCGTGACAAGTCGTCTACCCATTCCAACGCCATCTCCATTATGTATCAACACCACGAAACCTACAAAATCAAAGGATTAAAGATAAGCATAACAATATCTGATTTGCAAGCAAAACTATGTATGCCGGTTAGATTTTAGCATGCTTGTGTATGAAAATTTACCTGAACATATAGTGTTGACTTCATTTCAACATAGAGAAAATTATGAATATGTCTTGTTCATGTGGAACTTAGCTACAACAAACTCCAGATCTATAAGACTACATTGTACCTTGAAAACCACAGGTGGTTCCATATATGATTAAAGATGATACCCAAATGAACACGAGCGTAGAGGGGGCGAGTTTATATAATTAAACATGTAATTTTCTAAAGCAGCAATCTATTTACTTAAATACGATGACATGATCATACTCAATTCGTGAGTTTATTTGTTTTTTTCTTTTTTAACAATGAGAAGTTGTTAGCAGAAAACTTGTGTTTGTGAGTTTGTTAACAATCGGTAATACCTTAAATATTCAAAGTGTAATAATTTATTGTGAAAAGTGTTGTAAAAATCGCGACTAGGTGGCGATTAATCGCTTGTGATGTTACGGTGATTGTGTTAAATTGTAAGTAAAACTAATAGTCAAATAGGTCGAAAATGAAGATAACTTGAAACATGGTGAAAAGTTAAAAATGGAAAGGCAAGGGGTCAAAAGCATTGAATGATTTAACCTTGTAGTGTTTGGTATGAGAGGCAAAATATGTGGATTATTCGAAAGAATGAAAAAAGTTGTTTGGTTGGTCGAAGTAATCAAATCACCAGTTACATAAAGACATTTCATTCCTTCAAATTCATTTCATTCACCCCTTTTTTTTCTTTTCATTCCCTCTCGTCACACCCCGACCCGCAACGGAAGTGAGATTATTGTCCATAGCTCATGACAACTATGATAAGTTTAAATATTTAAAGCATACACAAATTAAAATGTTATATATAACATAGAAATATCAAATAATTTATACAATATCAATGTCATAAACCATAACAAAAATGTATTAACTAAGGCACATCCTAAGTGTCTTCATCTTCAACTGATCTCACACATGTGTACCTGTATTGCGTAAAAAAGTTTTAGGATCAACATAAAGTTGATGAATAGATCTAAGTTTTTAGAATAAAATACTTTACTTTATTAATTTTTAAAATAAGTTAACATGCAACTTCAAGTGTATATGAAACATCCATAACCATTCAACAATAACAACAATCATCACAATCAAATATGATAATGAAACATGATATTATGAAACAATGATAATGAAACAATATGAGATTCAAGCCCCAAATAGCGAATCTAAGTAATGGTAACGTAGAGTGTTGAGGGAAAACTTTAAAAAACAATATGCTGCCCTAAAGAAATAATTTTTTTTAATGGCAAAGGTTACATTACTCCTACTTCTAAACTACACCAATAAATACTAAACTACACCCCATGCCAGGATTTGAACCCTGGTCTTTTCTCCAAGAGGCAAGAGCCTCTACCACCCGGCTATAGCTGGAATGGCCCTAAAGAAATAAATGATAAAAAAACTAAACAATTAAACTATAAAACTATACAATTAAACCTATCACTTAGGGCTTTTGTCTAATCCTAAAACTATATATTAATACTACATAACTATTAATTTAAGGCTTATAACAAGACAAAGCATTCACATCCATCCCATCATATTTTCACCCAAAATTACACTAAAAAATAATACATTTTATCTCTCCTTTTCAGTTAAATAACATTTTTTATACCTTTATCATTACTCTTTCTCTCTCCTCCACTCACAACCACTTTCAAAATATATTAAAAAATTACAGGGGGTGAACAATGTCCTCCCAAATATACAGATGAACATTAACATTTTTTCTCTCCTCCACTCACAACCTATTTTATACTCATTATATTATAAAAACTCCACACACATAATTTGATGTCATGTAAATGCTTGACATATTTATAATGTTATCATAAAAATATTTATGTCTATATTATTGTAGTTACTAAGTCTAAAAACTCTTTAACTTTCAATATCTAATTTTAGTCCAAAATATAAAATTCACATAAAAATATAATATTGTGCAAATAAAATGACAAGACAAAATAATAACAAAAAGGGTAAATTATACTTTTCGTTCTTTATGTTAGTATCAGATCGCAATAGATGTTATTTAACTTTAATAATTACAGTCACAATCCTTTATTTGTAAAACTCATCACACCCTAGGTCCTTTAGCACTAACCAGGTTTGTTTTTAACGTTAAATTAGATCACATGCCTTGCACATAAGGGTATAATTGTCTTTTTTTTTCTTATTATTTAAGAAAACATTTAAAGAAAATAATATATGATTTAAAAGCATCTGTTTCTTCATCTCTATCATAAGTCATAACACACAGTGTCTTCTCAGTTCTCCATCTCTCTTTCTCTTCTCCATTACAACTGGTCACCACCACATCAATTCCGGCTATCATCGCCAACCACCTGAAACCTATCTAAACCCATCCCCCCGACTAAAAAACGCACATGTAACCCAAAAAATTTAGCCTGAACCCAAGCCATATTAGGATTTCAGATCTAGTCTTGTGGATTCAGATCTGCCGCCATCCTGGTCTTTTAATTCAGATCTAGTCTTGAGGTAGGTGGGTATGACCCAAACAGGTCTGCCGCTGACGAACTAGGGCATGGCCCAAATCATTGGTTGGTGGTGGGTGGGTGGTTTCCGGCTATGGTGGAGGTTTCTGGTGGTGGGGGTTGTGGATTTGACCAGAGATTTGGTGGTGGTGCGTAGTGGTGGAGGATCGGGTTTTCAAATTTAGAAAAGGGTTTAAAATTTAAAGATTGTGGTAATGGTTGGTTGTGGTGGTTTGATGTTGGTGTTTGTTGGTAATGATAGTTGGTGGTATTTGTGGCTAAATTTATGTTTTATGTGTTCTGTTCTTCAAAATTAGATGGTGAAGACAAACATTTTTGTGAGAGAAGATGATTTGAAGCATATATCTAAACATGTTAATGAGATAGATGGAGGTCCTGTAAATATATATCTAGGGCATGTTTGGGTAAGCTTTTTAAAACAACTTATTGACTTATTGGCTTCTTGGAAAAGTCAGGATTTTGTGACTTATTGACTTATTGGCTTTTTCCCCTCACATACACCCTCTTTGCCAAACATCATTTTAGAGCTTATGACTTTTCAAAAAGCCAATAAGTCAATAAGTTGTTTCAAAAAGCTTACCCAAACATGCCCCTAATATGCTTTTTCTTGATTCTTTCTTGCTTGTTGTGATGGGTTTGGTATCACTAGACTTGCTGTTGTAGTTAGTGAGTGAGTGTAGGTAATGATTTTATCCCCAATTTCTTGATTCTTTAACAATAAACCTTGATGAAGAGGTCCCATCTGGTGTAGGGATTTGTAGAGAGAGAGAGAGAGAGAGAGAGAGAGAGAGCTGAGGGAGGGGACGGAGTTTTGAGAGAGAGAGAGAGATGCGATTATGATTATTGTATATATTTTATAAGTTTTTAATTTTGTTTTTGTTTTATTTATTAAAGATTTTAGTTAGATTGGTAAAAAGACCAAAATGCCCTTATATAAATAAACTTAACTGAAATTTTTAACTTTGTTAGTGTTAAAGGACAAAAGATGTAACGAGATTTCCAAATAAATGATTGTGACTGTAATTATTGAAATTAAAGACTATCCGTTGCAATCCGGTACAAACATAAAAGACGAAAAGTGTAATTTACCCTACAAAAATTATATCATTGTAAGTTAAAATATTAATTCCATCCATTTAGTAGAAATCACCTTTTAGTTTATGTAAATCCAAAAATCATATTCTATCTTATATTTAATAAAAGTTATCAAATTTGTTAAAAAGGATAAATTTATGTGTAATATTTAGTTAGTCCTTTTATTCCAAATATTTACAATAGAACATGAAATTTATAAAATTTACATGTCTTATTTATTTTATAGAAATTCAAAAAAATAATATTCATGAGTTTTATTTTGATAAAAACCCATATTTTATCTGATTAATCTGCATATTGTAATATGATAAAAAAAAATTCATAATAGATCTATATGACATCCAAAAATTATCAAAATTGGCACAAATCTATCTCGTATGATAACAAACAATATCCTAAGTTCAATTTCATCAAAACAAAATCCTACATCAAAAGCCCCAATTTCTAAGACTAAGAACCCCTAGAAACAAAAGAAATAATATTTGTATTCATAAAGACTTCTAACACAAAAATTGATAGTATGGTTTTGTAGAGCACGAAAAATTAACGGATTTAGGCTTTAGAATTACCTGATTCGGCTACCGAATGAAGGAGAAAACGTATGAATAAGTTATGAGCCCTAGATTCGTTGTGCCTCAAATTTGTGAATTTGGGTGGCATTTAACAGGTTTAGGGAGTGTTTAACGATAGAGAAACTTCCAGAAATCGATTGATAACAAATTAATAATTTTTGGAGGTCAAATTATATGAAAGTCGATTTAGGTTTATGAAGCTTTGATCGTACTTCGATGGTGTTATAAAATTTTGAATTTAATTGATCAATTAGAGGTGAAACTGTAACAACCCTCAAAATTTTCCCGACGACACGTAATTGAAACCACCAAGTGCGCGCGACGAGACTTGGAAAAATAAGTCAAAAACTTAGCGGTTAAGAAAACTTATCGGTTAAGGAAACTTAACAGCTAAGGGGCTGTTTGGCAACATCTGAATGGATAAGTGCCTAACCAGTAAGAGGTCTGAACCATTAAGAGCTAGTATAATGCTTAACTGTTCAAAGACAAATGTCTGACCAATTCAGATAAGAGGCCTTAACCATTCAGAGGCAAATGTCTGAATCATTACGACATCTGCTCGCAAAACAAACAGTCTGAACCATTAAGTGTTGAACCAGTAAGAGGTCTGAACCATTAAGAGCTTCATTAAGAGCTAAACAAACAACGCCTAAGTAAGTTAAGCAGTTAAACAACTAAGTAAGTTAAGCAGTTAAACAACTAAGTCAGCTAAACAGTTAAACAACTAAGTCAGCTGAACAATTAAACAACTAAGTAAGCCAAATAGTTAAACAGTTAAGTAAACTAAACACTAAGTAAACTCAAGAGCTAAACTGCTAAGTAAACTCAATAGCTTAACAACAAAGTAACCTCAACAACTAAACAACTAAGTAAACTTAATAGGTAAGGAAACTTAATGGGTAAGAAACTTCCTAGCTGAGAAAGGAATCTGCCTTGCATATAGATAGGGAAGCCATGGACTTCATTCTTATTCATTCCTTCATTTTTTTCTCTCCCGACTTCTAATACGTTGGTGTATTAAACCATGTATCGCCGATACGATACTTTGTTCGATCGATCAGAAAACCAACCAACGAACGCGGAAGCTCTGCCTGAATAAGGCGAGACTTTGTGAACCTACGTTGTTATTTTGATCTCGTGATCATCGTTAGGCTTGATTCAGTTTTACACCAATACGTATTATACTCTGTTAATCTAGTAGTTTAATTATCAGAAGTCTCAAAACCATAGACTTACTGTTAGCCTAAATGCTTAATTATCAAAAGACTCAGAACTATAGACTTACAAGGTGAGTCATTTTCTTTTATCAAATGCTTTCAAAACCCTAAATGTTTTCCATTTGTTACTTATATTTAGAGTGATTAAGTCTTTGTATTCTTACTGGAAAACTATTGTCAGTATGTGGGTTTTTGTCTGAGGGGTTTTGTCTACACTAATTGATAAGCTTCACTAGTTGGAAATTGGCCAACAATGATATGACCACAGTCACAGTAAGTGTCGAGTGACAAATACCTTTGAATAGTTGTAAGATATAAACATATGTAAAAACTCCTAATGTTGTAACTATAAGAATTTGTCTTTTAACACAAATGAATATACTCAAGTATTTCTCGCTAATTAGATATTTTTAAACATATTTTAGGTGATTTGTAGTAAATCTAAATAAGAGTTGTTACGCGGTACCAAAAGGCTTAAAGGAGTGGCATGTTTTATCAATTAAACTAATAAACGTTGGTTTATATTTTAGGGTTATCCCCTATTAAAAGCTTTAATTTCGGTGTTGATAAACTCTAATATTTTTTCTAACTCAATAATCCTGATGAAATTTTTGCTACAATGTTTTCAAAATAACCACCGGTACCACTTGAACCATCACGACTCCCGTCCAGAGTGTGGGCGGGGGTTGTGACAAAAACTCACCGGTTAAAGGATGCATAGTTGTTCCTTCCAAAGCTCCAAATCGTTTGAGATTACAAGGGATTCAAAACGTCGCTCAGATTAAGTAAATGAACCGAGTCAGGTACCCCTTTTGGGGCTGGTTTGCATTGGAACTGTTTCAGTGAAGAAGGATATGCGGTTTAGGGATTTCCTGGTTGGGTTTAAATACAAAACGACACCGTGTTTCACCACATAAGGCATAGCGCCCAGTTGGTTGTTGTTGTGCCCTGTTTAAGACCGAACCAGGTGAGGTCGGGGGTTCGAATCCCGGTCCGCCCCTTTCTCTCTGTTTTTATATATATAAGTATTAACTTTGACACAGTTAGTCCTCGTACTTTATAACTCACTCAAATCAGCACATTGAACTTGGTTTAATGATTTATTTTATATTCTTTAACAAAATTAACTGAATTTTGTAAAATTAGTTGACATGTTAGAAATGATTTTAAAATGTTTAAAACACTTCTATAAGTGTTTGGATGGTAAAAAAATCATTGTAGAAGATTATAACATTCCCTTGATGATTTTGGTATAACACACATGTCAATTTTTGGTTGATTGATGTGCGAAAAATGCAACATATAATTTACATCAAAGAAGGCATAAAATCGACCTTTATTCGCTACCAATGTTGGAAAAAACATGTTTCTTTGTTTACTTTTAATTTGCAGGATTAAAAGAGCTTAAACGAATAAAAGGAACAAATTGACAGTAGAAACCAACACACATACAAAGAAGAAGGATTGACACGACCTACCGAACCCCCATCCACATCCAAAAAAACAACAAAATAACAAAAACAAAAGCTTAGGCACGAGGCCGTGCCCAGTTAAGATTCCATGCAGAAAAAGACAACAGCAAAAGACAAACCAACACGGGGCTGTGACAACCTAACATGGGCCGTGGTAAACTCTAAGATTTGCAAAATATGTGATAGTACAACAAGTACACTCACCATGAAGCCGTGCTATGACACCACGGGGCCGTGCTCTGACACCACGGGGCGTGTTGGTACAAGACCTGACATTTGTAGTTAATGAAGGGAGAGAAAGAGAATACCACGGGGCTGTGCCAGGTGGGCACGGGGCTGTGCCTGCCCTTTGTTTTCAACTATAAATAGAGGTGCTTGGTTTAAGATAAAGGCATCCCTTGCCAAACAACTTCTCTCACACTTGCCATCAGTCCACCACCACCTATCACCATCTTTCATCTTTTAGAGTGTGTGGTAGTCTCGGGATCCAAGATCGATTGTAAGAGTTCTTGTCAAACAAAGGCCATGCTTGGCTAAATCTCTTACATCACTTGGTGAAGACAAATCTTTTATTCATTACTTTTGATTTCCAATCGTTGGCAACTTTTTAATTGGGTATGTATTAACGACTTTAATAACTAGTTTTTTTATATTGAAAGTGAACTTTGGTTAAATATTTCTTCATGTTTTGTTGATTCACTCATTTGTGTCTTTACGTTCTATATAAAGCATGTTAACAACCTAGAAGGGGGTTAGAAGGTTGTTTGGGTAAAGTTCTTGTCTCGTTCAGTGTATAGATCCTGCGAGGACTTAGTTCAACCTTATTAGGATTTCCCTTGAGGCAAATAGCATCAAATCAGGGGAAGTAAGAATGACTTGAACCCCTTATAAATAAACTACTATTATAATTTTATCCGGCCTTGCGTGACTGTATCCCTGCTGACTCGAACCAATACGGCCGAGGGTAACGTCGCCTTCACAAGAGGGACCTACCACTTTTCGAATTAATAACTCATTTAATTATCTTTCAATAATCCGACCTTGTGGGACTGTATCCCTGCTGATTCAAACCAATATGGTTGAGGGTAGCGTCGCCTTCACAAGAGGGGCATGCCACTATAACTAAACTAATCTCTTAAAAAGCCCAAAGTGCGAAAATCATCAAAGGATACATAAAAGAGGAGTTGGAACCAAGTGATTTCTTCTTATCTATTTGTTTTTCCTTTGATTTACGTTTTTTATTTCTAGTTTATCTTTTAAAACTTTTATAAAAATTTGGTTAGATTAGACGTTAACGATAAGCCGGTATTAAAAACTCTTGTGTCCTTGGACGACCTCGGTATCTTACCATCACTATACTACATCTACGATGGGTGCACTTGCCCTAACGTGTGTAGAGTGGTAGTGTCACACCCTGACTTTTGCGGAAGCGTGATTATGGTGTGACTTTCTTAATATCATTGCATTCAATCATATCAACAACTATATAATAAAAACCATAGATGGTCATCCATTAATTAAGTTTAAAAACATCACCAATTCATATCTTACAAACCATACGAATTGTTTTGAGTTCCAGAAGGACTCATCAAAAGATTCTAAATAAAGTCAGACTTTGGTGGATGTGCCTCGTCCAGGAATAAGACACACTGACCAAACCCTAAGACCTTGGATGACATCTTTTATTCTTAAACCATACTTGGAACTTCCGAACGCCCGCCAGATCCACATCTAATTTCCTGAAATACATTGTCACACCCCCAAAAACCACACGCGGAGTACCACCGCTTGGAGGCGTGACATGACCTGGATCAAGCCACCAATCATATTGAACATATAAGTAAATAGTAAAAGTCATTCATCGATACGAAAGGTGTTTTCAAAACCAAACATAAACAAGTGTATAGCGGAAGCAATAATGTAAGACCCAACATAAGTTTAAGTACAAAATGTCATAATGTTTAACAACACATTCACGGTCCATGTCCATAACGACCGTGCCTCCCGTGCAAGCTCCAAAGGTACCTAAGGTCCTGCAAGGCATGTAACAGAGAGTCAACAACTAGTTGAGCGAGTTCACAGTTGGTTATTTAGATAATATGTTCGTATCGCAAATCGTATGCTCATTTAGTAATCATGTATCTTATGTAATGGTATCGCGGCCCTCTAGGCATGTTTGCGAAGTTTAGTGGGGGTTTCCCATATGTTCTCTAGACCAGGTATATTTGTATCGCGGCCCTCCAGGCATGTCTGCGAAGATTAAAGTATAGTTCGCGGCCATTCCAGGCATGTTTGCGAAGATTAAAGTATAGTTCGCGGCCATTCCAGGCATGTTTGCGAAGATTGTTCTAGTATCGCGGCCAATCCCGGCGTGTGTGCGAAGAGAAGTATATGTATCACTAGTCTAGTAGTATCTACCATAGACCTTCCTCTCCCGAGGCCTATGGTATGTAATTCCGATAACTCTTAAGCATAAATAATCAATCAACCCATTCCCAACCCCGGGAATCCCATGCCTTGGTAGAAGTGTGAACTCACCTTAGTTTGCTCGGTATGCTAAGTTAAGTGCTCACAAAAGTCAGTCAAGTCCTATAGTGCACGTATACTCAATCAGTTCACATTGTTTGTAAAGTTTCACATGGAACTAGTGTCACAGTAATATCATGGAGTGTTTGACAGTTCATATCATGCAACATAAGCAGTTAATTGCATCCATACATTTAACAGAGTTGGCATCTAGCAGAACTAGCAAGTTAACTGAGTGATAAAGTTAACAGATTTCATGGAATAACATAATTAATCCACTTCATTGGAATAATAAATAAACAGAGTAAGTCAGTTAACCCAGTTAACAACTTAACAGAATTTGTCAACTAACAGAGTTACTCAAACAATGAAGTTATCAACTTACATATTTAACAGAGTTAAATAAACTAACTGAGTTATTCAAGTGGTTAGTTTAATTGAATAACATATTTAATGACATTAATTATTAACAGTATCATGTTGCCGAAATCACAATGTGGCCGAAAACCCTATGTGTGCCGAAAACACTATGTGCCGAAAACACATATATGGGTCGAAATCCCTATTGAGCCGAAATCCCTCATTGGGCCGAAAACACACACATGGGCCGAATATGCTTTTGCCGAAAACCCTTTGGTTTTCGTTTGAACACTAACGAAATCCCTTTGCCAAAAACACATATGCCGAAAACACTAGTGGGCCGAAATCTATTCTGGGTCGAAATCATCCTTGGGCCAAACACACTTGGGCCGAAATCACATAAGTGATTTCGTCCAGTTGCAAGATATGGGGGTGTTTTCGTTAGCTTCATCATCTTCACCAACACTCACTGTAACTTAAACCCAGCAACTAAAATCTTATTACAGTTACATGATTAATCATTTACAAGGCATATAATAAATCATTGATATGTAATATATAATTTGCCAACATCATATGATACCAGGATCCCAATTTAATCAGTTTATCATTCATTAACATACACCCACTGTTGATCAAAACATCAAATATACAGAAAGTTCATAGATAATAATTATCTAACAAGCACACAATGATCAATCACATAATCACATATATAAATATATACATACATCATGATTAAACATCCAATAATCATACGTTATGCAACTAAAACAACTGAATCATGAAATCACTAACCAAGGATTAAACAGAGGTTTTGGCTTCAAATGAGGAATTATGTTTGTTGGGTTTCAGAGGTAGAGAGAGAAACAAAGTGATAAGGTTTGACAAGTGAGTAACTTCTCCGGGAAGATTGTGATTTATATATTAAAATAAATATAAAATATCTCAATACTGGGCCAAGGCCCATCTCTGTTTTCGTTGGTCCACTAGTGGACGAAAACACACAAGGTGTTTTCACCACTAGGGTGATTTCATTGATGTGTGGGTGAGGGTGTTTGGCCTAACAGATACCTTGTGTAAATTATACAACACATAATTTAAATTTAAGACATATATCAATACACACTTATAAGGCATACCGTATACAACATATCAATCACATAACGATTAACATACTACAAACGTGCACAGTTGTGAAACAAACAAGTCGTATTAACAAACAACTTAAACATTTAACGCGCAATAAATGCGAAGATAGAAATCTTGGAAACTCGAGTTGTCACATACATGTAGTTTGAAAACATCAACAAAAGTTGAGCGAGTTCATGTGTTTGTTTGTGTATGAATAAACCTTTGAAATCATTGTAAGTATGTATATAAGTTTGTAAATCCCGGTATGAAAGCAACAAGGAAAAACATATCATTAATGGTTTGCAAGGCCATTAATATCTGTGACGTGATGCAGGAAGGCTCAAACCTAGCAAACTTTGCACCGGGCTTCCGGCTGTAAGACATAGTCAACCCATGGGCCAAACCCTGGTCCAACATGGGCGGGGCTCGCTACACCCAAATAGATCTATCACTCATGTACCTCGGTCCTACATCGAGGATTAATGGTCTTAAGCGTCACCCACCACTCACATGATCTAGTAGTACCCTTCCTCAGCTAACCATACCAAATAATGACGTTTGTAAACAATTTGTAACGTGTACTTCACCCCCGAAGTTATAAAACTGAAAATAGTTAAAAGAAAAGGGGGTCACGAACTCACAGTCTTGCGTCTTCAGTCACCGTAACTCAAGCTCCTTTGGGTAAACACGACTACCTACAACGTGCTATGATCTATTAGACGAGCGGGTCGTGCCTTGACTTAGTATTAATGTCTTTGAGTTACGTTTCTTTGTATCTTTGATATTATTCCAAGTTATATAATTATTTGTTAAAATAATTAATATTTCAACTTAAATTATATTTACTAAATTTTGGAATAATTGTTAAAACCATATTACTGTAACTTAATACTTCCCACGTATTTATACTTGTATTTCCTTCCCAAGGATGGGGGTATATGTATTCGTATTCTTATACTTGTATATTTTTGCCATGTATTAGGGTCGTATTCCGGTGTGTATTTGTACGTACGAGAATACGTATCTTCATGTAATTATTAAGTATCCTTATACTTAATGTTGTATTAACTTTTCCGGAATAATATCCTTAATAAAGGTCCATATATATTTCCAAAATATATATTAAAAAAACATTACTTAGAAAAATTATTCATAATTTTTCCTTGGCAAAAATATTTGTATTTTCATTTAACTTCCAAAAATAATATATTTTCAAGTCTAACTTAGAAAATATATATAAAAATATTTTCTTCAAAAATTATATATTTCATATTTATTTGAGAAAATATATCTTTAATCTCAATAATATTGTATTTTATGTTTGTGTAAGAAAATATATATTTCTTAAAATAATATATTTTCTAAAATTTCTAAGAAAAATATATATTCATACATGCCAAAATAATCTATTTTTCCCTTGTAAAAAATATGATATAACTTTGTAGTAATTGTAAAAATCATATTTTTGTTTCCTTGGTGTCCAAAATATTATTTGCCAAAAATATACTTGCGAATAAATTTCCGGAATATGCTTGTGGGTTATATTCCTTGGTTTGGTTTCACCAATATTTTGTGTACAACTTGTATATTTATTCCTTGGAATTTTGGTAATATTTTAGATTTTAATTCTTGGTATTTTGATGTGTTATATTATTTCAAGCCTTAAAATAATATAACTAATACACAAAATATACAAATAATCACACACATTGTGTCTTCTAAATATATATTTCCTAAATACATATTTAGTCATTTTTATTTATAAAAACCAACCTCCAACATTTATATTTTTGTAATAAAATTTATGGCAAAGTTTTTGTAACAATTTAAGGTTTGAAATACACTTGTAAGTGTAGATTAATAAATATTTTTCTAAGTGTTTGGATTTTTAGAAAATTTGCTATAGTTTCCCCTAAAAATGGAGGTTTCCATGCTTTCAAGCATATCATTTTCTTTTGTAAAAATCATCACAATCAATCCATAATCAACAATAAACAACCTTTACTTACCAATTTGCCAAAAACAAGCAATAATCAACCACTTCATGAACTTGAATATTTGTAAAAATTTGTAGGAACTTACTAGTGCTATTAGTAAGCCTTGTTATCCTTTAAAGTGTGATTAGTTCTTTAAAAACTTCATTTTAAAGAATATAGATGTTTACAGCTTGTGATAATCATTTCTAAAAATATTTCTTTATGATTTCTTCTTGTTTCACAAGTGTTTCCACACTTGTTTAACCACCAAAAATAAAGTTTGTTTATGTAAGAACCAAGATTAAGTGAAACTTATATTTTTAACTTGGTTTCTTTAGAAATCCTTCATGAAATTCTCAGATCTATATGATTAACAACTTACTTTGATCATGATTTTTCAAGAAAACATTATGTTCCTTCAAGTTCATGCTTTATGTGTGCATGATCTATCATCCTACAACAATTTCTATTCTCACATCTTGCTAGATTATGTTTTCAATCATGATCTAGCAAGATCATATGATGATCTACATCATATACATGAACAAACAACAATCAACAAGCAAATCATCACATGAACAACTTAGTTTCTTCATTAAACATGCTTATATTCAAGTTTCATTCTTATGATCTTTAGTGTTCTTTAAGATTATGATTATGTTTCTTCTTTTAACCACTAAAATGGAAGTAAACTAGCAAGATCAAGACTCTTACCACTAGCACAAGGCTAGGGATGATCAAGAGAAGTTATGAGATGGATAAAAGCAAACAAGAGAGGTCCTTCCACTTCCACAAGCTCCTAGCTTCTTTGTATGGTCTCTAACACCTTTGTAAGTGTGTGGAATGAATGGAAGTGAAGTGATGGTAGTGGTAGGGTGGTGGGGGTCTTCGGCCGAGAGCACAAGAGAGGGGAGGGAAGAAGTTTGTGTTTTTGTGAGAATGAGAGTTATGAGGTATGTTCTAGGATGTTAGCTTATAAACCAATCTCAAGTCTTCGTCCTTTGTGTAATGTGTTTAGGAAAGCCATAACAAGATCCAATATAATATTAAAATGAAATCTTGAGGTATGGGGGGTGAGCATGGCCGATTACTAGGTGGGGGAGGGGGCATGTAGAGTAGGTTTAACTATATTAGTTAGTTTAAGGTAAAAGTTCAAGTATATAGCTAGTTACTTAGTTACTAGATATTTATGATGTATGATGATGCTCGGGGACCATAACTAGCTTGGTAATGTTAAAACATGCTTCTAGTGTGAATTTGATGTTTCGGGTAGTGTCCGGTTGTTCGGTTGGTTACTGGTTCGTTAAAGTGCTAAACTATGTAGTTTAGTGTGCTTTATATACCCTTTTGTGACACTTTTGATTCCCAACACTTAGGAAAGCATTCAGGACCATTTAACCATATTTATGCATAAAATTAGATTGTTAAAATGCTTATTATTGCTGAATTCAGTACTTTTTGTGAGTTTTAGGCACTTTCCTGCACTTATACTATCTCTAGGAAGGCAGTTTTATGATCCTTACTTTCCTACACACTATACTAGTGTGGTACTTAGTTTCTGGCTCATTCTGTGTCTCAATGCACTGTCTGTCTGTCTATATGATGAGTTCTGTCAGCATTTTCCTGATTTATCAGATAACTGTGCTAACTATGTTTCGTGCATCATTTGAGTCAATAAAGCTCTCTTGCATTCATGTCATAACATTTAGCAATATATGATGCACATGTATGTATAAAGCAGTAACTAGAAAGCAGTTAATTCTAATTCAACACAGTCATTAAGCACTAATCATGGTTTAATAATTGTACGGATACCTGAAATTTGACAGTTGTCACATTCTCCCCCTGTTAAAAAAATTTCGTCCTGAAATTTTAAGCTTTACCACTGGCTGCAGGGGTGTTAGGGAATAAATGCAGATATTTAGCTTTCATGCGGTCCTCACGCTCCCAAGTAAACTCTGGGTCATGACACGCGTTCCATCTCACCTTGGCAAGCTTAACTGTGGTACCCGCGGAAAATCCACAGTCATCCTGAGTTAACGTCTTGCTGTTTTGGATTACTTGTCAAATTTTGGGACGAAATTTCTTTCAAGTTGGGGATGATGTGACAATCCGAGATTTCAAGGTTCTACCTATACGCACCACTTGCCTCGCAATCCCGTTGGCTGTGTGTAGTTATTTAAAAGTTAGATATTAATGTGTAATGTTTGGTTGTCAAAATGTGAAACTTAGTTGTCCAAATGTGAAATGTTAAATATAGTTATTCAATGTTTTTCGCCATAAGTCTTGCTCGACGAAAGAGGGGGGGGGGTCTTTCGTCATCATGAGGCCCGACGAAACATGTGTTTCGTTGGTGGGCAAGTGTTTCATCACAAAGGGCTTCGGCCCAGAACCGGTTGTGGCCCACTGGCCTGTTTGACCTATTTAAACAAGCATGAGGGTTACGAAACATCTCCTTAACAAACCCTAATCTATCTCTCGGAGTTCGACGGCAGCCTGTTCCAGTTTGAAGCCTTTTCGTATATCGTTATCTTTCTTTCACTCTAGTCAATCTACGTAAACAACACTTCCCGGTTAGTCCTTGTTCATACAATCCAGATTTGATTTCCTGTGTGATTGATCTTGTTCTATTAGAGGTTTGATGGTGTGAATGCTTTTGCAATGATATACTAATTGGATTCAAACTGTATAGATATAAGTAGGGTTGGTTGTTAATAAAAGTCTCGATAGATTGATACTGAATCTGAGGAAATAGGAACATGTATGATGTTAGATGATCTATGTACGTCTATATTCATTGTGTGGGTTGTTAAATATGTATTATTAGTTTAATGATTGTTCATATTCATGGTACATGTTCATGGTTAAAAGTATTAGTTGATCTGAATGGAGGAAACCGTCAAACTGTTAGCATCACACGAGTTAGTAACCGTATGTTAGGGTTAGCGACGAAACATGTGTTCTTTCGTCACACGTTAACTCGACGAAACATGTGTTCTTTCGTCACATGATAACTCGACGAAACATGTGTACTTTCGTCACATGTAAACTTGACGAAACACATGGTGTTTCGTCATATAGGGTATTTCGCCGAGAAGGTTTTACATGGACAGTAGGTTGTGGTGTTTACATAAATTGCAAGTATAATAATGAATGACTATGTTAATAAAACCATGGTATCTACTGTTAACGATGTTTAATTATGATCAAGTGACATGATTTAGTTCTTAAACCTAGTACACTTAACTGTTAAGTATTATTACGGAACATACACGTGAACTGTGGATTTGAATGAGTTATGTAACTGCTATGTGCCATTCGGGAATCACTGTGTGAATTGCATACTGTCATTTATATGTGAACCTTGTGAATGTAAACTTACATCGCATACGTGAATACCATAGGCTGTGACTGTTTAAGTGTGAACAAGTAATTAATCATACCGAGCAAACCAAGGTGAGTTCATTGCTCTTTTTCCAAGCATGCGTCCCGGGGTGGGACATCTGGTAAACGTTCCGGGGAGGAATGTCAGGTAATGGGTTTGACTGGAATGTTAAACCTGGGTTGTTAGTTAATACACGTCTATATCTATCACTCAAGTCCCTCCTACCGATTGTTGCCGGGAAGGCAACGGGGTATTACTTAGTAGCGCTACTTAGGTTTGGCACCCTTACACCGCACCGAGGAGGTCGGGAGTGAACTAATGAGCCCCATCTTGACCATTGCTTTGATAGAGGCATTGGGGTTTAGGGCAAATAATCTGGAGCCATCGGCGGTAAGCGGGTGATTAACAATAATAAATATGTGAAACGTTTTAATCTGGTAACTGGTAACTAAACACGTTAACAAACTTTGAACTCACCAGCGTCGTCTGACACACTTGTCTGCATGCTTGCAGGTCGTTAGATCTTCGGACATCGAACTTGCTATCTGGGAGTGCTGGAGTGGTCATGGGTCACAACTCTTGGATATTTATTCTTGGTTTAGTACATTGTTTTGAATTACTTGAACAATGAATAATCTTATGCTTCCGCTGAATGTTACTTTGGTTTAACTTATGACTTGGATTTATATTATGAAATGAATTGAATGTTTTTATTTAGTTATTTATTAATGGTTTAATGTGATTGGTGGCTTGGATCCTGGTACGTCACACGTCCCGCGGTGTTTCCACATGTGGTATTTTGGGGGTGTGACAGTTTGGTATCAGAGCCACTGGTTATAGTGAACTAGGTTTTAAAACGTTTTATAAAACCAGACTATAACCGAATGTCTTCGAAAATCGACCATGACACTCAGCTCCAGATTGCAAGGTTCGTCTTCTGTTTACTTTATGCATTACTTGCTTAGTAGTTACACACACATGACTTGCATGAAACAACATATTTGATACCTCGATGTGATTACTTGTGCTGCATGTTTTGGTGGAGCTAGATAGTGTGGCACTACTCTTCGACTTTTGTGATTATTGATCCTGTAATGCCTTTCGTTTCACTATATGAATGTGTGGGAAACTTTTAGCGCAAGTTAAGAGGCACTGAGATAAGCATGCAAATTGCCATATTATTATGGGTGCACACATAATAATAATAATAATAATGTGAGGTGCATGTGAGTCCCAGTGAGGCTTAACGAGTGTGAGAAGGGTCCTGCGTTATTGTTTGGTGTAAACTTTGTAGTTTGTAGATGTCAACGTGAGGTTTGACTCCTACCTTATTTCGATTCCTAAACTTTTCCCTCTTCTTATTTAGAATCATGAATGGATGAGGTCATGGACGTGGACACATTGCAATGACTCAAGCTGAGTTGACAAATCTGATTAGCACCCGTGTGGCTGAGGCATTAACAGCCTATCAAGCTGGTACGATATGTGCCAAATCTTCTTTATTCTTGTGTCGCGTACACAAATCTTACCCTTATGTTGTATTTCCTTTCGTCCATTAGGTCAGTAAGCGAATCAGAATCAAAACCATCCGCCTGCTTGCACTTTCAAGACGTTTATGGATTGTAAGCCACAGACCTTCAGTGGGACTGAAGGGGCTGTGGGGCTACTTCGATGGTTCGAGAAAGCTGAGTCAGTGTTCGCTATGTGTAACTGTCCCGTGGGGGACCGGGTGAACTATGCTACTGGCACTTTGGATGATGGTGCCTTAACTTGGTGGAATGCCCAGGTGTAGATGTTGGGCATCGAGATGGCTAATGCAACGACTTGGGATGATTTTAAGGAGTTGATGCGGGAAGAGTACTGTCCTCGTGATGAGATTCAGAAGCTCGAGAACGAGTACTATGATTTGAAGATGGAAGGATCCGAGATCGAGGCTTACACGAAACGATCTCATGAACTAGCAATTTTGTGCCCTAACCTGTCTCGACCTCCACATCGACGAATTGAGTTGTATCTCAAGAGCCTAGCACCAGCTGTAAAGGGGTATGTCACTACTGCAAACCTTAAAAATCTACCCCAGATAATCCATTTGGCACATAAGATTACTGACCAAGAGGTCGAACGTGGCTCATTGCCGCCACGTGTTTCTGCTAGTACCTCTGCTGCTACAGCTACAACACCTGCTAGTGATAACAAACGAAAATGGAAATTTGCTGACAAAGCAACCAGTGCCAGTCAATCTTAGAAAGGGCCTGACAACAGTAATACCCGTAGTTTCAGTCAGTCGTCCTCAGTTAACCAAGGCCAGGGCAGCAATCAGAGTCAAGGCTCCTATGCTGGTAGGAAGCCAAAGTGCAACAAGTGTGGGTATCATCATCATGGATCATGTGTTCGGGCTTGCCATAGGTGTGACAAGGTGGGCCATATGGAAAAGGACTGATATAGTGTTTGGTATGGATTGGTATTGACCTCCATCCCGTTACCCTTGGTAGTTTTGACATAGTGTTTGGTATGGATTGGTTGACTAAGCATCAAGCTGAAATTCTCTGTAAGGAGAAGATCGTACGTATTCCTCTCCCCAGCTGAGAATCTTTATCAGTTCAAGGGCATCGCAGTGGTGCGATGGTTGGTATCATCTCAGCTATGCAAGCGCAGAAGTGTCTACAAAAGGGGTATCCTGCTATTCTAGCACTTGTTACTGATCCTCAGCCTGAAGAGAGAAAGATCGAGGATCTACCAGTTGTACATGAATTTGCTGATGTATTTCCTGAGGAACTACCTGGTTTACCTCCTCACCGCCAAGTGGAATTTCAGATTGACCTTGCGCCAGGAGCGGCCCCAATTGCCCGTGCTACTTATCGTTTAGCACCTGGAGAGTTGCAGGAGCTGTCTAATCAACTGCAAGATTTATTGGACAGAGGCTTTATTCGACCCAGTTCTTCGCCTTGGGGAGCCCCAGTTTTGTTTGTGAAGAAGAAGGATGGGTCCTTTCGTATGTGTATTGATTATCGGGAGCTCAACAAGGTGACTATCAAGAACCGCTATCCGTTGCTACGCATCGACGACTTGTTTGACCGTTGCAGGGGTCAAGTTTTTACTCGAAGATTGACTTAAGATCGGGCTATCATCAGATGAGGGTCCGAGAGGAGGATGTGTAACACCCCGAAAATATTAGAAATTATATTTAATTGCATATGGTATTTATGTTGGTTTAACCGAAGGATAGCGTAACTAGGATTTACTAACCTAGTTAATAATAACTTACAAACAATAAAGAGATTTGTAGTAAATTGGCTCAACTATAAACCTTTAAAAGTTGAGGGACCAAAAATGGGCAATTGAAATAAGGTTTTTATTAAAACTTAAAATAAACAAAACACACACACTAGTGTGTGTGTGTGTGTGTCTGGTCGCGTACAAACACAGAGCCAGGAGAGCTCCCCAAAAACTCAAACCCTAATCCACAAAATTGATCAAATCTAGAAGGCAAATCAAGTTCAAATAAAAAACGAAGCTTAAACTAGTGATCACTCATCTAAGGGGATCAAAAGGTATGTCAAATTTCACTATTTGGCTCCATCTTAAATTCTGGATGAACAATTATAATTCGAAATTAGTGTTGCATGAATGTTGTTTGGATGAAATTAGAGTGAAATAGTGTCTAGGAACAAACCCTGGTCATTAGATTGTTGAAATTATGCTCAATGCTTGAGAATTTCATAATCACCATTGAAGGTGATTAGTGGGTTTTGTAAAAGCATGTTAAACACTAGGGTTATAGTTATCATTCTAGTGTATTTTGAAATCTATGAAGTAAATTCAGATTTTGTTGATGTAAAAATTTGATATGAACTTGCCTAATTGATGTTAATCTTGGCTAAACGACAAGTTATGATCTTGATTGTAGATGTGTAAAAATCATTCCCACAAGGTGTTTGTTAAAACGCCTAAATGAATGTTCATATGTTGAAACTATGAATGAAACGCGTCATGTCCTAATTGATTTAATTAGGGGTGATATGTGATAATACGGAATCTAATCATAATGTAGATTTTAGTTAATTTCACGTATCATATAATTAGAGGTAGTTAACTAGTAGAAAGTTAAGACTAACCAATAACGAAGTCGAATAATGATTCGACATAGAAAATACGTAAGGTGGAATAGTCGCATTTGTTAATGACTAATCTAACCACCTTGTGAATGATGATGTTAGTTCGACGCTAAACGAGCTAGGTGGAAGCTTAAGGACAAAGCGAGTCAAACGAATCAATAAGGAAAAGTAAGGCATAGTTTGGATGCGAGGTAAGTTAACCTTACACCCTTTTTAATTACAATACACTTACTTGTAATTATTGATTATGAATTATGTTAAGTATTTGAAATATGATGTTTCGACATCGTACAATGCAAGTCGGAATAAGTAAAACTGGCGAGAAACCATAAGTTATGGTAAAAGGGGGTAAAATGGTAAACTAGTCGGGTAAAGACTAGTAAATAAGGAATTTTGAACAATACGTTATAGGGTGAATCATAACGGGTAAAAGTGGTTAAATAAATATCCGGACACGAGTTGACGGATAGTATAAAAGATGTGAAAAGACACTATTGGGTGTAAGTCTAAACAGGTCAAATAAATTAATAAATGTCTTTTAAGTAATAAGAATTTACGGTGTAAACCGGGATAGGTTCAAGGGGCGTGATGGTGATAAAATACCATCATATATTGATAATTGGACGTTTCGACGAAACGGGTCAAATGGTGTGTGAATACCATTCGACAATAAAAAAATTGATGACCGTTTGTTGAGTTTTGTGATCACAGGAAATAACTTACGGCTTGCGTTGCTTTAAACTAGAAAGTTTAAAAGCAAAAAGGTATTTAAACGGGTCAATTCTAAGATCCGAGCCAGGTACGCTTAAGTAAGTTTAGGCTTAAGGTGAAATTTTGGGTCAAATACCTCAAAAGGGACTTCGTCGTAAATTGACAATCCAAAAAGGGGTAAATTCGGAATAAACATATTACATCTTTTAATCCACCGCAAATATTGTTGCGATGGAAGATATGTGAGCACTTAAAGTAGTAAAATGATGTGTGAAAGGAGAGAGTGAGATTTAAGCTTAAGTGTTTAAATCCTCTCTAACGGGTCAAAACTAAAGTTTTGCGCATAACTTGATCTTTAGTCGCATACTTCATGAAAGTTCGAACCCACAAGCTAAGGGTCTTGCGTTAACCAATTTTTCGAGATTTTATTATGATTTAAACGCAAGTGGTTTAATAAATCGTTAAACGGGTCAAAAGTGTTAAAAACGAATTTTAAGCCGAGAGCTTGAAGCCAAAATTTTTGAGAAGTTAGATATCAGATTTTAACTCCATGAGATGGAGAATTAAATTACGAACGCGTAGGAAAAAGAATCACGCAAAACGGACTTGTATAGCGAAAGTTATGCAAGTTCTAAGTTGTTATTTGATATTTTTCGTAACTGGGCAATTGTAGCACAAAAGAAAGCAACATTTTGTGAAAATGGGGCGTCACGCTACGCGACGCCAAGCTTGAATCACCGTCGCGTGACGCGACGGCTGTCGCGGGCCGCGTAAGATGGGGCCTAATATGTCGCGGGGCGCGACAGCCCTAAACTTCAGAATTTTTGTTTCGTTTACGATTGTTTTGAAACTAGAAATTGATTATACTATTATTTAAGATATCAAAACTAACTTTTAAGTTGGTTTTGATCATAGGTGAATATCAGGAGTATCGGATGAAGATCAAGCTCAACGTAGAACCGAAAACGATGCAGTCACAAGCTTCCGCGTATAGTTTAGTCGTTATTTCTAAACGGAAAATTTTTACCGGTCATGATGTAACGTTATAAAATTTAGAAAAGTTTTAATTAACTTTTATTTTCAATTGATATGTAATCATAATTACATGTTTACATTCGTAAATTATACAATATCATAAAAATAATAGCAGGATATTACAAGTTGGTAATCAGAGCTCAAGGTTAAAAGAATAAAGTGTTAGGTTCGATGCTTGATCGCAAATCCGGTAAGTACATGTATGTTAATGGTTTAGTATGATTAAAGTGTTGTGAACAACACATAGGGTTATCGTGTAATACACGTTACCCCAATGAAAATGACTGGTATAGTTAACGAAATCACGTGCGTTGACACGCATAGTAAAAAGCCTTGTATTACAATACGGGCGTTTATTAATGTCGAAATTACTAACTTTTGTAAATGCTTAGTTGAAGGATACTCGCACCTGAAGATGGCGAGAGTGTAACAAGTGACAGACATGATGGTGAAACGGTCCGAGGTATGACGAGCAGAGCATACTCATCAAGGATCTAAATCGCGTAATGATCGCGAACAAGGATAAAATCATGGAAGGCCCGTTAGGGCAAGCATTACCAGGTGCACGTCTTAAATTATCGCACAAATAGTAATATGCAACAAACAAGTAGAGAATGACGGTTGCATATATAGGGTAAAAACTTAGAAAACCTGAATAGGATATCTATTCAGAATGAGGTTTCCAAGATTAAATAAGTAGAAATAAGTGTTATTCACAATAATGAATAACAAAACAATTCCAGGATTAAATTATATAAAAAACTTGGACAGAAGTTGTGACACCTGTGCCTCTGCGACCATCAAAAAAATACCAAACCAATGAAATATTGTATTTCATACTTGGGATTTGTATAAATATGTGTATCTTTTGCACATATCAATTCTTGTTCGATTTCAAGCTTTAAATCGCTTTCTGGAAGGTTATACGCGCAGTGATGCGTAAATATAACCAGTTTAATGCAACGAACACTCCGGAATAGTGAAATAGGCTTAACATACCTTAAATAACCTTTACATAACTTAGAAATTAGTTTTGGAGGGTTTGGTGTGGCGAAATCAAGTTTATTCGTTTACAGGGACTAATTTCGACAAACTACGAAAGTATGCCGATTTGTACTGTAACGAACATTCCGGAACATGACCATAAGTTAAACATACCCTAAATATCCTTTACATAGCTTAGAAATAGGCTTTGAGGGGTTCGATGTGCTAAAATAAACTTTTTGGTCATTCAGGGACTAAAAGCGTCAAAAAGTGCATAAGTTTTCATTTTCGCGCATATCTTACATTCTGAATACATCCAGACATCCAAAAACTTTATGTAATCATTAAAATATTTTTTTTAGTGATTGGCATGATAAAATTCCATTCGTCGCGTAATTTGGATCGATTTTCGCATTCGTTCGTGTTTCGTCGTAATTAACCGAACAGCGCAACCGTACGACCAAACGAACCAACATACGAGATATTTTTTAGCATTTTTCATGTTCCCTATACTTTAACTTCATTTTAGAGCCTTGAAATGGGATTAACGAGGCTTAAACGTGTCAAAAATGCATCAAAAACCATGTTTTGCACATTCAGGGACCAAAATTGACAATCTGCCATAGTTATCTTAGGAAGGGACCAAAATGAAAAATCTAAATTCCAGCTTGTTCCAGCTGTTCCCCTCATTTGCACATGGTTTTAATGAAACTAGGGGCTCCCATGGTTTCACAAAACCATGGGCACATGTGTACGGATGAGATCGAAGCTCGTTTTACTATGAACGATCTTAACGGTTGTGCAAAAACTATAAATACCCATGCTCCTCATTGTTGCAACTCACACAATCTGATCTATTTGCTCTAAGTTGGGGCTTAGCACCTCATACTTGAGCAAGTTGGATCTAGATTTCCATTCTTGGACCCGTTGTAAGTCCCCTTTCGTTCTTTTTTTCGCATGAAAGTCAAACTGTGTTTGACTTTTTGCTTTGACCAGTTTATGGTCAACATGAAGTTTGTTTGAACTTCATAACGTGAGCGTAATCACGATGGTTTTAGTCTCTTGTGACTATACCTACTGATTACCACGTTATCTAGGCTTAGTGACGAGTCGTAGTTTCAGCCAAAATGCGTATTCTTGCGTATTTTGTAACCAAACTACTTTTAGGTATCAAAACCGTTTGTTTTGATACCAAACCTGTTTTCAAACCTTGTTAAACATGTTTTAACATGTTTAACTCGTCACTTTTAGATTTGTGCTTATATAGGGTCGTAAGGTAAGCGATCTAAACAATCGCTTATACTTTCGAACCCGACCCGTTTGGTCGATCATTAGGATCCGACCAAACACATTAGGTGACCATAGTTGTATAGGGAATAACCTTCCGAGGTTATACCTTATGGTCACTTCGTTTAGTTAGTTGTATGATAGGTGGTTTATATGCCTTAGGAAAATTACCAAAATGCCCTTTTTACGCATAAATTCATTTTAAGCATATGTAACCTAAATTTTGACATCTAAACTGATTAGGTAACATTATTAGACATATTAAGGCATATAATACTTGTCATAGGACTAGTTAGGCGTTCCGAACGCATTTTACGCGAACGACACGTTAAAGTGGCGTAAGCTACCTTAACGAGTCGTAATGGGCTTAAGCACTTAGGTTAGGTTTCGTTTTAGAATGTAGGCTTTGTTAAACCATATTACATGAGTCCCTACACTCATTTGGTTTACGAAACCTCATTTTATCCGATCCTCCGATTTAGGTCCGTTTATTTACATAGTTACCTATATTAGGTGCCGTTTGATTCCGTGATCCCTCTAGCTTTGCTTGGTTGTTATTCAAGACTTCTAAGCACCCTCAAGTGAGTACATAGACCCCTCTTTTACTGTTTTCCAAACGTTTTGGGGTGAAACACATGTGCCTACTTGTTATTTTCATGCTTTCCATGTTTTCATATCATATACTTGCTATGTTCATTAGTACACTATTAGTACATGATTTCATTATGTCTTGCTATGTATGTTCACTTAACACGCTAGCACAATTGTTTTACGTTTTAAACCATTTGAAATCATTGGATGTATGTGAACCATTTGAAATCATTGGATGTATGTGAACCATTTGTAACCATTTGATGTATGTGAACCATTTGAAATCGTTGGATTTATGTGAACCGTTTGTAACCATTTGATTTATGTGAACCATTTGTAACTGTTTGAGCCATTGGGTTAGGGAAGTGATTAGGTAACGCGGCGGGTGTAATGTGTTAAAAGCATGGTGGATACGCCGCTGGTACTTCCTATATATAAGTGCTTTTAACACATTATATATCGTTGCGTTATCTAGATCACTTGGGTAAACGATTTTGAAACAATGTCACACAATTATGTTTTCTGAATAATATAAACCATACGAGTCTTATTAACGAGTTTCTACGAGATGTTTTACGATTTGATTTAATACAACAAAATGTTTTGGAGTTAAGAATCATGTATACGAGATTTTATAAATCATATCCAACTTGATTTGAGTTGGTAAATATGTCGCAATACTATACTTTTCAAAATAAGGTTTTTAAATAAGTATTGCAACATGTAAAACGAGCCATGAATCTGACACTCACATAAAACCTATGTACTCGCCGGTATTTTTATGCTGACGTATTTTCACATGTGTTTCAGGTACCATAGTTGATGATATTTGATGATGATATTGATGCATGCTCACATAGGAACGGACGAGGCCTTAGCGACTTAATAACAATAAAAGTCTATTTGTTTATGTTTTGTTTCTAATTCCAATGTAATGTAATACATTTAATTAAATAAAACGAAATTGTTTAATCCATGGTTGTGAAACAATGATTCTGTTACAACACTCCCTGACGTTTCCGCCACGTTTTGTTGTTTTACGTGGTCGGGGTGTGCAGAAGTAATTATCCAAGTGTATAATTCTCAATATAATGCTATTGAGAAAAGTAGCGATCACATTAATGAATGTGATTATATAATAGTTCGATAGAAAGGAAAACATTCTATATGTCCAAATGTAAAACTAGTAAAACTAATGATTGTTGTTTTGCAATTAAATAAAGTTGTACTAAATAAAAATCAGAGATATGAAATAAATAGAGGCGTTACTTACATAGGGCGTGATGTGAAAACTATAAAAAGGTCATGTGTCTCATGTGTTAATCGCTTACTCTGGCCAAGTAAGTAGTGGCATATGATACCATGAACTTCTTGTAGTGGACACATTTACGTCCAATGTAGTAAGGATGGGGTGAATGGGACGAATTAAAAAGATACCCAAATGAATCAAATAAGTAAAATGTTCGATAGTAAACGTAAACGCAAGTCGGATGACGGAAGCGTATTACGTTAGAGTAACGAGCCCGAGAGAACGGACAAAGATTAAAGTAAATGAAAACACAAACCAACTAATGTGAATGCTAAGGCATAGGGGATAAAGTTTGACTGTCAAAAAGTGATGAAATTCACACAGACAAGTCAAAGGGGTAGAATAAAAGAATAAGGGACTTGACAAAATAAAAGCGATGGATTTTGCTAAGACGACCAAATAAACTAAGATGACGTCTAAAACCATATAAGAATGGTTACTTGATGGTGACTTCGGTAAAGATACCCGATGAACGGGTAGGATTATGGGTGAATGCGTAAACCAGGAGACGGGAACGCGAAATAGAAAGTCAAAGGACTCAGAATATGAGTGATGACTAAGAGACGATGAGAATATGCAAATAGAAATTTTGATAACTACGTTCAACTATTTTAAAGTCGAACGGGTCGAATAAAGAAAGAGTTTGACGTTCACAAGTGATGAAATTTCACACGAACAAGTCAAATGAGTTAAATTAAGAATAACACTTAATAATATAAGTAAGCGCGAACCGAATAAATAAAAGCGCGAGATATTAACAAATCTATATAAAAGGTTATGGGAGAGTGTAGAAAAAAAAAACGCATACTAGCGAAACAAGAGCGATAAAAACATTGAGATAAAAGAACCCGGGTAATGGGTTGTAAAGAAGTATAAGTACGAACCGGGAAACGGTAAGTATAGAACACACTGACAAGTAAATGACGTAAGGAGTCATAAAGTTGGAAGATTAGTCCAAAAGTAAACAAATGAAACCTTAGACTACGGTCAAGGTCAACTAAAGTTCAAAAGCGAAAATAAATGATTCTAAACATAACAAGGGATGCCCTGAAGCCATGTATGTATAAATATACATTTGAATATAGACGTGAATAAAAGACGATCTATGGGATCATCATAACCTACGGGATTAAAAATGGTGCTAAGTCTACGGGACCAAAAAGACCTTTGGGTCACAAATGGAAAGAAACGAACTCATGGGGTCTCACCTTAAAAATGTAAAAAGGTGAGAATTTAAATAAATAGCCTACGAGGCTAAGTGAAAGAACCTACGAGTCATGTAGGTTAAGCATGGGAATTAGTTATATTTCCCTGCATTAAATAATAACGGGAAGGAATAGATCCTTGGAAGTAACATTCCTAGATATGAGAGAAAGAAGTAAGACAAGGAGAGTACGTAAACTAAAAAATTAGTTTTTAGTCAAAAGCAACGTTTTAACAAACATAAGTGGTATGAGGTGATTCGGGAAACCGTAAACACACATAAGGCCGGAGATGGCAGCGTAGTATACCCGGGTGACGGGGTGTGAAGTGACGGTGACTAATTAGTCTAGCCGATAGAATGATACAGAGGCAAGATAATGTCATAAATTGTGCAAAGCGCTTGTCAATATAGGATTAACATGAAATAAACATGTTGACGACTAACACCACTGAGTGGTCAAATGACAAAATCGGTCAAAAAGGTGATAAGGACAAGAAATAAGAGGCGAAAGCCTCGGTCCGTGAGGACTTACACATAAAAGACACCGAAGGAATGAATATCACAAAAACAAAACTAAGTTCGTTTACTCTAAATTAAAGAACTACGTAAATAAGGTTTCAGGGACGAAACCTCTTTAAGGGGGTAGACTTGTAACATCCCGAAAATATTAGAAATTATATTTAATTGCATATGGTATATATGTTGGTTTAACCGAAGGATAGCGTAACTAGGATTTACTAACCTAGTTAATAATAACTTACAAACAATAAAGAGATTTGTAGTAAATTGGCTCAACTATAAACCTTTAAAAGTTGAGGGACCAAAAATGGGCAATTGAAATAAGGTTTTTATTAAAACTTAAAATAAACAAAACACACACACTAGTGTGTGTGTGTGTGTGGTCGTGTACAAACACAGAGCCAGAAGAGCTCCCCAGAAACTCAAACCCTAATCCACAAAATTGATCAAATCTAGAAGGCAAATCAAGTTCAAATAAAAAACGAAGCTTAAACTAGTGATCACTCATCTAAGGGGATCAAAAGGTATGTCAAATTTCACTATTTGGCTCCATCTTAAATTCTGGATGAACAATTATAATTCGAAATTAGTGTTGCATGAATGTTGTTTGGATGAAATTAGAGTGAAATAGTGTCTAGGAACAAACCCTAGTCATTAGATTGTTGAAATTATGCTCAATGCTTGAGAATTTCATAATCACCATTGAAGGTGATTAGTGGGTTTTGTAAAAGCATGTTAAACACTAGGGTTATAGTTATCATTCTAGTTTATTTTGAACTCTATGAAGTAAATTCAGATTTTGTTGATGTAAAAATTTGATATGAACTTGCCTAATTGATGTTAATCTTGGCTAAATGACAAGTTATGATCTTGATTGTAGATGTGTAAAAATCATTCCCACAAGGTGTTTGTTAAAACGCCTAAATGAATGTTCATATGTTGAAACTATGAATGAAACGCGTCATGTCCTAATTGATTTAATTAGGGGTGATATGTGATAATACGGAATCTAATCATAATGTAGATTTTAGTTAATTTCACGTATCATATGATTAGAGGTAGTTAACTAGTAGAAAGTTAAGACTAACCAATAACGAAGTCGAATAATGATTTCGACATAGAAAATACGTAAGGTGGAATAGTCGCATTTGTTAATGACTAATCTAACCACCTTGTGAATGATGATGTTAGTTCGACGCTAAACGAGCTAAGTGGAAGCTTGAGGACAAAGCGAGTCAAACGAATCAATAAGGAAAAGTAAGGCATAGTTTGGATGCGAGGTAAGTTAACCTTACACCCTTTTTAATTACAGTACACTTACTTGTAATTATTGATTATGAATTATGTTAAGTATTTGAAATATGATGTTCCGACATCGTACAATGCAAGTCGGAATAAGTAAAACTGGCGAGAAACCATAAGTTATGGTAAAAGGGGGTAAAATGGTAAACTAGTCGGGTAAAGACTAGTAAATAAGGAATTTTTGAACAATACGTTATGGGGTGAATCGTAACGGGTAAAAGTGGTTAAATAAATATCCGGACACGAGTTGACGGATAGTATAAAAGATGTGAAAAGACACCATTGGGTGTAAGTCTAAACGGGTCAAATAAATTAATAAATGTCTTTTAAGTAATAAGAATTTACGGTGTAAACCGGGATAGGTTCAAGGGGCGTGATGGTGATAAAATACCATCATATATTGATAATTGGACGTTTCGACGAAACGGGTCAAATGGTGTGTGAATACCATTCGACAATAAAAAAAATTAATGACCGTTTGTTGAGTTTTGTGATCACAGGAAATAACTTACGGCTTGCGTTGCTTTAAACTAGAAAGTTTAAAAGCAAAAAGGTTTTTAAACGGGCCAATTCTAAGATCCGAGCCAGGTACGCTTAAGTAAGTTTAGGCTTAAGGTGAAATTTTGGGTCAAATACCTCAAAAGGGACTTCGTCGTAAATTGACAATCCAAAAGGGGTAAATTCGGAATAAACATATTACATCTTTTAATCCACCGCAAATATTGTTGCGATGGAAGATATGTGAGCACTTAAAGTAGTAAAATGATGTGTGAAAGGAGAGAGTGAGATTTAAGCTTAAGTGTTTAAATCCTCTCTAACGGGTCAAAACTAAAGTTTTGCGCATAACTTGATCTTTAGTCGCATACTTCATGAAAGTTCGAACCCACAAGCTAAGGGTCTTGAGTTAACCAATATTTCGAGATTTTATTATGATTTAAACGCAAGTGGTTTAATAAATCGTTAAACGGGTCAAAAGTGTTGAGAGTGAATTTTAAGCCAAGAGCTTGAAGTCAAAATTTTTGAGAAGTCAGATATCAGATTTTAACTCCATGAGATGGGGAATTAAATTACGAACGCGTAGGAAAAAGAATCACGCAAAACGGACTTGTATAGCGAGAGTTATGCAAGTTCTAAGTTGTTATTTGATATTTTTCGTAACTGGGCAATTGCAGCACAAAAGAAAGCAAAATTCTGTGAAAAATGGGGCGTCGCGCTACGCGACACCAAGCTTGAATCACCGTCACGTGACGCGACGGCTGTCGCGGGCCGCGTAAGATGGGGGCTAATCTGTCGCGGGGCGCGACAGCCCTAAACTTCAGAATTTTTGTTTCGTTTACGATTGTTTTGATACTAGAACTTGATTATACTATTATTTAAGATATCAAAACTAACTTTTAAGTTGGTTTTGATCATAGGTGAATATCAGGAGTACCGGATGAAGATCAAGCTCAACGTAGAACCGAACACGATGCAGTCACATGCTTCCGCGTATAGTTTAGTCGTTATTTCTAAACGACAAATTTTTACCGGTCATGATGTAACGTTATAAAATTTAGAAACGTTTTAATTAACTTGTATTTTCAATTGATATGTAATCATAATTACATGTTTACCTTCGTAAATTATACAATATCACAAAAATAATAGCAGGATGTTACAGGATGTTCCAAAAATGGCTTTTCGAACGCGGTATGGGCATTATGAGTTTTTAGTTATGCCGTTTGGGTTGACGAACGCGCCAGCGGTTTTCATGGATCTCATGAACCGTGTATGCAAACCGTATCTTGACGACTTCATTATCGTGTTCATCGACGACATTCTGATCTATTCAAGGAGCAAGGAAGATCACGAGTGACACCTGCGTCTTATTTTGGAACTTCTGAGGAAGGAGCAGCTCTATGCAAAATTTTCTAAGTGTGACTTCTGGATTCGAGAGGTACACTTCCTTGGCCACATTGTTAATGAATCAGGGATACACGTGGATCCTACTATAGTTGATGCTATCAAGAATTGGGCGGCACCAAAGAATCCTTCGGAGGTGCGACAATTTCTTGGTCTCGCTGGGTATTATCGAAGATTTATCAAGGATTTCTCGAGGATCGCTCAACCTCTTACCTCGTTAACACAAAATGGCAGTGTATACTCGTGGGGAACGAAATAAGAGGATGCTTTCCAGTTGCTGAAACAGAAACTCTGCAGTGCACCGATCTTGTCTCTACCTGAAGGTACCGAGGATTTTGTGGTTTACTGTGATGCTTCCATTCAGGGTCTTGGTTGCATGCTGATGCAACGCAACAATGTGATCGCTTATGCGTCTCGACAACTGAAGGTCCATGAGAGGAATTATATGACACACGACTTAGAGTTGGGAGCCGTGGTGTTTGCGCTCAAAATCTGGAGGCATTACCTGTACGGTACTAAATGCACTATTTATACCGACCACAGGAGCCTTCATCATATTTTCGACCAGAAGGATTTAAATATGCGACAGCGTCGCTGGGTAGAACTTTTAAGCGATTACGATTGTGCAATCAAGTATCATCCGGGTAAGGCTAACGAGAACTTAGCATACAGTTTCTCCTTCTTGAGCAGCTCTAAAATAGCTCTAAGGTGTTGCTCATGCTCTTCCTTTGTTCATGAATAGATCAAGATATCATCGATAAATACAATCACGAATTTATCGAGATATGGCTTGCAAACTCGGTTCATCAGATCCATAAACACTGTCGGTGCGTTTGTCAGACCAAACGGCATTACTAGAAACTCATAGTGTCCATAACGAGTTCTAAAGGCAGTCTTCGGTATACTCTCTTCTTGAATTCTCAGCTGGTGATAACCTGATTGAAGATCGATCTTGGAGTAGTAACTTGAACCTTGAAGTTGATCGAAGAGATCATCAATCCTCAGTAAGGGATACCGATTCTTGATAGTCAATTTGTTTAGCTCTCGGTAGTTAATGCACATACGGAAACTACCATAGAACTGGAGCTCCCCAAGGTGAGAAGCTTGGTCGAATAAATCCTTTGTCCAAAAGCTCTTGGAGTTGCGTCGATAACTCTTGCATCTCGGAAGGCGCAAGTCGATAAGGTGCCTTGACTATAGGCGCAGCGTCTGGAACCAAGTCATTATGGAATTTGACTTGTCGTTGTGGCGACAATCCTGGCAATTCTTTGGGGAAGACTTCAGGATATTCCCATACCACCGGGATATTTTCCAACTTTGGCTCTTCGGCTTCTTTATCGACAATGTGAGCCAAGAAGGCAACACATCCTTTTTGCAAAAACTTTCGTGCCTTCAAACAGCTGATAATCCTTAGAGGCGTATCATGCTTTTCTCCATGAACTACAATCGTCTCTCCATTCACCATCGGGATTCGAATGATCTTCTCGTGACATATGATATTAGCTCGGTTACTTGATAACCAATCCATTCCGACTACCACGTCAAAACTTCCCAATTCAACTGGTAGAAGATCGAGCGTAAACTCATGCTCTCCGAGCTCTATTACACATCCTCTAATTACTTCGTTTGCCTCTACTAGCTTCCCATTAGCTAGCTCTATCGAGTACGGGATATCTAACTTACTGGCAACTAACCCAAGTATTTTCTTAAATTCTAGGGATACGAAGCTATAATCGGCACCAGTATCAAATAACACAGATGCAAAGTGTTGATTGATAGGGAACGTACCCGTAACTACGTTCGGATCCTGGCAAGCTTCCCTAGCTCCAATGTTAAAGACTCTCCCCTGGGCTTGATTGTTCTTTCGGCAATCTCTCTTGAAATGCCCGACATCTCCGCAACTAAAGCATCCTTGCTTGTTTCCAGTACCACCTTGATTGTTGTTTTGGTTGCGATTTCCATTACCAGCTTGGTTTCCGCGATTACCATTACCTCCTTGATTACGGTTTCTAGTCTGATTCCCATTACCGTTCCTGCCACGGTTTCCACTGCCATTTCCATCCACTACCTCTCTGACCACCATTACCACGACCAGTACCAGCCCAGCATGTCTCCTTTGAATGACCATTCTTTCCACAGTTTTCACACTTCCTAAACCTACACTGGCCGGCATGATGGAATTGGCACACATCACACTTAGGCAAAGTGCCCATGTAACCTTTCCCTTTACCTTCCGCACTTGCAACACCAGTCCTGACTTCGGCTGGTGGGTTCGCATCTCTTTTCTTGTTACCATCGTTGTTTCCCTGGGTACCCTTCTTGAAATTTGAGAACTTCCTCTTGTTCTCTCCTGATGACTCGACATGAGTCTCCTTCTTCTTTCCCTTAGAGATCGAAAACTTGTTCAATCTAATCGCTTCCTCTGTCAGTTCCACACTCAAATCAATGGCCTCAGTGATGGTTGGAGGCTTGGATGTCGTCACCATGCTCATGATTTGGGGTGCCAATCCCCAAATGAAACGGTCAATTTGCTTGAACTCCGGTTCTACCATGTAGGGAACAACACGAGACAGGTCATGAAATCTCTGTATGTACTCGGCAATCTTGGGTCCATCCATCTTCAGATTCCAGAACTCGGTTTCCAACTTTTGAATCTCAGCTCTCGAGCAGTACTTCTTGCGCATCAGTTCTTTCATCTCATCCCAAGTCATAGGATACGCAGTCTCCTCTCCCATAGTCTGAACCTGAAGGTTCCACCAGGATAGAGCTCCGTCTAGGAAAAGTCCGGAAATGTAGGTGACCTGGTGCTCTGGCGCACACTTGCTCATCCGCAGCACAGAGTCTGTTTTCTCAGCCCATCTAACGAAAGTTCAGAGGCTTGCAGTCAAGGAACTACTTGTAAGTACAGCCTGTGCAAGCAACATCATTCACAGAAAGCATTAGCAAACGCACATGGAATGTCCAAACGTATTGTAATGTGTCTTAAGTGACTTAAACATTACTGTGATGTGGGTTATTTCCTGAGGTACCTCCGCTGTGTTCAGAGCGTAAGGCCTCATATTGTGCGATTGCTTGTGAAATCCGTTCATGCAGTTCTGCCTCTGTTGTGGGTAACTGAGTGTTCCTTCGAGGAGGCATCTTCTATAAAGAAGATTGTATGGGTCAGGTCTTAATTACATAAGAAGTATATAGTATGTATATGTAATAGCAAGCAAACAACCAGGTAACCAATGCAATTATAGCACAAGCATGTAGTTTTAACAACGTATTTAATGAGAACATTACGATTGAGCTTTCCATTAATCATCGACCACAATTACAGTTACATGCTTTACATAAGTATCGTATCAAAAGGGAACACAGGGTCACACTACCCTTGTCCAAAATGTCTATCAATCTACCATAAATTATACAATAAAAAAGTGGTCTCCAAAAGGCTTCACTAGCTCAACTCAATAGCAGTGCTCTCATCATAAGCAAGCTACCTACATAAAACCAAAAACCGTCTATGCTAATGATGGTGGAGGAGGAGGAGGAACAAAAAGCAAGCTGCGCACATTCGCTAGCTCCTCCTCAAGATCGTAAACATGACGCAACAGATAACTGATCTGCTGCTCAACGGTAAGAAAGCACGTGTCAAACTTGGTAAATGGTGTAAGCGGTGCAGGAGGATGTGAAAACGGGGATGGTGATGATCGAGGAACATATGCAGGCTAACACGGACATGGCAAAGGTCGTGGTATCATCTCAAGCTCTAAAATCCTGCGACTCGTGATCTCGTATTGAAGCTGCAATGATAGAAGTAACTCATCCCGTGTTGAAGAAACACTGGATAAAAGGATCGGAATCAGATTATCCAGGGGTAATGTTCTGCATAAAAGGGTGGTCCTCTCTCGTTTGATTTGTTGGGACAGTTCTTCTTCTCAGGTGGACACTGCAAAACAGAACACCGTTAGCCTCGTCATGGGGAAAATGGAGGTTTTCTCCGTGACCCGAATCCGGCGTGAGAATAAGTATGTGTTTATGAAGAAGAAGAAGAAATATTGACGAAGTGAGTGTAACTTGAAGTTCATACCTGAATTACTCTCATATTTATAGCCGGGCGTTTGGGCGGGAAAACTCGTTGATGAAATATTAACGGAAGATGATAACACCGTAAGCGGTTAATTTCCTTCCATTAATTCTCTTGATTGAACTGTGAGATCACACGGATCGTGATCTTGATCGACAGCTAGGGTATTGCCACGTGGAAAGTGGGCAAGTGGGAGTTTCTCTCCAATTTCATGCCATCATCGTGATTTCAGGGAGGCCTGAGATGATGACACGTGTCCCAGACGGTTATAACCATCTGGTGGTGCACGATGGAGCCTTCTAGAAGGTTAGTGCCAAAATCCAGTGTGACTCCTTATCGTGTGTTATCAGTACAGTAAATAATATCCAAGTCTGGGAATTATTTAAGCGGAAGTGTTCAAACTAGGATTCTTATCCTTTGTCTGTTATGGAGGAAGGCGCAAGGATTCATGATTTTCCTTTTAGCGCGCAAGTGTTGCCTGCTATCTTTCTCTTGAGCTCTCTGTAGGATCAGTTGCGCGGCCGCGCAAGGTCAAAAGAGGGCTAAGAGACAAGGTTGTGGTATGGTCCCAAGAATTTAATATGAGGTTTTTGGGACCTTACCCCTTCAAGTCCCCCCAGTCAAGTGTTACTCTTATGCAAATGAGTGGAGCACTGGACTATATGAGAGAGATGTTTTTGGTGCGAAAGTAAGGAATCTTCTACGAGAAGATACACTTTGCTTATTGTGGTGATTTTGAAAATCTTTGACTTTGGGTAAGATGAATAGTTTGCGAGGAAAGATATTTATACCTTTGTTTATTCTGAACTGTTGTAATCTTGGACGAAGAGTTTGTGTAATCATGAGCTGACGACAGCTGACGTTATTTCTTATAACTTATGTCGACTCTTCATCTCCTAGTTTAACTGTAGTTCCTGGGGATGCGTGTGGACCCTGTCAGAGGTTTTAAATGAGATGTGATACTTGCAGTGGCAGCGCCGTTGAGACGGCAGTTGATTTGACACTTAATCATCACAACTCTTATCTCGACATTACCGCTTCTCTTTTTTGGTCTATATATTCACTTTGGGTGCGATATTCTTTTTCCTAATTTTGGAAAAAATGGAAAATAGGAGACCAATTCGATGGAGAAGACTTTCTAATGTTTTGAAGGTGCTTGACGCCGCTGATGGTTTGCTGCTGCTCTCCAATCCGGTGACTGATCTTGCTGTTAGAGACGACGGTGTTGAAAATTCAGACCGTCGGAGTGTTTCAGAGGACCGGATTCATCTTCGTCTTGCCGATGATAATAATGGTGGAGTGACTCGTCTGTCAGCACACCTTGTATCCCGGTCTTTTCCGGTTGGTCGGAGAGGGAGTTCGTCGGTTGGTTACCAGCGACGTCCTCGTGTTGTCATTCCGGCTGAAGCTCCGGCTGGTGCTGCTGAAGTTGATGAGGAGGGTGTCAACCCTTGGATTGTTGATCCCCGTCCTTTGTCTGAGTATGGTGAGGTTCTCCATACTCCGTATGGGGTGCTGGATCAGCTTTCCTTGTTTGTTTTTATTTTGTAACTAGTACTTTTTTCCCCCTCTTTTTTTTTGAAGAAACACTGCTGTGTTCTTTGTAAATGGTTTGTTTAGGGTGCTTTTGTTGCACTGATGATATATATTTTTTATGCACTGTCGTGTATGTATGCCTTGGTGATTTACCAGTTTATGTTTAGATTACAATATGTTGCATATGTTTAATTGCTTTGAGTAGGTAGAGCGAATGAGAATGGTATTGTGCTCATGTGTGAACGTACGTCTAAAATATGCGCGAGGTTGTGCTTTTTTAGACTGTTCATGAGGCGTACAATGTTCACCATATTGTTTTCGCGTAAACCAAAAGAATTATATGCAATTTGTAACAAACAATAATATGTGTAGGGATAACGTTTGCATTAATAAGGCGCAGGGCCAATAATACACGATGAAACAGAAAAAAATACATTGCCTGTATAGAGTTGTCTTGTTGAATAGCTCGGTTATATATAACACCTACGCAGCTGTTGCGCATTCCAGGTGCGGGGGACCAGTGTCCCGTCAATCCTATTCAGGGTGTATGCCCCTTTGCCTAGGACCTCGTTGATAATGTATGGTCCTTCCCATTTTGGCGCTAGTTTGCCTGGTTTTTCCGCATTGGAAGCTTCATTGTCGCGCAAAACGAAGTCTCCCGGAACGAAAGTATATACGCGTACGCGCGCGTTGTAGTATTTTTCAAGTTTGGATTTGTACCTTGCTTCTGCGATGGCGGCGTTTTCGCGCCTTTCTTTGAGAAGGTCTAAGTCCATTCTTCATTCCTGCTCATTGTTTCGCTTCTCCATAGCAAGCATGCGCGGTGATGGAAGGCCAATTTCGGCTGGGATTACCGTCTCCGATCCGTAGACAAGACTGAATGGGGTTTCTTCCGTGCTGGTCTTAGGCATGGTAAGATGAGCCCATAAGATGCTGGGGAGTTCATCGACCCATCCTCTGCGCGCTGTTCCGAGCCGCGCTTTTATGCCATCGACTATTTGTTTGTTGACATTCTCGACTTGGCCGTTTGCTTGTGGGTGCGCCATGGAGGCAAAGTTGTGTTCGATCTTCATTTCTTTGAACCACTTCTGAAGATCTTCCGAGGCGAAATTGGTGCCGTTGTCGGAGATAATGCGCAATGGTAGTCCGAATCTGCAAATAATATGTTCCCATATGAATTTGCGGATTACCATTGCTGTGGTTGAAGCTAATGCCTTGGCTTTGACCCATTTTGTGAAATAATCTACTGCTACGATAATGAATTTTACTGCGCCTGGCGCGTCAGGGAATGGGCCAACAAGATCAATGCCCCATTGCTGGAAGGGCCAGGCGGACGTGACTGGTACGAGCGGATTCTTTGGAGAGGGCATTTTTGGCGCGTGGCGCTGACAAGCTGCACATTTTCGTAGTAATTCTACCGCGTCCACGTGCATTCCCGGCCAATAATAGCCCGCATTCATTATTTTTGCCACTACCATGCGCGGTCCGGCGTGTATCCCACACAAACCTTCATGGATTTCCCTGACTAAGTATTGTGCGTCTGTTTTGTCAACGCAGCGCAGGAGTGGTCCCATGAACGATTTCCGGTACAGAATCCGTCCGCCATCTCATAGTTTATTGCCTTGTTCTGGATTTTCCTAGCTTCTGCCTTTCCTTCCGGGAGTTTGCCATGTTGCAGATACATGATGATCGGGGACATCCAGGATGGATTGCCGATCTCTATGACGTTTACTTGTTTGAGAGGGACTGAAGGATTGGACAATACTTCGATGCGTACCTCTTTCACTAGGTGTCTGAAGCTGGTGGCAACTAACTTGCTTAGTGCATCCGCGTGCTTGTTTTCTCTTCTATTTATATGATTGACTTTGAACATTTGGAATTGGCTGATTAACATCCGCGCTTGTTCCAGATATAACGCCATAGCTTCACCTTTTGCATCGTAATGCCCATTAACTTGCTCGGCCACCATTTTTGAATCAACGTTAGCTTCGAGATTTTTTGCTCCCATTTTGAGCGCTAGACGAAGGCCTGCTAGAAACGCTTCGTATTCTGCTTCGTTGTTCGTGCTTCGGAAATCTAAGCGTATCGCATATGTAAGCTCGTGATCATCTGGGCTGACTAATCGGAGACCCGCGCCTGCCTCAGCGTCGTTAGAAGCTCCATCTGTGTGCAGAGTCCAGACCCTATCATCGAAAACGGGAACAGGGTTCTGGATTGCTTCACATTCTTGGACTTTGTCTATGGGGACTTTTGTAGCAAAATCCGCTATAACTTGACCTTTAATTGTTGGTCGTGGCCTGTATAGGATATTGTGTCCTCCCAGCTCAATAGCCCATTTAGCTAATCTTCCCGCCACATCGGGTTTGGATAGAATTTGCCCTAAGTGGTAATTAGTGAGAACTGTGATGACGTGACCAGAGAAATACCGACGTAAGCGCCGTGATGCATGTACCAGAGCAAGCACCAATTTCTCTATCATTGAGTAGCGTGTCTCCAGGCCAGTGAGCATTTTGCTTATATAATAAATTGGAGTCTGAATGTTTTCTCGTTCCACCATTAACACTGCACCGACCGCTACTTCCGCAGCGGATAAATACAAGATTAGTAGTTCTTTTTCTCGCGGAGCTGTTAGCGTTGGCAATTGAATTAAACATTCTTTCATTTGCTTGAAGGCTACTTCCGCTTCTGGTGTCCACTGGAAGTGAGTTTTCTTGGTGCAGTTACGCAGTGTGCTAATGAACGGGTAAGATTTTGCAGCATGATTTGCCAAGAATCTGTTCAAGGCCGCCCTGCGAGTCTTTGCATCTCTTTTATTGTTGCAGGTGACGGCATCATCTGGATAGCTTGCACTTTCTCTGGGTTTACTTTAAAACCATCTCTTGTCACTATAAAACCCAGAAATTTTCCTTCTTCCATCCCGAAGGAGCACTTCGTTGGGTTGAGCTTTAAGTTTACGCTGCACAAAGAATCGAACGTGCGCTGGATATTTGCAAGCATTGTTTCCTCCTCATGGCTCATGATGACGAGGTCATCCATGTATACTTCGACTGTTTTACCAATGTCTTCCCCGAAGACTGTATCCATTAAGCGTTGATAAGTAGCTCCTGCGTTGCGGAGGCCAAAGGGCATTTTTATGTAGCAGAAGATGCCCTTGTCCGTGCGGAAGGCAGTCTTGTCGTCGTCCTCCTCTTTCATTTGGACCTGGTGGTAGCCCTTATAACAGTCAAGGAAGCACTTCCAGCGAAATGATGCCAGAGAGTCAACTTTTTTGTCTATCTCAGGAAGCGCATAGCAATCTTTCGGGCAGGCTTTATTTAAGTCTTTGAAGTCGACGCACATTCGCCATCCGCCACTGTGTTTTTGAACCATCACTGGGTTGGCGACCCAGGTGTGGTACTGGACTTCGCGCAAGATTCCGGCGTTAAGTAACTCTGTTACTTGTTCATTCATGGCTTCTACTTTTTCGGCGCTGAGGCTGCGCCTTCCTTGCACGACAGGTTGTGCAGAGGGCCGAATGTTCAAACAATGTCGCGCTATATCTCGCGGAACCCCCGTCATCTCTGCTGGACACCAGGCAAATATGTCCTTATTGTTGGACAGTAATTCCTTTAACTGTATTCGTATTTTCGGTGAAATGGCGTGCCCTAGTAAGATGGTATGTTCTGGATATTCTTCGTTTAGGACCCATTTCTCCGGCCCTGTTGGTGCTGAGGGCTTAGCTGTTGGTGCATGTTTGTGACAACAACTTAGATTTGGTCTTTGGATATCTTGTAATTAGTTAAACGATAAACGTTTAGCGGGTTTAGCTTTGTATTAGTGAGTTATAATGTTTGGGCTAACCAAACCCACACATATTGGGTGTATGGGGGCGAATTGGGCTTACTCCAATTCACAGTCCATGAGGTTTATCCTAGCCCAAGTAGCAAACCTTGTGTTATATAAACAAGGTTAGGCTTTAGGGTTTAGGTTGATCAACTAAAACAGATTTTGAGAGAGAGTAATTTTATGAGAGCAATAGGCTTGGACGAAATTATGTTGGTTAGGGTTTTGATTGATTGTAATTCAGTTTGATTGATAATCAATAGAAACCCGGTTTGATTGTGAATTGTTGATTTCTGTTTCTACTCATTCTGTGATATTCTGATCAAGAGGATTCCGCACTCTTGATTAGATTGACAATTCTGTGAAAGATCCATACATCAAGGGGACCTACAATTGGTATCAGAGCATTAGGCTCTTGAAGAAGCTCGGTTCAGAATTGTTGCTGCAGAAAATGGTTGATTTTCGGGTTGTTTTGGCAATTTTCAAAAATTTTAAGTTTTTAAGACCTAGGGTTTGGAAATTTTGGAGGCTGATTTTCGAAATTTTTGAAGTGTTTGATCTGTTTGCATATTTAATTTTGCTGTATTAGTGTTTTTGGTTGCAGGTTTGGTTGATTCTTGAAGAATTTTGGCTGAAAAGGCTTGAAGATTCGAAGATTGTTCTTCGTGTTCTTCGCTAAGTTCATCAATATTTTCGAAAATTATTGCTGATTTGGTTGTTCGATTTTGCAGGAAATTGTTAGAAGATTCTGGAAAATCTGCAGAAAATTCGATCAGATTGAGTTTCCAAAAATTTTCTAGCATAATTAACAATTTCGCAGCAAATTTAACATCTACACTGACTGACCAGCGAATTTGTGACTTAATATCTCGGTGACCGGCGAAATTAAAAATCCAAAGGCGACTTTGGTAACCGTGTAATTGTCCTCAGCGACATTATTACGGTGATCGGCGAAATTAAAGTCGTCGTAATAGTGACCTGATTAGCCAGCGAAATTAACTGACCGGTGAACCAGCGAAATTAAGTCAGCATAATTAACTAGCATAATTAACCAGCAAAATTAAGTGTTCAACGAATTTGTTCCAGCGAATTTAAAAAAAACAGCATAATTATATCTACTCTACCAGCATAATTATAATTACTCTATCAGCATAATTAACTTCGTTTGCCAGCATAATTAGCGTGACCTAGCATAATTAACTTGGTTTGCCAGCAAAGTTATCTAGAGGAATTAAAAGGTGGAGTATTTATTTTTGTGGAGTAATTAGATACGTATAGAGGAATTAACGTTTTCATGAATAGAATTTGATCTGTAGCTCATCTGCCGAAACCGTCTGCACCGTTGAACTCGTTGGATTTTTAGGAAGGAAAAAAGACTCTGGAAAATCTCGAATTCGGTTTTCGACATTATATATCATTGGATTCGTTTTTTCGAGACGATTCTAACGGTATAATTTAGTAAAAACAGTTTTCGGAAAAATTTTGTACGGTTTTTATCAGTACGCTTACGGATAAACGTGTTTAAAGATGGTCAAAATGGATAAGATCAGTGAGACTGTTAAGAGCTGGCCAAAGCTTACAAACGTCAAAGAATATGTTGACTAGAAAGAGAAGTTTGAGTCGGTTGTGAAGAGTGAAGATACCAGAATGTGGTATTGTATGATAGATGGATATGTTGCTCCTACTCGTCGTGTTGAAGGAAGGATAAAAGTGATTTCTTATGAGATGATGGATAAATCTGAGAAACAGGTGGTTGATGCTGAGAAGAAAGCTTTAGCTGCAATAAAAATGTCCTTACCTGATGTCATCAAGCATACCTTTATGAAGTACACTAATTCAAAGGATATGTGGGATGCATTAGAAAAGCGATATCAGGGAAATGCAGATGTTGTGGTAGAAGAGAAGAAGAAAGTTGTTGAGAAGGAGACATAAGTTTCAAAGTGCATAAATGGTGTGAATGAACTTACAACAGAGGTGAAGGTAACATCAGAACCTGTAAGTCATACGTGTCATAATTGCACTGAACTACAGGGTAAAGTTAACAGACTATCGGAGCAAAACAAAATTCTGTTAGCTGATTTGGAAAAACGAAAAGAGTTAAATGTTCTTTTGATTAAAAGAGAGTCAAATTGTTTAGATAAACTCAAATCAAATGAACAAGAAATCAGCAGTTTAACAAGCAAAGTCAATGAACTGTTACAGATCATTGATTTGGCTCGTGAAACTGTAAAGGATAAAACAAATGAATTTTCTGAAAAGTGCAGGGAATTGGCCGTTGCACAAGACCAAATTGTTGAACTTAAAGGAAAGTTAGACAAATTTGGAAATTCTTCATTAGTTAGGACTCATATTCAAAAAGGGATAAAAAGGAGTAATGATAGAACGGGGGTGGGGTTTAGTAAAGCTTCATCTTCTAAGGATCAAGATTACTCTTTTCTGCCTGATGAGAATGAGTTAAATGATTTTGTGCCTACTACACCAGCTGTAGTGGAACCGATAGCTGTGGACTTGCCAAATAGTAAAGTTTCTTTGAAAGAATCTGTTGAGTCTAACAGTACACCTCATAAATCGGATGAGGATACTGAAGACGAAAAGAAGAAAACATTTAAAAAGAGATTTACCAAAAAGAGAATATATTAGAAAAAATCTTGTTTTAGGTGTCACATCAAAGGACATGTAGCTAGCTGTTGTCCTAACAAAAAGAGTGAAGCACAAGTTAGTGAGAGGAAGAGAGAGAAGTCACCAGAGAATAGTGGTGATAAATAGGAGAAGGAGTCTAACTCTCCAAAGAAATCTACTCCTAAGCAACCAGAAAATGTTGCTATTGGTGTAGATAAGGCTGAAAAGGGAACTCCACAAGTTCATCGTTTTCAAAGAAATCAACCAAGATTTCAGCCTAGATCTCCACCAGGCAGATATGAAAGACCTAGAAGCAGTTCACCAAGAATGAACAATTATAATTCTAATAATTTCAGAAGTCAAGGTCAATATCAAAATCGATACCTAAATAATGGTGGTCGAACTTTTTATAACAATGGCTTTAGAAATTACAACAATAATGCTTCTTGGAATCAAAATTCAAGGTACCAAAGTCAAAATTTCCAAAGGTCAAATAGTCCAAACACATATAGGAACCCTCAGGACCAAAGACCTAGTGGAAATCAAAATCAAATTCCATCAACAGGTCTGAGATCCAAGACTCCAGTTAGGAGTAATGGATATTGGATGGATGTTCAAATAGTTGGTGAATTTGGACGACCCAAGACCATTAAGGCTTGGGTCCCCCAATCTAACTAATTTCTTAGTTGGTGTGTGCAGGAGTTGCTAAGGAGGATTATCAACTTATGTTGATAGTGGCTGCTTCAGGCACATGAAGGGGGATGTGAGATTGTTGTTATATATATATTAAATGATTTAAATTGAAGTTCAAAGTGCTGATTCGACACACTAGATAACCTGGCAGATCTTTATACTAAAGCTTTTGACAGGTCTCGCTTTGAACATTTAGTCGAACTCAACGGGATGAGGAATCCTGAATAACTGGTTTTTCATAAGAATTTTTGTAAATAGTTTACTGCTTTTCTTAAAAAATCAAAAATACAAAAACATTGAAAAATGAAAAACATAAAAAAAATAGAAAAAAAAATGAGTTATCACTGTGTGAAAAAGAAGAAATTATAGTACATCAGCAAGTTAGACTGTCACACTGAAAATGAAATTAAATTGCTTAAGTGTGATAGCAGCTTCATCATACGATGTACCAGTAGGCAAAAAGCATGAAATAATCAACTTACCAATGTGATATAAACCTAAATAAACTGTGAATGAGTGGGGAACACATCAGTGGTGTATGGTTTAATGACCTTAAATCTTGCGTTGATAGATTGCCAAAATCTGAGGTTTTGGGTCTTTATACTGTTATTTCATCTGGGGATATCAGGGTTGTCCTTCTGCTGCATCCAGATATATGCTGACCTAGACACAACCAGGATATCTTAAAAGAGCAAAAAATGCCAAATCCCATAAATGGAGAAGCTCTCCTAGAGAGTCATTCAAAAAGTGCAAAATGCATAAATCGTACCAAAAATGGTATTTGTCATAGCCCTCGTTAGATATTTTGGTCTCTTTGTTGTACGGAAGTACTGACCTGTTCACCAATTATCTAAACGTTGAAAAAGAAAACAGATGAATTCAGTATACTCACCTACTACGATGAATCTTTGTGTATACCTTGATCGCGGGGGTATATCCTGAAGTGGGACACACTAGTATATCAGTATTAATATTACCTTAACGTATCATACGGTAATGGAACTTGAAATGTTCATGCATTTTGTTTAAGATGACAAACATACTGGTAATTGTCTTGGACTGCTTTTCACGACAAATTAAATAAAGAATTATCTAATAGTGTGAAACAGTTTGATTGTGCTGATATGATCTTCTTACCAGTGATTCTCACAAAAATAGAGTGTTTATTGCTTTTGTATTTACTTGCTTTCTGAAAATATAAAAATCCAAAAATAGTGTATTTTTCTGTTAAAATTCTTAACGTACAGAAAACTGTTATTCTTGGAGGAATTGTTACTGATAGGGGGAGACGGTGTTAGAAAGTGAGTTCAAAATTTTAAATCATGCGGGTTATAGGGTGCGTGATTAAAAAGTTTTGCGTGTTGGTGATAAATTGAAAATGCTTAATCTGTGATACAGTTTAACTATCTCTTGAAAAAATAATAATTTATTTAACTGTGTTGAAAAATTCTTATGGTTTCTCGAGATGTTTGTTTTATAGTATACAGATTGAAGTAGTATGTTGCTGAGAAGTTGCTGTGAAGATGAGAGTTTGATTGGATGCATGGTAGAACCTCCTTTCTATATTGCAGACAAAGTTGAAGAGTTTGAAGATTTCTATACATATGTTGAACTGGAGTTTACTCAAATGCTCAAGTTTTTGAAGATTTAGTGATTGGATGCATCAGCTTAGGGGGAGTTTGTTGCTGACAGAAGCTGTTAAAGCTGAAGCTATCCAAAGACCAAAGACAGTGCAAGACTACATGAAGATTGCAAGATGACTGAAGACAAAGTTATTTTATGAAGCTATTGTCAAGGGGGAGTTTGTTGGTGCATGTTTGTGACAACAGCTTAGATTTGGTCTGTGGATATCTTGTAATTAGTTAAATGATAAACGGTTAGCGGGTTTAGCTTTGTATTAGTGAGTTGTAATGTTTGGGCTAACCAAACCCACACATATTGGGTGTATGGGGGCGAATTGGGCTTACTCCAATTCGCAGTCCATGAGGTTTATCCTAGCCCAAGTAGCAAACCTTGTGTTATATAAACAATGTTAGGCTTTAGGGTTTAGGTTGATCAGCTAAAACAGATTTTGAGAGAGAGTAATTTCGTGAGAGCAATAGGCTTGGACGAAATTGTGTTGGTTAGGGTTTTGATTGATTGTAATTCAGTTTGATTGATAATTAATAGAAACCCGATTTGATTGTGAATTGCTTATTTCTGTTTCTACTCATTCTGTGATATTCTGATAAAGAGGATTCCTCACTCTTGATTAGATTGACAATTCTGTGAAAGATCCATACATCAAGGGGACCTACATTAGCCACTTTTGCTGGTGGCTCGTCGTCGACATACATGACCTCCTTGCTTGAGTATAGAATTACGACTCCATATTCTGTTGGAAACCCGCATGCAGCATGTGGGATAGAAGTGATCATGCTGAATTCTCTTTGTGACCTTCTTCCTAGTAAAACATCGTGGCGCGATGTTGCCGGCATGACCATTAAATTTACTGTGACTATGCGAGAGTGCTCGCCATCTGATAAAGTCACAGGAAATGCAATTTGCCCTAATGGAAATACAGCTTCGTTGCAAAAACCGGTGAGAGGGAAATCAACCGGCTCTAGACGTGCTTTGTCCTCTGGATCGAGTTGTTTGAAATACTACTCGTATATGATATCCATCGAGCTTCCTGGATCTATGAACATATAATCCATTCTGTAGTGGCCGAAGATGCCAGTAATAATTACTGGTCGTTCTTCCTGAGGGCCTCCAGGGACAACAGGAAATACAACTTGCTGTTCCCTCCAATGCTGATTATAGTTTCGTTTATTTGGCCTTCTTGAAGGACCTCCTTGTACCATGTGTACTTGTTTTGGTTCGGCTGTCTGACCGCTGGTACCTTCTGATTTTCGGATTATTTCAGCATTACTGTTAGATTGGATGTCCAATGACCAGGTATCTGTGGGTCCAATACTACAGTATCAATTTTACTCTTGCTTTCTTTCATAGTATCGGATCTGATGTTCAACGACTCAGATCTGCTGATTTGTGTGACAAATTGGTTTATAGCGACCTGGAATCTGCTGAACTAGTATTCCGGAGTTCTTTCTAGGAGTTGATTGGAAGAGTCATTTTCTATTGAATGACTGTCGTTTTCTTCGATTTCCATGATTCCGTCGATCGGGGTATCTTGGGGTGCAAAACCCTTGAACTCAGATCGAGGACTTGATGGGTGGAGCGATGAATTCTCTGCCATATGAAAACAGAGAATGAAGGAAAATAAATCAAAACGAGACAGAACTGATGAAACAGAGAAATCGGTGGGCACCAATGAAGAAACACTGGATAAAAGGATCGGAATCATATTATCCAGGGGTAATGTTCTGCATAAAAGGGTGGTCCTCTCTTATTTGATTTGTTGGGACAGTTCTTCTTCTCAGGTGGACACTGCAAAACAGAACACCGTTAGCCTCGTCACGGGGAAAATGGAGGTTTTCTCCGTGACCCGACTCCGGCGTGAGAATAAGTATATGTTTATGAAGAAGAAGTAATATTGACGAAGTGAGTGTAACTTGAAGTTCATACCTAAATTACTCTCATATTTATAGCCGGGCGTTTGGGCGGGAAAACTCGTTGATGAAATATTAACGGAAGATGCTAACACCGTAAGCGGTTATTTTCCTTCCGTTAATTCTCTTGATTGAACTATGAGATCACACGGATCGTGATCTTGATCGACAGCTAGGGTATTGCCACGTGGAAAGTGGGCAAGTGGGAGTTTCTCTCCAATTTCATGCCATCATCGTGATTTCAGGGAGGCCTGAGATGATGACACGTGTCCCAGACGGTTATAACCGTCTGGTGGTGCACGATGGAGCCTTCTAGAAGGTCAGTGCCATAATCCGGTGTGACTCTTTATCGTGTGTTATCAGTGCAGTAAATAATATCCAAGTCTGGGAATTATTTAAGCGGAAGTGTTCAAACTAGGATTCTTATCCTTCGTCTGTTATGGAGGAAGGCGGAAGGATTCATGATTTTCCTTTTAGCGCGCAAGTGTTGCCTGCTATCTTTCTCTTGAGCTTTCTGTAGGATCAGTTGCGCGGTCGCGCAAGGTCAAAAGAGGGCTAAGAGACAAGGTTGTGGTATGGTCCCAAGCATTTAATATGAGGTTTTTGGGACCTTACCCCTTCACGTGTATAACCAGTAAAATGTGAGGGATGGTAGTGGTCAGAAATTGGCATGGTGTATGGTGGGAACCATCTAAGTGGTGAAGAAGTAAAATGAGCAGAAGGTGCAGACTGTGGCATGTGAGGGAAAGCTGCTGATACATGAGGGTCATGGCTAGGCTGCTGTCGCAACCCCCGATCCCTTATCTGTCCCGGGAACGGGCGGACGCGAACTCAGTGGCGGTGGTATCAGTTTGTTAATTTGGCAGCGGAATTTACATCAGGACCGTAGTTAGGAAATGTTTATCAGAGTAAAACCACCTTATTTAATATTAATAATCACATGGGCAAAACCCAAGTTTCTTATTACAATACGTTTATAGGGATAAACCCTATTTTATTGAATTTAAAACATTGTCTTTTAGGTAACTTTTATAGCCACATTTTTTCCAAGCCTTCAGTGCTCTCCAGCTGGCTTTTTACTAATTGGCTGTCACATTGTGTTACCTGAAACGTGTTTTAAGAACATTTGTCAGTGGGAAATACTGGTGAGTGAATCCCAGTTTAATCAAGAAACATTTTATCAATTAAAACAGTATTGAGAGCGATCACATTGTTTATTTCTACACAATTACTCATTCAGTACTGTCAATCCTGACTTGTGGGTCATATTACACATTGGCTAACTCGTTGTCCAATGGTAACGTACTGTCGTCCCGACTTACTACTCGCAGTAGTAAATTTTGTATACAAAACCCCAACATACCGGCAGTAATTGAAGAACTACAAAGACTCAATCACCGCTTAATCACATTGTAAAACATTTAAGGTTTTGTAAATTATTACAAAAAGGTTAACAAAAAGAGGATAAACTCACATTGCTATCTTAGACTTAGCGTAAGGGTTTCCTGGGAATAGTCTATAATTTTCACAAATTTACATAGGTTAGTATCATAACCCTTTTGAAAATATTAATGATACCCTCCCTGAGACGGTATTCCAACAACTACGTCGGGCAGAACCACGACAGTTATTACGAAACCCTAAATCAATCGGGCAGCGTATCTATTACGAAACCGGGGTTATAATACATACAACGGAGCAGAATCTTGCTAATTAGGGGGATATAATACCCGCGTATTACTTCTACTACTCAGAAATTCGAGATACAGAAAGAAAGTGAACGATTTGAATTGAAATCTGATGTGTTCTATTTATAGTTGCTGAACCTGGGTCTCTCGCGGCCCGCGTAAGAGTAGACGAAGGTCTACGCGGCCCGCGTCAAACTCCAGTGAGTCGTCTGGATCAGCGTATAGACTTGACACGATGATGACACGTGTCGGCCTGGGGTGTTGCCACTATTTTGATCTCACGCGGCCCGCGTAAATGTAAGCTAAAGCTTACGCGGCCCGCCTGAACTAAAGAAATCAACGGAGTCAGTTTCCAACCTTGATACCGCCCGCGTAAAGGCTTGGAGTTGGTCTACGCGGCCAGCCTCAGCTTAAAATTCAGATTTTATATTTTATTTTTAATGCTATACTGTATTTCGGGCTCGGTTTTCACATACGGGGTGTATTTAAAGACATATTGGGATATTTTAAGATATAATAGGGTGTCGGAAATATTCGAGAGTGTCGATTTATTGAGGGTTGTTACATCCTCCCCACCTTGTTTTAGAGCTCGTCCTCGAGATCTACTGGAACAAGTGCGGATATTTCTTTTGCATTTCAGATTCAAGCTCCCATGTATACTCAGGTCCTCTTTTGGAGTCCCACTTTACTTTGACCAGAACTAGTCTCTTATGCTTGAGGTTCTTGACTTTCCTGTTTTCAATCTGTAGAGGTCTTTCTACAAACTTGAGTTGTTCATTTACCTCTATACCTTAAGAGGTACTATTAGTGATTCATCAGCTAAACACCTTTTAAGATTAGATACATGAAACACATCATGTATTCCTGCCATTTCCTCTGGCAGTTGTAGCTGATAGGCTACATGTCCTATTTTTCTAATAATCTTAAAAGGTCCAACATACCTGGGACTTAGCTTTCCCCTTTTGATGAATCTTACTACTCCTTTCCAAGGAGAGACCTTTAATAATACTTTATCTCCTACTTGAAATTCTAATGGTTTGCGTCGGTTATCAGCATAGCTCTTCTGGCGATCACGTGCTGCTTTCAGTCGTTCCTTGACTTGAATAATCTTATCAGTTATTTCTTGCACTATCTCATGTCCAGATAGTTTCTTTTCCCCAATTTCTGCCCAACAGACTGGGGTTCGGCACTTTCGTCCATAAAGTGCTTCGAATGGTGCAGCATTGATACTTGTGTGATAACTATTATTATAAGAAAATTCTATTAAAGGTAAGTGATCGTCCCAATTACCTCCGAAATCAATTACACAAGCTCTAAGCATGTCCTCCATTGTCTGAATTGTCCTTTCACTTTGTCCGTCCGTTTGAGGATGATAAGATGTGCTTAGTTTTAACTTGGTTCCCATTGCCTTTTGGAAACTTGACAAAAAATGAGAGGTAAATCGACTATCCCTATCAGAAATAATTGATAAAGGAATTCCATGTAAAGAAACAATTTCATTTACATATAATTTGGCTAACTATTCCATACTGAAAGTTTCCTTCATTGATAAGAAATGAGCTGACTTGGTTAGTCTATCTACAATCACCCAGATTGTATCATTACCTTTCTTTGTTTTGGGTAATTTAGTAACAAAATCCATTGTTATCAATTCCCATTTCCACACTGGCATTTCTAACTGTTGTAGAAATCCTGAGGGTTTCTGGTGTTCAGCTTTAACTTGTGAATAGGTTAAACATTTAGAAACATAGGCTGCTATGTCCTTTTTCATTCCTATCCACCAGAAATTGTTCCTTAAATCCTTGTACATTTTATCATTTCCTGGATGCATCGTATATTTAGACTTATGGGCTTCTTCTAAAATACGATAACGTAGGTTTCCTAATTTAGGTATCCACATTCTCTTCTCATGGAATCTCCAAATTCCATCTGTTCCTTGTTCTAATTCTTTTAGCATACCTTTTAATTTTTCAGTATCATCCTTGATTACTGATTCTTGTGCTTCTCTTATCTGATCATTTAAATCTACTTGTAGATTTAATTTAAGAGAACGTACCCTTTTTGGCTTTTCATGATACTTTCGACTTAAAGCATCTGCTACTACATTTTTTTTCCTTCATGATACTGGATATCACAATCATAATCACTGAGCATTTCCATCCAGCGTCTTTGTCTCATATTCAACTCCTTTTGTTTGAAAATATACCTTAAACTCTTATGATCAGTGAATATTGTAAACTTACTACCATAAAGGTAATGTCTCCAAATCTTAAGAGTGAAAATTATAGCTCCTAGTTCTAGATCATGGGTTGAATAATTCTCTTCATGATTCTTAAGTTGTCTAGATGCTTAAGCTATAACCTTTTTTCGTTGCATCAATACACATCCATAACCTAATTTGGAAGCGTCACAATAAACAACAAAGTCTTCAGTTCCTTCTGGTAAAGCTAGTATGGGTGCATGGGTTAATCTTTGCTTAAGAATTCTAAATGCTTCTTCTTGTTTTAATCCCCATTCAAACTTAACAGATTTACAGGTTAGCTTAGTTAAGGGAATGGCTATTCTAGAAAAATCTCGAATAAATCTTCTATAATAACCGGCCAATCCTAAGAAACTTCTAACCTCGGTTGGTGACTCAGGGGTTTTCCATTTAGTAATTGCCTCGATCTTTGTGGGATCCACATGAATTCCTTCATGATTGACTAGGTGTCCAAGAAACTGTACCTGTTCTAACCAAAATTTGCACTTAGAAAATTTAGCATAAAGCTTTTCCTTTCTTAATAAACTTAAAAGTGCGTGCAAATGCTTTGCATGATCCTCTTTACTCTTAGAGTAAATTAGAATATCATCTATGAAAACAATTATGAATTTATCCAAATATGACTTACATATTCGGTTCATCATGTCCATAAATGCAGCTGGGACATTGGTTAAACCAAATGGCATGACAGTAAATTCATAATGTCCATACCTCGTTCTAAATGCGGTCTTAGGAATGTCCTCTTCATGTACCTTTAATTGATGATATCCTGACCTTAAATCGATTTTAGAGAAAAATCGAGCTCCTTGCAGTTGATCAAACAGATCATCGATTCTTGGTAATGGGTACCGGTTCTTAATCGTGACCTTGTTTAATTCACGGTAGTCAATGCACATACGCATTGATCCGTCCTTCTTTTTAACAAATAAGATTGGTGCTCCCCACGACGATGAACTTGGCTGTATGAATCCTTTTTCCAACAATTCGTCTAATTGTTTCTTCAGTTCCAGTATTTCTGCGGGTGCCAAACGATAAGGTGCTTTGGAAATCGGTGATGTTCCTGGTATTAAATGAATCCTGAATTCAACTTCTCTATCTGGAGGTTGCCCTGGCAATTCTTCTGGAAATACATCTGAAAACTGAGATACTACTGGAATATCTTTTAAATCCTTTCCTTCAGTGTTATTGATTATAGAAATCAAATACACTATAGAACCTTTTCTTATATAACTTGCAGTTTTCATCACAGAGATAAATTTTGTGGATCTAGATGGTTTATCTCCTTTAATTGTGATCGTTTTACCTTTTGGTGATTTTACTTGAATTGACTTTTGATCACATAAAATACTGGCTGTATTGGCTATTAACCAATCCATTCCTAAAACAACATCAAATCCTGCCAGATTCATGGGATAAAGGTTTGCAATAAATTTCTGATTTAAAATTTATATTCTTGCTCCCTGCAAGATTTCAGAAATCCTAACAGTTTCTCCATTAGCTGTCTCTACTAGACATTCTCGTGGTAGTTTAGTTAATGACCGATTTAGAAATTTGCAAAATGATGTATTAATAAAACTTTGGTTTGCACCAGAGTCGAATAATACTTTAGCAAAAACATCATTAACTAAAAACGTACCAGCTATGACATCTGGAATCATCTTAGCTTCATCTGCAGTCAGAACAAATGCTCTAGCATTTTGAGTATTCTTGTTGTTTGTAGCTGGAGCTAATTTTGGGCAATTAAGCTTGATATGACCTTGTTCTCCGTAGTTGTAACATATCCTGTTATTAGCTTTCTTCCTGCAATTTTCCTCCTTGTGTCCCGATATTTTGCAAAAGTTATAGTATATGGAGCATCTTCCTGAATGCTTTCTTTTGCAATTCTTACAGTAAGGTGCAGAGGTAGAACCTATATTTTCCCACGGTTAGAATTTCTAGAATGAAATTCTTGTGTGAGCTTCTGGGTTAGGTTCCTCCTTTGATCCTCTTCTCGGGTACGGACTAATTCATCTGTCAAGGTATTTGCTAGTTCTATAGCTTTTTCTATAGTTTGAGGTCCAGCTGCCTTGACTACGTGTCTAATCTTTCCAATTAATCCCCAAATACAACAGGAGATTAACACTGGTTCTGGTGAAGCAAGAGTTGGCACTATTCTAGCATATTCGAAGAATAATTTAGTGTATCCCTTACTATCTACACCAGTCATCCTAAGATTTAGGAATTTGTTTGCTATCTGTTCCTTTTCATTGGATGGGCAGAATTTCCTTTCTACCTTGTTCTTAAATTCTTCCCATTCCATATTGTAGGTTCTATCACTTCCTCTTGATTGGAGGATAGTGTTCCACCATTCTAGTGCTGAATTCTTAAACGGATTAAAAGCAAACAATATCTTATCTTCTTCAGCACACTTGCTTATTCTTAAGACTGCCTCAGTTTTCTCTATCCAGCGTAGGGTTGTAATGGCTCCTTCGTTGCTCGAGAATTCCATTGGTTTATAAGACCAGAATTCTTTAAAAGAACAACCGTAAGACATGGTTCTTCTCCTTTTCGGAATAGGCAATTGAAGTACAGGTCCATTGTTTACGCTGTTTTCTGGTTCGATGGGTCGCTTACTGCTATGCTTACTTTTATTATTCGCTTCTTGAATAGTTTGAATAATAAATGGCATGGCTGTAACACCCCGAAAACGGGTTTAGTAATTAAACCCCATTAATACAAGAGAGCGGGTAAAATACCGTTAGCGGTAAAGATTAACCCATAAATTTATTAGGATTTAAATAAATAAGCCTAATAATTAATAAAAAGGAGAATAAATGCTTTGAGAAAACAAAGTTATAAAAAGGCCCGAATTAACGAGACTTAATTCATAACAGGTTATAACTTCCCGAACCCGTTAAGGTAACTAGGAATAATTAACCTAGTTGGTAGCATGAGATCAAATGACTAATGGTGAGTTATGGCTTCAATTGGTCAAGATAAAAGATGAGGGACTAATATTGCCGAGTGGGAAACTTGGTTTATTAAAACAAAACAAAAAATAAAACACAACACACACACTTGGTGTGTGTGTGTGCGTGAAATCGTCCAGGAGAAGGAGCAAGAGCTCCAAACCCTAGCTCATCCAAATTCATCAAATTGGAGGGCCAAACGACGCTTAAATTCACAACCGAACGTGGATTAACGATCACCAAGTCAAGGGGATCGTAAGGTATGTCGAAATTCTAACATTCGTGAAGTTGTAAAAATCTGATAGTCATCCTAATCGCGAATTAGGCATGGATTATAGAAGCGATGGCTAGATTAGTGATGTATACTTGCTTAGAAACGAAACCCTAAGTGAAAATCATACATAACATGCTATGAATTGAAGGATTTGATGAATTAACACACTTAGATAAGTGGGTTTTAATGTTATGATGAAATTGATGATATAACCATGCTTAGAATCAACATGCATGATAACAAATAGAAGGTGTTCGATTAAACCATGAATTTGTGTACAAGATCATACTTCTCACGAAATGGGTTTTGTATGATATGAGAGAATTGATGTTAAGATCGTGATATAGATGCTTGAAATCAAGTTACCTAGTAGTTAGTGTGTAAAATTTGATTTCATTAAGATTTCGGATGAAATGCCTAAGCGAAATTCAATAAACCAAATGTGCATTGAATAAGTTGATAAGTCGATTGACTTTAAAAAGTCAAACCGGTCAAGTATATGATCGAATGATAAATTCGATATAAGAAGCGTAGGATGGAATAGTCGTAAATGATTATGACTAACCTAACCATCTTACAATTTCAATGATAGTTTGACGCTTGGCAAGCTAGGTGAAAGCTTTGGGAAGGAAGCGGGTCAAACGAATCAAGAATGAAGGAAAAGCATAATTCGGATGCATGGTAAGTATATCTTACACTAGTCATATATTTTAGAATATCCTTTTGTTGTGTTAATTACGAAAAAGACAATTATGACGTAAGCCATAGTAGGCCAAAAAGTGTTAAGAGATGAAATTATAAGTAAAGTGACCGCACGGTGTAAATCGGAGTGAGTCATATATACGAGGTGGTAATAAATGTCATCTCGCTAATATAATTGGTCATTTAGACCAAACGGGTCAAAAGGTGAAATTATCACCCTTGACAATATCGACTAATGGTTTGTCGAGTTGTATGATTTCAGGAATAAATATCAAATGGATACTTACATCGCTATTACTTAGCGGTTACTAAGGCAATGTATCGAAACGGGTCAATATATACATTGATCCGAGCCAGGTATGTATAATATAGCTTAACCACTCAATAGGAATTAGAGGCTCCTTGATAGTTAAATGCAGTCATATAGACATTTGGTTACCTTAATAAGCAAACCGAATGATTCATATGATAATCGTTGTGTTTTGAAAACATAATGACTTTTTGAATCAAATGCATAGTTTAGAACAGGGCCTTTGGGTCGAAAATGCTTTTAAAAGTCCTTTATATTAATGAAAGGACTAAATGGACCAAAATGCCCTTGTAAGCTAAATCGAGCGAACGACCCATAAGGGTTGTTCGGAAAAGAGTAGTATGCGTAATTAAACACTTAGAATGAGTAAACAAAAGCGAAAGATGTGAATCCTTAGTCATTTGACTATATAATAGTCTTTGCCGTAAAATATTGATTCGAGGGGTAAAACTCGGAGTTTAGGAATTTCCACACTTAATACAACACAAATATAGTTGTGAAGAAAGATTATTTGACAAGAAATGTGGTAGTATAATGCTTGATGTGAGTGAAAGAGATTCATGCTTAAAATAAGCTTAATTACCCTAAACGGGTCAAAATAAGCATACGAGCGAAAACGGGTTTAAATTGTGTAAGAAACATGTGACTAGAACCTATTATGGTAGATAACATTAGTTTGAAGAGGTGCGTGTGAAATAAGGATCAAAAAAATATGTTTGCTTGATAAAATGCATAAACGGGTTAAAATTCGGTAAAAAGGTAATGAGTCGAGGGCTTAGAAGTCTCAAAAATTTCTTATGTTGGATGTAGGATTTTAACTCCATAATATGGAGAATTAAATTACGGACGCGTAGGAAAAAGAATCGCGTAAAACGGATCAATAACGAAGAAGTTATGGCCATTTCCGTAAAAACCGGTATTGCTGAAAATTGCAGGACCCAGCTCCAGGCCTGCTGGAAAACGTCCTCCCCCGCGCCACGTGAGGGAGCAACGTGGTGCCGCCGCGTGGCGCGACAGGGCACTGTTTTGGCGAAATTTTTTTATTTTAATCAGTTTCGCTTCCCGGACTCGTTTAAATGCATTCTAAGTTACGTATGACTAATCCAACTCATGTTTTATGAGTTTCAGGTATAATTTTAGCACCGGAGGACGATCAAGCACAACGAAGAACCGAACACGATCAAGAAATAAGCTTCCGCACTATGTATCGTTGTTATGTTAAATGACGAACTCACACATGTTATGTTGTATAGTTTTTAATTCTATAAAAATTTTAATGAACCCGTATTTTCAATGAATTTGAAATCATAATTACCCGTTTATCTTCGTAAGCTATACGAAAACCGTTATATAATAATAAGGGTGTTACAAGTTGGTAATCAGAGCTCATGGTTAAAGAATAAAGTGTGTTCGGTTCGAGGCTTGATCGCAAATCCGGTAAGTACATGTATATCAATGGTTTAGTATGATTAAAGTGTTGAGAACAACACATATGGTTATCGTGTAATACACATTACACCAATAAAAACAATATAGAATAGATATTGTTAGGGGAGGATTTTCTAACAATTAGTGATCCTTATTCGTTATCCTAATTAATGATCCTTACTTCTGTGACAGATAGTGATCCTCAGAAGAGCTTCAGGATCAGGATCATGGATCACTTTAAGGATCCTCGTACTGACGATTGTTTATTTGTGTTTTGTATTATTTCGCAGGAGTAACAAGCTTGACTTGGTCTTGGCAACGGTACTAAGGAATATTCCACGGCCATTTCGCACACGATTGACCAAAAATGGACGTTGTGGAGAACGTGGGAACTTGGCACAAAAGTCGGATAGTTAGTTATTGTAGTTAACTTCTATTTTAAAAAGGGGTAACGAGCTAGAATTAGAACATTTAGCCATTTTCAGCTACACACTCTCATATACTCGCACACTTGAAACTCTCGACGAACATTCATTAGTTTTCACTCACTTTTACACATTTCACGATAGTGATCCTTGTACCTAGCTCGTTACTATCCGAAGTTGTAGACATTTATTCATTTATTTGAGCTTGGTGATCGGTAGTTTCCATCACCCGGGGTTTTTTGTGCCGGAGATCAACTCTTGATCAAGGGCTTTTTCCCCGTATAAATCCTTGTGTCGTTTGTGCAATTTACATTGAAGTGATCCTTGTCATTGTTCTACATTATTAGCATCATACCCCGTAATAGAGAGTTTGGTTGCAATATCCTCATCAGATTTTTTGGCCAAAACAGATATAGTCAACGAAATTACACGCGTTGATGCGTATAGTAGAAAAGCCTTGTATTATTGTTAGGGGAGGATTTTCTAACAATTAGTGATCCTTATTCGTTATCCTAATTAGTGATCCTTACTTCTGTGACAGGTGGTGATCCTCAGAAGAGCTTCAGGATCAGGATCATGGATCACTTTAAGGATCCTCGTACTGACGATTGTTTACTTATGTTTTGTAGCATCTCGCAGGTATAACAAGCTTGACCAAGTCTTGGCGACATTCCTGGAGAATATTCCCAAACTATTCTGCACGTGCTTGACCAAAAATAGACGTTGTGGAGAACGTGGAGGCATGGCACGAAAGTCGGATAGTTAGTTTGGTAGTTAGATTTCTATTTTAAAAAGGGGTAACGAGCTAGTAGAAAAACACTTAGCCATTTTTGCAGCTACACACACTCTTATACTCGCACACTTGAAGCTCTCGACGAACACACATTCATTTTCACTCACTTATACACATTTCACGATAGAGATCCTTGTACCTAGCTCGTTACTATCCAAAGTTGTAAACATTTAATCATTTATTTGAGCTTGGTGATCGGTAGTTTCCATCACCCGGGGTTTTTTGTGCCGGAGATCAACTCTTGATCAAGGGCTTTTTCCCCGTATAAATCCTAGTGTTGTTTGTGCAAATCTATATTGAAGTGATCCTCATCGCTATTACATATTCTAAGCATCATTCCCCGAAACAAAGAGTTTGGTTGCATATCATAAACAGAATTTTTGACCAAAACAGTTTGGCGCCCACCGTGGGGCAATTGGTGCTTCATCCTTAGAAAAATTCGCATTTCTGTGCTCATTTCGGTTCACTACAACCAAGCAAATGGCTTCCTCGGCGAAGAATGCTTCAAATTTGATGCCCTCATTCACTTCTTCTCAAGGCGTTCCTCCTTTGCCTCCACCACCTTCTGGACCCCAGAAGAACACTGAGAATGCCGCGAAGAAACCAACTCCCATTTTCTCAAAACCACCTACTTCTTCTGTTTCAACTAATCCTACTACTAATGATCTCTATGCCTTGATTTTGCAGATGAGGAACCACGCACAAGAGCAGGATAAGACCAACGAAAGGATCCTCCGGGAGATTGACGAAATTAAGAAACAGAAGAAAACGGCAGAGGATCGTTCCCCACTTATGCCCAGATCTTTGAATTTTGATACTCCGGTGATTACTTCTCAGCCATCAGTGGTTCCAGACATTCAATATGTGGGTGGACCAAAAGGAGTGCACTATGGAACAACAACAATGACCCAGGCATCAGGCTCATATTTCCAGCCAGCGGGATCCTATCCTCAGCATATGGGATCCCTCACAAATTCAGGAGGATATTCAGGAATGCAGCAGTTGCAAGGATCCTCCTTCGTTCCAGGATCATCCCAGGTTCAAGGATCCTCCTTCGTTCCAGGATCATCCCAGGTTCAAGGATCCTCCTTCGTTCCAGGATCATCCCAGGTTCAAGGATCCTCCTTCGTTCCAGGATCATCCCAGGTTCAAGGATCCTCCTTCGTTCCAGGATCATCCCAGGCTCAAGGATCCTCCTTCGTTCCAGGATCATCCCAGGTTCAAGGATCCTCCTTTGTTCCAGGATCGTCCCAGTTTCAGGGATCCTTCCAGATGCCAGGATCCTTGAGGAATTTGCAAACAGGAAGTTCAGATGTCCATCAGGGAGATTTTATTCCGATGCAGACCAATGCCTCTACTGGTCCCTCGATCATTCCAGAGCCTCAACAATATGGATTAACATCCATTCTTCCTAATTTGAATCCAATAGGAGGTAACACTTTTAATAATTCTCATACTACTAACCATGGTCTTATGCAGGATCCAGGTATCAATCATGCCATGGCTAGAGAATTGCAAAAGCTAAAGGATATGATATCAAGTGTTCCGGGAGTAGTTAAACCTATCCCAGAGATTGCAGATGGGAGCCACAAGATATCTCGTTTTGCACCACCAATCTGTGATGCTGAGATACCCAAGAGATTCCATGTGCCAACAATGAAGTTGTATGATGGTTCAACGGATCCTGAAGAACACATAGCACAATACAGGGAGAGGATGGAAATCAATCCAATTCCAGAAAGGTTAAAGGAAGCATGCCTGTGCAAAGGATTCGGATCCACTCTTACTGGATCAGCTCTCAAATGGCTGCTAAGTCTTCCTCCCTATTCTATTACCTCATTTGCTAACCTAGTTAACTTGTTTAATAATCAGTTTTCTTGTAGTAGGAAATTTGAACGATTAACTAGTGACTTATATAGGATAACCCAGGGTCATAATGAATCATTAAGGGATTACATTACCAAATTCAGTAAAGAATCCTTAGACATTCCCAACTTAGATATAGCTACGGCTGTTGAGGCCTTCAAAATGGGATTGCTTAGGGATTCGTCTTTCTATGATGATCTTGTTATGACACCATGCAGGAACTTAGATGAGGTAAGAACCCGAGCACTTAGGTTCATTCGGCTAGAGGATGACAAGAGGATCCAGGAGAGGTTAGCAGGATCCTCAAAGCAGGATAAGCAAGGATCCTCATTCAGGAACAACAAATTCAGATCCTACAACAGATCTGATAATCAGAACGTGCACTCTGTTGATCAAGAAGAGGATGATGAGGATTATCCTCCAATTTCTGAATATTGCTTTAGTGTTGATAACAATGAACTAATCCTTGCTATGCAGAACCTAGGTGATAAAGCTAGATGGCCGAGAAAGAATGATAGGCCGGCTGCAACTAAGGATAAGTCAAAGTGGTGTGCATATCATGAAGATTTTGGGCACCTCACAGAAGAATGCATTGCATTAAGAAAGGAAATTGGATACTTGTTGAGCAAGGGGCATCTAAAAGAGTTGTTGGGAAGAAAAAAGTCAAGGACTCAGGATCCTGAAAGGATCCCTGAGAAGGCTCCAGCTCCTCCAGCAGATGCACAAGTGATAAACTTTATTTCTGGAGGATCCGACATTTGTGGCACATCCTTCTCAGCAGCTAAAAGGCATGCAAAGGAAACTAAAATGGATAATGGAGAAAGACCAGTTCGAACATCAAGTGTCTCCGAAGGAAAAGTCATAACCTTTGATGAAGAGGATCGTGTTGATATCCAGGATCCTCATCACGATGGTTTGGTTATTACTCTTTTCATATCTAACCATTTTGTCCGCAGGATCCTTATAGACGGAGGAAGTTCAGTGAACATTATCCAGCTTGATGTTCTAAAGAAGATGGGTATCCCTGAATCAGAGATCATACCAAGATCCTCCGTGCTCGTGGGATTTAGTGGCGAAACTAAGAACACCCTGGGGGACATTAAACTCCCGATATATATTGAAGGCTTACACTCTTATAAAAAATTTTGTGTTATTGACTGTTTATCTTGTTGTAACGTTATCCTTGGCAGGCCCTGGATACACGATATGAAAGCAGTCCCATCTACTTACCATCAATGTGTGAAGCTCCCTAGTCCTTGGGGAATAGTAAAGATTGATAGTGATCAGCAGGAGGCTAAGAATTGCTACACTTCATCGATGAAACCAGCTTCGAAGTCAAGGGAGCAATAGCAATCAAGGTATCCTCCGAGGAATGTCTTGGAGGCCAGAGAGCAGGATGTGGTAGAAATCCTCATGGATCCTGATGATCCTGAATCCAAAATCTATATCGGATCAGGGATCCTTGGCGAAATGAAAGAAGACCTCGTATCCTTCCTCAAAAGGAGAAAGACTACCTTTGCATGGAAACACGAAGACATGACTGGTATATCCAAAGATGTTATCACTCATAAACTCGGCATTGACAGATCCTTCAAACCAATCCATCAAAGGAGAAGAAAGTTTGCACCGGAAAGGAATGCCATTATCCAAGAAGAGGTAGAGAAATTGCTCCGGGCAGGTATGATTAGAGAGGTCAAGTATCCAAGATGGTTGGCCAATGTGGTTGTTGTTCAAAAGAAAAATGGAAAGTGGAGGGTATATGTCGATTTTACCGATTTAAATAAGGCATGTCCCAAGGATCCTTTCCCTTTACCCCACATTGACTCCATGGTGGATGCAACTGCGGGTCATGAACTGTTAACTTTTATGGATGCTTCATCTGGATTCCAACAAATCCAAATGGAACCATCCGACCAAGAGGATACAGCCTTCATGACTCCAACTGGTATATACTGCTATAATGCTATGCCGTTCGGATTGAGAAATGCAGGTGCAACATATCAAAGGCTGGTGAATATGATGTTCAAGGATCAGATTGGACAAACTATGGAGGTTTACATAGATGATATGGTGGTAAAATCCTTAAAAGCTGAGGATCACCTAAGAGACTTGGAGGAAGCATTCGATATCCTTGACAAATATAACATGAAACTTAATCCTTCAAAGTGTCACTTTGGTGTTAAAGCAGGTAAATTCTTAGGATATATGGTGACAAAGAGAGGCATTGAAACTAGCCCGGAACAAATCAAAGCAATAGTGAACATCAAATCTCCGGCCAATGCTAAGGATGTTCAAAGGCTAACAGGAAGGATAGCAGCCTTGAACAGATTTATATCCAAGTCCTCCGAGAAGTGTAAAGAATTCTATGATATCCTAAGGAAGAACAAGAAATTTGAGTGGACGGAGAAGCATGAAAATGCTTTAAAAGCCCTCAAAGATTACCTATCCTCGGCCCCGGCTTTGATGAAACCAGAAAAAGGTGATGTGTTATCCTTGTATCTTGCAGTATCCTCAAAAGCAGTAAGTGTTGTCCTTGTTAAGGATCATCAAGGTACACAACATCCTGTCTATTATGTAAGTAAAAGTTTACTTGATGCCGAATCCAGGTACTCACACCTTGAAAAGCTTATTCTTGCATTAATTATGGCATCTACCAAGTTAAGACATTATTTTGAAACTCATGTTATCATTGTTAAAACTAATTTTCCAATTAAGAATGTCCTCAGGAAACCAGAGATGTCAGGAAGGATGGCTAAGTGGGCAGTGAAGCTGAGTGCATATGATATAAGATATGAGCCTAGGACAGCCATCAAATCCCAAGCATTAGCCGACTTTGTGGCTGATTTCAGTAGTGATTTACAAGAAGAAGCTGAGCTAGAAGTCCAGCAGCTAGAAGAGACCAAGGATCCTTGGATACTTTATACTGATGGATCCTCAAATGTCAAAGGCACAGGGCTTGGAATACTACTAAAATCGCCACAGGGGGACATAATACCCCATTCTATAGCTTGTGAGTTCCAAACCACTAACAATGAGGCTGAATATGAAGCCTTAATTGCTGGTTTGCAAATTGCAAAGCATATGGGGATCAGGTATCTTGAGGTACACGTAGATTCTTTGTTGATTACAAACCACTTTAATGGATCATATTCTGTTAAAGGTGAAAAGCTAACCAAGTATTTGGAGATAGTCAAAAGTTTGGCACTCTCTTTTGTTGCCTTTAGTTTGTCACAGGTACCAAGGGAAGAAAATACAGAAGCTGATGCATTGGCTAACTTAGGATCATCCTTGAAGATCCCGGAGGATGTCAAGATTCCTATTATCCATATCCTGACCCCGGCTATCGAGGATCACGAGGCTATGGAGATAGGAAATGATTCTGCAATTATCCCTTGTGAGGATACTCAATCCCATTCAGGATCAGGATCATGGATCTCACCGATTATGAGATACTTACAACATGGAGAGATTCCTACAGGAGAAAACCCTAGGGCTTTCAAATCTAAGGTATCTCAATTCACAATTATGAATAATGTGTTGTATAGACGATCTCTTGCAGGACCATACTTGAGATGCATTGAGGATCCTGAAGTTCAGGAAGTTTTAAAGGACTTCCATGAAGGAGATTGTGGAAACCACACTGGGGGCAGGGCATTATTCTCAAGGATCCTGAGGACAGGATACTACTGGCCAACCATGAAGAAGGATGCTGTGGAGTATTCCAAAAGATGTGATCCTTGCCAGAGACACAGCAATATCCTTCATCAACCAGCTGAATTATTGCATCCTATATCCTCCTCTTGGCCGTTTATGAGATGTGGTATGGATATAGTTGGTAAGCTCCCTAAGGCACCTGGTGGAAAAGTATTCATGCTAGCTATGACTGATTACTTCTCCAAGTGGATAGAGGCTGAAGCTTTTGCCCAAGTCAGAGAAAAGGAAGTTATATCCTTCATTAAAAGAAATATTATAACTAGATTTGGAATTCCTTCTGAGATTATATGTGATAATGGTTCCCAATTTATTGGGGGCAGAACCACTAACTTTTGTGACAGCTGGGGGATTAAGATGATAACATCAACACCAGTCCACCCACAAGCTAATGGCCAAGCAGAATCATCTAACAAGATCATCATCAACAATTTGAAGAAGAAGCTTGGATCCAAGAAAGGGAAATGGGCAGAAGAACTACCCTATGTGCTCTGGGCTGACAGGACAACCCCTAAGAATGCTACTGGTCAAACACCATTCTCTTTGGTGTTTGGGGCAGAATCGGTGATCCCAACAGAAATGGTGGTCCCAACTGCTAGAACAAGTACTCGTGATCCTGAGGAAAATAATGAAAACTTGGCTCAAGACCTGGATACTATTGAAGAAATCAGGGATATGGCTAGGATAAGGATGGCCAGTTATCAGCAAAGAATGGCTGGTGCTTACAACAAAAATGTCAAGATCAGGAGGTTTCAAGTTGGAGACATGGTATTAAGGAAAGCATTTCAGAATACCACCAATCCTGCTGATGGAAAGTTAGCTCCAAAATGGGAAGGGCCTTATTTGATTGAAGCTGAAGCAGGAAAGGGGGCATATAGATTGCTAACCATGGAAGGTGATTTGCTACCAAGAGCTTGGAATGCTGTCCACTTGAAGAAATATTTCATGTGAGCAGGATCCTCATGGCAGAGGTGATCCTAGCGAAAGGGATATCCTTAAAGGATCCTCAAAGTATTGGTGATCCTTACGTAGGTAATATCCTAAACTTAAACTATTTTATTTCTTTATTTCTTCATAAGGATAAGGATCATGTATCCTTTATCCGTCTCTCACGTGAGTTTAAATTTTGAAAGTTCAGGTATCCTTAGCATAACATTGGTTATCCACTGAAGCAATCCGTTCCTTGGGTTTAACCTCAGTTATTTGGGCTTGACCCCAGTTCCGCCTGTAGCGCACGATGATCCTGGTGTAGTTCAAGGCTTTGGGACCAGTACTCGTTTTAGGGGCTGATAATTCCATTGTTCTGGCTATGCTTAGGATCCTACGTATAATGGTAGACGTACCATACATCCGTTCACAAGGTTTCTAACGTTTTCACGTTAGCTAAGGTTTTGGCATTTTCATGCCACTAAGTTTGGATAGTCGCCAGTTAGGGCCATACTCCAGTTTGCATACGATCCTTGGGCTTGTCCCCAGTTATCCTTGGGCTTGTCCCCAGTTATCCTTGGGCTTGTCCCCAGTTATCCTTGGGCTTGTCCCCAGTTACTAACTCTTATATTATATTGGCTTAGTCCCAAGTTATGCTCTATTTCAGGTTCTTGAAGATAGGCAACTAGGGATCCTTGATCCTTACTTTATTCTAAGATTTATCTTATAGTTATCCTTATTAAGGTTAGGATCCTAACTTGGATCCTCAGGTATGATCCTTAACTATTTTTAATTCTATTCGTTATTTATTTGAATAACCCTTATATTTGACAACTGAACTTATGATTTTTAAACCATATCACTTTTTAGAACTTATCGGTTATGGGATATGTGATCCTTGATCATGTACTAAACTTTCCGTATATCTTTTCTGATTTTTTAAGGCTTGATAAGTATAAACAAAACGAATATTACAACAGTTGGAAAGTAAGACTTTATAAAGGATAACAACACAAGATAAGCGACAAAAGGTTAAATTTTTATTTATTAACAAAAGACTAACCCCTTAAGGTTGTCAAAATTGCCAACCCACATTTCTACCAGCAAAATGTGGCCCGTCCACATGGGTTGGCAAAGGGTGTCCATTGTTTACGGGTCTTTGTAGTGCAGAAAATAAAAGATGGAAGGATAACAAGTGGCTTCATCCCCCAAACAGAGGATCCATCCACCACCCATTATCCTGCCTATTGTCCACAGGATCATACATGATCCTTAATCCTAAAACCTATTGTTCAAAGTACAAACCATGAAATTGTTTTAAACATCACAACCACAAGAAACAAACTACCACCAGATTTAAAAATTGGGCTCCGGCTACGTCTAGAAATGTCCTTCATCGCCCAATCATGCAGCCTAAGCCTTCGCTGCATTGTCACCTCCAGCTCCACTCGTTTCACCACCTTCACCTTTGCCTCCAGCTTCGATTGTCAGGATCTCTTCAACCTCCTCAGCCTCTTCATCGTCCAGTTCAGCAAGCCTTGCCTTCCAACCTTCAATATCCCGGGTGCTCTTGTCAAAAGCAGGATCCTGAGCTTCCAAGGCCATTTGAAGCTTGGTCTTGTACATTGTAATGGCGGCAGAAATTTTGGCATCTTCAGTGATCTCACTCTTCTCATAGTCAACATTAACCAGCACCTTGGCCATCTGCTGTTTGGTATCCCGGACTTCCTTCTGAAGATCGGCAATTGTGAGATCCTTCAACACCGCAACCTGCTGAAGATCAGCAATCTTCCTATCCTGATCCTCAACGTGGCCTACATAGTCCTCAATCTCGGCGAATTTCTGTAAAAAGGATAGGGTCAGGATCAAGAAATAAGCAGGATATACCGGCAGGATATACCAGCAGGATATGTCAACAGGATATACGAGCAAAGACATTGATCCTCACCTCATTAAAGTACTCAAGGAATTGATGACGGATCAGAGGCAGACCTTGCAGATCCCCAGCTTCAGAGGCTTTTCTCTTCTTGATTGCCTTCCCTTTGAGGGGTGCTTTGGGGACCGAAGCTGTCGGACTAGTGGGAGCTTTCCTCTTGGAAGATCTGACAGTGGTGAGATCAGCAACATTGAACTTGGAAGCAGACTTGGTGGATTTTCCAGCACCTACACAATCAAAACAAGATAAGTATCTTTTCTTAGTTCATATTTCACTATTTATTTTTTAAACAAGGATACTTACTTGACATTGTGACAGAGCCTGAGGATACCTCCTGTGAATCTTGGGTTGTTGTCTTGAAAGTTCTTGTTTCAGGATCAAGTTTCTTGAAAGCAAGGAGCCTTTCCTTAGCAGCAGGGGACAGTTTGAGGTGTGAGACAGTGATAGCTGCATAACAAGAAAGCAAAAATATAAGTTATCCTTACATCGAAAGGAAGTGCCTAGTGATCCTTCTCAGGATCCTCCATCCTACCATGGGTAGCCCATTTTTTAGGAAGATCCTTTCCATCCTGGATGGAATCTCTCTTGACAAAAAAGAAGCGCCGTTTCCAATTAGCATCATTCTTGGTGGCTTTGAAGATCGGGTGTTCCTCACCGGGTTTACGTTTGAACAAATAACGGTGAGAGCCAAAGGTGGTAAGATCATACAGTTCTCCCAGCTCTGCCATTCCTAGATCTATTCCCTCCTGATCGATGATCCTTTCAAGGGTGTATAAAACCCTCCAAATCATCGGCATGGCTTGAACATAAGAGATGCCGGTTAGTGAAAAGAAAGATTGGGTGAAGGTTGGAAAAGGATAGGAATAGCCTATGGTGAACGGAGTGACGGGGAAAGCAACCCATGTGTCGGAAATATGATCACTCAGGGCATTGGGGTCATAAGGCCTAAACTCGGTGTTCGCCGGGAAACAGTGGCGGATCCTATCTATCTGAGCATCATTGAAGAAACAGCGTTCTTTAATGGAGTCTTCAATAATCCCCTGGCTTTTCGGAGGACTGTTCTTTGGGTGATCCTTGGCCGGAGAACTTCGGAGCAACATCTTCGAAGTGACGGAGATAAAGAAAGAAAAACAGAGTAAGAGAGGAAGAAAGAGGAGAAAGAAATACCTGGTTGATCGTCGACTGAGAATTTAAAGGGAGTTTCTTTCGAATTTGAATGCATAATGATCCTATCTATATCTCTATTTATAATTATGATTCTGCAGGATTGTCACTTCCGTGACGTCATCATCGCAACGGCTAGTTCTATTTTAACGGCTATTTATCCGTTAGTTAGTTGCGGATAAAATCAAGAAAATATAACTCGCTAATTTTACAATTTACTCCTTATATTTTGGGGGCAATTGTTAGGGGAGGATTTTCTAACAATTAGTGATCCTTATTCGTTATCCTAATTAGTGATCCTTACTTCTGTGACAGGTGGTGATCCTCAGAAGAGCTTCAGGATCAGGATCATGGATCACTTTAAGGATCCTCGTACTGACGATTGTTTACTTATGTTTTGTAGCATCTCGCAGGTATAACAAGCTTGACCAAGTCTTGGCGACATTCCTGGAGAATATTCCCAAACTATTCTGCACGTGCTTGACCAAAAATAGACGTTGTGGAGAACGTGGAGGCATGGCACGAAAGTCGGATAGTTAGTTTGGTAGTTAGATTTCTATTTTAAAAAGGGGTAACGAGCTAGTAGAAAAACACTTAGCCATTTTTGCAGCTACACAAACTCTTATACTCGCACACTTGAAGCTCTCGACGAACACACATTCATTTTCACTCACTTATACACATTTCACGATAGAGATCCTTGTACCTAGCTCGTTACTATCCAAAGTTGTAAACATTTAATCATTTATTTGAGCTTGGTGATCGGTAGTTTCCATCACCCGGGGTTTTTTGTGCCGGAGATCAACTCTTGATCAAGGGCTTTTTCCCCGTATAAATCCTAGTGTTGTTTGTGCAAATCTATATTGAAGTGATCCTCATCGCTATTACATATTCTAAGCATCATTCCCCGAAACAAAGAGTTTGGTTGCATATCATAAACATAATTTTTGACCAAAACAATTATAATACGGACATCCTTTAATGTCGAAATTACTAACTGTTGTATATGTTTTAGTTGAAGGACACTCGCATATGAAGATAGCGAAAGTTTAACAAATCTCAGATTTGACAGAGGAACGGTCCAAAGAGTATGCTCATCAAGGACCTAAATCGCGTAACAGTCGCGAACAAGGCTAATGGCAAGAGAAGCCCGTTAGGGCAAGCATTACCAGGTGCACATTTTAAAATTAATTGCACAAATAGTAATATGCAACGAATATGTAGAAATTGAAAGTTGCATATGTCGATTAAAAACTTGGAAAAACCCGAATAGAAAATGTATTCGGGATATTGTTTCCAAGAGAAATAAATAGAGGCATTACTTACATAGGGTGTGATGTGAAAACTATAAAAAGGTCATGCGTGTCATGTGTTAATCGCTTACTCTGGCCAAGTAAGTAGTGGCATATGATACCATGAACTTCTTATAGCGGACACATTTACATACGATGTAGTAAGGACGGGGTGAATGAGACAAATTAAAAAGTACCCAAATGAAACAAATGAACAAAATAGTTGATAATAATGTAAACGCACAGCCGGGTGACGAAAGCGTATTACATTAGGATAATGAGCCCGAGAGAAGGGACAAGGATTAATGTAAATGATGATATAAATGAATGATCAAAAGAAAATTCACGAAAATAAGTCATCTTGAACGAAAGGGCCACGGTGAATGAAATGGGCAAGTAAAACCAAAGTATAGATGATCCGCCCGGTCATAAAAACAAAGGTGTTGCCCACACGAAAAAGATAATCAAGGTTGTTAACTTTAGTCGTAGTAAAGCAAGGATAACGATGATAATCGTCACTCATAATTAATAAGGCCGCCAATGGTGGTCACGTAAAGAATAAAAGACATGGTCGAATAAAAGCGACGGATTTCGCTAAGATGACCAAGTAAATCGAAATGAAGTCTTAATGCATACCGGAAGGGGTGCAATGATAACGATTTCGGTAAAACACCCGGTTGATGGGTAAGGAATTAAACGCATGCGTAGACTGAGAAATAGGAACGCGTATGGAAAGTAAAAAATACTCGGGTTTTGGGTCATGACTAAAGAATGATAAGATACTTCAAATAGAAATTTTGATAAATTACGTTCAACTCTTTCAAAGTTGAACGGGTCGAACATAGACTGAAGTTTGACATTTATAAGTGATGAATTTTCGCACGAACAAGTCAAACAAATTTAATAAAGGATGACACTTGCTAAAGTAATTAAGCACGAATCGAATAAATAAAAGTGCGAAATATTAATAAACCTATGTAAAGGAGTTATAGGCGTTAAAAACATTAAAATAAAAGAACCCGGGTAATGGGACGTAAAGAAGTATAGGTAAGAACCGGGTAACAGTAAGTGTAGGGCAAACCGACGTGTAATTGACGTTAGAATTCAAGAAGTCGGAAAGATAATTCGAAAGAAAACAATGTAGCCTTAGACTACGGTCAAGGTCAAACGAAATCCAAAAAGTAAAGGTGAATAATTCTAAACATAAAAAGGGGTGCCTTAACGCCATATGCGTATATAAATGTATACACATTTGAATAAAGACTCGAATAAAAGATGATCTACGGGATCATCATAACCTACGGGATGTTAATTAGTGTAAAGGTCTACGGGGCCAAAATGACCCACGGGTTATGAATTGAAGCAAAGGGGTCATAAGGGCCTCGCCTTAAAGAGGTGAAAGCTTAAGGAAATTGCCAACGAGGTTAAGTGAAGGAACCTACGGGTCAATAGTGTAAGGTGAGGGAACTTGTTACGATTCCCCGCGTAAAACGAGAACGGAAAACAATAAATTATGGGTTGTTAATTTCCTTGATATGAGTAATTGACACAGTTAAAGAGAAAAACGTTAAACTAAAATTCAATTTTAGTAAGAAATAACGTTTTAACAAATATGAATACTATAAGACAAATTCGAAAATAACAAATATCAAAGAGTATGGGTCTTAACATCGATAGGTGCGAGATGATACATTCGAAAAGAAGAAGTATGATAAAGAAACGTCGAATTAAACTTAAACGTGACGTGACACGCTCACGGACAAGAAAAGAAACATATAAAATGATCACGTTGTAATGTGAGTTACGGGGTATGAAGTGACGACGACTAATTAGTATAGCCGTTAAAACTATTCAAAGTTAAGAAAGCATCATAACAAATACAAGCGCTTGTTAATATAACACAAGCGCATGATAGACCTGTTAAAAGACTAACGAGACTAAGTGGTCAAGTGACAACTCAGTCAATAAAGATAAAGGGTTATAAGCTGTAAGTATGGCCCCGAGGCCTTACACATGGAAGACGTACGCGTCAGTATACATGAAAACTTTTGACCAAAGGAAACGAGAGCCTTGAAAACGAAACTAGGTTCGTTTGATTAAACCAAAGAACTACGTATATAAGGTTTCGGGGACGAAACCTCTTTAAGGGGGGTAGACTTGTAACTCCCCGAAAACGGGTTTAGTAATTAAACCCCGTTAATACAAGAGAGCGGGTAAAATACCGTTAGCGGTAAAGATTAACCCATAAATTTATTAGGATTTAAATAAATAAGCCTAATAATTAATAAAAAGGAGAATAAATGCTTTGAGAAAACAAAGTTATAAAAAGGCCCGAATTAACGAGACTTAATTCATAACAGGTTATAACTTCTCGAACCCGTTAAGGTAACTAGGAATAATTAACCTAGTTGGTAGCATGAGATCAAATGACTAATGGTGAGTTATGGCTTCAATTGGTCAAGATAACAGATGAGGGACTAATATTGCCGAGTGGGAAACTTGGTTTATTAAAACAAAAAAAATAAAACACAACACACACACTTGGTGTGTGTGTGTGTGTGCGTGAAATCGTCCAGGAGAAGGAGCAAGAGCTCCAAACCCTAGCTCATCCAAATTCATCAAATTGGAGGGCCAAACGACGCTTAAATTCACAACCGAACGTGGATTAACGATCACCAAGTCAAGGGGATCGTAAGGTATGTCGAAATTCTAACATTCGGGAAGTTGTAAAAATCTGATAATCATCCTAATCGCGAATTAGGCATGGATTATAGAAGCTATGGCTAGATTAGTGATGTATACTTGCTTAGGAACGAAACCCTAAGTGAAAATCATACATAACATGCTATGAATTGAAGGATTTGATGAATTAACACACTTAGATAAGTGGGTTTTAATGTTATGATGAAATTGATGATATAACCATGCTTAGAATCAACATGCATGATAACAAATAGAAGGTGTTCGATTAAACCATGAATTTGTGTACAAGATCATACTTCTCACGAAATGGGTTTTGTATGATATGAGAGAATTGATGTTAAGATTGTGATATAGATGCTTGAAATCAAGTTACCTAGTAGTTAGTGTGTAAAATTTGATTTCGTTAAGAGTTCGGATGAAATGCCTAAGCGAAATTCAATAAACCAAATGTGCATTGAATAAGTTGATAAGTCGATTGACTTTAAAAAGTCAAACCGATCAAGTATATGATCGAATGATAAATTCGATATAAGAAGCGTAGGATGGAATAGTCGTAAATGATTATGACTAACCTAACCATCTTACAATTTCAATGATAGTTTGACGCTTGGCAAGCTAGGTGAAAGCTTTGGGAAGGAAGCCGGTCAAACGAATCAAGAATGAAGGAAAAGCGTAATTCGGATGCAAGGTAGTATATCTTACACTAGTCATATATTTTAGAATATCCTTTTGTCGTGTTAATTACAAAAAAGACAATTATAACGTAAGCCATAGTAGGCCAAAAAGTGTTAAGAGATGAAATTATAAGTAAAGTGACCGCACGGTGTAAATCGGAGTGAGTCATATATACGAGGTGGTAATAAATGTCATCTCGCTAATATAATTGGTCATTTAGACCAAACGGGTCAAAAGGTGAAATTATCACCCTTGACAATATCGACTAATGGTTTGTCGAGTTGTATGATTTCCGGAATAAATATCAAATGGATACTTACATCGCTATTACTTAGCGGTTACTAAGGCAATGTATCGAAACGGGTCAATATATACATTGATCCGAACCAGGTATGTATAATATAGCTTAACCACTCAATAGGAATTAGAGGCTCCTTGATAGTTAAATGCAGTCATATAGACATTTGGTTACCTTAATAAGCAAACCGAATGATTCATATGATAATCGTTGTGTTTTGAAAACATAATGACTTTTTGAATCAAATGCATAGTTTAGAACAGGGCCTTTGGGTCGAAAATGCTTTTAAAAGTCCTTTATATTAATGAAAGGACTAAATGGACCAAAATGCCATTGTAAGCTAAATCGAGCGAACGACCCATAAGGGTTGTTTGGAAAAGAGTAGTATGCGTAATTAAACACTTAGAATGAGTAAACAAAAGCGAAAGATGTGAATCCTTAGTCATTTGACTATATAATAGTCTTTGCCGTAAAATATTGATTCGAGGGGTAAAACTCGGAGTTTAGGAATTTCCACACTTAATACAACACAAATATAGTTGTGAAGAAAGATTATTTGACAAGAAATGTGGTAGTATAATGCTTGATGTGAGTGAAAGAGATTCATGCTTAAAATAAGCTTAATTACCCTAAACGGGTCAAAATAAGCATACGAGCGAAAACGGGTTTAAATTGTGTAAGAAACATGTGACTAGAACCTATTATGGTAGATAACATTAGTTTGAAGAGGTGCGTGTGAAATAAGGATCAAACAAATATGTTTGCTTGATAAAATGCATAAACGGGTTAAAATTCGGTAAAAAGGTAATGAGTCGAGGGCTTAGAAGTCTCAAAAATTTCTTATGTTGGATGTAGGATTTTAACTCCATAAGATGGAGAATTAAATTACGGACGCGTAGGAAAAAGAATCGCGTAAAACGGATCAATAACGAAGAAATTATGGCCATTTCCGTAAAAACCGGTATTGCTGAAAATTGCAGGACCCAGCTCCAGGCCTGCTGGAAAACGTCCTCCCCACGCCACGCGAGGGAGCAACGTGGTGCCGCCGCGTGGCGCGACAGGGCACTGTTTTGGCGAAAAAAATTTATTTTAATAAGTTTCGCTTCCCGGACTCGTTTAAATGCATTCTAAGTTACGTATGACTAATCTAACTCATGTTTTATGAGTTTCAGGTATAATTTTAGCACCGGAGGACGATCAAGCACAACGAAGAACCGAACATGATCAAGAAATAAGCTTCCGCACTATGTATCGTTGTTATGTTAAATGACGAACTCACACATGTTATGTTGTATAATTTTTAATTCTGTAAAAATTTTAATGCACCCGTATTTTCAATGAATTTGAAATCATAATTACCCGTTTATCTTCGTAAGCTATACGAAAACCGTTATATAATAATAAGGGTGTTACAATGGCGTCTATGATTCCTTGTGCCACTATATGTTGAACAACACTATTATCCATTTGGTTTCCATTGTTATTGATGCTTGGATTCTCATTAACCACATTAATGTTACTCTGGTTATCATTATTCAGATTTTCTTGATTTCCTTCGTCGGCCATCTGAATTTTAAACATTTACCAATCATTAATATCACAAAATAATATTAATATGGTCAATCACATGACACTCATTTTTGCCAAAAGCGTCGATCATTGCGACTTGTACTCTATTCATATACTATTATGCATCTATTACATACTAGTACTGAAATAAAAATTACAATACCAACAGAAATAGAATCACACTAATAGTAATAGGCATCCGTACACACATATTTTATTTCATTTTTATTTTATTATATTATATTATATTATTATTACTATTACCATCTCCTCTATCACATCACGGATATGGATTTATCCAAAAATCCATATTGCGCTCATCGTATTTCCATACGAGACGCTCTCCCACCTGTATCATTCTCTCACTGCTTTCTAAAATTTTCTCCCCAAAAGTCCTAAGTTCTTGCACGTTTTCTGCACTCATTGGGGGTGCGGGTTCCTGATATAGGGGTGAAAGTGCCTGAAATCGGTAAGGATCTTCTAAGATCTCCCTGATGTAGTTATCATGGTAATAGGGATCTAAAGGGTCCATACCTGGATAGGCTCCTATATTCTGTATGGGGGTGTCTTCATGTATCGGGTAACGTTGCACAAAGTCCCTATTATCGTCCCACCAGGGGTTGTAATTTGGGTCTAGCGGGTTTGGTGCTTGTACCCTAGGGATTTCCTCTGGGTTGAAGTCATGCATCTCTACTTGGTTTTCAGGGTTTTCAATCTCCATGAATCGGTCTGGGATTAGTGGTTGTGGGGCTACTAGTTGTTCCAGACTTGGGTCAGCAGCAGTTGTAGCTAGGATATGGAAATTGGCTAGGCTTCTATTAAGCATATCCTGTGTATGGGCATCTGTCTTTCGCTTAATGGTTGCTAAGGCTCTTTGCTGTTGCAACTTTCGCATTCTTTTCCTACGTGCAAAGGCTTCCTTACTGAACCATCCTCTTTTCTTATGAGGGAAAGGCTCTTCTGACTGGGCTTTAAAAGCAAACATCCCTTCTTCCTGATCAGCAGAATACCCAGAAAGGGCAGGCTGTGATGAGGTACCTTCACTCCTAGGTGAATCGGACAACTGACGACACATGTCTGAGGGTCCTTGATCACTCATACTGTAAACTAACAAATAGTCAAATAACACAAAACAAATAAATACAGTTATACATGTATTTCCGTAATTTATTTCCTAACAAAAATTTTAGAATTTAAGTATCAGCAGAACACTTCTTTGGCTTAGACCAGTGGCTAGGCTCTGATACCACCTTCTGTCGCAACCCCTGATCCCTTATCTATCCCGGGAACGGGCGGACGCGAACTCAGTGGCGGTGGTATCAGTTTGTTAATTTGGCAGCGGAATTTACATCAGGACCGTAGTTAGGAAATGTTTATCAGAGTAAAACCACCTTATTTAATATTACTAATCACATGGGCAAAACCCAAGTTTCTTATTACAATACGTTTATAGGGATAAACCCTATTTTATTGAATTTAAAACATCGTCTTTTAGGTAACTTTTATAGCCACATTTTTCCCAAGCCTTCAGTGCTCTCCAGCTGGCTTTTTACTAATTGGTTGTCACATTGTGTTACCTGAAACGCGTTTTAAAAACATTTGTCAGTGGGAAATACTGGTGAGTGAATCCCAGTTTAATCAAGAAACATTTTATCAATTAAAACAGTATTGAGAGCGATCACATTGTTTATTTCTACACAATTACTCATTCAGTACTGTCAATCCTGACTTGTGGGTCATATTACACATTGGCTAACTCGTTGTCCAATGGTAACGTACTGTCGTCCCGACTTACTACTCGCAGTAGTAAATTTTGTATACAAAACCCCAACATACCGGCAGTAATTGAAGAACTACAAAGACTCAATCATCGCTTAATCACATTGTAAAACATTTAAGGTTTTGTAAATTATTACAAAAAGGTTAACAAAAATTTATTGGTGAAAAACTTATTGTCAGATTGAAGTGGGAGTCTGTTTGTGTTTAAATTTGAGTTTTCAAAACTTACTCCATAAAAACAAAAATTTAGGGGGAGAAATCACCCTAAGCCAAAAAGAGTTTAGATAGTGCGTGTGTTTAGGGGGAGTAAGTGATAATTTAAAAATTAAAAATCCAAAAACATTGAAAAATGAAAAACATAAAAAAATGAAAAAAAGAGATTTCATGGTGTGAAAGAGAAGAAATGATTGTACATCAGCAAGTTAGACTGTCACACTGAAACTGAACTTAAATTGCTTAAGTGTGATAGCAACTTCATCATACGATGTACCAGTAGGCAAAAAGCATGAAATAATCAACTTACCAATGTGATATAAACTTAAATGAACTGAATATGAGTGGGGAACACATCAGTGGTGTATGGTTTAATAACCTTAAATCTTGCGTTGATAGATTGCCAAAATATGAGGTTTTGGGTCTTTATACTGTTATTTCATCTGGGGATATCAGGGTTGTCCTTCTGCTGCATCCAGATATATGCTGACCTAAGCACAACCAGGATATCTTAAAAGAGCTAAAAATGCCAAAACCTGAAAATGAAGAAGCTCTCCTAGAGAGTCATTCAAAAAGTGCAAAAAGCCTAAATCGTACCAAAAAGGGTATTTGTCTTAGCCCTCGTTAGATATATTGGTCTCTTTGCTGTACGGAAGTACTGACCTGATCACCAATTATCTAAACGTTGAAAAACAAAACGGATGAATTCAGTATACTCACCTACTACGATGAATCTTTGTGCATACCTTGATCGTGGGGGTACATCCTGAAGTGGGACACACTAGTATTTCAGTAATAATATTACCTTAACGTATCATACAGTAATGGAACTTGAAATGTTCATGCATTTTGTTTAATTGGACAAACAATACTGGTAATCGTCTTGGACTGCTTTTCACGAAAAATTACATAAAGAATTATTATCTAATAGTGTGAAAACAGTTTGATTTTGTTGATATGATCTTCTTGCACATGATTCTCACAAAAAGATGAAATTGTAAATATTTTTTGAGTTGAGTTTAGTTTGTTAGTTTGTTTAAAAAAAATCAAAAATACCAAAAAGATTTCTTTTTAAAAAAGATCTCCCATTTTAAACTGACAGATTGTTGTTTTTGCATGATAAGATAAAATATTGGTTTATCTTTAAATGTGAAAAAGACTAATGGTTTTTCGAGATACTTGCTTGTGTTTCTAAACAGATTGATGCAGATATCAAAATGAAGTGCAGAATACAAGTAAAGTGCAGATTGAGAGTGAAGTGAAGATGTGTGAAGATGCATGATAGGATCCTTCTACTACATTGCAGAGGGAAAGAGATAGATTTGGAAGAGTTGGAGTTTACTTTCTTAATCAAAGATTGCTAGCTAACTAATCTACAATGAATGAAAGTTTTGGAGATTGGAAGCATTAGCTAAGGGGGAGTTTGTTGATGTCAGAAACTGTGTAGCTGACGCTATCCGAAGACCAAAAGAACACAAGATGTTTGAAGACAAAGTTACACTATGAAGCTATTGTCAAGAGGGAGTCTGTTGGTGCATATTCTGTGACAACAGCTTAATAGTTTAATTGTTTAGTCTTTGGATATTTTGTATTGGGCTTAGCTTATTGGTTAGTGAGTTTATTATTGTAATGGGCTTGAAAAATGGCCTAGCCCAGTAGGAAGCCCAGTTCACAGACATGTGATATATAAACATGTTTTGTGATTAGGGTTTTAGTGTTCTTAGAGGCTAGAGAGAGAAATAATTCGAAATTAGGGTTTGTAGAGCAAGATCACAGATAGTGGCTGTGAGGTTGTGCGAGTCTTTAATTGATTGTAAAACTGATTGTTTGGATAATCAATAGAAGACCGATTAATTGTGAAATTCTGTTTCTACTCGTTTCTGTGCAAATCTGGTCTAGAGGATTCCGCACTCTAGGTTAGATATACAATTCTGTGACGATCTGTACGAACCACGGGACCTACCAGGGGACCTACATACCTAGTCTCTCAGACTAAACCTCTCAGTCTCTCAGACTGAATCACCCAGTCTCTCAGACTGAACCACCCAGTATCTCAGACTGAACCACCCAGTCTCTCAGACTGAACCACCTTTGAATTGTGTTTCATTTTTTTTCGTTTGTAAAAATGTTTGTTTTCCTGGATCTGGGCGTTTCATGTATGCAATGAAAACAGGTTTGTAAAAGTATTTTCGTGAGAGCCCTAGTGATTGTAGTCTAGACTCGAGAAGGAATCCTAGTTCGCTACAATCGAAGCTCTGATACCAAGCTGTCACACCCTGACTTTTGCGGAAGCGTGATTATGGTGTGACTTTCTTAATATCATTGCATTCAATCATATCAACAACTATATGATAAAAACCATAGATGGTCATCCATTAATTAAGTTTAAAAACATCACCAACATCATTGTTTAAACATAGACTTCAAATTCATATCTTACAAACCATACGAATTGTTTTGAGTTCCAGAAGGACTCATCAAAAGATTCTAAATAAAGTCAGGCTTTGGTGGATGTGCCTCGTCCAGGAATAAGACACACTGACCAAACCCTAAGACCATGGATGACATCTTTTATTCTTAAACCATACTTGGAACTTCCGAACGCTCGCCAGATCCACATCTAATTTCCTGAAATACATGTAGTTTGAAAACATCAACAAAAGTTGAGCGAGTTCGTGTGTTTGTTTGTGTGCATGAATAAACCTTTGAAATCATTGTAAGTATGTATATAAGTTTGTAAATCCTGGTATGAAAGCAACAAGGAAAAACAGATCATTAATGGTTTGCAAGGCCATTAATATGTGTGACATGATGCAGGAAGGCTCAAACCTAGCACACTTTGCACCGGGCTTCCGGCTGTAAGACATAGTCAACCCATGGGCCAAACCCTGGTCCACCATGGGCGGGGCTCGCTACACCCAAATAGATCTATCACTCATGTCCCTCGGTCCTACATCGAGGATTAATGGTCTTAAGCGTCATACCCACCACTCACATGATCTAGCAGTACCCTTCCTTAGCTAACCATACCAAATAATGACGTTTGTAAACAGTTTGTAACATGTACTTCACCCCCGAAGTTATAAAACTGAAAATAGTTAAAAGAAAAGAGGGTCACGAACTCACAGTCTTGCGTCTTCAGTCACCGTAACTCAAGCTCCTTTGGGTAAACACGACTACCTACAACGTGCTATGATCTATTAGACGAGCGGGTCGTGCCTTGACTTAGTATTAATGTCTTTGAGTTACGTTTCTTCGTATCTTTGATATTATTCCAAGTTATATAATTATTTGTTAAAATAATTAATATTTCAACTTAAATTATATTTACTAAATTTTGGAATAATTGTTAAAACCATATTACCGTAACTTAATACTTCCCAAGTATTTATACTTGTATTTCCTTCCCAAGGATGGGGGTATAGTGAAGGGTTCAAATGAGAAGAATTTTTTTGTAAGAAGAAAAAAGAAGAAGTTTCAACCAATAAGAATGCTTCATTTTACTTTATTTAATATTTGCATTTAATTTTAATATAAGGGTATATTGGTAAACTTACATAAATCATTAATTTGTATTCTTCCCCTTTAATAACTAACTAAATTAAACTTGTAACTCCTTTTCAAAATATATATTTTTTCCAAATTAAAAAACAATTTAATTTAAAGTGTAGAATAAATTATTAGTTGTGTAGGATAAATTACGAGATGTGTAACATATATTTCGAGGTGTGTAGGATTAATTTCGACTGTGTAGGATAAAATTCTATAATGTGTAGGGTATATGTAGGAAACTTTTGATATGTGTAGGTTTTGTAGATTATATGAGGATAATTAATGATTAGTCGACTAATTAATTAAAGAGAGAAAAATTAATGATATGAGTTATAAATGAAATAGTATTTTACTAATATGCCCTTTCTTCTTTTTCTTCTCACATTAAATTTCTTCTCAAATGAACCTTCCCCTGGAGGTATATGTATTCGTATTCTTATACTTGTATATTTTTGCCATGTATTAGAGTCATATTCCGGTGTGTATTTGTACGTACGAGAATACGTATCTTCATGTAAGTATTAAGTATCCTTATACTTAATGTTGTATTAACTTTTCCGGAATAATATCCTTAATAAAGGTCCATATATATTTCCAAAATATATATTTAAAAAAAACATTACTTAGAAAAATTATTCATAATTTTTCCTCGGCAAAAATATTTGTATCTTCATTTAAGTTCCAAAAATAATATATTTTCAAGTCTAACTTAGAAAATATATATAAACTTATTTTCTCCAAAAATGATATATTTCATATTTATTTGAGAAAATATATCTTTAATCTCAATAATATTGTATTTTATGTTTGTGTAAGAAAATATATATATTTCTTAAAATAATATATTTTCTAAAATTTCCAAGAAAAATATATATTCATACATGCCAAAATAATATATTTTTCCCTTGTCAAAAATATGATATAACTTTGTAGTAATTGTAAAAATCATATTTTTGTTTCCTTGGTGTCCAAAATATTATTTACCAAAATATACTTGCGAATAAATTTCCGGAATATGCTTGTGGGTTATATTCCTTGGTTTGGTTTCACCAATATTTTATGTACAACTTGTATATTTATTCCTTGGAATTTTGGTAATATTTTGGATTGTAATTCTTGGTATTTTGATGTGTTATATTATTTCAAGCCTTAAAATAATATAACCAATACACAAAATATACAAATAATCACACACATGGTGTCTTCTAAATATATATTTCCTAAATACATATTTAGTCATTTTTATTTATAAAAACCAACCTCCAACATTTATATTTTTGTAATAAATTTTATGGCAAAGTTTTTGTAACAATATAAGGTTTGAAATACACTTATAAGTGTAGATTAATAAATATTTTTCTAAGTGTTTGGATTTTTAGAAAATTTTGCCATAGTTTCCCCCAAAAATGGATGTTTCCATGCTTTCATGCATATCATTTTCTTTTGTAAAAATCATCACAATCAATCCATAATCAACAATAAACAACCTTTACTTACCAATTTGCAAAAAACAAGCAATAATCAACCACTTCATGAACTTGAATATTTGTAAAAATTTGTAGGAACTTACTAGTGTTATTAGTAAGCCTTGTTATCCTTTAAAGTGTGATTAGTTCTTTAAAAACTTCATTTTTAAAGAATATAGATGTTTACAACTTGTGATCATCATTTCTAAAAATATTTCTTTATGATTTCTTCTTGTTTCACAAGTGTTTCCACACTTGTTTAACCACCAAAAATAAAGTTTGTTTATGTAAGAACCAAGATTAAGTGAAACTTATATTTTTAACTTGGTTTCTTTAGAAATCCTTCATGAAATTCTTAGATCTATATGATTAACAACTTACTTTGATCATGATTTTTCAAGAAAACATTATGTTCCTTCAAGTTCATGCTTTATGTGTGGATGATCTATCATCCTACAACAATTTCTATTCTCACATCTTGCTAGATTATGTTTTCAATCATGATCTAGCAAGATCATATGATGATATACATCATATACATGAACAAACAACAATCAACAAGCAAATCATCACATGAACAACTTAGTTTCTTCATTAAACATGCTTATATTCAAGTTTCATTTTTATGATCTTTAGTGTTCTTTAAGATTATGATTATGTTTCTTCTTTTAACCACTAAAAATGGAAGTAAACTAGCAAGATCAAGACTCTTACCACTAGCACAAGGCTAGGGATGATCAAGAGAAGTTATGAGATGGATAAAAGCAAACAAGAGAGGTCCTTCCACTTCCACAAGCTCCTAACTTCTTTGTATGGTCTCTAACACCTTTGTAAGTGTTGGAATGAATGGAAGTGAAGTGATGGTGGTGGTAGGGTGGTGGGGGTCTTCGGCCGAGAGCACTAGAGATGGGAGGGAGGAAGTGTGTGTTTTTATGAGAATGAGAGTTATGAGGTATGTTCTAGGATGTTAGCTTATAAACCAATCTCAAGTCTTCATCCTCTGTGTAATGTGTTTAGGAAAGCCATAACAAGATCCAATATAATATTAAAATGAAATCTTGAGGTATGGGGGGTGAGCATGGCCGATTACTAGGTGGCTGAGGGGGTATGTAGAGTAGGTTTAACTATATTAGTTAGTTTAAGGTAAAAGTTCAAGTATATAGTTAGTTACTTAGTTACTAGATATTTATGATGTATTATGATGCTCGGGGACCATAACTAGTTTGGTAATGTTAAAACAGTGCTTCTAGTGTAAATTTGATATTTCGGGTAGTGTCTGAATTTTGCTGAATTCAACACTTTATGTGAGTTTTAGGCACTTTCCGGCACTTATACTATCTCTAGGAAGACAGTTTTATGATCCTTACTTTCCTACACACTATACTAGTGTGGTACTTAGTTTCTGGCTCATTCTGTGTCTCAATGCACTGTCTGTCTATGTGCTGAGTTCTGTCAGCATTTTCCTGATTTATAAGATAACTGTGCTAACTATGTTTCGTGCATCATTTGAGTCAATAAAGCTCTCTTGCATTCATTTCATAACATTTAGCAATATATGATGCACATGTATGTATAAAGCAGTAACCAGAAAGCAGTTAATTGTAATTCAACACAGTTATTAAGCACTAATCATGGTTTAATAATTGTACGGATACATGAAATTTGACAGTTGTCACAGGTAGTATTGTATCGTGTTTTATAAATTTAAAGCTTGATACACGAGTAAAAAGCGCTTAAAATATATCTAAAATTTATACCCACGCTTGACCACGTCATTGATTGAATTATTACTTTACGAAATCAGTATTCAAACTCACTTAAAATGACATTTACAATAAAAGTTTTATATAATATGATAAAACGTAAGTTTAAAAGTGATTTGAACATGTTAAGTGAAATTCGGCAGTAAATTCACGTGTGACTAATTAAGGTGTAAGTTTAACATATTGTAAACACACAATCCTTATTTGTACTATGCGTCCTAAAAGTGATTTGAGCATGTTAAGTGAAATTCGGTAGTAAATTTAGTGTTGACTAATTAAGGTGTAAGTTTAACATATTGTAAACACACAATCCTTATCTGTACTATGCGTCCATATGTTCGATATGCACATTTGTAACATCAGCTGATGAGGGTAGTAGATCTGACATAGTATTAAAATCAAAGAGTTTTCCATTCTGTTGCAATTTTTGCTCTAGTTATGAGATTAACTGTCAGCAACTGGATAGTACTTATGAAAAGGTTGTGTTTTTAGAGGATAACGACACGGCACGATACCACAAGGAGAAGATGTGACGCACCTCTACTTCTTCCATGTTGATGCCTTTCTTTAATTGCTCTCCTTATAGCAATGTTTAGAATTTTGTTTCAGTTTGCTTCGTTTAGATGGCTACACCATCTTTTTTCTTTATGGTTTTGCAATTCGATTTTCTCTATGTTTTTTGAACGTCCAACAAAGTCTGACCACTCAGATACACACATAGGCAAAAGGCCACCCACGACCGCAATCACAGACACCACTGGTGACCCGACTCATCACCAATTTTAGGGAAAAGCAACCGCCCAAAGACGCAATATGATAAAATCTCTAGCTCACGCATGACATTTTGTCACGAGCGAAACTCCAACCAGACCTCCCATAGAAAAAGTCAATATGTACCGTTACATTGAGTTAAATTGAGTTAAAGTTTCTTTGGTATACGAAAGAGGTAAAGTTTCTTTGACTCTACCCAAGACCAAGTCCCTTTCTAATAACACATCATTTTATCTATCAAAGTTATAAAATTCAAAACATAACAAATCATCATTTAAAGAAACTTTACTATCATATACACATATATCCAAACACATTAAGCTATTTCAATGATAAAAACCCACACTACGCCCCGCTTGCGGTATGCTCATATAATGTATATATGTGTGGGCGCTCGGGGGGCAAAAGTGAAAGTGCACTAATTTTAACGTTATTTTACTAATTTCGTGAAAATAACGTTAAAAGAGGGGGACGGTTAATCATGCATCATGTGGTGGCGTTGATAGCCAAAAGACAAAGGGGTGCATGCACTAATCGGCGTTTGTCTCAATTGCTGAGTGTTATGTGCCTTATGTCCAAGGCTTGATGCAAAACCACAATCGAGCCGGGGGTCTCATTGGAAGCAGCCTCTCTATTCCTACGGGGTAGAGGTAAGGCTGTCTACATCTCACCCTCCTCAGACCCTACCTTAGCTTTGCTATTGGTGGGATATACTGAGTATGATGATGATGAATGATAAAAACCCACACCTGTACGCTCACAACACACATATAACCCAAACAAGCCCCGGTTCGTTCATCACATCAAAATCCATAACCATCAACCCTCGCCTCTTTCACAATTGTTCATCGAAACCTTCAATTCATCACACAATTCTTCAATCAATCAATCTCATGAGGCCTCCGTTCAAATCAAACAACACAATCGGCAACAAAAACCTAACCGATTCTTCACCATCCGATGCGATGTTCAGCAATCTATGGGTCGGAAACCTCACGCCCGATGTTACGGAGTTAGATTTGCGCAATTTGTTCGAGAAACACGGTATTGTTGATAGCGTTACGTGTTATCCGGCTCGTAGTTATGCGTTTGTCAATATGAGGCGCCCTGAGGATGCCAAGAGAGCCAAGGACTCGCTTCAAGCTGTTGTGTTGCGTGGTGGATCGCTCAAGATTGATTTTGCTAAACCGGTTTGTATCGTTTTTGTTGTTGTTGTTAGGGTTTTTAGGATGTTATTGTCGTTGTTGTTATATGGAATTGATTTGTTATATGTTTATGTTGATATCCGATTTGTGCATTATGATTTTAACTGACGCTAAAAATTGTGAGAATTTGGCTAGGGTTTAAAACTAAAATTTGATGTTAAAATAGGAAGCAGAACATGCATTTAAATGCTATGGATTCAATTCGTTAAGAACTAGATATGGTGTAGTAATTTAGGATAATTTCGCCTATGTTCGCTATCTGAGATTTTAAACAAAGCATATATGTGTGTGATTGCTTGATATTGAACAAATGGTGTTGGTCTTCCATCAAACCTTTGGTAGATAAGCAAACAAATACCATGGATATAGATTGCTAGCAGTCTGTTTGGCTTTGAGATACGAGTGATATGAGTGGAGATGAAGGAAGAGCATGATTTTGTTTCGTTAACGTAATTTCACACTCTAAATACACGTTTATGAGTTTTGAGTTTTCATTAGTTCAATGTAGCAAGCCACTTTCGTTAAATTCGCTCTGCTAAGCAAATGGATTTGTTATATAACATCTACAAAAGCTTACAATACAACAATGAAAACATAGTTTAAATTCAAAGTAGATTTACTGCATTAAGGCCCACAAAACTAAAAGTACAACTTATACGGTACGCTGAAGAGTAGACTCTGATCAGCTTCTTTTCAAAGTTAATCTGTTAATGGACATACACATATAAAGTTATCTTTTTTAGTCTTGATGGAAAATTAACCTAAAACTTTTGAAGATGCTTATTCACGCAAGATATTTTTCTGTAAATAATGTTTGAATTATATTTCTTCAAATAAATGCGTAATCACATTCAAGCGCTCCCTCATATCTTTGGAGAACTGCAGCTCTGTTTTCTCGTATGAAATTGATTGATTAGATCAAAGGCAGTGTTTACTGTAGTCTGTCAATTCAACTGCGCAATAGGACACCTAGGATTTTGAATTCCCTCAATGTTTGGTTCATCATAGTAATCAAAGGCGCGCACCTGGACGAGGCTCGGCTTGGCTCAGCCAAACCACCTTGAGCGAACAGGCACAGTGAACTGGCATGAAGCGCTCTGAAACTGCTTAAACCGGCATGAATCAGTCTAAATTAACCTAAAACAAGTCTAAAACAGCCTAAACTAGCCTAAGACAAACTTAAAACACCTAAAGATGGTCTGTTTAAACTGTAACTAATAAAGAAAGCATGTAACATGCTATTGTTAGCTGGTTGCCAAATTCGACTGAGGACAAATCTGAAAAAAAATGTCTCAAATTAAAACAATCGCCTATCTTCTATATTCACTTACTCTCTGCCTAATCTAAAAACAGTTGATCATTGTTTAAATAAAAACAGTTAATCATTGTTAAATACGTGAACACAAAATAGGTTGCTGCGAGTCTGCAATTATCGCTTTAGTGTGATAGAAAATCCAAATGTTGGGGCATTAGAAATCAATCTTACAGCCTTCTTCTGGATCGTCTTGAGGGCAGATCGTTGGTCGGCTTTTCTTCCCTATCGGCTTGCGTTAATCATTCCAATTGTCTTCACTTGCAAGTTTTTCTCAGACACATTGGTGTACTGTATACATGAAACAATAAATGTTGCTATTTTGAAAAGTAATTGTATCAAATAATACAAAATTGAACCTAATGTCACATATTCTAAAAGCAACTATAATCTTATTTATCAAAATAAACCACACTATATATCTGCGTAAACCTCACATGGCTTTAAGGTTACTTAACTAGCCAATACTGATCAAGGGATTCTGTTAAGGACGTAATGTGAGAACAAATTGCAAAAAGCGTATCATGAATATCCGTTTCAGTTTAACAATTAGAACTGATAGTAGTTTTCCATTGTTTCAAGGGATAGTTCATAATTTATTATTATGTATGCAAATGTGATACAAAGGTGATAAGGCAGCGGTAGTAACTAGTAATGTTTCACCCATTTTCTAGTATCTGGTGCAAGTTAAAGAGAGTTGTGACTTGGTTTGTTTGGTACCCTTCTAGTTGTCAACTAATCACCATATAATCAAAATCTGATGCAAAAACTTCTGTCCAGCTTATTGTTGTATTGGAATAGCTGAAGGTTGGGGGCAAAGAGTGAAAATGGACCCTGTTTGGCTACAAAACAGACTTCTAAAGGACAGATGAAGCAATTAATTTAAAACATGATGATTTTTAATACTGTCTTAACTAACAAGTTCTGGCATTGTGTAATAGTTTAATAGTATGTCTAGTTTATTTGTTTGAATTCTTTGTTAGTACATAAATATTTAAAGGTCTACTCTGGCGTCTGGGGGATCATGTTATCCCAAGTGGCCTGTTCGCGTTTCTACCCAACTGAAGCAACACACATGTCACAATTTCTTATGCTATTAATTAACTTTTGGCTATTCAACTAATTATTTGTAGTTTTGTACACTCATTTTGTCTATACACACACGCACACACTTTTGGTGTGTCAACAGTTGTCCTTATAAGATGTTACTTATAAATTCTTTGTAAAGTGAATGCAGTGGTAAGTGGTAACTAGTTTGTAAAGGATTGATACCATGGCAAGTGTAGTTAACCTTTTTTTTTTTTTTTTTTTAAATGTACTTGTTTGCTGGTTTTCAGATCATAGATAGTTTTATATGTAAATAAGTCACTGAAGATATCATATACGTGGTCTTCTTTTCTAGAGCTTGAGATTTCTACAAAGACAGCTGATTTTCATGATCTTAATCAGCTGTGCGTTTCATTTTCTGTTGTATATTTGGGGTGATGTATGAATTATATACACCTCTGTTTTGCTCTAGATCCTTAACATAGTTATTAAAGGCGTTAGGCGCACTCAGGCGCATAGGCCTCGCCTGGGGCCTAGGCGCAAGGCGCACAAAAAGCGCGGGCCGGAGAAAAAAAAGCGCACAACAAAAAAAGAAAATTTAAATATTTTTATATAATAGAAAATTAATACTATTCTTCAAATAAAATAAACTAAAGCTATTATATAACATTTAATATAGTCTATTTAGTACCAAAAGTTATAAAATGCTAGTTTATTAGTGTAGAAAAGTAGTTTCATTAGATAAAAGTAGAAATCAGGCTGGAATCTTGCCAGAATTTAGAGAATTTGGCCGAAAACTCCCAAGAATTAGGAATCTCGCTGGAATCTGCACATGAACCATCACCTGGAGAATTAAAGCGCAATTGCCTTGACTTAAGGCACAATTGCCTCGCTTCGCTAGGAAATTGGGCCTAGGCGCAAGAGGCGATGGCTTTTAACAACTATGATCCTTAAAGCTTAATACTTTTGTGTATACGTGTGTGTTGTACATTTTAGTAACAAAATAAATATAAAACAAGCAGAGACATAAAAAATAGAACTTAAAGCCTACTTGTTAGGTATTAGTAGCGTGTGATTATTAGTGTTTTGATGCTTTCTTGAGTCACAAGAGGATGAAATACAGTTGTTTTTATAAGCTATTTAGGGTTCAGGTTTCTCTTTGTTCGTAGTTCTCAGTCTACTTGCAACTTGTTGGCAGGCTAGACCCTGCAAGACTCTGTGGGTAAGTGGCATCAACATGTCCACATCCAAAGAAGACATGGAACAAGAATTTTCCAAATTTGGTAAAATTGAGGATTTCAGATTTATCAGGGATAAGAATACGGCATACATCGATTATGCCAGACTGGAGGATGCATCAAAGGCCCTTAAAACGATGAACGGAAAGTATAAAGGTGGAAGCGTGCTTCGTGTCGACTATCTAAGATCCCAGTCAAAAAGAGTAAGTTACTGATAAAATATAGGCATTGCAAGTTTATATAACCGTATGTATTTTATCATGTTTGACTAATTGACTTCCTATGTATAACAGGACCCGGGTCATGATTTTCGTGATGTGAAGGAAGGTCAATATTTTAGAAGTATGGTCCCTCTTGATTCACCTTGGTTACCACCAGATGCTGTTAATCCTTCATATAACGGTGCCAAAAGGCAACAGGTTATACCATAGTTCTAGTGTCTTTATATTAAAAACCAAATTATACATGCACTGTTGTAATTGTTTTTTGTTCTCATTTCACAGCAGAACATGCCCTTAGAAGGAAATGAAGATCAACCAAGTAATGTTTTGGTAATTTCATATCCTCCTGTTGTGCATGTTGACGAACAGATGCTACACAATGCCATGATTTTATTTGGAGAGATTGACAATATCACAAGTTTTCCGTCAAGAAATTATTCACTTGTTGAATTTAGAAGCGTAGAAGAGGCACAGCTTGCAAAAGACGGGTTGCGAGGTCGTCTTTTCAATGATCCCAGAATATCAATTATGTTTTTAAATAACGAGCATGCACCCAACAATGATATGTCTGGATTTCATCACCCTGGGACAAAACCTCATGGAATGTTTAACGAATTCCCACCCCCGGGCCCACCAATGGATGCATATGGTCATCCTGTACTAATGCCAGCTAGACCACCTTTTGGTCCTCCAGATAGCTTTGATCCTCTACTGCAGGGTCCAGAGTTCAACCCAATGGGTGTTCCTAACTGGAGAAGCCCGGGACCCACCAGGACATCTCCTGGGACATGGGATGTTTTTGATGCAAGCCAATTGCATCGGGAACCCAAAAGGCTGAGAACTGGTGGTAATACACCCTTAAGAGAGATGAAAGATCAGGGCGTGTTGGGCCCTGATCCTGCTTATGGTGGTCCCACAAAATTTCCAACCCGTGGGGCGGAAAAGGGTCGACCCGGTTCTGACTATATTTGGCGAGGTGTTATTGCTAAGGGTGGAACTCCTGTTTGTAATGCTCGTTGTGTTCCTATCAGAGAGTGGGTTGGATACGATATGTAAGTGATTTTCTTATTACCGAAACAATGTTAACATTCTGAACACTAGCGGAACATCTTAACGTTTGTGATTTTGAAACTGCAGCCCTGAAGTTGTTAATTGCTCAGCTAGAACAGGACTGGACATGCTGGCAAAGCACTATACAGATGCTGTTGGATTCGATATTGTTTTCTTCTTGCCCGACAGTGAAGAAGATTTTGCTTCTTACACAGAATTCGTACGCTACTTAGGTGACAGAAATCGGGCCGGGGTTGCTAAGTTTGATGATGGGACCACTTTGTTCTTGGTCCCACCTTCTGAGTTCCTTTCAGAAGTTTTGAATGTATCTGGGCCTGAACGTTTGTATGGAGTCGTTTTGAAGTTCCCTCAACATGCCTCTGCCAGCTCATCCCAACCTCAATTTATTGATAAACAACAAGTTCCTTCTCAAAATGAGTATAATGTTGTTCCCAGTGGGGAGAAGGTGCTGCAAGTTGATTATAGTGGGGTCCCACATGATGACTTGAAGTCAAACCCGAAGTCAACAGGTCCATCTCATAACCCCTTGGCTCCCCCTCCCCCAGCTGTCTCCACTCCTACCCCGCAAACTGGGCTTGCTTTAACACCTGAACTTATTGCAACCTTGGCTTCTTTAGCCAAAGGTAATTTTAACGATCAGCAACCATCGGCAGTGGGTCCCCCTAATGAGAGACCACCTTGGGAATATGAACCCGAACTGTCCAACAATACATTTCATGGTCAGCCACCAGTCCTTCCCGGGCATCAGGGTTATCAGTCAAACATGGTCAACAACGCTCATTTGACCGCCTCAGGCAACTTCCCTCCTATGCAAGATTATTCTTTCGGTATGCCACAACACGATGCGGTTCCGTCACCTATGCCACAAAGTGGTCAATTTGCAGTTCCTGTGCAGCCAAACCAGCAATATCTACCCAATATCCCACAGGAGACGCACCCTGGCTCGGTTTTACAGGCTGGAGCTAATCCTTATGGTGCTAATGTATACCAGCCACAAAGACCTGAGAATCCGGGTATGCAGCTCCCGGAGCAGATGCAGCAGCTACAGTCCGCGTTATATGCTGCAGGTCAGCCACCGTCTGATTTTGATGCTGATAAGAACGAACGATATCAGTCAACGCTGCAGTTTGCTACGAACCTTTTGCTCCAAATACATCAGCAGCAGCCATCAGGGCAAGGGAGTGGAAGTGGTTCTCTTCACTAAGGTATTACCAACTACCAAGCCCATGTATTCTTTTTTAAATTTTAAATTAAAATGAAATTATGTTTGATTGATTCGTTTATCTAGAGGTCATTAGAATAGTTTCAGAGTAGATTTAGAGGTGTGTGTCTGTGGGTTAGGCAGGTTGGGTAACTGCCAAGACGGGTGGGCTGGGTTGGGCTTGAGATCCACCCACATACATATTTTTTGTATGTTTATTAACTATTTACAATGATAGTCTGAATTTGTTTTAGTGACGCGATATAGGAGAGGTGTTATGTATTTGAATACATTTCAGATGACTCCAACCTGATCTTTCTTAATTCAAGTTATCTAGCTAAAATAAACATGTTAGCGATAAAACATACGCCAAATCAATTCCTCTATATAAACGGGTTAAAATTGCCATCTCGGACCTTTATTTCTTTCGTTCTAAAATTCTGTTCTAGAAAGCCGACCGACAATATTACTAGCTAATTTTCTTTCTGCGTTTGTCATTCTATTATTCTATGTGCATATCAAGAATTAAGATCATTTATACTTTTGAAATTAACTAGTTTGCATTAATTGTTTATTTTGAAAAGTTATTAGGCTATAAAAGACCATGCTATTAAAAGATCAACATTTATTTTTTCTAGGTAAATTGTAACCTAACCCGATGATATCGGCTAATAGTGTTTAAATGTGTCTTAACTAGTTGTGTTAATGGGTTATTCTGGCCGATTAAGCTTGAGGTAGGATGGTTTGAAATATGATTGTTGGAGCTTCTATCGCTGCAAGCCCTAACTTCTTAAATTGAGCTCGACTAGTGAATACTTTTACAAGCTCGAGAATGGCTTGGCTTGGCTCGTTAGTTATTTAATTAATCTCAATATTATATATCATATACATATATTTATAATTATGGTTACATATAGCACTATGTATCATTTAGTTTTTCTAATGGTAATTAGGTGTGTGTATATATATTAGAGTTAATTGCCCGGATGGTCCTTGTGGTTTGCTGTTCTTTCACATTTAGTCCTCACATTTTCAAATAACAGGTTTGTTCACATGTGGTTTGCTCACTTGTTACTCTGATAGTCCTTTGACTAGATGACTGTTAGTTTGTTCAGTTAAATGTGTGAAATGACTGAACTACCATTGTTTTTAATATAAATAAATAAAACAAAAAAATCTAATTTTTTTGAACGACTAATTTTTCATTTTAAATACTTAAACCTCTCAAGGATTCTTGATCACTAATTGATCATTAAAAACAAGTGGGCCCCACAGTTATTATTTAAATATTAAATCAAACTCCAACTCCCTTTTAAAGTTTTCTTCTTCTTCTTCTTCACCACCCGACCCACCTTCCGTTCAAGGTCCGGTGAACTCATGTTGTACATCCAGATCAAGCCGCTCTATTCTAGGCTTCAAGAAAACGTTCTGATGGCCATGTTCCGATGGCTCCACACGCAGCCTTCATCATCCAACCACCTTCTCCCTTCTCCAACCACCACCAAACTCCGATAAGTTTGTTTTTCTAGTAACAATTTTTTTTTTCCGGCGATAATCTTTTTCTGGTGAGTGGCGACAAAATCTGAACCTAGGTGAGAAAGAAGAAGTTGTGGAGGAGGTTGAAGATGACGGATGAAGTAGGTGATGGGGGTGGGGTGGGTGAGGGTTAATTGTTTATATTTAAATAAAAAAGGTGGGGTCCACTCAAATTATTATTTGATTTCTATATTTAATTTAATGTTATTATTATAAAGGGTATTTTGGTCATTTCATATCTAACTGATCAAACTAACTCCTATCCAGTGTGGGGACTACTCGAGTAACAAGTGAGCAAATCACAGGGAACAAACATGCTATTTTGAAAAGTTAGGGAGAAAAAACGACAAACCATAGGGATAATCCGGGCAATTAACTCTATATATTATTTTGGCAAATTGGATTTAAATAATCTCAACTTTCTCAATTTGGCCGATAATAATCCCAACTCAGTTATTTGCTGACAATAATCTGAACTGGTCCACTTTTAGCCGATAATAGTCCGCCGTTAAAAATAGCTTGACGGAGTTAAGGTTTTTTTTTTTTTTTTTTTTTTTTTTTTTTTTTTTTTTTTTTTTTCCGAATTACAAACCGATGTTTTAGGGATTTTGATCAGAACGAGGATACGAATCGATTTATGTAAAACTTACCTTGAAATGGTGCTCCAAACGGCTAGAGTTTTGTTAGATTTTTGTTAATTGGAAGTTTAAACACCCGAATTGAAGCACCGTTTTCATCGTTTGGGGCAGTATTTCGAGGTAAATTTTACATCCATAACTCGTATCCTCGTTCTAATCAAAAGCCCTAAAACATCGGTTTGTAATTCGGAAAAAAACTTAACTCCGTTAAACTATTTTTAACGCAGACTATTATCGGCTAAAAGTGGATCAGTTTGGATTATTGTCGGCAAATAACTGAGTTGGGATTATTATCGGCTAAATGAGAAAGTTGAGATTATTTAAATTCAATTTGCCTATTATTTATTATTATATTATCTGGTAATATATCATACGATGTAATATGTAATTATTCTAATATTCACATAAGAATATGCTCGCAGGCATAATTAAACTCGATGCCCAAAACTTGTTTACTAAACGAAGTTCAATTTAGATTGCTCAAGCTCGTTTAAGTTTAACTTAATTCAAACTTTTAACAAGTCGATATTCAGTGGCTCTGGCTCACGGTTAGTTTGACTCGTTTACGTATATGAATCTTTAACGTGTTTGTGGAAAGCTAATGGTGCCTACGGAGAATTGAGGGTTAATTAGTATTTTATAAAATTTTATTAGTTGTAATGGTAGGTTTAGCACTAATGACCAATTGACAAAAAAATAACATGTTTCCTAAGACGGATTTCCACAAAAATATAAATTGGTTTTATGTCCATTAATGTTCTCTTTTACGACATTTAATAATTAGTTACCTGCTTATAAAAAGCTACAAAATTATAAATAAGAATACAAATATTATGATTATAACAAACTATTGTCATCAACCGATTCAGATGCTTACAAATAGCTAACATGACTGAAGGTGCAAGTGTAGGGTCCAAACGGGAACATTTTCTTTATAATGACGTGGCGCTTTCTTGGCATATCTTCATTTGGTCAACGCTCGAGGTCAAATATATTATTATTGCTTTGTGTTGTTGGAACTTGGAAGAGAATGGTGTGGTCGTTCGTAGTTATAAAACATATTTTTCTCCGAAGTCTAAAAGTGTTATGGATAAGTTGCCTAGGATGATTTATGATTGAAGTTGAAGTGGATTTTGGTTTTTGAATTTAAGAAAAATTTTGTGGTTTTCATAATTAAAACTTCATGTGATAATGTTGTGTTTAATCGATGTGTTTAGATGCGAGAATTAAAATGCGAACCATCAAATAATTAGAATTTAAGAAATTATTCTTTAATATATGATTATCAAAAATGGATAAAATAAAAGGAACGGAACGGAACGTGGTGAGTGGTGACTTATGAAGCATAACAAGATTAATTATTATTTTTTATAGAATTAACTAGAGTACCAAGCATGGCAAAATGGGCTGGGCATGTCGGATAACGGGTTCAAGTCAAACTGAGTTTAGGTCAAAATCAGTTGTGAACAAAATAGTTTCGAGTTAATATTTGATTGTTAAACAAAAAAAAAGTAAGTGCATGGGTTGTGTCGCTAGCGGTGGGGGTGATATACAAGACTGATGTTAACACACTTGTACTCGTTCTAAATTTACAAGTTCTATACGAGTAATCCATCTAAGTAGACCTAGAAAAATAAATTAACATTTTTTTTACACATTCAAGCAAAAAAAAAATCTATTGGATGAGGTAAAGAATCGAGCTTCTTGATATTATCCAAACTTATTGCAACGCTAGTTAATTGCAAGTCTTCTTGCACATTGCTTAATCAGGATAATTTATATATATTATTAATTTCTAACATTATGAAGAATACTATATTTTTGGAGTTTTAGATTTTTGCCACTAAAATTTTCATTTTTTCTTTTTAAATTTTCAGCTTGTCATACCAAACATGATTCATCATTTGACTTTTAAGAAGTTTTTATTATTAAAATATATAAGATGGACATTTAGTAAATACTTTTTTCGATAGTAAATAACATAAAATGAAGAATGTAATTGTTAATATTGTCTGGGTTTAGAGTTTGTTAAACAAAATTTTTAACTGTATATATTTATAACAAATTAGTTTAATGCATGGTTGTAAAAGTCCCGCCTAGGCTCCGAGTACTCCCCGAGTACTCGCTACAAGGTAGGCTGCCGAGGCCCGAGTACTGTTCGTCTAGGCCAATTACTCCCCGAGTAATATCCGCCTAGGCCGAGTACTTCCCGAGTACTCCCGAATCCGACTAGGGAGCACCTAGCGACTTTTGCAACTATGGTTTAATGTGAGGGTAAACTTCTTCGCATATTTGTAAAACTAATCTCACATTTCTTTTTATAAGTATGTTATGTTTTACATAGAAATATATATTACCATCGTAATTTGAGATTTACTTGAGTGATAACCTTTTGTTGCATTTTAATTTGTAGTTTGGTTAGGTTTCCATATCTACATTAATATATAGATTTTGCTTAAGATTTTGATGTGTTGAATCTGTAGTAGTTGTATATATACAGTATTCTCGCGCAACGCGCGGACGACCAAACACTAGTTAAAAATAAAAGGTAAATTACACTCATGTTTATACTATTGTATTTTAAGTGGATGTCTTCTAGCTTTAAAAATGTCAAGAATCATAATTTATGTTTTATATAGATTGCAAGTCACGTCCTTTCACTAAAAGGCGTTAAAATTTTCAGTTAAATATATTCACACAAGGGTAAATAAGTATTTTACCCATTAATTTAAAATATTTAAATAAATAAATCAAAAACAAAAATTTCAAAAAAATATACAAGTTACAAACATCAGGCTATTTCTCACGCCTTTCTCTTTCTCTCCTAGCCGCACCTAGTACCCACCACCACTTCCACCACCATCACCCGCCACCACCACTTACCAAACCACCCCCATCATGTGAACCCAACCTAAAAACCACCACCTACCATGCACCATTGTCGATCATCTTTCCTCGTCGCACCAATATCCTCCACCTTTATAAACCAGTAACCGCTAGATCTGTTCGTTGCGTCACCATCCTCCACCGCTATACATGGTAACTAGAGTTGCTGTTCTTGGAAACCCTATCGTCGGCACTAGATCTGTGGATGAACCTAAATTAGTTTGGGGGATAGAGTTTGTTGAAGATTTAGAGTTGGGTTTCAGACTTTGTCGCAACCCCCGGTCCCTATCTCCTGGGAACGGGCGGCCGCGAGCTCAGATTTAGTGGTATAAGTGGTTTTATCATTTTGGCAGCGGAATTTTTATCAGAGTAAAATATCACATTTTTATAATAATAATAAACACATGGGTAAAACCCAAGTTTCCATTACAAACACGTTTATAGGGATAAACCCTATTTTATTTAAATATAAGATATTCTTTATTTAGGTAACTTTTATTGCCACATTTTCCAAGCCTTCAGTGCTGTCCAACTGGCTTCTATTTGGCTTTCACATTTTGTTACCTGAAACGCGTTTAAAAACATTTGTCAGTGGGAAATACTGGTGAGTGAATCCCAGTTTAATCAAAACATGTTTTTATCATTGTATAGTATTGAGGGCGCTATCGCAATTATATTTGTTTTCAATTCTTACTTTAATTACCACCCACGGTACTGTCAACCTGACTTGTGGTCATATTACTACTCACAGTGTAGTAACAAATTTTGTATACAAAACCTCAACATACCGACGATAATTGTAGAATTTACAAATACTCAATCACTGTTAATCATAATGTAAAACATTTGAGGTTTTGTAAAAACAGTTTGCAAAAAGGTTTATACAAAAAGGAGATTACTCACATTGCTATTTTAGGTTTTCCTTTGTGACTTCCTGGTTATGATCTATTAATTTAAACAATGCAAATGTGTTAGTATAATAACCAAAATTTTACATTAGTTATACCCTCCCCGAGACAGAACTCCAACGACTACGTCGGGCAGAACCTTAGCCGTTACGGAGCACTAGAACAATCGGGTAGCGTATCTAATACGTAACCGAGGGTTATAATACTTACAACGAGGCAGAGCTTCGCTAATTAGGGGGGTATTATGCCCGGCATAATTCTTACACTATAGAAATTGAGAGAGAGTTTTGAGAATTGAACGACGGAAAAGTGAAACTGATCGATCTCATTTATAGGCTGGAAATCGGGTTTGTCGCGCCCCGCGTAAGCTGAAGACTATGTCTTCGTGGCCCGCGAGAGACCGAGAGTAGGCCCTAGCTTGGTCGACTCAGCCTACTAGACCCAGCACGTTTCTGCCACGTGGCGGCACCGGGTGCGCCCTGGTCTTGAGCTGTCGCGGCCCGCGACCAGGTTGGCTAAGAGCTTCGCGCCCCGCCAGGAACCATTAAAAATTGTTTTTATTTTATTTTTATCAAATTAAAGTATTTAGGGTCCATTATTCGTATAAGGGGTATATTTTAGGACTTATAGGAACATTCTAAATATTTTAAGAGTGTCGAAAATATTGTAGGAGGGTTGTTATATCCTCCCCACCTTGTTTTAGAACTAGTCCTCGAGGTCTACTGGAACAGGTGTGGATATTTCCTTTGCATTTCTGATTCAAGCTCCCAAGTGTACTCTGGTACTCTCTTGGAATTTCATTTTACTTTGACCAGAACTAATCTCTTGTGTTTGAGATTCTTGATTTTCCTGTCTTCAATCTGTAGAGGCTTCTCAACGAACTTAAGTTTCTCATTTACCTCTATGTTCTTAAGAGGTACCACTAATGATTCATCGGCTAAGCACTTTTTGAGATTACATACATGAAATACATCATGTATTCCTGCCATTTCCTCTGGCAGTTATAGCTGATAAGCTACTGGTCCTATTCTTCTAATAATCTCAAAAGGTCCAACATACCTGGGGCTTAGCTTTCCCCTCTTGACGAATCTTACCACTCCTTTCCAAGGAGAAACTTTTAACAACACCTTGTCTCCTACTTGAAACTCCAATGGCTTTCGTCTGTTATCAGCATAACTCTTTTGTCAATCGAGTGCTGCTTTCAGTCGTTCCTTGACTTGAATAATATTGTCCGTGGTTTCTTGCACTATTTCGGGTCCACACAATTGCTTTTCTCCAATTTCTGCCCAACAGACTGGAGTTCGACACTTTCGTCCATAAAGTGCTTCGAAAGGTACAACATTAATACTAGTATGATAGTTGTTATTATAAGAAAATTCTATTAATGGTAGATGATCGTCTCAATTTCCTCAGAAATCGATTACACAAGCTCTAAGCATATCTTCCATCATCTGAATTATCCTTTTGCTTTGTCCGTCCGTTTGAGGATGATAAGTTGTGCTTAGATTTAACTTGGTTCCCATTGCTTTTTGGAAACTTGTCCAAAAATGAGAAGTAAAACGGCTATCTCTATCAGAAACAATTGATAAAGGAATACCATGTAATGAAACTATTTCATTAACATATAATTTGGCTAACTGTTCCATACCGAATGTTTCCTTCATTGGTAGGAAATGAGCAGACTAGTTAATCTATCTACAATCACCCAGATTGTATCATTACCTTTTCGGGTCTTGGGTAATTTGGTAAAAAAATCCATTGTTATCAATTCCCATTTCTATACAGGCATTTCCAATGGCTGTAATAAACCTGAGGGTTTCTGATGCTCAGCTTTCACCTGTGAACAGGTTAGACACTTGGCGACATAAGCTGCTATATCCTTTTTCATTCCTATCCACCAAAAATTCTTTCTTAAATCTTGATACATCTTATCACTTCCAGGATGCATCGTATACTTAGACTTATGAGCTTTGTCTAATATTTGGTGGCGTAGGTTTCCTAGTTTAGGTATCCACATTCTTTTCTTATGGAATCTCCAAATTCCATCTGTTCTTTGTTCTAGTTCCTTAATCATTCCTTTCAATTTTTCAGTATCATCCTTGATTACTGATTCTGGTACGGCTCTAATTCGCTCGTTTAAATCGATCTGCAGATTTAATTTAAGAGAACGTACTTTTCTTGGCTTCTCATGATACTTTCGACTTAAAGCATCAGCTACTACATTAGCCTTTCCTGCATGATACTGGATATTGCAATCATAATCACTAAGAAATTCCATCCAACATCTTTGTCTCATATTTAACTCTTTTTGCCCAAAAACATACCTTAAACTCTTATGATCAGTGAAGACAACAAATTTATTTCCATATAAATAGTCTCTCCAAATCTTAAGGGCAAAAATTATAGCTCCTAACTCTAAATCATGGGTTGAATAATTTTCTTCATGATTCTTAAGTTGTCTAGATGCATAGGTTATAACCTTTTAACGTTGCATTAACACACATCCATAACCTAATTTAGAAGCGTCACAATAGACTTCAAAGTCTTCAGTTCCTTTTGGTAACGCTAGTATGGGTGCGTTGGTTAATCTTTGCTTAAGAATTCTAAAGGCTTCTTCTTGTTTTGGTCCCCATTCAAACTTAATAGACTTATAGGTTAACTTGGTTAAGGGAATGGCTATTCTAGAAAAATCTCGAATAAACCTTCTATAATAACCGGCTAATCCTAGAAAGCTTCTAACCTCCGTTGGTGATTCAGGGACTTTCCATTTAGTAATCGCCTTAATCTTTGTGGAATCCACATGAATCCCTTCATGATTAACTAAATGTCCAAGAAATTGCACTTCTTCTAACCAAAATTCGCATTTTGAAAATTTAGCGTAAAGCTTTTCTTTTCTCAGCAAATTTAAAAGTGTATGCAGATGCGCTGCATGTTCCTTTTCACTCTTAGAGTAAATTAGAATATCATCTATAAAGACAATTATGAATTTATCCAAATATGGTTTACATATTTGGTTCATCATGTCCATAAATGCGGCTGGGGCATTGGTTAAACCAAATGGCATGACAACAAATTCATAATGACCATACCTTGTTCTGAAGGCGGTCTTAGGAATGTCCTCTTCCTGTACCTTTAATTGATGATATCCTGAGCGTAAATCGATATTTGAGAAAAAATCGAGCTCCTTGCAATTGATCAAACAGATAATCGATTCTCGGTAAAGGGTACCGATTTTTAATCGTGACCTTATTCAACTCTCGGTAATCAATGCACATACGCATTGACCCGTCCTTTTTCTTAACAAACAGAATTGGTGCTCCCCACGGTGATGAACTTGGCTGTACGGATCCTTTTTCCAAAAGTTCGTCTAGCTGTTTCTTCAGCTCTTGCATTTCTGCTGGCGCCAAACGGTAAGGTGCCTTGGCAATTGGTGCGGTTCCTGGTAGTAGATGAATTCTGAATTCAACTTCCCTGTCCGGCGGTAGTCCTGGTAATTCTTCTGGAAATACATCTGAGAATTGAGATACTACAGGAATATCTTTCAATTCTTTTTCTTTAGTATTAATGATTATGGAAATCATATACACTAGTGATCCTTTTCTTGCACAACTTGCAGTTTTCATCACAGAGATGAATTTTGCAGATCTGGATGGCTTATTTCCTTTAATTCTGATCTTTTCACCATTTGGTGAACTTATTTGGATTGACTTTTGATCACATAGAATACTGGCTTTATTGGCTACTAACCAGTCCATTCCTAGTACAATATCAAACCCAGCAAGATTCATTGGGTAAAGATTAACAATAAACTTATGGTTTAAAATTTCTATTCTTGCTCCCTGCAAGATTTCAGAATTCTTAATGGTTTCTCCATTCGTTGTCTCTACCAGACATTCTTGTTGGAGTTTAGTTAATGGTTGATTGAGAATTTTGCAAAATGAAGTATTAATAAAACTTTGGTTTGCACCAGAGTCAAATAATACTTTAGCAAAAACATCATTAACTAAAAACGTACCGGCAATCACATCCGGAATCATCTTTGCTTATTCAGCTGTCAGAACGAATGCCCTAGCATTCTTAGTAGTCTTGTTGTTCATGGCTAGAGCTAGTTTCGGACAATTCGGCTTGATATGTCCTTTTTCTCCACAGTTGAAGCACACTTCGTTACTGGGTTTCTTCGTACAATCTTCCTCCTTATGTCCTGGTATCTTGCAGAAGTTGCAGTATGTAGAGCATCTTCCTGAATGCTTGTTCTTGCAAGCCTTACAATAAGGTGCAGAAATAGAACCATTATTCTTCCCACGGTTGGAATTTCCGTAGCGGAATTCCTGGGTAAGTTTCTGGACTAGGTTCCTCCTCTGGTTTTCTTCTTGTGTACATACCAATTCATCGGTCAAGGTATTTGCTAGTTCTACAGCTTCTTTTATGGTTGGTGATCTAGCTGCATTGACTACATGTCTAATATCACTGATTAATCCCCAAATGTAACGGGAGATTAATACTGGTTCTGGTGAAGCTAGGGTTGGCACTATTCTAACGCATTCGAAGAATACGGTAGTGTAACCCTTACAGTATTCTAAGGTTTAAGAATTTATTGGCTATCTGTTTCTTTTCATTAGGAGGACAGAATTTACTTTCGACCATATTCTTAAACTTAGTCCATTCCATATTGTAGACTCTATCACTTCCCTTAGACTGGAGAATAGTGTTCCACCATTCCAAAGCAGCATTCTTAAACAGATTGGAAGCAAACATGATTTTGTCTTCCTCTGCACACTTGCTTATTTTTAAGACTGCTTCAGTATTTTCTATCCAGCGTAGAGCTATTGCCCGAGAATTCTATTGGTTTACAAGACCATAATTTTTTGTAAGAACAACCATAAGACATGGTTCTTCTTCTTTTTGGAATTGGCAATTGAAGTAACGGTCCATTGTTCACACTGTGACTGGGTTCAGTATGTGATCGTTTACTTCCATTATCATATTTATTATTATTTTCCACGTCCCTAACATTTTGGATGATAGCTGGCATAGCATCTCTAATTCCTTGGGTTACTATGTGTCGAATGGCACTGTTATTTATCTGATTATCATTATTCTGGTTTTCCCGATTTGCATCGTTGGCCATCTGAATTGTAAACAATTACCAAGTATTAATATTGCAAATCAATATTAAATGCAAACAATCTCACAACACAAAACAGATTGGTCAAAATTGTCATACATTGCGACTTTTACTCTATTTTATATATATGCGTCTAATACAAACCACAACTGAAAATTAAAATACAATACTAGTATGCATCAGTAGTTATTATATTATCTCTCTCTCTCTATATATATATATACTACTGCTGCTGCTGCTGCTACCTACTACCTACTACTACCTACTACTACCTACTACTACCTACACTACCTCTACTACCTCTACTACGACTACTACCTCTACTACCTCTACTACCACTACTACCACTACTACCGCTGCCGCTGCTGCTGCTGCTGCTACCTACTACTACCTACTACTACCTACTACTACCTACACTACCTCTACTACCTCTACTACGACTACCACCTCTACTACCTCTACTACCTCTACTACCTCTACTACCACTACTACCACTACTACTAATACTAATAGGGGTTCATCCAAGATTGCATATTACGCTCGTCATACTTCTAGACGAGTCTCTCCCCTATTTGTCTTTCGTTCGCTTTCATCTAACAACTCCAAACCAAAGGTGCGAAGTTCTTGCACATTCTCAGTGCTCATGGGTGGTGCGGGTGCTGGTATCGGGTCAGGGTACTGTGGCATCGGTTCCTCATGTGGGTATGGGTTCTCTAGGTTTTCCCGTATGTATTGATCATTATCAAAATATGAGTCTAGAGGGTCAAGGTTTGGATAGGGTGCTATTGTTTGTATGGGTTCTTCTAGTGGGTAGCGTTGTTGGTAATCTATATGGTCGTCAAACCATGGGTCATAATCTGGGGGATGGGGTGCTGGGACTCTAGGGATTTCGGCTGGGTCAAAGGCAGGTAGTGGGATCTGGTCAGCTAGGTCAATTTCTACTTCCATGGATTGTGTTGGGAACAACAACAGTGGCTGTGGTGCTATGAGTTGTTCTAGGTTCGGGTCTGCAGCAGTGATAGCTAAGATATGAAAGTTGGCTAGTCTCCTATTGAGTATGTCTTGAGTTTGGGTGTTCATCTCCCTATTCGCGGCTGCTAAAGCTCACTGTTGCTGTAACTTTCTCATTCGTTTTCTACGCTCGTGAGCTCCCCGACTGAACCATCCTCTCTTTTTAATAGGGAATGGCTCCTCGGATTGCGCCTTGAATACGAAAATCCCTTCTTCGGTATCAGCTGAATACCCCGAGGGGGTAGGCTGGGAAGAAGTTCCTTCGTCTCTAGGGGAACTGGAAATTGACGGTAGGCGTCCGAAGGTCCTTGATCACTCATACTGTAAACTAACAAATTGTCAAATAACAAAACAATAATATACACGTATGCATATAATTGCACATATTATTTCCTAACATAATTGACAATTTCATTGTCAGCAGAACACTTCTGTGGCTGAAATCAGTGGCTTAAGCTCTTATACCACCTTCTGTCGCAACCCCCGGTCCCTATCTCCTGGGAACGGGCGGCCGCGAGCTCAGATTTAGTGGTATAAGTGGTTTTATCATTTTAGCAGCGGAATTTACATCAGGACCGTAGTTAGGAAATATTTTATCAGAGTAAAATACCGCATTTTTATAATAATAAACACATGGGTAAAACCCAAGTTTCCATTACAAACATGTTTATAGGGATAAACCCTATTTTATTTAAATAAAACAACTTCTTTATTTAGGTAACTTTTATTGCCACATTTTCCAAGCCTTCAGTGCTGTCCAGCTGACTTCTATTTGGCTTTCACATTTTGTTACCTGAAACGCGTTTAAAAATATTTGTCAGTGGGAAATAATGGTCAGTGAATCCCAGTTTAATCAAAACAGGTTTTATCATTGTACAGTATTGAGGGCGATCTCGCAATTATATTTGTTTCCAATTCTTACTTTAATTACCACCGACGGTACTGTCAACCCGACTTGTGGTCATGTTACTACTCACAGTGTAGTAACAAATTTTGTATACAAAACCCCAACATACCGACGATAATTGTAGAATTTACAAATACTCAATCACTGTTACTCATAATGTAAAACATTTGAGGTTTTGTAAAAACAGTTTGCGAAAAGGTTTATACAAAAAGGAGATTACTCACATTGCTATTTTAGGTTTTTCCTTTGTGACTTCCTGGTTATGATCTATTAATTTAAACAATGCACATGTGTTAGTATAATAACATAAATTTTACATTAGTTATACCCTCCCCGAGACAGAACTCCAACGACTACATCGGGCAGAACCTCGACAGCCGTTACGGAGCACTAGATCAATCGGGCAGCGTATCTAATACGTAACCGTGGGTTATAATACTTACAACGAGGCAGAGCTTCGCTAATTAGGGGGGTATTATGCCCGGTATAATTCTTACACTATAGAAATTGAGAGAGAGTTTTGAGAATTGAACGACGGAAAAGTGAAACTGATCGATCTCATTTATAGGCTGGAAATCGGGTTTGTCGCGCCCCGCGTAAGCCGAAGACTATGTCTTCGCGGGCCGCGAGAGACCGAGAGTAGGCCCTAGCTTGGTCGACTCAGCCTACTAGACCCAACATGTTTCTGCCACGTGGCGGCACCGGGTGCGCCCTGGTTTTGAGCTGTCGCGGCCCGCGATCAGGTTGGCTAAGGGCTTCGCGCCCCGCCAGGAACCATTAAAAATTGTTTTTATTTTATTTTATCAAATTAAAGTATATTGGGTCCATTATTCGTATACGGGTTATATTTTAGGACTTATAGGAACGTTCTAAATATTTTAAGAGTGTCGAAAATATTTTAGGAGGGTTGTTATAGACTTAGACGAAGATGAAGGCGAAAGCAAAGATAAAAACGAAGACGATGCTGATGGTGGTAGGGGTGGTGCGGTGGTTGTCAAATTTGGTGGGGTTTCGTGGTGGTTACAGGAAGTGGTTTCCAGATTTGGTGGTGTTGAGTGGTGGCCGTGGGTGGGTGAATGCTGGAGGGTTAGGTTTGGTGATGGGAAGTTTGGGCTTTCGAACCAGGATGAAAGGTGGATGTGATGCGGCAGAGGTCGGTGGTGGTTAGGGTTGCTGGTGGCGGATGAGGTGGGAGTTATGGGTTGTTGTAGACAACGAAGGAGGTGAGAGAGGGTGTGTTGAGTGGGTGGTGGCGGCGGTTGTTAGAAAGATTGTAAAGATATTTGTATATATAGTGTGAGTTTCATTGGGGAACACTAAAAAAGTGGGGAACCGATGAACACTCTTAAAAATTTACTTAACATATTAAAAATCAATTTTCTTAAAATTTGTTTTCGCGCTTCTCCTTATAAATACTTGTAGACGCATTTTTAATAAAAAAAACCAAAAACGAAAAATATAAAAAAAAGTTTAAAAAAGTACTTTTTACAATTTTTTTTATTTCGGATAGTTTCTACCTATTTTATAAGAAAAAGTGCTGAATTTTTTTTAAAAAAAATTTGATTTTTAACATGTTAAGTTAATTTTATAAAATATATATTTTAACTGTTTTTTAAACATAATTTTTTATATTTTTAGTTCTTTATTTTTTTATTAAAAATGTTTCGACATGTATTTATAAGAAAAAGCGCCGAAAAAATTTAGAATTTTTTTTAACATGTTAAGTATAATTTTTAAGAGTGTTCCACGATTTACCATTTTTTTAGTGTTCCTCAATGAACCCTCCCCATATATATAGGGATTGGGTAAAACGAGAAACACCTTGAGTTGTGAGAACTGTAGGATCCATTCTCAACCCTTGATCATTCATGTTTGAGTGGCTGAGATTAAACTGCATAAAGTAAAGCAATAATTAGTTTATCTTTTGTGAAAATAGTTTTTAATTATGAAAAGGGTTATTTGGTCATTTTGCATTAACTTTTTATCAATTAGGCTTATATATGTCAGGTCTATCAAATAAAAAAAAAACAAGAAAAATATTAAATAAAAAATATAACACTGTTATAATATTACAAAATGATTTACCATGAAGATCAAGATCTACCTCTAGATTTACCAAGCAAGTGGATGAACTCTTTGTCAAACTTATGGATAGCCTTATCTACTAAATAGTTAATCTTGTCTACCAAATAGTTAACCTTGTCTACCAAATAGTTAATCTTTTTGTAGTATAAATACTAGCTCAAGATAGAAGAAAAAATGCACCTCATGTATACACTTTTATAAGTTATACAATTCTCTTCTTCTTTCTCTTATAACATTTCTAAAGTTCTTAAAGTTTTAGCACTAATCTTGTGTTAATTCTTCTTATATAATAACACGTTATCAGCACGAGTCGCTTATATCCTAATCAAAGAAGACTTTAAGTCCAAAGATATCCATCACAAGCAATGTAAGCACATCATTAACTTTATAATTTACTTTGAAAAAAAAAATTAAGTACAAAAGAACTTTTTAATATACATATTTCATAACTACGGGATTATTAATATTCTAACATTTAATTATGCATCTAACTTTTACTTTTATCGCAAATAACTTTTATTTATACACACACGCTCACATTTCATTTAGAGTTTACGTTTATTTAAGTATACTAACATTTTTATTCTTATTATTATGCATCCTAATTTTATATCTTATAAAATAACATATCTGTAATTCATCATTTATTATAAATACATATATATATATAACGGCTATAAAACGGTAATATAACCGTTGCGAAACGGTTATAATTTACCACTATAAATTACCCATTATCAATCTCATTTTTTCGCAACAAATTCTCTTCTTCTCAAGGTTATTCAAGAAAAATTTCGAAGATGATTCACCCGGTTTTAATATTCGCCGGCATAATATTAATATTGTTGCCGACCTTAATATATGAGCTTCCACCTCATCTTTTTGGTACTTATGTATTCATTTATTTGTTTATAGCTGTACCTCTGTATGTTATCTCATCTTTAATGAGTATTTAGATTTTAATATATATCTTATTTATGTTTAGCAACAAAATGGCAAACATCGCAAAAATTGAATTCCCGGCTCTTAATATCACCGGAGAAAATTATATGCCGTGGACGGTACATGTTAAGCGACATCTCAAGTCAATGGGTGTTTTGGAAACAATAACGGAGTGGAATAATTGTAGCGATCAAGACAAGGCAAAAGCTGATGTCTTCCTCCATAAACACATTGATGAGATGTTGCAATTTGAATATTCAAATTTTGAGGATCCATACCTTTTGTGGGAAGATTTAAAAAACAGATTTGATAATCAAAGGGAAGTTTTACTTCCCACTGCTAGAGATGAATGGAACAATCTCAGATTCCAAGATTTTAAAAAGGTGAATGAATACACCTCTGCTTTGTTCAGGATATGCTCAACGCTCCGATTCTGTGGGCAAACTGTTACGGAGGAAGATATGTTGGAGAAAAATTTCTCCACATTTCATGCATCAAATATAAACTTGCAACAACAATATCGGTTGCAAAGGTTTCAAAGATATTCTGATCTAAATTCATTTCTCCTCGTAGCAGAGAAAAACAATGAGCTACTAATGAAAAATCATCAAGCTCGTCCCACTAGATCATTAGCCATTCCAGAAGCAAATGCTGTTATTAATGATGATACTAAAGACTCTGGAAGAAAATGGGGACGAGGCCGTGGCCATTTTGGTAAAGGTAATGGTCGCAACTATTCCTTCAAAAGAAATAATAATTTCCGAGGTAATTCCCATGGTCGTGGACGTGGTCGCGGTCGTGGTCGAAATCAAAGAACCCCCAATTACCACACTCCACAAAATATCAATTCCAACCAGTATAACAAAAGGAATGAAGCTGGTAGGTCCGAAAACAATGACACTTCTTGTTTCAGATGTGGAAGTATAAACCATTGGTCAAAGGCTTGTCGTACACCTTCACATTTATGTGAACTTTACCAAGCCTCTCTCAAAAGAAAAGAAAAGAAAAGGAGATGAACCATGTGGATAATTTTAATGATATCAATGTCGAACTGAATGTCGCCGACTATACCAATGAGATGGAAATCTGAAACAAATGTTGCTAAACCATAATAATTATATGCAACAATTATGTAATTTCCTTTATTATAACTATCTTTATTATGTTTCATTAGTCTTTCTTTTCATGTAACGTTTTTAGCTAATAAATAAACTACTTATTAAAAAAAATCATAATGCCTTCGTTATACACTTATTATTATTTCTCTTTATATTTCAAGATTAAAATGAATACCATTGGAGCACAAGAGCAGACAAATGATGCAGATATATGTATAGCGGATAGTGGAGCCACACACACTATACTTAAATCTAAGAAATATTTTTATGAGTTGAAACCAACAAAAGGAACCGTTGATACAATATTAGGTCCTACAAACTTGATAGAAGGAGTGGGAAAAGCTAATTTAATATTACCAAATGGTACAAAGCTCTTAATAGAGAATGCTTTATTTTCCCCAAAATCAACAAGAAACTTGTTGAGTTTCAAAAACATATATCATAACGGATATGATACTCAGTCAAGGACTGTTGATAATAAAAAATATTTGCACATCATGAGCAAAGATCATATACTGGAAAAACTGCCAATGCTCCACTCTGGTTTGCATTATACACACATTAATGTGCCTCAAGCACATATGGCAGTAAAAGAAAGTTTTTGTGATCCTGAGACATTTAACTTATGGCATGACAGACTAGGCCATCCAGGATCTACAATGATGAAAAGAATTATTGAAAACACACATGGACATCCATTGAAATATCAGAAGATCCCCCAATCAGATAAAATGCCTCTATGTACCTTTTGTTCACTTGGAAAACTAATTACAAGGCCTTCGTCCTTAAAAGTTGACAAAGAATCACCAATGTTTCTTGAAAGAATTCAAGGTGATATATGTGGACCAATTCATCCACCATGTTGCCTTTGCAAAATTTACCATGAAGATATAATATTACAAAATGATTTACCATGAAGATCAAGATATACCTCTAGATTTACCAAGCAAGTGGATGAACTCTTTGTCAAACTTATTGATAGCCTTATCTGCTAAATAGTTAATGTTGTCTACCAAATAGTTAACCTTGTCTACCAAATAGTTAATCTTTTTGTAGTATAAATACTAGCTCAAGATAGAAGAAAAAATTCACCTCATGTAAACACTTTTATAAGTTATACAATTCTCTTCTTCTTTCTCTTATAACATTTCTAAAGTTCTTAAAGTTTTAGCACTAATCTTGTGTTAATTCTTGTTATATTATAACAAACACATATTTATTTATATTAAAACACCTAATTCGTTGTCCATAAAAAAAATATAACACATATTTACATTGACGTAAAAATCACCAAACTTCGTGACAAAAAAAAAAAAAAAAAAAAAACTCAACTCGTTCTTCACTTGTGTGTTATCCTCGTCTTTAACCATAAAGCCCAACACCCTGCGAAATCAAAAGAAAAAAGCATAGCTTTCATATAGCGCCAATTTTTTGAACGAAATAAGCTAACGAAAAATCAAACGTGGATGTGTACAAGAACAAAATCCGATTTACGCACGGGTGTCGAATATTAATGTTTTTTTTATGTCGAATGTAAGGTCACACGTCAATGTTCCTTTTTTTAGGTATGGTGTAGAGTGTAAAAAAAAAAAAAAAATTTACACATGGTGTGGAATGTAAAATGTTTTTTTATGTAGAAGTTTTTTCACGCTTGTTACGCCCCCGGTTGTAAACTTTTTTATGCCCCAGTTGTAAACATTTTTTACGCCCCAGTCGTAAATTTTTTTACGCCTCGGTTGTAAACTTTTTTACGCCCTTGTTAAAAAAATTTAAACTTTTTTTACACCACGGTTGTAAACTTTTTTTACACCCTATTTTATTTACACAAATATAACTCGTCAACGTCTTACCTTTTTGCATTGCTTCCCTAATTTCAACAAAAAAAATAAATAAATCCAAAGCCAATCTTGATCTTCATCGTCCTCGTTCGCCAAAGACACCACAACACCTACGAACACAAGTATAAAAAAGAATTTCTTAGATAGTGCAATGATATAAATGTATTTTACCTCCGTCTTTACACAAAAATTTATGTTATCGTTTCCGGTTTTCCACATGAACATAAAAACACAATCGTTTTTTCATCGTATTTCTAGTGTAAAATATTTTTGCATTGTTTTTACATCGTATTTCTAGTGTAACATTTTTACAACATATTTTTTACATTCGATGTAAATTTTTTTTTTACATCGAACGTAATATATTTTTACTTCGACTTTTGTAAAAAAATAAAATAAATAAATAAATAACATCGAATGTAAAAGATATTTTTCATCGAATGTAAAATACTCTTAATTCGACTTTTACAAAAATATATTTTATCATCATATAACCTGGTGTCGAATGTCAAAAACAATTTAGCACATAGAGTAGAATGTAATTTTTTTTAAATGTCTAAATGTAAAAGGCACACGTAGTTTTTTTTTTAAATGTCGATTGTAAAGTCACAAGTAATTTTTTTTACCGTATGTAAAAAATATTTTTTACATTCGACACGGTACGCAAAAAAATCTTTTTACATTCAACAACGTAGGTAAAAACGATTTTCAAACGTATGTAAAAGAAGAACACTGGCCGTCAAACAACATTTGAAACCGACCATTCGTTACGATTTAAAACATTTGAAACCGACCGTAAATCTTTTTTAAATTCGACCGTACGTTACGATTTAAAACATTTGAAACCAACCGACCGAAAGTAAAAAAAGAACATTGACCGTAAACAAAACCGATGACCGGTTTAGACGGTTTCACGGTTTGAAACCGGATCATGAACACTGTCACACCTTCAAATTCCACATGCGGGGTTTTACCGCGAGGCGTGCGACTGACCAGGATCCAACCACTAATCATGTTAAACCAATTATTTAAGTTGTAAAATCATCACAATCAACACGTTAGTGATCAATGCTTAAAAGTCCGAAATACAGTTTAAGTTAGCAGCGGAAAATAAAGTAAACACATCATAAACTTAAAACCAAAAGTTAAATAAATGTACAAAACATAAGGCTTTACAAACCACACACTCCAACCGATTGCAACGTCCGTCCATAGCTTTACCTAACAACCTGCAAAGCATGCAGTAGGGTGTCAACATAAAGTTGGTGAGTTCACGGTTTTTAGTGTTGTTTCAAAATCAAGTTTGTTTCCAAAATCAGGTTGTTAAATTACTCATTTTATAAAACATTTCATGGGGAGCTACCTTATCTTTAAGCTACTAAATTGTGTGGTACCAAAACTGTGATTGTTTAAGTTGTTTGTGCCCCAGGTCAATGTCTATCATCATTGACCGGTTGCCAAGGCATAAAAGTTCACGCCCGTCCTCCCAGGTACGGTGTGAGGTTTGTCAAACCGAATAACGCTATCAACTAATATCCCGTTCCCCAGGCCCCGAAGATTAATCGTTATAATGTGTGGGGACTTTAAGATAGAGTTCGTTTAGTCTGCTAAAGACATGCAGTATAAATAGTAAGTTAACTGTATTCCATTCAGGAATACTAGGCAATCCCCTAACCAGGGAAAGTGAGGTTAACAGTATTCCATACCAGGAATACTAAGGCAATCCCAATCCAGGGAAAGTGAGGTTCCCAACCACCGGGAATACATGCTTTTAGTAAAGTGTGAACTCGCCTTAGCTTAGCTCGGCAGATTAAAAGTACCCGAGTTAGAATGGTCAACCACGTCTTATTATGGTTACCAAGATTGTTAGGGTTTATGTATACAAATTCACACAAGTTCTACACGTATCTAACAAGTAACATGCGTACAAGTTGTCACAAATATATTACCGAGTAGTTTTTAAGCACATGTTCATAATATACACAGCGAAATGCTATAAACCATTTATACAATCATTAAACATATTCGGACACTAAAGGTAGCAAGTTCGACACTTTATAAGCTTACAATCATGTATAGCAAAACTCACTGAAAATAGGCTGTTTTAGGATGCTCGTTTACCTTATTCATGAGATTGCAAAATTAGGATATTTTTATGTGACATGCCCCTCGGAGGGGTTGGCCTTATGTTAAATTTTTAGAGTCTGATTATTTACCAAAAATTTATAAAAAATCATTTACGAAGTAGCAATCAGATTTGTCACTTTCTGACTGCAGCTGACGGAAAAATTTATTTAAAAATCCTCGTGTATTCGATTGACGTAATTCTAGTTGTAGATTTTCAGGACCACTGAAGTTACATACAGTAAAAATTTTAGAACATAACACAATTCCTATATTGAGTTATGACAATCGTAGTGGGTTGCAAATTCTGCCAGAAAACGCAACCTGTACCTTCGATATGGAAAAATTCATAAAACATTCAATTTTAGTCGAAAAATGTAATTCCAGTGGGGTTTGAAAGATATTTCCTAGAAGCACATCATATGTTCAGGAACTGCACGTTTTTGTTTAGTTTGGACCCCGTTACAGCTGATTAAATTCTGCTGTAACATTCTGGACAAAACTTGTTTTGTTTCCCGACTTCCAAAAACGATTACTTAGCAAACAAAACGACTTGTGAACCTTAACCACAACAGATTATCACCACAATTCAGGTCCTATAACACTTAGTTCATCGAAAACCACTAGATTCGACCCATAAACGAAACCCTAGCGACTAACCAAAGCATAATTGACCCAATCAACAATTACACATGACCCCTTGCAACTAGAACTACATGTGATCATTATATCATAAAAAAACAAGCAAGAATTCTAGAAAAACACAGCCGAGGTGCGAAGAATTGAATCAAGAATCAAAACTAATTATGAAGGTTACCGAGTTATAAGGATGATGCGACCCAAAAGAGACTTGAAACAGAAAAGATTATTATCCTTAGCTTTGTTCTTCATTGATCCACAGTGGGAAGGATGGAAACTGGTTTGGGGATCGTGATATTAGGTTTAGGGGTTATGAAAGGATTTTGAGTTTAATAAAAACTCATGCACACAAGGTTTATGGACCACCATAGGCTTATAGTCCAATCACTTTAATGGACTAAAAAAACGTAATGGACTTTTACACATTTATTTGAATTTGTCAATTTAATGGGCTTGCACTTAAGAAACAATATTATGGAAATTAATTGTTAAACTTATTATAATATATATTAAGCCCATTTAATTAATAAACCAGGCCCAAATAACAATCGTGTTAAACGAGCCCACACTTTCGCGTCACCTAACTCAATTAATCACCGACATTATTGTCTCGATCGACAAGTAACCTCGGAAATACGGGTTGTCACATCATTTTTTGTCCCGAAATTTAACAAGTAGTAGCTGAAGAAGCTAATGCAGTTGAGAGTTTTCGTGGGGCGTCTGTCACACCCCGATATTTTAACACAAACCTGATGGGCCCGGTTGGGGAGTATCGTGACGTAAGATTGGTATCGTCATAGTCAAACAATCACAGATAGCACAGCGGAAGTCTTGGAGTTAAAATATTATTAAAAACCAATTGTCCAAATGTTCAAAATAATAATATACATACGGTTCATAATAATAATCCACAGGCGGATTTTAAAATGTACAAAAAGGGAGATCAACAGACTACTAGGCTTTATGCAAGGGAGTTGCAAATTCCTCTTCTAGCATTACCGAGCAACTTTCAGCCTATTTATGTATCTTCACCTGTAACTTAGTCTTTTGAAAATACGCCAGCTTTCACTGGTAAATACAATCAACCGACACATTTTGAAAATATTACAAAATTGATTTAAGTGCACAATGTCACACCCCCAAGATACCCCATGTGGGAACCCCGCGAGGCGTGTGACGTACCAGGATCCAGCCACTAATCACATTGAACTAATAACAAGATATCATGTAAAAGTTCCCATTTATTAAGATATTGTAATTTCAAAACATAACTTAAAATCCAACATGTTCAGCGGAAGCATAATGTAAATCATTGTTCAAGTGTTTCAAAATATAAATGTATGGAAACCAGTAGACTTGTCTCGTGTTTTCAAGTGTCTCGACCCATGACCACTCTAGCAATCCAGATAGCAAGTTCCATATCCAACTCTAATGACCTGCAAGCATGCAGACAAGTGTATCAGCATAAAGCTGGCGAGTTCACAGTTTTGTAAAAACGTTTAGTTGCCAAGTGTTTAGTTTAAAAACATGTTGATAATAACTCAAATACCGCAAGATGGCATCAGTTTGTTTGCCCGTCCCAATGCCCTATCAAACATTGGTCATGTGGTTAAGGTCATTAGTTCACGCACGTCCTCTCAGGTATGGTGTGAGGTTGCCAAGCCTAATAGCGCTATCAACTAATACCCTATTACCTCTCAGGTAACTAATTCGGTAGTAAGATGGGACTTAAGGTGATAGGAGTGACTGTATTATCCAACATCCCAGTTTAACCCAGAAAAGACGTATTCCTCTCAAGAATACCCGTTTGTTTGTCTCACCCACCGGGACGCATGCTCAAGGAGTAGTGAACTCACATTTGATAGCTCGGTATGTTATGTTATTCGTTCCAAGTTAGTCAACCAAACCCTACCGTGGTTACCAAAGACAATCAGTTTCTTAAACACTTAATGCAAGTTGTACCACATATTACACAAGTAACATACATATATCGTCATACAAGTTGTAACAGTTGATCATGCAATCCAAATCAGTAACATACATCATAGTATCACATAGTAGATGTCTGGACCTCATACCAACTTATTTACATGTCCACATTTAACAGTCATAAATCATATAAGTGTGCGATCTACATGGTTTGAGGCCCAGCCCAAGTGTACAATAGGTAGTGTGCGGTTCCAGTTTTGTCTACGACCCAACACTAGGACACAACCCAAATAAAACAACAATGTTCAATGAAGTGTGCGGCCCGGTAACGTGTAAAGCCTAATCAGCTGCAAGCTCACATAGAGTGTGCGATTGGGTTTAACCTGTGCGACCGTATTTTACTCGTGAGCCAGTGTGCGATCCTAGGCTAATGTGCGACTACCATTTCAGTGTGCGAGTCCACAATGCACGGCCCAAATGTTTCCGGCCCACATGCGAGAGTGTGCGAGCACATCTTGAGTGTGCGACCCGAAAAGTGTGCGATCAGTTATACATTGCCATAAATCATGGTATCAGTTACAAACTTTCTTTTACACGATCAAAACAACCACAACTTTCCATATATCACATAAACCCTAATCCATGGCAGTTTCATCCTAACACATAATCATCATCATTCACACCAACCTTTACATGAACATAATCATTATTCAATCATACATAACTCAATCGAAATCATTATCACAAGACGAAAACTACCTAATCCCCTGGAATAGCAATTATTACGAGGGTAAACTCATCGATTTTTAATAATGCATGACCCTAATTCATCGATCATCAATCATCATACGTCTAGTTCGGATCTATTAGTTGGTTATCACAAGGTGTTCATCACATACCCTACTATTATGTGAATCTCATATATCAAACATCAAATAATAATAACATCAAACAGTTCATTACATTATCATATCACTAAGCATTACAAGGGATTAAATCAAACAATGGTGATCATGTACTAACCGAATTCTAGATGGAACCAGGGAGATTCTCGAGAGTGAAGGGGCTGCCGTTAGGTCCGAAGAGAGAAGGAGAGGGTGAGAGATTACTAGGGTTGTTGTGTTATTGTATAATTTGCTAACTAAAGAGATTACACACCACCCATATGTGTGTATGCGCATAAAAGGCCAATCGGTCCTAGCTTGGGCTTTGCTTGAACCATGTGTCGATACACCAGAGGTATGGGTTTGGGCTGAGGACAAGTCCCCAACGATGAAGGAGTATGTGAGCGTGGGAGGGTTGTGCGACACGAAAACTTTGTGCGATCCACATTAAATATACATACTTACTTATTTATAACATTCGCATAATGTATAACCTCACAACCATTCACATATAATTAAACATTTCAATTTATCAGATAGCGTACACGCAAGTAACAAGGAATCAGTACAAGGAAAAAGCCCTTCAATTTACGGGTTGTCACATACAAGGCACATGAAAATCTTTTAATAACTTGGGACAATTCAAAATGATATTGTATACAGTTTTACATGACTGTCAATACATATGGGGCCCAGTACTAAACACCGAGACATGATTAACCGAAACACCACTTAAATCCACAAGGGGTATCCCCACGTAGTTGTCACACCCCAACCGATGGCCGAAACATTAGGGCGCGACACTAGGCGAACCAGATTGCTCAAGAGAATCCATAAGAACTATTAAATGACAATTTTTAAAAGGTTCATTGTCCCATACCAATAAACAAATATTTCAACAAACGCTCATAATGGAGTTCATATCTTGATACACTCTAATTTACACATATTTTAGTCCCCCGTTTTACCCTTATTTTATGCGTTTTTGGCAGTAAAACCGTCGTTCGGATACTTATTTATCTACATTTGTGTTTACAGGCCTAAAACTGCATTCCAGACAAGATGATAGCAAAAACGAGGACTTTCCGGACAAAACGACAAAGCTGCGGACTTTCTGTTAAGGATTCTGAACTGGGCCTGTGGAACGACCGTTCCACCTGATGCACGGTCGTGCATCTCCGACAACGCTGATCATCTCGGCAATGAACGATCGGTGCGGCTGGGCGTTCCAGGGAAACAAGCGACTTGGTGAAGAATGGTCGTTCCATCTGAGGAACGACCGTGCGTCTCCGGTGAATCAACAGAGTCTCGGAACTGAACGGTAGGTGCGACTTGGCGTGCAACATGAAGCTCGGAACTGAACGACCGTTCCACAGAAAGAACGGTTGTGCCATTTCAGATCTGGTCAACGATCCGATGACGTATGCGGTATGGTGACCCATGTCCAATAATTGAATAAAGTGAACGGTCGTTCCATACCTGGAACGACCGTGCAACAGCAAAAAGTATAAAAACACAGCAGAAACATTCTGCTCGATATTCTGGATTTTTGGAGAGCTTCTCAGGCGATTTTCAGGCTCTGGAGGCATTAGCTTTCACCCGGATTCAAGCCACATTGTCTCGTTTAGCTCGATTACTACCCGGATCCTTAGTCTAGTACTTGTTTATGGTTTGATTTTCTAATCTTTCCAAGTTTTTGTTAATCTTTCAAGTACTTAGATTATGATTTATGTATTATTGTAGCCTTTGGGCAAAAACACAACAATCCCTTGCTAGATTATAACCATTAGTTTGTTAAACTTTGTTTGTAATGACATTTGAAGTATTTTCTACGTTAATCTTTGATGATTAGTTTGCAACCTTGTTATTGATATTGAACTCTTGATTATAAGTAATTATGTTGGATGATTGGTGCTTGGTTAGTTAAGATAGTTGAAAAATGAAGCTTAATTAATCTTGTATTAGTAAACTTTGAATTTGGTTAACTAGTTTAACTTGGTTTAAATGTATGCATCATGATACTAGAAATGGTTAGTGATTTAATAAAATGTAATTATTGTTAATCAAGAGAGCTTGCCGTCACGTAAGGGCCTAAACGGGTTAGATGGTGTCGTTATAAATTCTTGCCATGATTTGTTAGCTTAGTTAGTAATTTAGGCCAAAATTGCTATCTTAGTGAATTATTGTGTAAGATTTGTAAAATGAACTCGGTTGTGATTTAATCTAGATTATGCTTATCTCGGTGGTTGCATTGTGTTTATCGGTGTCGCTTTCCTTGTTTAAGTGAGGTTAGAATAATCCTAACGGCTGACTAACTTATTTTTAAGAGATTTTCATAGACATTTATCAATTGCACGTTAAAGAACAATTTTAGGTGGTTAAAGTGTGTTTATCGTTTTAGCTTTCCGAATGATTGTCATGTTAGGATTCCCGAAAGGGATACTAATTGTCTTGAATTGGAATATTGACCGAATGCTTCTAGTGCCAAAACTGACTTAGTTGACATGCTGTGGTTGTGTATTTAGCAAGGCTTTTTATCTACTTTCTATTATGTATTTGGTTATGTTTACTTTAGTTTAGTTTAAATCAACCAAATCTATGTTTTTACCGCTAGTTTAATGACAAAGGTCTAGTATTAATTCTCCGCCCATTTCCTTGGATCGATACTTGGTTCTTACCGATACTTTATTACATATATGACGGGGTACACTTGCCTCTTTCGTGTGTGTTTTGATGTAAAAGTAATAATCACTTTTATAAATTTAAAACCTAATCGTGTGTAATTCATTGCAAAAATTATGTCTATATACGCACACGTCATATCTCTTAAACAAAAACAATTCCGACAACCTAGATTTTATTTGCGGGTTTCTAGACTTCCTAATCCATTGCAGCAAACAGACCATCAACCTGTCACATACATTAAAATAAAAGTCAATACATAAAGTAAAGCTGAGTACACAAGTTTGCATAGATATAGTATAAAAAGCATTTACACATAACCAACATGTAAAACGTACCGAGCGAAGTATGTAACTACCAACAATGATACATCCTAACCACGTGTCTGCGAGTAGAGTATGCGCGACACATGTTCACCGAAGTAAACATGTGAAGTAAAGTAATGTGATCCTTAGCAACCCCTGACACGTCAGGTGCTGAGTCCAAACTATAGTACTATCGTTGCTAAAGGCGGTCTCGCAAGTAACATTGTGTAAGCATAGTACAAGCATTCAACAAATCATGTATAGCATGCGGGAGCAGTTAGCTTTTATAAAAGTGTTTGCGTTGTGTGTTGTGTTTTGATAAAGAACGTATGTAACACCCAAAAGTGCGTTAAGTGAAAAAGGGTTCGAGTACACTCACAGAGCGTGTACTAATCAAGAAACACGATCCTCAAGGATTAAAGGGAGCGCCGGATCAGCCTGGGTACGGGAACAGAAGCGTAAGTCCTCCAAAGTGCTGAAACGGTAAAAAATCAGAGTGTCGGTGGGAAACAGAAGCTTTGTATGAAGCTGGTGCCTTCGTACAAAGGTGTGCCTTCGTACGAAGGTGGGTCTTCACACATGTGGGGCTTCTCTTGTCCAAAATCGAGTGTCTTCACATTTGTCTTCGGAAAATCGAGGGTTCATCCCTCCAACCTTAAGCTACTGATTAAGCTTAGAGTCGGAGAGGTCTTTGATTACGTCACGAATGGGAATCAGGCTGTTAAGTGTAAAACCAGTGCCTTCGTACGAAGGCAGTGCCTTCGTACTAAGCTGGCTTAGCACAGAACAATCTAGTTCACAAACGTGGCTGTTTTTGGCATTCAGTGCTGTGTTTTTGCATGAATCGGATGTATTTCAGAGTCCTTTTCAAGCTGGTTTCGACATTACCTCGTTCCACTATTTAGTGAACGAAATACATGTCGTTTTAGGTCCGTTTTGGTGTAAAAATCAAGTTCTAAGAAAGTTTTAAAAGGTTTTACTTAGATCTAACACTTGGTGAGTGCGAAATCAACAGATTTCTAACTTGGGAAGCCAGAGCTAGTCCCAATACACTCGGTTTAGTGTGAATCTATTGTAAAAGAAGAAGGTTTGATGAAGATTTTTTTGAAAACAGAGGAGTTAAGATGAAAAAGATAGAGTTTTAGGTGAAAATATGAAGTTCATAAGAAAAGATGAAGTTTTAGATGAAAACCTTGATGTTTTGATGAAATCAAAGTGATTCTTTGTGGAAATTCGAAGTGGAAAACGTTATGTAATTGAATAAAACTGTTAAATCTTAGTTGAAAATGGTCGGACAGTAATTCGGAAGAGATTCGGTATGAAATCAGCAAGTGTGAATGAATGAGGAGGGGCTTGGGTATTTATAGAGGAGCTGTTCGCACAGCACGTCCTGGTTCTAACCAGCTGCCTTCGTACGAGGGTGCTGTTTTGCGCAATAGTTTCTCGTTTTCGCGTGTAGGAGGCTTGTTTAATGTGTTTTGTTGCGTTAGTTAGTGTTGGTACTTTAAGTATCTTAGTGTAGCACTGAGTTTCAGGTCGCGTTGCATTTTAGAATGATAAATCGCGTTGTGCGAGTAGCGTTGAGTTTGCGTTGCGATAGCGTTTGCGAGTATAATCCATAAACTTAATAAGTATACACAAGTATAGCACATAAGAACACACAGCATAACATTACTACTAGTAATAACAGCGTTTGTGATTTAGCGTGTTAGTCGAGATAAGCGAATGCGAAGGAGTGAGTGGTTACCGAACAAACAAACACACTCGGTAATTTAAATAGCATAATTCTCTGTAATTCGTGTTGCATAAGCGTTGCGAATATAAAGCGTCTAAACGTGTAGCGGTGCAGTGTGATGAAAATGTATTTAGTATAACATAACCCTTTATTTATATCGAATCTCAGAGTACAAGACGGTTACAAATCGAAGCACAAGCAAACGGATAACAATCCGAAAAGTCACGTTGTTACAGTAGTGGGTAAGAAAACATTTTTATATTAACATTAAGCATCTGACGGGTGTATGCTTACACCCCGTGCTTGGTCGTGGCCATTAGTAATTTAAATGAGCCAAAGATATCCAGGACACGGTCGCGTTAACCCCCAATGTTTAAGTTATCAGACAAAACAGATTAAAACGGGTTATGAAGATTTTGTAGCCACAATCCGGAATATGATCCCATACCTGACCAAGCGGTAATAATTTACCGTATCCCAAGCCCGTATAAGTAAAATAGGTTAAGAGTATTTACCATAGCTAATACTCGTCTTAATATGCAAGGTTTATAAATAGCTCAGCCGTTAAACAAGTAACTAAGTGTAGGTAGCAATTTACCAGAAGGCCCTAGTCTGGAATGATGGTATAAATAACCAACTAGAATGTTAACGGGTCCTATTTAAGTCATAGACTTGGACCGGTTAACTTAAAATATTGAAAACGGTACGATACGCTGGATTAAGCAATGACTAGAATATCATGTAGTTTAAACCCAACAAGTACTAATACTTGTATAATATGGGTAAACAAATAACATTCTGGAATATGAAGTAAAAATGATAAGGTTTGACCCATTTTGGTAAACTTACATAAACTAGTTACATAAGCCTAACCTTACGCGTATAAGCGATTACGGGTAACCGGATGAGTCATGAACACGTTCTATATGCCAATATACTTTAAATAAGTTGTAATATCAGTAGGATATCAACTTATATGCGCGTTAAGGTTTTAAAATCAAAATAGGCCTCATAAGGGCTTTTTAGTCATTAAGCAACGTATTAAAAGAACTTGCGTATAAACTGATATTATGAACATGATCATTATGTACAAATACTATATTTATGATATAATATTAGTAAGTAATCAAACATATGTGAGTTTTATGATTTAAGACCAAACTATGCACTGAAGGGGCATTTATGACCAAAAAGATAGAGTTTAAGGTGAAAAGATGAATTTCATAAGAAAAGATGAAGTTTTGGATGAAAAGCTTGATGTTTTGATGAAATCAAAGTGATTCTTTGTGGAAAATCGAAGTGGAAAACGTTGTGTAATTGAATAAAACTGTTAAATCTTACTGGAAAATGGTCGGACAACAATTCGGCAGAGATTCGGTATGAAATCAGCAAGTGAGAATGAATGAGGAGAGGCTTGGGTATTTATAGAGGAGCTGGGTTCGCACAGCAGGTCCTTGTTCGAACCAGCTGCCTTCGTACGAGGCTGCCTGGCTTCGTACGAGGGTGCTGTTTTGCGCAATAGTTTCTCGTTTTCGCGTGTAGGAGGCTCATTTAATGTGTTTTGTTGCGTTAGTGTTGGTACTTTAAGTATTTTAGCGTAGCACTGAGTTTAGAGTCACGTTGCATTTTAGAGTGATAAATCGTGCTGTGCGAGTAGCGTTGAGTTTGCGTTGCGATAGCGTTTGCGAATATAATCCATAAGCTTATAGGCACACACAATTATAGCACATAAGAACACACATCATAACATTACTACTACTAATAACAGTGTTTGAGATTTAGCGTGTTAGTCGAGATAAGCGAATGCGAAGGCGTGAGTGGTTACCGAACAAACATACACACTCGGTAATTTAAATAGCATAATTCTCTGTAATTCGTGTTGCGTAAGCGTTGCGAATATAAAACGTCTAAACGTGTAGCGGTGCGCTGTGATGAAAATTTATTTAGTATAACATAACCCTTTATTTATATCGAATCTCAGAGTATAAGACGGTTACAAATCGAAGCACAAGCAAACAGATAACAATCCGAAAAGTCAGGTTGTTACAGCCTCCCCTACTTTAGGAAATTTTATCCCGAAATTAAGGAGCAGACGTAACAAAGACTTCAGGATACTTAGCTTTCATATCACTTTCGAGTTCCCAAGTGAACTCGGCGCCGCGTTTTCCTTTCTTGTCGAATTGGATCACCCCCTTACAAGGTGAAACCTTTAGGAGTACGTGATCACCAACTTCAAACTAAAGGGGCTTGCGGCGTTTATCGGCGTAGCTCTTTTGACGATTCCGAGCTTTCAAGAGATTGTCTCTTATTTGGTGGATCTTGTCTATCAATTCTTGTATCCACTCTGGACCGGTGATTTGCGCGTCTCTGATCTCGTGCCATATAATAGGCGATCGACATTTTTGTGACAACTGTCAAAAATCCAGGTATCCATACAATTAATTAAGTGTGATTAGTGCCTAATGACTGTGCTGAATTTCAATTAATTGCTTTCTGATTTCTGCTTTATACATGCATGTGCATCATACATTGTTTAATGTCATACCCATATTGCATGAAAGCTATATTGCCTTGAATGGTGCTTTAAGTATAGTTAGCATGGCTATTTGATATATCAGGAAAGTGCTGACAGAACTCAGCACATAGATAGACAGTGCATTGAGGTACAGAATGAGCCAAAAACAAAGTATGACACTAGTGTTGTGTATAGGAAAGTAAGGATCACAAAACTGCTTTTATAGTGATAGTTTAAGTGCCGGAAAGTGCCTAAAACTCACCCAAAGTGCTGAATTCAGCAAAATTCAGCAATTTAACACACTAATGTAATGCAGAAAAATGATTAAATGGTCCTGAATGCTTTCCTAAGTGTCAGGAATCAATAGTGTCACAAAAAAGATACATAAAGCACCTTAAACCGCGTAGTTTAGCACTTTAACGAATCAGTAACCAACCGAACAACCGACCCCGAAACACCAAATTTACACTAGAAGCACTGTTTTAACATTTCCAAGCTAGTTATGGTCCCCGAACACCATAACACCTCCTAAAAATATCTAATAACCAAATCATGTAACTAACACTTGCAAATGAACTAGATTGTAACTAATTAAGTTGGAACCTAATCTAAGACCCCCCACCCACCTACTTTCGGCCAACACATGGCCCACCAAATAGATTTTATTTCATTATAAAATTTGATCTTGTTCCCTACATAATGACACATTACACAATAGTTAGAAGATGAGAATGGTTATAAGTAATGCATGAAAGATCACCCTCATTTCTACACACACACTAAGCACACACCAAAGCTCTCTCTCCCTCTCCCTTGTTCTCGGCCGTGAGCCACCCCCACCATCACCATCATCTTCACTTCAAAACCTTCCATTCTCAAGTGATACAAGGGTGTTAGAGATCATACAAGGAAGCTTGGTGGCTTTGGATCTTGAAGAACCTCTCTAGTTTTCTTTTATCCTCTTCATTTCTTCACTTGAATCATCCCTAGCCTTGTGCTAGTGGTAAGAGTCTTGATCTATCTATTTTACATCTATTTTTAGTGGTTAAAGAAGATCATAATCAAAAACATCAAGAATACTAAAGAACATAAGAAGTAAACATGAACATAAGCTTGTTTAATGAAGTAATCTTGATAAATATGAGTTGTTATACTTGTTGATCATTGATTGTTTGTAGGAATGATGTTGATCATCATAAGCTCTTGCTAGATCATGATTAAAAACATAATCTAGCAAGATGTGAAAGTAAAAATGGTGAAGGATGATAGATCATCCACATAAAGATCATGAACTTGAAAGAATACTTTGTTTTCTTGAAAAATAATGAACAAAGTAAGTTGTTAACCATGTAGATCTAGAGATTTATGAAAGATCTTTCAAAGAAACCAAGTTAAAAATATGAGTTTTATTAAATCTTGGTTCTTACATAAACAAATCTTATTTTTAATGGTTAAACAAGTGTAGAAACACTTGTGTAACAAGAAGATTACATAAAGAAACATTTTTAGAAAATATGACAAGAAGTTGTAAACATCTAACTTCTTTAAAAATGAAGTTTTTAAAGAACTAATCACATTTTAAAGGGTAACAAGACTTACTAAGAACCCTAGTAAGTTACTACAAATTTTTACAAATATTCAAGTTCATGAAGTAGTAGAAAATGCATGATTTGTGGCAAATTGGTGAGTTAAGGTTGTTTATTGTTGATTGTGATGATTTTTACAAAAGAAAATGATATGCTTGAAAGCATGGAAACCTCCATTTTTAGGGGAAACTATGGCAAAATTTTCTAAAAATATAAACACTTAGAAAAATATTTTTAAACAAATATTTACAAGTGTATTTTAAACCATGAGTTTGCTACAAAAGCTTTGCCATAATTTTTGTTACAAAAATATAATTATTGGAGGTTGGTTTTTCATAAATAAAAGTGACTAATTATGTATTAGGAAAATATATATTTAGAAGTCACATGTGTGTGATTATTTGTATACTTTGTGTATTAGTTATATTATTTAAGGACTTGAAATAATATAACACACACAAAATACCAATAATTTCCATCCAAAATATTACCAAGATTCCAACAAATGAATATACACATTTACACAAAATATTGATGAAACCGAACTATGGAATAAGACTTACAAAATATTCCGGAATTTATTCACAAAGTATATTTTGGTAAATAATATTTTGGACACCAAGGAAGTAAAAATATGATTTTTACAATTACTACAAAAATATATCATATTTTTTACAAGGAAAAATATATTATTTTTGGCAAATATGAAATATATATTTTTCTTGAAATTTTTAGAAAATATATTATTTTTAAGAAGTATATATTTTCTTGCACAAACACGAAATACAATATTTATGCATGAAAGATACATTTTCGCAAATAAATATGAAGTATGTCATTTATGGGAAAAATGAGTTTAAATATATTTTCTAAATTGGACTTGAAAATATATTAATTTTTAAAACTTATGAGAAATTACAAATATTTTTGCCTAAAGAAAAATTTTAAATAATTTTCCAAGTAATATTCTTTAAAATATACTTTGGAAATATATATTGGACATTTATTAAAGATGATATTCCGGAATAATCAATATGAAATTAAGTATAAAGAATACTTAATAAATTCGATAAAAATACGTATTCTCGTACATATAAATACACACCGGAATACGACCTCGATGTAAGGCAAAAATATGCAAGTGAAAGATACTCTCATCCTTGGGAAGGATATACATGTGTAAATACCCGAAGTGTATGAAGCCAAAAATATAATATCATTCAAAAAATTTAATAAATATAATGTAGGTTAAAATATTAATTATTTTAACAAATGATTATAAATTTGGAATAATATCGAAGACACTAAGAGAATCGTAACTCAAATATATTAATACTAAGGCACAGCCCGTTCGTCTAATAGACATTAGTGCATTGTAGGTAGTCGTGTTCAACCGAAGAGCTTGAGTTACGGTAATTGAAGACGCAAATCTGTGAGTTCATGAACCCCTTTTTCTTTAACTGTTTTCGGTTTTATAACTTCGGGGGTGAAATGCATGTTACAACGGTTTACAAACATTTTGATTTGGTATGGCTAGCTAAGGAAGGGTACTGCTTGATCATGTGAGTGGCGGGTACAACGCTTAAGACCATTAATCCTCGTAGTAGGATCGAGGGACATGAGTGATAGATGCCCACACCCATGTGGACCAGGGTGGCCCATGTGGTGACTATGTCTTCATCCCGGAGGCAAATCTGCTAGGTTTGAGTTTTCCTGCATCACGCCATAAATATTAATGTATTAGCTACACATTAATTGATCTGTTTTCCTTGTTGCTTTCATACCAGGAGTTTTCAAACTTACTTCAATGTTTTCAAAGGTTTATTCACAATCACACACATGAACTCGCTCAACTTTTGTTGATGTTTTCAAAATACATGTATTTCAGGGAATTAGTAGTGGATCTGGCGGGCGTTGGACGTTTCAAGCTGCGTTAAGAATAAAAGATGTTATCCATGTTCTTAGGGTTTGGTCAGTGTGTCTTATTCCTGGACGAGACACGTCTTCCAAATCCTGGTTTTTATTTAATGTCATTGGTTGAGTCTTTGTGCACTTTTAAACAAGTTGCATGGTTGTACTCGTATTTGAATTTCTACGCTTTAAGACAATGTTGTTATATTTTTAAACTTAATTTATGGATGAGCATCTATGGTTTTAATCATTTAGTTGTTGTTATGATTGAATGCAATGGTATTAAGAAAGTCACACCATAATCACGCTTCCGCAAAAGTCAGGGTGTGACAGCTTGGTATCAGAGCTTCGATTGTAGCGAACTAGGATTCCTTCTCGAGTCTAGACTACAATCATTAGGGCTCTCACGAAAATACTTTTACAGCATGTTTTCATTGCATACACGAAACGCCCAGATCCAGGAAAAATAAATATTTTTACAAAAGGCACGAAGCACATTTTCAAAGTTTATGGTTATGGTTCAGTCTGGGAGACTGGGTGGTTCAGTCTGAGAGACTGGGAGGTCTAGTCTGGGAGACTAGGTAGTTTAGTCTGAGAGACTAGGTGGCTTAGTCTGGGAGACTAAGAAGGATACGTGATTACATTGTTATTGATTGCATGCTTAATGATAGATTGTTGATATATGTGCATATGTTGTGATTGTTTTGTTACAGACACCATGTCATCATCCGAGAGTGGTTTGTCTGATACCGATGACCCCATGGCTGTAGTCTCAGACGATGAGATTGCCCATGAGCCGGAGATCTTTACTTCTGACACCGAGAGTGACCCAGAGATGATGTCTGACGATGACGACGACTTTCAGCCCTTTGCGCTGCCCGATTTCGGAGTTGATTTACCTATTACTGATGGTATCCCAGCCGAGGATCCTTTCGTTATTCCTATTCTAGTTCACGATCATCTTATCATCGGTCACCCTGATGGTGAGCATGTCGTGGCACCGATCCTCGCTCATGTTCCCCACATGGTCATTCCCCCTAAGGATTGGCCTTTTGACAATCTTTTTGATTATGATGTTGACTTGTTTATCGATGGTCCTCCCGATGACACTCAGGGTGATGGACAGCTCGATGAGGACGTTGTTGCTGTTCCACTTTTGGGGATTCCTGTTATCGAGATTTCTTCCAATTCTAGTTTACGTTCTGTCCCCGATTCTTTTGAGTCTGTTTCATCTTCCGCCTTACAGGCAGTTGGTTTGCGTCGATACGCCACTGATTCTGATGACGATACAGCTATGTCAGCTGCACCGTTACCTCCTCATGATGCCAAGCCTGACTTTGTTCCCGATGACCAGCCTGTTGATGCACCCGCTGATCCTGTGCAGGTACCAGCTCCTGAGCTGGTGCCAGCACCTGAGCCTTTGCCTGATTTTGATCCTATCCCCTTTGGCATACCTGACATTGCACCACTTATACCAGATCCAGTTTCTGCACCCGCTGACCCTCCTGTCATTGAGTCAGTCACTCCCCCACTTGCACCCTCACCTGTTGATGTTGCTCCTTTCCATCTAGGGACTCGATCGGGAGAGGCACCTCGAGAGTCCGATGTTCACCGTACTGATTTACCTATCACCTTCTTGCAGGACATCCCTCCACCCCGTCCAGGGGAGGGCACCTCTAGCCAGCGGCCTAGCCATGACCCACATGTGTCAGCAGCTTTCCCTCGCATGCCACAGTATACACCTACTGCTCATTTTACTTCTTCACCACTCGATGAGCCATTTCGATGGTTCCCATCTTACACCATGCCGATATCTGATCCCTACCATTCGTCGCCCTTTACTGGTTATACCCGGGATGAGTTGCTCCTATCCTTGCAGCTTCAGTTTGAGATCATGATTCGCAGGATCCTAGAGCTTGAGATGACACCGCGACCTTTGCCATGTCCGTGTCAGCCATCTTTTGTTCCCCCTTGTTCATCACCGTCCCCATTTTCGCATCCTCCTGCACCACTTACTCCATTTCCCGAGTTTGACACTCGCTTTCTTACCGTTGAGCAGCAGATCAGCTATCTGTTGCGTTATGTATATGAGCTTGAGGAGGAGCTTGCGCATGTGCGCAACTTGCTTTTTGTTCCTCCACCACCACCAGCATAGACAGTTTTTGGTTTTATGTAGGTAGCTTCCTTTTGGTGAGAGCGTCGCTATTGAGCCTAGCTAGTGAAGCCTTTTGGAGACCACCTTTTGACTGTATGATTTATGGTAGATTGGTAGACATTATGGACAAGGGTAGTGTGACCCTGTGCTCCCTTTTGATGCTATACATTTGTAAAACATGCAACTGTATTTGTGGTCAATGATTAATGAAAGCTCAATCGTAATGTTCTCATTAAATACGCTGTTGATTTACTTGTTTATGTTAAGATTGCCATGATTGCCTGCTTACTTGTTATAACATACGCTATTATATACGTAATACTTATTATATACTTTAGACCTGACCTATACAATCTTCCCTTGGAAGATGCCTCCTCGAAGGAACAATCAGTTGCCCACAACAGAGGCTGAACTGCAAGAACAGATTTCACAAGCAATTGCACAACACGAGGCCTTGCACTCTGAACACAGCGGAGGTAGCTCAGGACATAACACACCTCACGGTAATGTTTAAGTCATTAAAGACACATTACGATACGTTTGGACATTCCATGTGCGTTTGCTAATGCTTTCTGTGAATGACGATGCTTGTATAGGTTGCACTTACAAGCAGTTTCTTGACTGCAAGCCTCTGAATTTTGACGACACTGGAGGTGCTGTAGCTTTCGTTAGATGGGCTGGGAAGACCGATTCTGTGCTGCGGATGAGCAAGTGTGCATCAGAGCACCAAGTCACATACATTTATGGACTTTTCCTAGACGGAGCTCTATCCTGGTGGAACCTTCAAGTTCAGACTCTGGGAGAGGAAGCAGCATATGCTATGACTTAGGATGAGATGAAAGAACTGATGCGCAAGAAGTACTACTCGAGGGCAGAGATTTAGAAGTTGGAAACCGAGTTCTGGAATCTGAAGATGGATGGTCCTAAGATTGCTGAGTACGTACAGAGATTCCATGACCTGTCTCGTGTTGTCCCCTACATGGTAGAGCCAGAGTTCAAGCGAATTGAGCGTTTCATTTGGGGATTGGCACCTCAAATCATGAGCATGGTGACTACATCCAAGCCCCCAACGATCACTGAAGCCATTGACCTGAGTGTGGCGTTGATTGAAGAAGCGATTAGGCTGAACAAATTTTCGGTCTCTGAAGGAAAGAAGAAGGAGACTCATGTCGAGTCGTCAGGAGAGAACAAGAGGAAGATCTCGAACTTCAAGAAAGGTACCCAAGGAAGCAGCAGTGGTACTAACAAGAAGAAAGATGCAAACCCACCAGCCGAGGTCAGGACTGGTGCTGCGAGTTCAGAGAATAAGGGAAAAGGTTATATGGGGTTTTGTGTAAATTATAGATAATCACCAAGAAACTTTAGAAGAAACCTAAGTCAGCAATGTGAGTAATCCTTCTTTTTATGCAAACCTTTTTGTGAGTAATCTCCTTTTTGTAAACCTTTTTGTAAACTGTTTTTACAAAACCTTAAATATTTTACAATGTGATAAGCAGTGATTGAGTCTTTGTAGTTCTTCAATTCCTGCCGGTATGTTGGGGTTTTGTATACAAAATGTGGAACACGTAACCATTGGACAAAGAGTTAGCCAATGTGTAATATGACCCACCAGTCAGGATTGACAATACTGAATGAGTAATTGTGTAGAAATAAACAATGTGATAGCTCTCAATACTGTTAAAGAATAAAACTCTTCTTGATTAAACTGGGATTCACTCACCAGTATTTCCCACTGACAAAATGTTTTTAAACGCGTTTCAGGTAACAAAATGTGAAAGCCAACTAGAAGCCAGCTGGACAGCACTGAAGGCTTGGAAAAGTGGCTATAAAAGTTACCTAAATAAAAGAAGACGTTTTATTCAATAAAATGGGGATTTTCCCTATGAAAATGTTTGTAATGAAAACTTGGGTTTTATCCCAATATGTTTAATATTATAAAAGGGTGGTATTTACTCTGATAAATATTTCCTAACTACGGTCCTGATGAAATTTCCGCTGCCAAAATGATAAACAAAAACGATACCACCAAAACTGGTCTCGCGGCCGCCCGTTCCCAGGACAGATAGGGGGCGAGGGTTGCGACATAAGGTGGTATCAGAGCTAAGCCACTGATTCAGCCACAGAAATGTTCTGCTGACATCAATATATTATTTAAATTGTTAGGAAATTAATTATGAAAATACGTGCATATCTGTATTTTACTGTTGTGTGTTATTTGACTATTTGTTAGTTTTCAGTATGAGTGATCAAGGACCCTCATACGTATATCGCCAATTGTCCGATTCACCTAGGAGTGAAGGTACCTCTTCACAGCCTGCCCTCTCTGGGTATGCCGCTGATAATGAAGAAGGGATGTTTGTCTTTAAGGCTCAATCTGAAGAGCCATTCCCTCAGAAAAAGAGAGGATGGTTCAGTAAGGGAGCATTCGAGCGTAGGAAAAGAATGCGAAATTGCAACAGCAGAGAGTCCTAGCAGCCGCTAAGCGAGAGTCAGATGCCCATACACAGGATATGCTTAATAGAAGCCTAGCCAATTTTCATATCCTAGCAACCACAGCTGCCGACCCAAACCTGGAACAACTAGTAGCCCTACAACCCTTACCTTTGTTCCCCACTAAGCCGATGGAGATAGAAGACAACCCCGAAAACCAAGTCCAAATGCATGATTTCAACCCTGAGGAGATACCTAGGATACCAACCCCTAATCCCTTAGACCCGGATTATGATCCATGGTTCGATGATCATAGGGATTATGTGCCACGCTACCACTTAAACGACGAACCCATGCCGAACTTAGCAGCCTATCCAGGTCTGGATCCTCTAGATCCCTACTATGATAACGATGAATACATTAGGGAGATCTTAGAAAATCCGTACCCTCAGGAGAATCCCATGCCCCAGTACCCGGACCCAGTACCAGCACCTGCACCCCCAATGAGTGCAGAAAATGTGCATGAGCTCCGAACTTTCGGAGAAGAGATTTTAGAGAGTAGTGAGAGGATGAGGCAGGTAGGAGAGCGACTCGTCTGGAAATACGACGAGCGCAATATGGATTACTGGATGAATCCAGACCAGTGAAAGTGACAGTGGAGTTGGTAATAATAATAATAATATAATAATATATAATATGTTTGTATGAAATATATATATATATATAATATGTTGTAGTATAGACTACCTTGTGGTTAGCGATGCATAGTAGTGTTGTAATTTTAATTCTAGTCTTAGTGTGTATTTGACGCATACTATATAAGAAAGAGTAAAAGTCGCATTGCTCGACACTTTGGCCAATATGCGTATTGTGTGGTTGTAGCCTAAATTATTAATTATTTTGTGATATTAATAATTGGTAAATGTTTAAAATTCAGATGGACGATGAAGTAAACCAGGAAAACCAGAATAACGATAACCAGAGTAACATTAACTTGGATAATGAGAACCCGAACAACAACAATAACGGAAACCAAGTGGATAACAGTGCCATGCAACATATAGTGGCACAAGGGATAATAGATGCGATGCCATATATTATCAAAACGGTTAAGGAAGCCGGAAATTAAAGTAAACATGATAGTAAACGACCTTCTGAACCTGAACACAGCGTGAACAATGGACCCGTACTTCAAATGGCCATTCCCAAAAGAAGTAGAACCGTGTCTTACGGTTGTTCTTATAAAGAATTCTGGTCTTGTAAACCAATGGAATTCTCGGGCAATGAAGGGGCCGTTGCATCTCTACGCTGGATAGAAAAGACTGAGGCAGTCTTAAGAATAAGTAAATGTGCTGAAGAAGATAAGATAATGTTTGTTTCCAATCTGTTTAAAAATTCAGCACTAGAATGGTGGAACACTATCCTCCAGTCGAGGGAAAGTGATAGAACTTACAATATGGAATGGGAGGAATTTAAAAACATGGTAGAAAGGAAATTCTGCCCTCCCAATGAAAAAGAACACATAGCAAACAAATTCCTAAATCTTAGGATGATTGGGGTAGATAGTAAGGGTTATACTACATTATTCTTTGAATATGCTAGAATAGTACCAAACCTTGCTTCACCTGAACCAGTTTTAATCTCCCGTTACATCTGGGGATTAACTGGGGAGATTAGACATGTAGTCAAGGCAGCTAGACCTCAAACCATAGAAGAAGCTGTAGAACTAGCCAACACCTTGACAGATGAATTAGTCCGTACACGAGAAGAGGATCAGAGGAGAAACCTAACCCAAAAACTTACCCAATAATTCTGTTCTGGAAATTCTAACCGTGGGAGAAATGTAGGTTCTACCTCTACACCTTACTGCAAGTATTGCAAAAGAAAGCATTCTGGAAGACGCTCCATATACTGTAACTTTTGCAAAATATCTGGACACAAGGAGGAAGACTGCAGGAAAAAGCCTAACAATAGGATATGCTACAACTTCGGAGAACAAGGTCATATCAAGCCTAACTGTCCAAGGCTAGCTCCAGCTGCGAATACCATGAATACTAAAAATGCTAGAGCATTTATTCTGACTGCAGAAGAAGCAAAGATGATCCCGGATGTGATCACTGGTACGTTTTTAGTTAATGATGTTTTTGCTAAAGTATTATTTGACTCTGGTGCAAACCAAAGTTTTATTAATACTTCATTTTGCAAACTTCTAAATCAATCATTAACTAAACTTCCACAAGAATATCTAGTAGAGACCGCAGATGGTGAAACCATTAAGATTTCTGAAATCTTGCAGGGAGCAAGAATAGAAATTTTAAATCAGAAATTTATTGCAAACCTTTACCCCATGAATCTGGCAGGATTTGATGTTTTGTTAGGAATGGATTGGTTAATAGCCAACAAAGCCAGTATTTTATGTGATCAAAAGTCAATTCAAGTAAATTCACCAAGGGGTGAAAAGATCACAATTAAAAGAAATAAGCTCTCTAAATCCACAAAATTCATCTCTGTGATGAAAACAACAAGTTATATAAGAAAATGATCATTAGTGTATTTGATTTCCATAATCACTAACACTAAAGGAAAAGAATGAAAGGATATTCCAGTAGTATCCCAGTTTTCAAATGTATTTCCAGAAGAGCTACCAGGGCAACCTCCAGACATAGAAGTTGAATTCAGAATCCACTTAATACCAGGAACCACACCAATTGCCAAAGCACCTTACCGTTTGGCACCCGCAGAAATGCAAGAACTGAAGAAACAGTTAGACGAATTGTTGGAGAAAGGATTCATACAACCAAGCTCATCACCATGGGGAGCACCGATCTTATTCGTTAAAAAGAAAGACTGATCAATGCGTATGTGCATTGATTACCGTGAATTAAACAAGGTCATGATTAAGAATCGGTATCCATTACCAAGAATAGATGATCTGTTTGATCAATTGCAAGGAGCACGATTTTTCTCTAAAATCGATTTAAGGTCAGGATATCATCAATTAAAGGTACAGGAAAAGGACATTCCTAAGACCGCTTTCAGAACAAGGTATGGCCATTATGAATTTACTGTCATGCCATTTGGTTTAACCAATGCCCCAGCTGCATTCATGGACATGATGAACCGAATATGTAAGCCATATTTGGATAAATTCATAATTTTCTTTATAGATGATATTCTTATTTATTCCAAAAATTAGGAAGAACATGCAGCCCATCTGCATGCACTTCTAAGTTTATTAAGAAAAGAAAAGCTTTATGCTAAGTTTTCGAAGTGTGAGTTTTTGGTTAGAACAGGTACAATTTCTTGGACATCTAGTTAATCATGAAGGAATTCATGTAGATCCCACCAAGATCGAGGCGATAACCAAATGGAAAACCCCTGAGTCACCAACCGAGGTTAGAAGTTTCTTAGGATTGGCCTGTTATTATAGAAGGTTTATTCGAGATTTTTCTAGAATAGCCATTCCTTTAACTAAGTTAACCTATAAATCCATTAAATTTGAATGAGGACCAAAACAAGAAGAAGCCTTTAGAATTCTTAAGCAAAGATTAACCCATGCACCCATACTAGCGTTACCAAAAGGAACTGAAGATTTTGTAATCTATTGTGACGCTTCTAAATTAGGTTATGGATGTGTATTAATGCAACGTCAAAAGGTTATAGCTTACGCTTCTAGACTACTTAAGAATCATGAAGAGAATTATTCAACCCATGATCTAGAGTTAGGAGCTATAATTTTTGCCCTTAAAATTTGGAGACATTACCTATACGGTAGTAAGTTTACAATATTCACAGACCATAAGAGTTTAAGGTATGTTTTTGGGCAAAAGGAGTTGAATATGAGACAAAGACGCTGGATGGAGATACTTAGTGATTTTGATTGTGATGTCCAGTTTCATGCAGGAAATGCAAAGGTAGTAGCTGATGCTTTAAGCCGAAAGTATCACGAAAAGCCAAAAAGAGTACGTTATCTTAAGTTAAATCTGTAAGTAGATTAAAATGAACAGATTAGAAAAGCGCAAGAATCAGTAATCAAGGATGATACTGAAAAGTTAAAAGGAATGATTAAGGAATTAGAATAAGGAACATATGGAATTTGGAGATTCCATAAGAAAAGAATGTGGACACCTAAATTAGGAGACATGCGTCATCGTATATTAGAAGAAGCCCATAAGTCTAAGTATACGACGCATCCTGGAAGTGATAAGATGTATCAGGACTTAAGGAAAAATTTCTGGTGGATAGGAATGAAAAAGGATATAACATCATATATTGCAAAGTGTTTAACTTGTTCACAAGTTAAAGCTGAACATCTGAAACCCCCAATTTTGTTGTAACAGTTAGAAATGCCGGTTTGGAAATGAGAATTAATAACAATGGATTTTGTAACCACATTACCGAAAACAAGAAAAGGTAATGATACAATCTGGGTGATTGTAGACAGACTAACCAAGTCAGCTCATTTCCTACCAATGAAAGAAACTTTCAGTATGGAACAATTAGCTAAATTATATGTAAATGAAATAGTTTCATTACATGGAATTCCTCTATCAATTGTTTTTGACAGAGATAGTCGTTTTACCTCTCATTTTTGGACAAGTTTCCAAAAAGCAATGGGAACCAAGTTGAATCTAAGCACCGCTTATCATCCACAAACGGACGGACAAAGCGAAAGGACAATTCAGACAATGGAAGACATGCTAGAGCTTGTGTAATTGATTTTGGAGGTAATTGGGATGATCATTTACCATTAATAGAATTTTCTTATAATAACAGTTATCACACAAGTATCAATGCTGCACCATTCGAAGCACTTTATGGACGAAAGTGCCGAACGCCAGTCTGTTTGGCAGAAATTGGAGAAAAGCAACTATCTGGACCTGAGATAGTACAAGAAACAACATACAAAATCATTCAAGTCAAGGAACGACTGAAAGCAGCATGTGATCGACAAAACAGTTATGCTGATAACAGGCGAAAGCCATTGGAATTTCAAGTAGGAGATAAAGTGTTATTGAAAGTCTCTCCCTGGAAAGGAGTGGTAAGATTCATCAAAAGAGGAAAGCTAAGCCCCAGGTATGTTGGACCTTTTAAGATTATTAGAAGAATAGGACTTGTAGCCTATCAGCTACAACTGCCAGAGGAAATGGTAGGAATATGTGATATATTTCATGTATCTAATCTCAAAAAGTGTTTAGCCGATGAATCACTAGTAGTGCCTCTTAAGGATATAGAGGTAAATAAATAGTTAAAGTTTGTAGAAAGACCTCTACAAATTGAAGACAGAAAAGTTAAGAACCTCAAGCATAAGAGATTAGTTCTGGTCAAAGTAAAGTGGGACTCCAAAAGAGGACCATAATACACATGGGAGCTTGAATCAGAAATGCAAAGGAAATATCCACACCTGTTCCAGTAGACCTCGAGGACGAGCTCTAAAACAAAGTGGGGAGGATATAACAACCCTCCAAAATATTTCGACACCCCAAAAAAAATATAAAAATACCCTTATATGTCCTAAAATACACCCCGTATGTGAAAACCGAGCCCAAAATACGATTTAGCATTAAAAATAAAATAAAAACAAAATTTATTGGGCTGTGGTGGGGCGTGACCCCCTTGTATTTATTCGTCGCGGGCCGCGACCAGGTAGAACAGCAGGCGCAGCCCTAGGCCGCCACGTGTCTCTCTCCGTGTCGAAGCTACCCCATGACCAGGCAACCCTAGGCCCTACATCCCCTATGTCGTGGGGCGCGACGACCCCTCTTGATTCTGTCGCAGGCCGCGAGGAACTCGCTGAATAGCCCTATAAATTGGGAACCTCAGCTTTCATTTTTCGACGCTTACACACACTTTCTCTCTCGAATTTCTAAGTAGTAGAAGTAATTTTCGGGCATAATACCCCCCTAATTAACGAAGTTCTGCCTCGATGTAAGTATTATAACCCCAGTTACGTATTAGATACGCTGCCCGATTGATCCAGGGTTCCGTAACGGCTGTCGAGGTTCTGCCCGACGTAGTCGTTGGAATGCCGTCTCGGGGAGGGTATTACTAATGTAAATAATGAGTTATTTTACTAACATATGTGCATTTGTGTAAATTATAGATAATCACTAGGAAACCTTAGAAGAAACCTAAGTCAGCAATGTGAGTAATCCTTCTTTTTGTGCAAACCTTTTTGTGAGTAATCTCCTTTTTGTAAATTGTTTTTACAAAACCTTAAATGTTTTACAATGTGATTAAGCAGTGATTAAGTCTTTGTAGTTCTTCAATTATTTCCGGTATGTTGGGGTTTTGTATACAAAATGTGGAATACGTTACCATTGGATAAAGAGTTAGCCAATGTGTAATATGACCCACCAGTCAGGATTGACAATACTGAATGAGTAACTGTGTAGAAATAAACAATGTGATAGCTCTCAATACTGTTAAAGAATAAAACTCTTCTTGATTAAACTGGGATTCACTGACCAGTATTTCCCACTGACAAAATGTTTTTAAACGCGTTTCAGGTAACAAAATGTGAAAGCCAACTAGAAGCCAGCTGGATAGCACTGAAGGCTTGGAAAAAGTGGCTATAAAAGTTACCTAAATAAAAGAAGATGTTTTATTCAATAAAATGGGGATTTTCCCTGTGAAAATGTTTGTAATAAAAACTTGTGTTTTATCCCAATATGTTTAATATTATAAAAGTGTGGTATTTACTCTGATAAATATTTCCTAACTACGGTCCTGATGAAATTTCCGCTGCCAAATGATAAACAAAAACGATACCACCAAAACTGGTCTCGCGGCCGCCCATTCCCGGGACAGATAGGGGGCGGGGGTTGCGACAGAAATCAACAGATTTCTAAGTTGGGAAGCCGGAGCTAGTCCCAATACACTCGGTTCAGTGTAAATCTATTGTAAAAGAAGAAGGTTTGATGAAAAAGATGAAGATTTTTATGAAAACAGAGGAGTTAAGATGAAAAAGATAGAGTTTTAGGTGAAAAGATGAAGTTCATAAGAAAAGATGAAGTTTTAGATGAAAACCTTGATGTTTTGATGAAATCAAAGTGATTCTTTGTGGAAAATCGAAGTGGAAAACGTTGTGTAATTGAATAAAACTGTTAAATCTTACTTGAAAATGGTCAGACAGCAATTCGACAGAGATTCGGTATGAAATCAGCAAGTGAGAATGAATGAGGAGGGTCTTGGGTATTTATAGAGGAGCTGGGTTCTCCCAGCAGCTCCTGGTTCGAACCAGCTGCCTTCGTACGAAGGCAGTGCCTTCATATGAGGCTGCCTGGCTTCGTACGAGGGTGCTGTTTTGCGCAATAGTTTCTCGTTTTCGCGTGTAGGAGGCTCGTTTAATGTGTTTTGTTGCGTTAGTTAGTGTTGGTACTTTAAGTATTTTAGCGTGGCACTGAGTTTCGGGTCGCGTTGCGTTGCGTTTTAGAGTGTTAAATCGCGTTGTGCGAGTAGCGTTGAGTTTGCGTTGCGATAGCGTTTGCGAGTATAATCCATAAACTTAATAAGCACACACAAGTATAACACATAAGAACACACAACATAACATTAATAACATCATTTGCGATTTAGCGTGTTAGTAGAGATAAGCGAATACGAAGGCGTGAGTGGTTACCGAACAAACAAACACACTCGGTAATTTAAATAGCATAATTCTCTGTAATTCCTGTTGCGTAAGCGTTGTGAATATAAAGCGTCTAAACGTGTAGCGGTGCGGTGTGATGAAAATGTATTTAGTATAACATAACCCTTTATTTATCGAATCTCAGAGTACAAGAAGGTTACAGATCGAAGCACATGCAAACGAATAACAATCCGAAAAGTCAGGTTGTTACAGTAGTGGGTAAGAGAACATTTTTATATTAGCATTAAGCATCTGACGGGTGTATGCCTACATCCCGTGCTTGGTCGTGGCCATTAGTAACTTAAATGAGCCAAGGATATCCAGGACACGGTCGCGTTAACCCCCAATGTTTAAGTTATCAGACAAAACAGATTAAAACGGGTTATGAAGATTTTGTAGCCACAATCCGGCATATGATCCCATACCTGACCAAGCGGTAATAATTTACCGTATCCCAAGCCCGTATAAGGAAAATAGGTTAAGAGTATTTACCTGAGCTAATAGTCGTCTTAATATGCAAGGTTTATAGAAAGCTCAACCGTTAAACAAGTAAATAAGTGTACGTAGCAATTTACCAGAATCCCCTAGTCTGGAATGATGGTATAAATAACCAACTAGAATGTTAACGGGTCCTATTTAAGTCGTCGACTTGGACCGGTTAACTTAAAATATTGAAAACGGTACGATACGCTGGATTAAGCAATGACCATAATAGCATGTAGTTTAAACCCAACAAGTGCTAATACTTGTATAATATGGGTAAACAAATAACATTCAGGAATATGAAGTAAAAATGATAAGGTTTGACCCGTTTTGGTAAACTTACGTAAACTAGTTACATAAGCCTAACTGTATGCGTATAAGAGATTACGGGTAACCGGATGAGTCATGAACAAGTTCTATATGCCAATACACCTTAAATAAGTTGTAATATGAGTAGGATATCAACTTATATGCGCGTTAAGGTTTTAAAATCAAAATATGCCTTATAAGGGCGTTTTAGTCATTAAGCGACGTATTAAAAGAACTTGCGTATAAACTGATATTATGAACATGATCATTCTGTACAAATACTTTATTTATGATATTTGTAAGTAATCAAACATATGTGAGTTTTGTGATTTAAGACCAAACTATGCACTGAAGGGGCATTTTGGTCAATATGTACATAGTTTGAGAACTTGCTTACGGACCGTATAGGTTCGTCCTTGCGGTCCGTAATGGGTCTCGACCCACTATTTAAGTTTTGAAACTTGGCACATTTAACCCCTCAACCTCCATACTCTTATATATTATCATAATTAGCACAAATAACCCTTCTTTGCCAATGTTAGGCACACTCGAGAGTATGACTGTATATCATCAAGCTCCTTGTTCGTTAAAGGGTCACTCAGAGGTATAAATTAACATGTTGATGCCTTTAGTCCCTCCAATATCAAACTTCCATAATTCTCAAATGGTCCCTCTCGTCCAACAAGTGGCTCATTTGAGAGTACGGACACTGTAAAGGGTCACTCAGAGGCATAGTTTCAGCATGTTGACACCTTTAGTCCCTCCACATTCATACTTTTCACAATTTGGTAAAATTAGTCCCTCCTAGCCAACATTAGGCAAAATCAGGAATAGGGACACATGTCAGTACCTTATGGACACAATTTTATGAGGTGTTACATCCTCACCCCGTTAAAAGAAACCTCGACCTCGAGATTTTGTTCAAAAAGATGGGAGTACTTTTGTTGCATAGTGGACTCAACCTCCTATGTATATTCGGGGCCTCTACGGGCATCCCAGTTAACCTTTACAATAGGTATGTACTTTCGTCGGAGCTTCTTAACCTGTCGATCCTCGATCGAAATTGGTTTCTCAACAAACTGTAGGTTTTCATCAATTTGCACATCTTGATGTGACATTGCTAGCGACTCATCGTCTAGACACTTCTTTAAATTACAGATGTGGAACACATTGTGAATTCCACTGAGCTCCTCCGGGAAGTTTAGCTTATAAGCTACAGAACCGATACATTCGATTATCTCGAATGGTCCTATGTATCTCGGGCTCAACTTGCCCTTCTTACCAAAGCGCATCACACCTTTCCAGGGTGATACCTTCAGCAAAACCTTGTCCCCTACTTGGAACTTAAAAGGTTTGCGCCTCTTATCAACGTAGCTCTTCTGCCGATCCTTAGCAACTTTGAGACAGTCACGTATTTGTATTATCTTATCCATGGTCTCCAGGACAATCTCTAGTCCTGATAGTTGGGCTTCCCCAACTTTCGCCCAACAAACGGGCTTTCGACACTTTCTCCCATACAAGGCCTCAAAAGGAGCAGCCTTGATGCTCGTATGATAACTATTGTTGTAGGAGAATTCAATTAGGGGGAGATGGTCATCCTGACTACCACCCAAGTTGATCACGCATGCTCTAAGCATGTCTTCCAAAGTCTAAATTGTACGCTCACTCTGTCCATTAGTCTGGGGATGGTAAGCCATACTGAAGTTCAATCTGGTGCCTAAAGATTGCTTGAAAATTTTCAAGAAATGAGAAGTATGTCTAGTATCTCTATCAGATACAATAGATACCGGCACACCATGTAGGGACACTATCTCGTCCACGTACAACTTAGCCAACTTATCGGAGCTATAAGTGTCCTTTATGGGCAAGAAATGTGCTGCCTTAGTCAGCCTATCAACGATGACCCATATCGTGTCATTGCCATGCTTGGTCTTAGGTAACTTGGTAATCAAATCCATAGTTACCATCTCCCACTTCCATGTGGGAATTTCAAGTTGTTGTAGGATTCCTGACAGCTTTTGATGTTCAGCCTTAACTTGCGAACACGTCAGACACTTAGCTACATAGGTGGCTATGGATTTCTTCATACCCATCCACCAATAGTTCCTCTTCAGATCTTGATACATCTTGTCACCTCCAGGCTGAACTGAGTATTTGGAACTATGTGCTTCCTGGAGGATTAGGTCTCTAAGTCCTCCAAAGATTGGAACCCAGATTAGACCATTGAATCTAAGAATTCCATCTTTCCCAGGTGATAACTGATCAACAGTTCCACCCAATCCTTCACTAGGAAGGTTAGCCTCCAACAGGGCTTGTTTCTACGCATCCAACAACTTCTCATTCAAGTTGTTTCTGAGCTCAATGCTCTTGGTGTTGATCCTAATAGGTTTAATCCTTTCTTTGCGACTAAGCGCATCAGCAACTACATTTGCTTTGTCGGGATGATAGCGAATCTCGCAATCATAATCATTAAGCGTTTCCATCCAGCGGCGTTGTCTCATATTCAGATCCTTCTGATTGAATAGATGTTGGAGAATCTTATGGTCAGTGTATATAATACACTTCGTGCCATATAAATAATGTCTCTGTATGTTGTCACACCCCAACCGATGGCGGAAACATCGGAGTGAGACGAAAACCAGATTGTAAGAGTCTTCATAACGCTATTTGTGTCGAGTGTTTAATAATTACTTTTTACATTAATTGAACTAGAATATAGCAAGTTTGAATAACGACAAGTATGAAAGAAATAAAATTTCATTTCAATAATAATGGTTTAGTACAAGGTTTGGAAACAAAATACAACATGTTTGAAAATACAATACGATACAACATGTGTTAAAGTTTAATGCGTTTCTAGGCAATCCTACTAGATTCCTCGCATCATCAGGATCTTGCAACATGTATTAAAAGCATAGATCAATATAAAAGTATTCGCGAGCATACAAGTTTGAATATAAGAATAAGTATAAAAGTTTATCTCAATTCGACGTGGCAATTTATATTCGAGTTGGATCTAGCATATTAAAACAACCTAAGCATAACAAATTATAAGGATATTCAAGTAGGAACTAATACGCATAAATACCATAAACATAACAAATAGCATGGGTATACAGTTGAAACTAACATGCATAAACAACATAAGCATAACAATTACGTATTCGATGGATTGAGTATTTAATTATATTCGATTGAGTGAAGTAGATTTGTAGTTGATACATGTTGCACCCAAAATGCATTAAAGCGTAAAAAGGGGCCGAGTATGCTCACAGTGGTTGCGTATGCGATTTCTTGTAAGTAACACATGAGTAAGATTGGGAATCCAAGAGAACGAACGAGAGCGGTTATCCTAGATATGCATTACGCGAACACCTTAGTTATTTAAAAGTTAAATAAATTATTTAGATAATTTTTATCTAAATATCAATTTTAATGTTATAAAAGGATTATAATAAATTTTTTATTATTTTTATTAATAAAGAAAAAGAATATTTATTTTTATAAACTTGTTTAATTAATATTGGTTTTAAGGATTTGTAAAGGTTTTAAGAGAGTTTTAAAAGAAAATAATATAAGGGTTTGGGTTTTTAAAAATAAAAAGGGAAATGAATTATAATATTAAATCCTAACAATATAGTAAAAACCGGCCGCAAACCCGCTTGAAACCGGACTCGAACTCGAGAACTTGCGTATACGTGCATGTAGCCCGACCAACTGGGCTACGTGACTAACCCGTTTTAAACCCTTGGTTTTTAATTGATTTATACATTACTGGGTTTAACCCCTTGTTAAAACCACAATTTTTAAAAGTGGTGTTATAAATAGTGCTACAGAAAAAGAAAAGATGATACTGCAATTATAATGAAACAACATTTACATTCAGAAAAGCAAAAAGAAGAATAGAAGAACAACCCATTTACATTAAGCATACAACAGGAAGAACCAAACATCTAAAGATGTTACCTTTCCGGTTATGGTTTTAATTGATTTATACACTACTGATTATAACAAAAAAAAAGTGTAAATTACAAGTTTTGTCCTTTATGTATGTCCCAAATTGCAGGCGTTGTCCTTTGTCTTTAAAATTGATGAGTTTTGTCCTTAATGTTTGCAAATCTTGCACGTTATATCCTTTAGGCCAAACCCAGTTATTTTTTTTTTTGTTAAATCTGGTCACCCAGGGGTATTTTAGTCTTTTTACCATGTTTACTTATGTTTATTAAAAAATAAAACAAAATAATTTTAGTCTTATTATTATTATTATTATTATTATTATTATAAGTGTGTATATATACCATATATATATAACCATTACCACAACCCTTCACCGCCATCTCCACCTCCCACCACCGTCACCGTCACCACCACCCTCCATTGCCACCGTCACTACGGCCACCATCATCACCACCGTCACCTGCCGCCACCTCCCACCACAACCACCATCCCGCATAACCCACCTCCACCGCTTCAATAGTGCAACCCAAACCAACACCCTCCACCGCCACTACCACCCTCCACCTCCACCTCCATTGATTTCACTTTTGCAATGTAGCAGACAAGTTCCAGACAACAATATAAATACAACTGCAATGGATTATTATTCTTCAGGCATGATCTAAAAAGATCATCAAGAATAAAACAGATAAATTAAATACGATCTTAACCTTCATTCAAAAGCTAAAACGAAGCAACAAAACTATATCGAACGACCACCACCCTCCATTGCCACCGTCACGACCACCTCCCACCACCGTCACCGTCACCACCACCCTCCATTGCCACCGTCACTACGGCCACCATCACCACCACCGTTACCTGCCTAAATTCCAAATCAAAAACCCCCAATCAAAAACCTAAATTCCAAATCAAAAACCCCCAAAAATCCCCACAATGTCAAAACAGACCTACAATCACCCACAAACCTGCAACAAATCCTTTGTTTCCGGCGAAGGTTCCGACTAGCCGCCACCGATTCTCCGCAACCCACTACCGCATCCACCATCACAAACCCACCACCACATCCATCTTCATCATCCACAAACCCACCACCACAAAAATCCAGATCTGCGAAAACACCGATTCTCCGCAACCCACAACCGCATCCACCATAAACACCTCCATCATCGCCATCGTTCTCAGACACCTCCATCATCCCCGTCGTTCTCAAACACCTCCACCATCGCCGTCGTTCTCAAACACCTCCACCGTCGCCGTCGTTCTCAAACACCTCCACCATTGTCGTCGTTCTCAAATATACAGAGAGAAGAGAGAATATACAGAGAGAAGAGAGAAAGAACATGAGAGAGAGAGAGAGAGAAAAATGACAGATTTTTGTATTTATAAATTTTTTTTATTTTTTTTACAAACTAGCCCCTAAACATAAACTGTTTTACACAATAGCCCCTGAAGACATGAAATGACAAGAATACCCTCATGTGCCTTGCACATGATCAGTTTTAACCAAAAAATCTAACTGGATTTGGCTTAAAGGACATAACGTGCAAGATTTGCAAACATTAAGGACAAAACTCATCAATTTTAAAGAAAAAGGACAGCGCCTGCAATTTGGGACATACATAAAGGACAAAACTTGTAATTTACTAAAAAAAAAAAAAAGAGAGAGAGTGGCAACACAGGTTTGTTCAGTTACAATTTAAACTTCCAAGCCACTAAGTTATATTGATAAGATTTGAAGGATTATGATTTTCATTTCATTTAAACGTCATATCACTGTTTCGTCAAACAGAAGGAAAACCCCAACCAAACATGAACAACCCACCCACCGTTATATATATTTTATCATCACAATGCAGTCCCTCGTAACGAAATAAAAGAAGATTTATAAGTGGGAAGTTTACTGAACAATGACGACGTGGGTCGTAACTCCGGCGACATGCTTGGTTTTTCCGCTGAACCAACACCCGAACCGCGGCTGAATCTGGAACCCGAGCCGAGACGAAGTCCGAATCAACTAATCTTGAATCTGAACCAAAGACATCCCAAATCCTGACCCGAGATCTCCACTGTCGTGAACCCAAAAAATTTTAAAAGAAAATCCTAGAGCATTTTACACTACTTGTGGTAGCCATTCACTTAACCTTATATTATGTGATATGGCAAATAGTTGTGTTAAAGGAAAGAGGTTTTTTGGACACATCCAACGTATTTATACTATTTTTGGAAATTCTATTAATCGTTGGCAAATTTTGAAAGACAATGTGAAAGGTTGGAGTCTTAAGCCTTTGTCTCAGACTCGTTGGGAAAGTCGTTTTGAGAGTGTTAAGGCTATCAAATTGCAACTTGCCGATTTACGGGAAGCTTTGCTTCAAGTTGGAGAAACAGATAACGATGCTGCAATTGCAGATGAAGCAATATCTGTTGGTGCACTATATGTCTGTTGATTACGTCATAATCAAGTCTTATGTCTAGATAGGGTGAATGTACACACAACAGGGTTTTAATTAGGGTTTAGACATGTGTAACATGAAGATTTCGCTTGAAATCAGTTCAAGCGAAATCATCATGACTTGATTTCGCTTCAGACAGTTGATTTCGCTTCAGGTCAGTTTCGCTTCAGGCCAGTTCAAGCGAAATCTACTTGCCTATATATAGGGTTGTTGTCATTTCACTTGGTACGCGACTTCCGAAGGTGTAACGAAGTGCTGCCAATTTTCTGTCAGGTTGTAAACATTGTTATTATCAATACAAGCAACAGATTAAAGAGTACAAGCTGTTTTCGTGTCCGGTTTACTGATTCCGCCTTTAAACTGGATGTAAAACTTTTCTGAACGACTCAATAGGGTCAAACAACGATCCAACAAGTGGTATCAGAGCTCAGGACGAGGAGTTCATACTACTACAGCTTGATTCTACTGATTTCTCTCATTTCTACTCATTTCTTTTTACATTTTTCAGATTTGAACTAGTTCCTACGGTCCAAATGGTCTGATTTTCGAGTATAACGTGTAAAACTGAGTTTTAACAAAGCCTAAAAAGTTTCGGACTTAAATTCAGACTAAAACATGATAAAATTGACCTAAAACAGGGTTTCGCTTGAAAGTTGTTCGTAAATAACAGGTTGGTTTCGCTTCAAGTCAGACATCTCTGAAGCGAAATAGTTTGTTTCGCTTGAAAACTGTTGAAGCGAAATTGGTTTGGCAGAATTTCGCTTGAATTGAACCTGAATCTCTGAAGCGAAACTCCTGAAGCGAACCTGATTCATCTGAAGCGAAATATTGATTTCGCTTGAAACTATTGGAAATACATCAGGTGGATTTCGCTTGAACAGTGTTATTTTAAGCTGATTTCGCTTGAAGTTGCTGAATTCTCAAAACTTTGAAAATTTCTAAGTGTTTGACTTATTTTTGTCAGGTACGTTCACGATGGATGATAATTTCATAAACCCATTTAGCGATATGTACGCATTCACTTCCGAATCATCAGATAGAAGATCTGAGATGAAAGAATATTCAAAAGAGATTTCGGAGAATTTGAAGTTTGAGAACATGTACGGGAGCCAACAGAAGCCACCAAAGCTAATGAAAGTAGAAGATTATCACTGGTGGAAAAACAGATTTGAGGGTTGGGTAAAAGCTTTCGCTCCTGAAAGTTGGTTAAAACTGACAAATGGATACACTGAACCAGTAAAAGAGGGAGGAGAGTTAATAGAAGCAAAAGATTTCACAGACATAGATACAAAAAATTTTGTAGCTGAATATAAAATGATCACATTAATCAAACAGTCAGTGAGAGAGGATATTATTTCGTTACTTGAACAAGAGAAAACTTCAAAGAGTTTGTGGGAAGCGTTAGGGAAAAAGTGTGTAGGAAGTAATGAAATTGTCAAAAACAAAAAGAAATTGTTGCGTAAAGAGTTTGATCTTTTCAGCTGTATGAAAAATGAATCTGTTTGTAAAATGATTGAGAGATTCGGACATCTAAAAGTAGAGCTGATCAGACATCAAATCTTACCTTCTGAAGAGGAGCTGGTGGATAAATTGTTTGATTCATTGCCAAATGATCAAGAGTGGAAATACTTCGCTCTAATGTTGAAAAATACAATCAAGCCTGAAGATTTAAAATTGGATATGCTGATTGAAAAGCTTGAAAGTCATGAACTGGAGATAAAGAGATCTAAAGTCAACAATCCAGCTTATCAGCAGAATGTAGAGTTTTACTACAGAGTACCTCAGGCTGGGTCACCAAGAACAGCATTTTCTGCAGAAAGTTCAAGCTCAGTGAACAATGAAAGTCTTCATAGTGGTTTTCACAGTGGATCTTCTTCAACAACTTCTGATCAATTTGCTTCAAAGAATTTATTCCAGTGTAATATCGCAGTTGATTTGAAGAATGCTCAGAATTTTGATGAAGAGTCGGCAAAACAACAGATGGTTTTCTTGGCATCTGTACTTGAATCATATGAAAGCCTTGTTGCAGGGAAGATTGGCAATACCAATTTGACAAAAGAAGATTATGATCAATTAGACCCCGAGGAGATGGAACTAATGGATATCAGATGGTGCATGGCCAGTGCGGTTCGTCGAGCACAGCGGTTCATGGAGATCACGGGGAGAAAGTCAATTGGTGGTGCATCTACTAAGTTGGGGTTCGATAAATCGAAGGTGACTTGTTTCAAATGTAAGCAGAAGGGTCACTTCAAACGAGAATGCCGAAATGCTTATGCTGATGAGTCGGAGAACCCTTTCAGAGATGATTATTACAAAAAGGCAATCTACCATCAGAATAAATCTGAGCCGCCTAGATTGAAGCAGTCTGAAGATAACAGAGACAAATCAAGGGCTCTTGCTGTGATTTATGATGATGAGGGGTATGACTGGAGTCAAGAGATTCTACTTGAAGAAGATGCAGTTGGTTATGCATTTGTGGCTAATGCTGATCCTGATAGATATTGGAAAGCAGACTATGCAAGATGGGAAATTGGAAAATTAAACGAACCATTCAAAGAAGCCCAGAGAGCAAAAAGATGGAATGAAGAGTTGGAATGTTACATGGATTCACGGGGTAATCCAGTTGTTGATCCATCAAAAGTGGATTTTGAAGCTGTAATAAATTTGGTTCCAAAGCAGGCTACTTTCAACACACGAAGGTTATCTGATAAAACATATTTGCCTGATTTGGAGAAGAAGATTAGAGAAGTTTTTGAAGAAAGTTTACCGAAGGTGGTAGAGATGAAGAAGAGAAAAGAAGAAGAACTGAAGAAGATGATTGAAGAAGTGAAAACTGTTGCGAAGATTGCTGCTGAAGAAGAACAGAAGAATGCAGAAGTTCAGAAAGAAGAAAAGGAGAACGATCAGAAAGTTGAATCAGAAGAACCGGTGCTGAATGAGACTGAGGTTAGAAAATCTTCTGATTTATCAAATGTTGAATTGGTTGATGAAAAAGAAAACAAGTGCAGGAATTGCATAGAAATGTGCAAAGCCTGTACTGAAAAAGATGATATAATCAAAACAAAAGATATTGAAACAAGTAAACTTGAAAATGTTTTCAAAATGAAATGTAAAGAAATGATTGAAAAAGAAGAAATTTTGAAACTAAAAGTTGAAAAATTGACACAGAAATGTCAAGGTCTTGAAAAGGATAATGATGTTTATAGACAACTGTGTTCTACAAAATGTGTTGATTGTGTTGAAAAAGAATCGAAATTTCAAGATTTACAAAAACAGTATGATTCTTTAAAGTGGTCGAGTCAGAGAGTACAAGAAGCTTATGATACTTTGAAGAGCCAAGTCAAAAGTTTTGATCAAAGATTGTCAGAAACTTTAGTTACTAAAGAAATGTATGAAAGAAAGTTTAAAGAAAAACAAATTGAATTGAACAAATGTGTTGATGAAGTTGCTAGTCTTAAACAAGTCTTGGCTGAAAAAGAAAAGATTGTTACAAAACTTCAAAGTTATCATAACTCTTCGTATATTCTCGAACGCATTTTCAACATCACACCAGATGACAAAGATACTGAAAATTGCAAAAAGGGTATTGGTTCAGAATTTCATCAGGTACCACCACCATTGAGAAACAGTTATACTTTTTATGATGAGGAAAAGGTGGCAAAGGGTTTGAACATAGCTGACCAGTTACCTGAAAGTATCGATGTGACTTACTCCAAATCTGATGATGCTAATGATTCAGAGGTGGTAAGTAAGGTTGTTGAAAGCGTTTTGAAAGATGAGTCTACAAAAGGTAAGTCTGAATCACAGGAAGTAGATGAAGGAAATTTTTATGATGGTTATTCGAAAAACACAAAATCCGAGAAAATTTTGAATGATGATTCAAAAGGACTGGTTTATACCATGATTGGATCGGACAAATTATTCTTAGATGTTGTATTCCCGATTCAGAATGTGATTTCAGAAAAAGTTGATAAAGTTTTCAAAATGGTTGAGATTGAGAAGTCTGAGATTCCAAAGTTTGCTGGTAAAGGTCATAAATCTTTTTATAACAAACCTGGTTTTAAGAAGAAAAACATGAAGGCTGGTTTAGGTTATAAAAAGAAACAGAATCGGAATCAAAGTGAAAAACAAAATTTGCAACAAAAGATGAATTTTGTTCAAGGGAAAAGCTTGAAAGAAGAGGAAAAACTCAAAATTGGACAACAGTCTAATGAAGAGTTTGATATTATGAAAAAGAAACAACAACAGGTCAAGGATGTTTCAAAGAAAGTGTGTTTTAAATGTGATCAATTTGGACATGTTGCACGAAAGTGTCCAAATCCAAAGCCTGTTGATGTTGAAAAACAGAAATCTGAGGATGTGAAATCAAGGTCAACCAGATTTGATTCGAAACAAACTTGGAGGTACAATACAAACAAGTTTGCTTCAAATCAAAATTGGAAATCAAACCCGAACAGGTTCGATTCAAGACAGCCCTGGAATTCTCACACACCCAGATTCAGAACAACACAGAGTTGGAGAAAATCTGTTGATATGACAAAACCTAAAGAGTTTTGGAAACCTAAAAATGTTGTTCAAAATCAAAAGGTTCAAAAAGAGACAAATTTTTACAAAAGAGGTACTCCGGAAGGTCAAATGTGGAGTGTTAAGAAACAAGTGATGATGGAAAAAGATGAGAAAGTTGAAGTCAAAATTGAACAAGTTTTAAATGACAAAGAGTTTCCAAAATTGAATGAACATTATTGTATTGAAATGCCTAAGGTCCAACAGACCTGGGCTAAATTGTTCAAATGAATGATAAAGTTTGAATGTGCAGGTGCTCAACGAAGCTGAAGATTGTGAGAATGATAGTTGGAGCAACCTGGCACAGGAAGAGGTTGCAGGACCCTGGTTTAGTTGAACAGGGAGTTTAGTTTGATTGTTTTCTGTACATAAATAAATAATATTTTCAAAACTTAAAAATTTGAAAAAAATTAAAAAAAAAACAAAAATATGTTTTTAGTTTGTTAAAATTTGAAAAACCAAAAATATGTTTGTTTTTAATTTTTGTTTGAATGTATGTTGATTGAATATGCCGAAACCCTCACGGCTGAACAAACATGATTACTTTCATCAGATTGAAAAACGGTTTTCAAACTGTTAAGATCAATGTGTTGTATATCATGGGGGTATGTTATATTTTCTGCTAAAAGTGTTATATTTTCTGCAAAACAGAGCATGAGAAGCAGAAAATGGATGGCGAGACAAAGCTATCAGTGTTGGTTGTCAAATTTTCTTTAAATGTTTTTGCATTTTAGGGGGAGAAAAATTTGTCATTAGAAAATACAAAAACATTTGAAAATTTGAAAAAGTCAAAAACATGATAAAATTTAAAAAATTGAGTTTTGCGTAAAAAGAGGAAATGATAGTACATCAGTAGACAGTTACAGTACGCTAAAGATTTGGATAGTTTAAAAGAGTTAAACAATCTTACTGATGATGTGTCGATAGGTTTTCACACATTTAGTAGATTTATTCGGGATATAAACCTAAATTCAAACTTGTGAATTCGTGGGGAACACTACTTGGATATATAGGTAACCCCTGAAATCTCGTTTGAAAGGTCTCGTAATCTGATATACTAGGTCTTTATACTCTATGATATCTGGGGTATTATTTCGGGACTTCTGTTGAACGGTAGTTCTGACCTAGTCCCTGGCTAATACTTGCTTAAATGCTTGAAACACAGCATTACACCCTCAGCATGCTGAAACAATTAAATTGATATATGCTGCTGTTGTAAGCAAAAAGATCCTCTAAAGGGGACACACCGAAAAGTCGAAGCTGATATCTCTCTGCGTATACGGAAGTATCGATCTGAGATCCCTCGGCCCTCGCATACCTAAATTATATACAGATATCATTGTAGTATTCTCACCTGTAAGACTGATTATTGGGATTCTGGATACGGGAGTATATTCAAGAGGTGGGACACATGAATGATCTAAGTTCTTAATTCATCTAAATCGTATCCTGAATAAGTTGAAATTTGTGTGAGAATTTAAGATGGATCAGTATATCGACAATCGAAGTAAATTGTTTAAGTCGGAGTATGAAATGTAGCTTAATGGTACTTGTGACTTGTCATAAACTGATATGATCCTCTGACGCATACTTAAAACAAAAATATTGTTTGTAAATATGTTTGTACATATTTCTTTACTGCTTTATTTTTTCAGGAAATACAAAAAGATTTTGATTCTGCTTTATTTTCGACAACTGATGTCTGAGTGCTAAGTTTCAAAATCTAAGTATGCTGATTGTGTTTCTGAAAATAAAACAAGTTCATTAATTTGAAACTTGATTTAAATTCAAAAATATCAAAAATAGTTTGTGATATCTCCAAGGTCATTAATTTGGACTTGGATGATAAATTGTGAGGGAGTTGGATTCTTTAACACTGCCATATCAGTATAGTATGTTGATAGGGGGAGTAGATTAGAGAATTTGATTGAAATTGCCAGGTTACGATTCCTGGATAGTCTAAAATGTTGTTACTTATAAACGTATGAGTGATTGCAGGTTTCAGGAATTCCCACGGAAGCTAAATGATAAAGCTTGAATCAGATATCTAAGATTCTAGCATATCGAGAGGGGGAGTCTGTGAAAGGGGGAGTCTGAGTTGAAGATAAAGATTGAGGAAAGTGTTTACAAGGTTTGAAGAATGATGAAGACAAAGACTTGAAGCCAAAGACTTCATCAACATCCAAGGGGGAGTCTGTTGGTGCACTATATGTCTGTTGATTACGTCATAATCAAGTCTTATGTCTAGATAGGGTGAATGTACACACAACAGGGTTTTAATTAGGGTTTAGACATGTGTAACATGAAGATTTCGCTTGAAATCAGTTCAAGCGAAATCATCATGACTTGATTTCGCTTCAGACAGTTGATTTCGCTTCAGGTCAGTTTCGCTTCAGGCCAGTTCAAGCGAAATCTACTTGCCTATATATAGGGTTGTTGTCATTTCACTTGGTACGCGACTTCCGAAGGTGTAACGAAGTGCTGCCAATTTTCTGTCAGGTTGTAAACATTGTTATTATCAATACAAGCAACAGATTAAAGAGTACAAGCTGTTTTCGTGTCCGGTTTACTGATTCCGCCTTTAAACTGGATGTAAAACTTTTCTGAACGACTCAATAGGGTCAAACAACGATCCAACAATATCTTTAGCAGAAAGAGAACTTAGTGACTTTGATTTTTTGGTATCAATTGTCATATGGTATGAAGTGTTAAATCAGGTGAATCTTGTGAGCAAAAAATTACAAGCAAAGGATATGCATCTTGAAATTGCTATTCAAGAAATAAACAATTTGATTAAGTACTTTAAGGAGTATAGAGAAAACGGCTTTTCAAAAGCGATTGATGAAGCTAGAGAGATTGCAAGTGAAATGGATATTGATCCGATATTTATACAAAAACGCATAATTAAAAGGAAAAAAAGAAATGATGAGAGTTCAAGTAGCGAAGAAATTGCATTTACAGTTGAAGAGAATTTCAGAGTGAATTATTTCTTATATATTGTTGATCAAGCTCTAACTTCTTTAGAGAAACGATTTGACCAATTCAAATGGTATGAGGGGTTATTTGGTTTTTTGTTTCCACACAAGTTGAGGAATATTAAAGATGAAGATCTTAAGTCGTCTTGTTATCGTCTTGAAGATGCACTCAAGTTTGAAGGGAGCTCAGATATTGATGCCGAGGCACTATATATGGAGCTTAATTTATTTCGTGCATCACTAACCAATAAATTTAGCGACCCTGTAGATGTTTTGGAGCATATGAAAGAAGATGATTATTTCCCAGAAGCATGCATTGCATATAGAATATTGTTAACTATTCCAGTCACTGTGGCATCTGCAGAAAGAAGTTTTTCAAAGTTGAAGTTGTTAAAATCTTACTTACGATCTACAATGTCTCAAGATAGACTTAGTGGGTTGACGATGATAGCTATCGAGAATGAAGTCTTAGATAATATAAATTGTGAAGAGTTGATCCAACAATTTGCTATGAAGAACGCAAGGAGGGCTGCACGAATCATTGGTTAGCTATTAACTTATTATTTATTACGGTATGTAACTCATTAGAATACTATGATTTTGTCATTGTCGTAATTGCATTGTTTATCAAATACTACAATTTTTGTCATTTTCGTAATTATGTCGTTTATCGTTAAAACATATGGGCCAATTTTTCGAGCTCGAACAGGGTACGTGAATTATCGGAGACGCCACTGCCCAAAATCAAAGCAACCTGAGACGCGACCATGAACTAAGTAGCACCACTGACCTGAAATAACACCACCACCACCGCCGCCGCGACGCCGGTCGCCGCCGCCACGCAAGGTGGCCGGCCTTTTTTCGTTCCTGTCGTTCTCCTCCTCTCTTCTGTTGCTCTTCATCTCCCTCGACCCTCTCTCTTTCCGTCTCTTTCGACGCTGCTGAAAAACCCGCCGCCGCCCGTCATTGTGGTTGCAGCCATTGAACGCCGCCACCACAGGTGGTGGTCGACCGGCCATCCAGGTGAACAGGGAGACCCAGATGGGGGGGGGGTAGAGATGGTGTGAGTAGGTTTGGTCGGCCCATTAACCGGCTCTGATGGCAGGAAAATCAGAAGAGGATATGCAGACAATGAAATGAAAGGGTGAGTGCTGGGTATGAAGGGTGGGGGGGATGGGGTAACGGAGCCGGCGCGAGAAGAAAGAAAGGGGCCCACCTGTTTTGGATCGTCCTGAACGTCCATATACCGACGTTGAAGACGGGGACGGAGCTCGACGGTGGGGGGGCGGGATGGGGCGACGGCGGCGCCTGGATGGAGGACGGGACCAGTGGCGGAACCAGAACAATTTAGTTAGAGGGTCATCATAAGCTTATATTCTATACTGGTTCAAATTAGAGGGTCCATCTCTAAGTTTATCCTTCAAAAATTCAAAATTTATAAATAAAAATTCAAAAAGTTCCGGTGACCGGAGGGTCAACGGACCCTCTTGACCCCCCTCTGGTTCCGCCCCTGGACGGGACCATACCCAGTAGCCTAAGGTTTCTTAGGGAAAAAGAAAGAATGGGAGGGAAAAATCAAGTTATGTGGCTGATGATATGCAAAAAGAAATGGATTTAGGGTTTTTTTTCTACACTTAAGTACATAGGGTTGGGTTAATGGGCTTGGGCCCCAGGCCCACAAGCCCAATTCCCGTATTTTGAGTGGCCCATTCGTATTCAAATCTCGAACTCCATGTAGCTTCGTAAACTAAAATTTTAGATTTAAAAGGCGTAAGATAGTGTCGGTAGACGTTGTTTGCGCGTCTGATCGTCGGTTACGGTAAAAATCACGCAAAAATGTGTCGTTTGTCGTTTTTAATCCGTTTTCGGTCCGATTTCGACTGCGGATATTACAATAGAAAGCGAATACGAATTTTCTAAAAAAAATTGAAATGCGGAAATACGAGGCGTTACATAGGTCCCTTGGTTATTACGGATCGTCACAGAATTGTCAATCCAATCTAGAGTGCGGAATCCTCTTGATCAGATTAGCACAGAAACAAGTAGAAAACATAAATTTACTACCAAACGGGTTTTTATTGATTATCAATCAGAGGAATTACAATCAATCAAAACCCTAATTCGTCTAAGCTATAATGCCTTCGTGAAAACTCTCTCACAAACTGTTTTTAGCTGATTAACCTAAACCTTATTGTAAAGCCTTGCTTATATAACACAAGGTTGCAACTTGGGCTAGGGTTTCCTACATGGGCTAGGCCCAATTCGTCCCCCTTGACCCAATCTGGGTTTAGTTTGGCCCAAACACTATTAATTGACTAATACAAAGCTGAACCCGCTAACCATTTATCGTTTTTACTAATTACATGATATCCAAAGACCAAATCTAAGATGTTGTCACAAATATGCACCAACAAACTCCCCCTTGACAATAGCTTCATAAAATAACTTTGTCTTCAGCTATCTTGCATTCTTCATGTAATCTTGCAATGTCTTTGGTCTTTGGATAGCTTCAGCTTTAATAGCTTCTGTCAGCAACATACTCCCCCTAAGCTGATGCATCCAATCACCAAATCTTCAAAATCATTAGCATTTGAGTAAACTCAAGTTCAGCATTTGCATATCAATCTTCAAACTCTTCAACTTTGTTTGCAATGTAGAAAGGAGGTTCTATCATGCATCCAATCAAACCCTCATCTTCTCAACACAACGACTTCTCAGCAACATACTGCTTCAATCTGTATACTATAAAACAAACATCTCGAGAAACCATAAGAATTTTTCAACAAAGTTAAATAAATTATTATGATTCAAGAGATAGTTAAAATATATCACAGATTAAGCAATTCCAATTCATCACCAACACGCAAAACTTTTGTCCAACACCCAAAACCCTGTATGATTTAAAATTTTGAACTCACTTTCTAACACCGTCTCCCCCTATCGGTAACAATTCCTCCAAGAATAACAGTTTTCCGTACGTTAAGAATTTGAATAGAAAAAGACAATATTTTTGGATTTTTGTATTTTCTGAAAGCAAGTAACTAACAAAAGCAATAAACACTCTGTTTTTGTGAGAATCACCGGTAAGAAGATCATATCAGCAAAATCAAACCGTTTTCACACTATTAGATAATTCTTTATATAATTTTTCATGAAAAGCAGTACAAGACGATTACCAGTATGTTTGTCCACTTAAACAAAATGCATGAACATTTCAAGTACAATTACCGTATGATACGTTAAGGTAATTTTATTCTGATATACTAGCGTGTACCACTTCAGGATGTACCCCCGCGATTAAGGTATGCACAAATATTCCTCGTAGTAGGTGAGTATACTGAATTCATCCTTTTGTTTTACAACGATAGATAATTGGTGATTAGGTCAGTACTTCCGTACAACAAAGAGACCAATATCTAATCGAGGGCTAAGACAAATACCATTTTTTGGTACGATTTATGCATTTTTCACTTTTTGAATGACTCTCTAGGAGAGCTTCTTCATTTTTAGGTTTTGGCATTTTTAGCTCTTTTAAGATATCCTGGTAGTGCCTAGGTCAGCATGTATCTAGATGCAGCAGAACGACAACCCTGGTACCCCCGGATGAAATAACAGTATAAAGACACAAAACCTCAGATTTTGGCAATCTATCAACACAAGATTTAAGGTCATTAAACCATACACCACTGATGTGTTCCCCACTCATACTCAGTGCATTTAGGTTTATATCACATTTGTAATTTGATTATTTCATGCTTTTTGCCTACTGGTACATCATATGATGAATCTGCTATCACACTTAAGCAATTTAATTTAATTTCAGTGTGACAGTCTAACTTGTTGATGTACTATCATTTCTTCTCTTTAACTCGGTGATAACTCATTTTTGATATTTTTTATGTTTTTCATTTTTCAATGTATTTGGATTTTGTGGTTTTCTATTTTTTTATTTTTAAGAAAACAATAAAATATTTACAAAATTCTTATGAAAAACCAGTTATTCAGGATTCCTCATCCCATTGAGTTCGACCAAATGTTCAAAGCGAGCCCTGTCAAAAGCTTTAGTATAAAGATCTGCCAGGTTATCTAGTGTGTCGACTCGATGTAATTCACTTAGTCTCTTTTCAGTACAATCCCGTATAAAATGATAACGAATGTCAATATGTTTAGTTCTACTGTGTTTTACGGGATTATTTGTTATAGAAATTGTGGCATTATTGTCTATCATAATAGGAGTACGAGTGAAATCCAAACCGTAATCGCGCATCTGCTGTTGTATCAAGAGGACTTGAGAGCAGCAGCTACCCGCAGCAATATATTCAGCTTCACACGTAGAGGTAGACACACAAGATTGCTTCTTGCATTGCCAAGACACAATCCTGCCTCCTAAGAACTGACAACCGCCTGTTGTAGACTTTCTCGAAGACTTGCATCCTTCAAAGTCTGAGTCAGTGTAAGCAACAAACTTCAAATCACTATCAGCTGGATACCACAACCCAAGTTTAGGTTTCCCCTTTAAGTAACGAAGAATACGCTTTATCGCCTTCATGTGTGACTCCTTTGGATTCTCCTGATATCTGGCACACATACATACGACAAACATAATGTCTAGTTTTGAAGCAGTTAAGTACATTAGCGAACCAATCATTGCCCTGTATTGAGTTGGATCAACATATTCAGTACTTTCATGATCTGGGCTAAGATTGTGATTCTCGCAAATGGGTGTGTTGAAAGTAGCGCAATCATCCATTTTGAAACGAGCCAAAATGTCATACACATACTTTATCTGATGAATAAACATTCCATCTTTCTTCTGGTCAACTTGTAATCCCAGAAAGTAGGACCGCTCACCCATAGCGCTCATTTCAAACTTGCTCTTCATCACCTTCTCGAACTCTTGACACATGCTTTCGTCTGATGACCCAAAGATGATGTCATCCACATATACCTGTACCAGCAGAAAATCTTCCTTCTTTCTCTTGATGAACAGTGTACTGTCAATCTGACCCCTTTCAAAACCATTCTTTATCAGATGTGTTGATAGTGTCTCATACCAAGCTCTGGGTGCCTGATGTAAACCATACAAAGCCTTATCCAGTTTGTACACTCGATCTGGATATTCTGGATCAACGAACCCATCTGGCTGTGAGACATACACCACTTCTTGGACTTTCCCGTAAAGAAATGCACTCTTCACGTCTAGTTGGTAAACTTTGAAGCCCTTGAATGATGCGAAGGCTAGGAACAAACGAATTGCTTCCAACCTTGCCACTGGTGCAAACACTTCATTGTAATCAATCCCTTCTTGCTGATTGAAACCTTTGACAACCAGTCGAGCCTTGTTTCGCGTCACAATTTCTCTGTCATATTTCTTGCACTTAAACACTTACTTAGTGCCAATCTCTTTTTCACCTTTTGGAAGGTCCACTAACTCCCAAACCTTCAACTTTGCAAACTAGGCCAATTCCTCTTGCATGGCTTCAACCCATGAATTGTCTTTCAGAGCCATATGAATGTTCTTTGGCTCCTCTTGGGAAATAAAGCAACTATACAAGCACTCGTTCACAATCCCAGTCTTCTTAATCGAAACAAATAAACCTGTATTTGCTGTTATGCTTCTCCTTATCTGAACACATGCAGTAGGATCTCCAAGTGTCATGTCAACCAGAAGATCTCTGTTTGCTCGTGTTGTAGCAACGGTATCAACTTCTAAATTATCACCCAGGTTTGATCCAATCTCCCCCTGAACATTCTGATTTGCAAACGGATTAGTGAAATCCTCCCCCTGAATAGGTTTAGACTCACTATCGCTTGAATCATAAACAACAGCACTTGAGGAACTTTCCGGAGCATCTGTCATAGAAACACTCGATCTAGGCATGAAGTCACCTTCTACATCTTCACTGATCACTGTTTGAATCAACTGAGAGTCATCTGCATTTGAAAACTCAGGAATATTAAATGATTTAAACACACTTTCATAATCATATAATATAGCTGGACCACTCGTTGATTGTTGAGGTTTGTATGTAGTAATTTCAACATTAAAAACAACCTCAAATTTACCAGTTTTTAGATTGAAAACCCTTTTATTCGGTGTGCCAGGTACGTAACCTAGAAAGTAGCCTTCATTAGCTACCTCACTGAATTTTTGTTAATCTTTATTTCGCATAATGGTGCAGGGTAATCCAAATGGTTCAAAGCCTTTTAAGTTTGGTTTCTCGTTAAACATTAATTCATGAAAAGTTATGTGAAAACGTTTAACGATTAAAACTTTGTTTAGGATGTAGCAAGCTGTATTCACAGCTTCTCCCCAGAAAAGAACTGGAATCTTTGAATCTGAAAGCATTGTCCTAGCTGCTTCAATCAACGTCCTGTTTTTCCTCTCAGCTACTCCATTCTGTTGAGGTGTATAAGGAGCATAATATTGATGTTCTATTCCCTTTCGAAGACAGTAGAGATCCAGAATCTGATTCTTGAACTCCGTGCCATTATCACTCCTTATCCTCTTGATCCTTGCTTCATGGACGTTCTCCAATTTTGTAAAAAGATCTATCAGCATCTCTGCTGTCTCATCTTTTGTACCTAAAAAGAAAACCCATGAATATCGTGAGTAATTGTTTGTGACAATTAAACAATAGTACTTTCCACCTATGCTCCTCACGTTCACTGGAACGAATAAATCCATGTGAAGTAATTCATAAGGGGCATCTATGGAATTTACTGTTTTTGATTTATGAGGTTTCTTATGTTGTTTTCCCTTTTGACATGGAAAACATTTATCTTCCACGTGAAACCTCTGCATTGGAACCCCTTTCACTAGCTCATTTTTAATAATGTAATTCATTTTGCGATAGTGAATATGGGCCATGCGTCTGTGCCACAACATTGACTTAGTCTCAGAAGCTTTCGATAACAAACACGCCATAATAGCAGAAGAATCCTTAGCACCCATGTCCATGACATAAGTGTCATTCCTCCTTGGCGCTCTCATCACTATCCATTCATCCGGAATCACCAAACCTGGTTTGAACACTAATGCTCTAGTCTTGGTAAAATGGACAGAGTGACCCTTGTCGCATACTTGTGACACGCTCATTAGATTGTGTTTAAGCTGCTCAACATAGTTCACTTTGTCCAGTATGATCTTCCCATTGGTCACTTTTCCTCGACCTGTAATCCTTCCACCTTTACCACCAGCAAAATTTACATGTCCACCATCATAATTTTCAAACTCAGTCAACAATCTCGCATCCCCCGTCATGTGCCTGGAGCAGCCACTATCAACATACCATAAGTTGATAATCCTCCTTAGCAGCTCCTGCACATACCAACCAAGAAATCTATTAGATTGGGGGACCCAAGCCTTAATGGTCTTGGGTCGTCCAAATTCACCAACTACTGGAACATCCATCCAATATCCATTACTCCTAACCGGAGTCTTGGATCTCAGACCTGTTGATGGAATTTGTGTTTGATTTTCACTAGGTCTATGGTCCTAAGGGTTCCTATATGAGTTTGGACTATATGACCTTTGAAAATTTTGATTTTGGTACCATGAGTTTTGACTCCAAGAAGCTTGATTGTTATAATTTCTAAAGCCATTGTTATAAAAAGTTTGACCACCATTATTTTGGTATAGATTTTGATATTGACCTTGACTTCTGCAATTATTCGAATTATAATTGTTCATTCTTGGTGAACTGCTTCTAGGTCTCTCATATCTGCCTGATGTAGATTCAAGCTGAAATCTTGGTTGATTTCTTTGAAAACAAGAAACTTGTGGAGTTCCTTTTTCCAGCCTTATCTACACCAACAACAACATTCTCTTGTTGCTTAGAAGTAGATTTTTTTCGGAGAATTAGACGCTTTCTCCTCCTTATCACCACTCTTCTCTGGTGACTTCCCTCTCTGTTTTTCACTCACTTGTGCTTCAGTCTTTTTTAGGACAACAGCTAGCTACATGTCCCTTTGTATGACACTTGAAGCACGATCTCTTTTTCGAAGACTTCTTAGGTGAATTCTTTGAACTAGATCCTTCATTTGATGATGATGCCTTAGAAGGGTTTTGTTCAGTTTGCTTAGATTTAGATTTTTCTGTGTTTTTATTTTTTGAAAACTATACATTTGATTCGTTTTCAATAACAGTGGTTTCGTTTTTCATGTCACTACCCTGAACAAAATTAACCTTTTTAACAGAAGTTTGATTTTTATTCTTAGGAGGTGAATTTTTCCTTTTGAAAACAGGTTCCCTGTTATTTTCCTTCTTAGCATCATCACTTTCAAACTCATCACCTTGACTCGATGTGAAACTACTTGGTGATGTTGAAATAAAGTCTGTGAGCTCATCTTCATCAGGCAAGCAAGAATAGTCATGACTAAGAGGAGGTGAGACTTCATTAAATCCGTTGAAGCCCACACTGGTCTTATCATTACTTTTCTTTAACCCACCCATCATGTGTTTCATTACAAAAGAAGAATCTCTGAATTGATTTAATTTCTTTTCAAGCTCAACGATTTTTAGTTATGCATCTGACAACTCTTTGCATTTTTCAGAAATCTCTTTTGTTTTCTCACTCATCGTGTCATGAGCTAAGTCTATGATTTGAAGTTTTTCGTTTAGTTTGCAGGTTAAAGCTTCAATTTCAGTTTCATAACCTTTTATCTTCTTCAAATATAAAGACTCGTTTCTTTTAACAACAAAGTTTGATTCTTTTATGTTAGACATCTCATTCACCAGACTTTGGTTTTGTGTTGACAACCTGTCAACTTCACCCTGTAATTAACGACATCTTAAACAAACAGATTTAGAACTTACCTCTCCAGTTTGTTTGTCTAAGTTGGCCATGAGAGCCACAAGGTCAGCTACCTTCTTCCTATATGCAACATCCTTCTCTTCAGCATCCTGTTCAGCTTCACTCTCTTTCTCTACTTCGGCATCCACTTTTGCTTCAACATCCTCCACTTTAGCTTCAGCATCCTCCACTTTAGCTTCAGCATCATCAACTGGAACTATCTCTGCCATAAATGCCTGAGTGACATTCTCATCATGTTCCAGGTGAACGCTCCAATAATATGATCCTTCTCGTGCAGTAGAGATCAAAGCTTTTGAGCCAGAGTTGTTTGATGCATTTCTGTTATTTGAACTTTGACCGAAGACTCTGTCTTTGGTCTTTGACATTCTCTAGCAAAGTGTCCATAACTTTGATAGTTGAAACACCTAACCTTGGTCTTGTCAAAACCAACAGTCTTCCCCACGAACTTCCTTCCTGTTCTATTTATAAACCTCTTCACTCTCCTGGAAATCATGGCCATTTGCCACTGTAGATCCATCTCTTCTAAGTCATCAGGGTCAACCTGGTCATAATCTTCATCAAAAGTAGCTGGATCAGATATCTTCCCCTAAATATAATTCTCGTAAGAGGCAATGAATAAGGCGAGCAATGCTAGATGTTCTTCAGTAGCCTTCACACTCATAGGCATAGACTTGGTACTGCTGCTCTGATTTGTAGTTGATGTTCTCTTAGCACCTGTAGATCCTCCTAAAGCAGCTACGAAACACACATCACCATCTTCATTCATGGTAACCTGCTCATTCTCACATGACAAAATGCAGTAGCAGAGTCGCTAGAAGCATTGTGAGATGAATAAGATGAAAGTCCATTGTAAATCCCTGGATCCTAAACCTGATTATATCCTGTCTCCTTCTTCTTCTTCTTCTTCATGTTGAGCTCGTATGCTCTCAGCTTCCCAACCACTTCTTCAAGTTCCTTTGTCACATAATCTGCTTCTCCGTTGATCATGAGAGTGTAGATATCCCATTTAGCAGGTAAAGCATCCAGCAACTTGTCATTTTTCTCTATGTCAGAATAACTATCTATATCATAATTGTCCATTTCTGACATCAGATGGTAGTATCGAGTGATGATATCCTCAAGTGATTCATTTCTCATATACTTGAATACCACAAACTGCTTCTTCAGTAGATTAACTTTGTTCTTTCTGACATCTGCATTTCCCTCATATCTTTTCTCTAATGCATCCCACATTTCCTTTGAAGTAGTGTACTTTTTAAAGGTATGCTTGATGCCATCTGGTAAGAACATTTTGATTGCAGCCAAGGCTCTCTTTTTAGCTTCATACATTTTTTTTCAGCATCTTGCATGTTAACGTAGGCTGTGACACGTTGTCTGCCTTCAAAATCGTGTGTTGGGTTTGTGTACCCATCTACAATACAGATCCACATGCGTGTGTCTTGATATTCAATGAAGGATTGAAACCTATCCTTCCATGTCAGATAATTCTCCACCTTCATCATCTTCGACGGTTTGTTGGTTGTGCCAACCTCGTGCTCCATCCTCAAAAGTTCGTTTAAATTAGACATATTCAACATTTTAACGTAACAGACTGGTAAAACCGTACAAAAAGTGTCCGATAACTGTGATTACTAAATTACACCGTTAGATTCGTCTCGAAAATACGAATCCAATGATATATAATGTCAAAAAACCTTTTTCGGGATTTTCCAGATTTTTTTTGGTCCTAAAAATCCAAGGAATTCAACCATGCAAACGGTTTGTCGAGATGAGCTATGGATCATTTTTTATTTGTGAAACAGTGAATTTTTATCGATGCTTCCCAAGAAAAATTCCACCCCTTAATTTTGCTACCAAATACGCTGCCAAATCAACTCAAATTCGCTGTTTAATTTCGTCGTTTAAATTCGCTGCCTTGACAAGTTCGCGGTTTAAATTCGCTATTACGACTAGTAAAGTCGCCGATCACTGTAATAATGTCGCTGAGGACATTTAAAACGGTTACCAAAGTCGCATTTGGATTTTAATTACGCCGGTCAGACAATTTCGCAGCTCCAGATAAGTGTAAATGTCAAATACGCCAGATCATATAATTACTCTGGTTTGTCAGCGTATTTAATCCGACTTCAGCAACTTCTCCTCCAAGTTAAGCTAATTTCACCAAAATCAAATCTTTTCAAAATTTGAGAAGATTTTATCCTTATCTCTTATCAATTTTCTGCAAAATCAAAGAACCAAATCAGCGAAATATTGCCAAATTTTGAGGAACTCACGAAGAACAGTCTTCGAATCTTCAAGTCTTTCCAGCCAAAATTCTTCAAAAAAATCACCAAAACTGTCCCGAAATCCTGCAAATCAGCAAAACTAAAAAAAAGTAAAATCAAAGCAACCACAAATTCGCAGAAATATATCAAAAATTAAACAAAAATTCGAAACCCTAATTTTTCAGATTTAAAATTTTGAAAATTTTAACAAACTTCCACCCAATTCAGTAGAACACAATTCTGAACTGAGCCTCTTCAAGAGCCTAACGCTCTGATACCAATTGTAGGTCCCCTGGTTCATACGGATCGTCACAAAATTATCGATCCGATCTAGAGTGCGGAATCCTCTAGATCAGATTAGCACAGAAACGAGTAGAAAACATAAATTTACTATCAAACGGGTTTTTATTGATTATCAATCACACAAATTACAATCAATCAAAACCCTAATTCATCTAAGTTATAATGCCTTCATGAAAACTCTCTCACAAACTGTTTTTAGCTGATTAACCTAAACCCTAATGCAAAGCCTTGTTTATATAACACAAGGTTGCAACTTGGGCTAGGGTTTCCTACATGGGCTAGGCCCAATTCGTCCCCCTTGACCCAATCTGGGTTTAGTTTGGCCCAAATACTATTAATTGACTAATACAAAGCTAAACCCGCTAACCGTTTATCGTTTTACTAATTACAAGATATCCAAAGACCAAATCTAAGCTGCTGTCACAAATATGCACCAACAGTCTCCATAATTTAAGTGCGAATACAACGACACCCAAATCCAAGTCGTGGGTGGTGTAATTCCTTTCATGCACTTTTAGTTGTCGCGATGCGTAGGCAATCACCTTGTCTCTCTGCATAAGCACAGAACCCATGCCAGTGTGCTAAGCATCGCAATAGACTATGAAATCCTAAATGCCCTCAAGCAGAGTTAGCACTGGAGCATTGCTCAACTTGTGCTTCAGAATCTCAAAGGATTCTTGTTGCTTTGGACCCCAGTTTAACTTAACATTCTTACGGGTCAAGGTAGTCAAAGGAATGGCTATCCTCGAAAAGTTCTCAATGAACCTCCTATAACAACCGACCAAACTTAAGAAACTACGGATTTCAGAAGGTGTCTTGGGTGCTTCCCAGTTCATAATGGCTTCAATATTTGCGGGATCCACCTAGATACCACGCTCACTAAACATATGTCCAAGAAATTGGACTTCTCGAAGCCAGAACTCGCTTTTGGAGAATTTAGCATAATGCTTCTCCCGCTGTAATAGCTCAAGGATGCACCAGAGATGTTTCTCGTGATCGGATTGATTACGAGAATAGATAAGTATGTCTTCTATGAAGACAATGACGAACTTATCAAGATACGACTTGTAGACTCTATTCATGAGATCCATGAATGTTGTAGGTGCATTAGTGAGCCTGGAAGGCATCACTAGGAATTCATAGTGCCTGTATCTCATTCTGATGGTAGTCTTTGGAACATCTTCACTTCTAACCTTCAGCTGATGATAACCCGACCTTAAGCCGATCTTTGAGAAGAATCTAGCCCCTTGTAGTTGGTCGAACAATTCGTCGATCCTGGGTAACGGATAACGATTCTTGATCGTTACCTTGTTTAGTTTGCGGTAATCAATGCACAACTGCATTGAATAGCCCTTCTTCTTAACAAACAGTATTGGAGCTCCCCATGGTGATGAGCTAGGCTGTATAAAGCTTTTATCCAAAAGCTCATCAAGTTGGGTCCTTAGTGTCACACCCCAACCGATGGCGAAAACATCGGGGTGCGGCACTGAGCGAAACAGATTGTCCAAGAGAATCCATAACACTATTAGTGATGATATAATTAACATTCATGTCCCATACCATAAACTTATAAAGTACAAATAGTTATTATAGAGATTGTTCTCAAAGACAAATCATTGTTCCGACAACTCATAAATTTATTCGTGGGTTTCTAGACCACCTAAACTTGATTCCACAAAAGCTAAACATGCAAGCATCCTAATCAACCTGTCACATACGTTAAAATAAAGTCAATACACGGAGTGTAAAGGTGAGCATACAAGTTTACTAGCATATAGTAGCGAAAGCGATTTACACATAACCAACATATGTTACGTTAAATGTGAAGCACGTAAGTTATCGACAGCGATCCTATCAATACTAATGACTGCGAGTTATAGACTGTGCAACACATGTTCACCACTACGAACACGTGAAGTAGTAACCTTAATAACCCCTGAATAAACAGGTGCTGAGTCCAAACTATAGTACTATCGTTGCTAAGACAGGTAGACAACAATCAATGTGTTAACATAACAAACAAGCATTCATTGAGTCACGTATAACGTGCGAGAGCGGTTAGCATTTTAAAAGTGTTTGCGTTGTGTGTTAATGTGATTAGATATAGGTAACTATGTGTAACACCTCGAAAATTCACGTCCTATAATGTGTTGACACGTGTCATAAAGTTTAAACGTGTGAAAGAAATATTATGGAAGGACTAAAGTCGACAAACATGGAAAGTATGTGAATATACGTATTCTAAATGTCAACTGTGAATAAATATAATGTACATTAACCCTATACAATGCTCATACCTTCAAACGAATAAATCATGGATCATACGGAGCTAAAAGTGAGAGATTTCAAACTACAGGGACCAAATGTGTCAACATGTTTAAATTATACCTCTGAGTGACCTTTTGACAAACCCGAAGCTTTGTAAATATTAATTATGCTCATGAGAATGCACCATAAAAATTTCATAAAGTTTCGTTAACGTATGAGAAAGTTATGATCAAATTCGTGTGCGAAGTGTAAAAGCGTAAACGTTGAAAGTTAGGACTTTTCGGGTGACAATAAAGTTACCCGGACACTTGGCAAAGTGGGTATATGTTTTAAAGCCTTACTAGATCAATTATAAGGGTTTACCATGCAAGAAACAAGTGCCTATTCGAGTTTTGAAGAGCCAAGGACTGAATCGCAAAAGAAATCAAAAGCTGATCTGTGCTAGCCGTCGCGCCACGCGAGGGGTCCCTCGCGCCACGCGAGGGATGCCCAGAACCGCAAAAACGGGCTGCTGTCTCCTATAGCCTATTATGCGCGACCTTTACTCGATTTTTCACATCTCCTGGCCCCTAAAACACCCCCTAAGCCTCTAGGACACCTGTTGATCGATTGTGGGCACTAGTAGACTTGTTTGTCAATCAAATGTGGTGAGTGAATCCAATATAAATAGGCCTTCAAGTTCACAACACTTCCTCACATCATTCAAGTGCCTTCTGATCGATTCTGGAGCTCTCAAGCAGGTCCAACTGATCATAAGTCGTGCATAGGACTCTTGTAAGTCTGCTAATCCTTCTTTAGTTGAGTTTAGCTTGTTTAATTAGCTAAAAGTCAAACCGTCGTAATTACGGTTTGACTTCGAGATTAGTCAATAATGGCTCAGTCATATCTCGAATTAAAAGTAGTTATAAGTTGGTATTTATGTGGGTAATAAAACCCCAAAAGGGTTTCCCCTGATCACCACTCTAACTAGTTCAAATGTCGGGTCAAACATGTACTTAAAAAGTCAACAGGATTCTTAAATTGCAATTTATGTATGATTAGCTATCTAGAACATATACAACCTGTTTGATTATTGTTATAACTTAGTAATAAGTGTAAGAACATGTCTAAACATGTTCAACCCGACAATTTCCTGTTTAGACCCGGTTCGGAACCGAAAGTCACATAGTTTGACTTTCACTTTGACTTTCAGTTCTGACCCGTTTAGGCATATTTTAGAAATGCCTCAGAGCTTTAATTGGACTAGGTTACATGTTAGAACAACCCTCTATGATTATACACCTCGGTTCATTAGTTATCCAATTAATATGCATGTTTCCGTTAATTGCTCATATGTTGACCGTTATGCCCTTATTACCTTAAAACGTGATTTATGAAAATGTAAAAGTGTAGAAACCTTTGTTACTGATATATAGACTTGTATGCAAAGTTTGACATCAGTTTGACTTGTAGATTAAGAGTTATGCTCGTTATCGCAAAATTAATGCTTTATGTTAATAAAATGGCGTATTAGTGTATAGCCTAGTTAAACATACTTTTTGGTATCAAATATTTTACCCACTGATGTAATATATTATTTTGGGATTTTTAAAGATTTTTAATTAATTTTATGCTGAGCATAACTCGTAGTCGTAGGCTTAATCCGGTAATTGTCGGTTTTGCCCTTACGGGCCATAAAATGAGTTTTACATATCTAAACGACCCCAAACCTTTTGCCACTGATTAGTTATGATAAATAAATTATTTTAAGCCTTCTGGAAATATAAAAATATCAGATTTAAGTATCGAACCCGGTAATGGCCTTTAATCGCCTTATTTAGCGTTTTTAGCGCATAGTATGTTTTAAAATCATATGGGACATACCCGGGTTGATACCTACTGAGATAAGAGGCAAATTATAATATTTTAACAGTAAGCAAAGGTTGATAAACTCAGACTTCAGTTTTGAGCTTTTCGGCTTATGTGAAATTACCAAAATACCCATACGGGGCCTAGTTTGGTTAAAAATGATAAGTTTCACATACATGCTTTAACCTACTGATGTAACTTAGCAAATTGAGTATATTTGCTGATTACATCAGACCTGTAACTCAGGTTGTCACTTAAACCCTTTTATAAACTTTTAAATGACCAAACTACCCCTACGGGGCCTAGTTTGTGTTTAAACACGTTTCGGGCATAACGAAAGACACCTTAGTGATGTCACAACATATTTGAGACATAATTAACTTAGGAAACCTGTATATAGCTCTCATGACTACCCGTCACGCTTATTACGCGTACGGTTCGGTTTATGTAACAAGTTTACATAAACTAGCCGAAACGGGTCAAACCTTAACGGTTTTATCTCAAAATCCAGAATGTGAATAATAAACCCATATTAAACAAATCTTCAAACTTGTCGGGTCTGAATCACATTCTATCCGGTCTTCGCTTAATCGTGCTTACGAACCGTATCTTGAAACTAACCGGTCTAAAATTAAGCTTAATAAAAGACCCGTTAGCATTCTAATAGGTTATTATAAACCTTCGTTCCAGATTAGGAGGACCAGTAAAAGCTACGTGCATTTTACTTATTGTGAGAAATACTTATTCAGGTAAATACTTTTAACTTATTTTCCCTATACGGGCTTGGGTTACGGTATATAGCATACCGCTTGATCGGGCATCAAATCTCCACATTAAGTGGGTAGTTGAATAATTTGATCGGCTCGTTTAAACAGTCTTGTTTACTTTACAACCTTTGGGGGGTTAATGACCATGTCCCGGATATCCTTGGCATCATCTTACGAGATGGCCACGACCTGAGCACGGGGTGTAGGCGTACACCTGTCAGTGTATAACTCATTATTGTGGTGTGTCTATTGATCTTTAACCCGGACTAGATCCGGGCTACTGAACGCATAAGTAACATGTAATTCGTTCACAGGATTATAATATTAAATAATTCTCCCAAGTTATAAAAATGTTTATGCCATGTGCATCCAAACCAATTTTAAACCATTTTCCAAAAAGAGTCAGTTGATTGTATTTACCAGTGTAAACTGACGTATTTTCCCAAAAAGACTGAATGCAGGTACTAAACGAAATTGGCTGGATTGTCTCCTAAGCATCAATAAAAAGTCTCGCAAGCTTAGGATGCCTGAAGTCTGTTGAACCATTAATATTATTTTGTTTCGATCCGTTCTGTGGATAAACTCCGGATGTTGTTACATTGATAAACAATATTAAATTCGGTTGTATCATATTCTTAAATTTGCTTCCGCTGTGCATAATAATATTGTGTTGTTTGACTATTACGTTGCCAACCACGTCACGATACTCCCCCACCGGGCCCACCGGTGACACGTGGAAATCGGGGTGTGACAGGTTGGTATCAGAGCCAACTCTGAGTGAATTAAACACTAGCCTTTTGTGTTTAATCTCAGTTACACAATTGCACATATCTAAACCTTCGAGTCTAGACTTATAACATAGGACAAATTCCACCTTATTCGGGTTTTTGTTTTGTCCTTTGAATTTTATATTTTGTTATTGTTATCTCATGCTTTATTGACAGGAATATTAAAATGCCTCCAAGATTTTTCCGGAGACGAGGACGAGGCAAGGGGCCAGTCACCGCCCCCAATGACCATGAAGCTGGACCGTCCAATGTACGAGCTCCATATGCTACAGAGAGCGAAGATCCACGTCAGAACAGGAGAAACCTGTTCGAGCCGGCGAGACGATCCGTTTCGCACAGCTCTACACCTCCGGTCCAAAATTCATACGGACCACATTCGGAAGACGAGCCCAACAACCCTCTGCCTTCCTACATACCGCTGCAAAGATCTTTGTCCCATCATTCCTATGGTGACCCTACACCAGTGTTCAGGGGCCGGTTCAACCCGGCCAATTACATTCAAGAGCCCGTGGGTTTTAACCCACTGGGTCCAGATGACCATTTTTCAGGAGATCACGCAGATGACATGGACGAGGACACGGACCCCGTCATGCCGGCGAGTGGTACTCCGAACCACCCGATTGAGATCTCCTACGGATCGTCTTTTCACGGATCACCCTACGGTGGTCCAGACAGTTTCCAAGCCCTGTTTAATCAGCACGAGTGGTACTATACACCTTCTCACCACTCGTCGTCTCATGGGCAGCAACAACAGCAGCAGCAGCCACAGCCGCAGCAGCCACAGCCGCAGCCGCATCATCAAGATTCATCTGAGGATCACCGATTTGTGGCAGTTACGCCACCACCCCCACCGCCACCAGTTCAATCGGCACCTCCTCAACCGCCAAGGCGTAGGAGAACCGGTGCCCGCATGTCGGTACGACCAGGGGACTTCCATCTCAGTTCCCCACGTCAGTCAAGTGCCAGCCACTACCCACCACATCAGGAGGACCCACAAATGGGTGGGCCTTCCAACCCAGCAATGCCGCAGCCGCCGCCAATGGGTTTTGACAACCCAATCCCAGCTTATACAGGTTCCATGGCATACAACCCGTTCGAGCCGCCAGTCCACAACAACTACGGGTATGCAGAGGCCGACCCTTACTTGATGGCAGCCAACTACAATGCCCTGCAACCCGAAGGACCATACGGAGCTCCATGGGGAGTTGGGTACCCAACACAAGGGTACCAGATACCACCTAGGCCTATCATACGGACTCAATCGCAGCCGCCTAGGTTCTCCCCACCTGAGCATGAGGAACTCCTTCAGAGGCTGGATCAGGTGGAACGGGAAGTGCACAGGGACCGTAGGGAGAGGCAGACATTCTTCCAGGGATTTGTAGGATTGATCAAGGGGAAGAACAAGAAGGATCATTGAATCCTTCCATTTTCTGTATAAGCCCCTGCGTGGGTGTATTTGGTTGTTAAGCCCTATGTGGGTATGTGTGTTGTATGTTTGTTTTGAGCCCCTGCGTGGGCCTATCTTTCCATAAACCCCTACGTGGGTATGTATGTGTGATGATTTGACCCCTGCGTGGGTCTACTTTCCGTTAACCCCTGCGTGGGTATGATGTTTAGTTTGTTTACTTAAAGCCCCTGCGTGGGCAAGTACTTGTTTAAAACCCCTGCGTGGGTTATGGTTTGTTTGAAAAGACCCGTTTAGGGCAACATATAACCTATGTATAATTAATGGAATGTTGTTTTTATGAATTTCATGTTTGCCATTTTGTGCATAAATAATTTATAAATGAAATAAATAAGTTAAAATCATTCCTTTTAAATTAATCTGCCTATGTAATTAAGTAATTAAGAATCTTAAAGTGTGAAACCTAGCCTCGTGTCAAATAAAAGACCGGGCCAAAATGGTAAGACCTGTTTAAAAGATTCAAATCCCAGTTAACATCTTAAAACATGTTAACACTCCTGGCAGAAGTGATTCGTTAAAATCACATGTCATTCTTATATGTATAAGGATTCTTTAGAAGATTCCAAACTCAGTTATATGATCTCTGAATCATGGGTTAAGATCATCAATTAAGATGATCATATTTTACCATACGTGGTAACATGATGCCTACGGGCCCAGCTCACGGCCATATGAGCCAAAAGACAGAGGTAGCTATGACTCCCTGTCTGATAAGGGTAATGAACTAGGTTCAAACCTTAAGAGTCTTGATTCTCTGAAATCATAGCTTATAATTTAAATTGTCCATGTGACTAAGCCTTATGTGCTAATATATATTGTTATTGTTTATAATTAGGATAAATTTTAATTGAAATCCTAATTTAATATGATTAATAAGTTAACCCAATATGGTCTCTGTTTACCATGGTTAACGAGTTACCCTAAGGGGTAATTCCATAATAAACTCCCAAATAAAATATTGTCCTTGTTTTCTGCAACAGTTCAATTCAAATGGCTGAATCAAATGAAATCAATAGCCATCATGTGGAGCAAAATGAGAACGCCCAGATTACGTTAACTGGTGCTGAATTAAAAGCGATCATAGACGGCGCTGTTACACAGGCTTTGGAAAGGCAGTATGAAGAATATAGTGGTACTCGAAGTAGGACCCACTCTGCATCACATTCAAAGCCCAGGACACATTCTGAGGCTCATAGCAAGCCTCCTCCCAAAAAGAATGGACCCAAGAAAGATGGTGATGACCGTCAGTCCACCAACCATCAAAGTGTCCCATCTCGGCAATTAGTACTGCATCAAGAACCCCGTAACAAGGGTTGCTCCTATAAGTACTTCGTGTCTTGTAAGCCCAGGGATTTTACTGGGGAAAAAGGAGCCGTCGACTGTATGACTTGGCTGGACGAGATGGACACGGTGGTAGATATCAGCGGGTGCGCTGAAAGGGATATAGTTAAGTTTGTGTCACAGTCCTTCAAGGGTGAAGCGTTAGCATGGTGGAGATCTCTGATGGAGGCCTCCGGAAAGATCCCATTGTATAATATGTCGTGGGATCAATTCATTGCCCTAATCAAGGAAAATTTATGCCCTCAACATGAGGTGGAGAAGATAGAATCTGACTTTCTATCGTTGGTGATGACGAACCTCGATTGTCAAGCTTACCGGACAAGCTTCAATACGCTGTCCCGGTTGGTTCCTTACCTGGTAACCCCGGAGCCAAAAAGAATCGCTCGCTTTATTGGTGGTTTAGCCCCCGAGATCAAGACAAGCGTAAAAGCTTCTCGGCCAGCTACCTTCAGGTCCGTAACTGACATTTCCTTATCCCTCACTCTGGATGCGGTCAGGCAGAGATCACTGAGGAATAAGGAGGCCGAGAAGAGGAAGCGTGAAGATGATGGTTCACGAAAGTCGAACAAGAAGCACCGTGGGAGCGGTGACAACAAGAAAGGGTCGGAGTCGAGGAAGGATGGGCATAATTCTGGTTGTGACACCTGTGTCACTTCAACCATCAAACAAAGGCCAAACCAATGAAATATTGTATTTCATACTTGGGATTTGTAAAAATATGTGTATCGTTTGCACATATCAACTCTTGTTCGATTTTAAGCTTTAAATCGCTTTCTGGAGGGTTATACGCGCTCTGATGCGTAAATATAACCAGTTTAATCCAACGAACACTCCGGAATAGTGAAATAGGCTTAACATACCTTAAATAACCTCTACATAACTTAGAAATAAGTTTTGAAGGCTTTGGTATGGCGAAAACAAGTTAATTCGCTTACAGGGACTAAACTTGACAAACTGCGAAAGTATGCCAATTTGAACTGTAACAGACATTCCGGAACATGGCCATAAGTTAAACATACCATAAATATCCACTAAATAGCTTAGAAATAGGCTTTGAGGGGTTCGGTATGCTAAAATAAACTTTTGGGTCATTCAGGGACTAAAAGTGTCAAAAAGTGCACAAGTTTGCATTTTCGCGCATAACTTACGTTCTGAATACATCCGGACATCCAAAAATTTATGTAAGCATGACTATATTATGCTTTAGTGTTTGGCTTGCCAAAAATCCATTCGTTGCGTCATTTGGATCGTTTTTCGTGCTTATGCGCATTCCGTCGTAATTAAGCGAACATCGCGTTCGTACGACCAAACGAACCAACACCCGACATATTTCTGGGCATGTTTCATGTCCACAATGTTTAGGAAACATTTTAGGGCCTTAAAGTTGGCTTTACGGGCCTTAGAAGTGTCGGAAATGGCCTTAAACACGTGCAGGGACTGAAACTGTCCTTTCTGCAAACTTTTTCTGATCTGTGCAGGCCAGGCGGCCCGCCTCAGTTTCTGAGAATCCTCACGCGGCCCGCGTCCGCCTTCTGGACCAGATTCAATTATTTTAACAACAGGTTGCAGCTGTTTGTTTCACCACCACACAATCCCAATTGTCTAGTCAGCTGATAAGGATCAAATTTTAGTCACCATAAGGTCCCGACACTTGTACGGGTGGGATTAAGGCACGTTTTCCATGAAACGATCTTAACGGTGGACCGAATACTATAAATACCCCACCCCCCATGCTTCAAAACCACTAGAATTTTGATCTTAGAAACTCTAAGTTGAAACCATTGTTTCATACCTGAGATTCTCGGATCAAGATTAGCATTCGGGGACCCTTCGTAAGTATTCTTTCGTTCTTTTATTGCTTTTCGAGTCTTTTGAGTCTGAAAGTCAAACTTTGTTTGACTTTCTGCATTGACCAGTTTATGGTCAATGCGAAGTTCGTTTGAACTTCGCAACGTGAGTGTAATCACGTTGGTTATAGTCCTTTGGGACTATGCCTACTGATTACCACGTTGTCTGGGGTCGTAGGGTAAGCGATCTAATTAGTCGCTTATACCTCGAACCTGACCCATGTGGTCGATCATTAGGATCCGACCAAACACATTAGGTGACCATAGTAGGTAGGGAATAACCTTCCGAGGTTATACCTTATGGTCACATCGTTTAAGTAGTTGTATGATAGGTAGTTTATATGCCTTAGGTAAATTACCAGAATACCCTTTTCATGTATAATTGGTAATTAAGCATATGTAACCTAAACTTTTGTCACATAACTGATTATGTAACATGTTTAGGCATATAACACTTATCATAGGACTAGTTAGACGGTCCAAACGCGTTTCACGCGAACGACGCGTTAAAGTAGCATAAGCTACCTAAATGGGTCGCGATGGGTCGAAAGCAATTAGGTTAGGTTTCGTTTAGTATGTAGGCTTTGTTAAACCATATGACACGAGTCTCTATACTCGTTTGGTTTACGAACCCTCATTCTATCTAAATCCTCCGATTTAGGTCCGGTTTATTAACATAGTTACCTATAATAGGTGCCGTTTGATATCCGTGATCTCTAGCATTGTTTGGTTGTTACACAAGGACTCCTAAGCACTCTCAATGTGAGTACATAGTTCCCCTCTTTTACCGTTTTCAAACTGTTTTGGGGTGAAGCATGTGTACCTATCTGTTATTTTCATGATTTCAAAGTATAATTGATTATACATGTTATTACTTATCATTTGACAAACTAAATGACTATCTATGGTTTAAACACTGATTTCTCAAAGAACATAAAATAAAATGTTGAATTGTACTTATTTTATGTTCACCAGACCGATTGTTAGTATGATATAGCGCTATAGGATTTGACACCCCATTCCTGTTGTCATGGAATGTCTGAAACCAATTTGTTTCTCCATCCAAATAGGGATTTCCTTTGTGGTATCCCTATAGTCTCAAAGGTGTATTTTGATGCACTAGGTCTGAATGAATTCTTAAATCACACTTTTAAAGTATATTTTGATATACTCCCAAAAGTATAATTTGATATACTCTCATGTGTGGTATTGTACAAAACCAACATATATTTTGTTAATCATCCAAAACATATTTTGATATGTTATTTATGAAACTAAAACATATTTTAATATGTTACTTACAAATCCAAAGTATACTTTTAATATGCTATTATAAGGTTATTTGTTTAATCTTACATTTATTTATACAAATCACATTGATTACACATTACATGATTTACCTTGGACACATAAACACTTTTGACATTGGTTATACATTATATGATTTACATCTTGACATAAACATTTTAACATATTATTGCAATACATTTGGAAGTTGGTTTAAAAATAGACATCTTACATTGTTTGGTTTGGTTTGGTTTGAGTAAGTGATTTGAATAACGAGGTGTGTGTAATATGATACAAGCATGGTGGATACGCCGCTGGTACTTCCTATATATAAGTGTTTGTATGGTATTACATATCGTAGCGTTATTTGAATCATTTCAGTTTGATACATATAACATTTTATACAAATAACATACTTTTCACAAGACATTGTTTTACAAACAACTTATCTTATACAAACTCATTTTACATGGTTATTCATTTAACCATACATTATTCTTTTATTTATACATATCATTTGAACTTATTGTTTTTTTTTTAAAACGATTTACAAGACAAAACAAATTACAAGGTTCATGACTAAACATTTTCTTAAACATAAGTCATGAATCCTATATTCACAAAATCTATGTATCTCACAGGCATTTTTATGCTGACGTACCTATTTTTACACATGTTTCAGGTACTGCTTTGCAATGATTGTTGATACATGCTACATTTAGGATGGACTCGTGCCTTAGCGACTTTAAAACTTGGAAGATCGTAGTTGTATTTATTTGATTGTATTAAAACAATGAGTTCATTTATTCAATAAAACAGAATTTATTTATGCCATGGTTATGAAACAATAATTCTGTTACAACACTCCCCGATGTTTCCGCCACGTCTAGTTGCTTTACGCGGTCGGGGTGTGACAGAAAAGTTGGTATCAGAGCCAATGGTTATAGGGAATTAGGTTATTAGTAATGCTTTGACCTAGTCTATAACCTTCTTAGGACCCTAACGCGAGTTTACTTGCGTTTAGTCATAAAACAATACCGTCACCTATCCTTAGGCGACGACCACAACAAGAACATAAATTTCAAAACCGCTTTGAAAACTAATCATCTGTTCTAGGATGATTGATTACTAGGTTTTGAACCCTCTGTTATATGGTTTTGAACCCCTTTGAGTTTTCAAAATCTTGTCAAGGTTTTGGGTTTTAAATAATGTGAACACGTGCAAACTGGAAGGGTGAATGCCTGTATTCTGGGTTTTCTGTCTAGGCAAGCACTTCGTATATATCTCATCAGACGCGAGACCAGTTGTGCTTACCTGGGAATTCTTGGGATGAGTGTTCACTTATAGGCGAGCATGTCTTCGCGATTCATTATTTTTGACCCATTTACTTTAATTAGTCACTGTGTGTAGTTTGTTTGCTTTGTAAAGCGAACAAATGACCACTATCCTTGCCTTCATCAGATTTGTTTCATCTCATTCTTTTCGTCTAAATCTCTCACTCGTTTCCTTTCATGTTTCCTCTTTTAGAATGCCTCCTCGATGCGACAATCAGATGGCAAATGCCGAACTGGCGGAAATCATCGCGCAGCAAATGGCTGCTGCCTTCCCAAATCTTTATGCTCAAATGATGCAAGCCATCAACAACAACAATGCTCCATGCAATTTCAAGAATTTTAACTCAGCTAAACCGCTCAAGTTTAGTGGTTTTGAGGGAGCAACTGGGCTTCTTCAGTGGTTCGAGAGCATTGAGAATACCTTCCGTCATGTTCAGTGTCCTGAAAATCGCAAGGTCGAGTTTTCTTCAAGTGTGTTTCAGAAGAGGGCTCTTACATGGTGGAACGGGGTGATGAGAGACCGTGGTGCTGAGGTTGCTTTAGCCCAAACTTGGGCTGAACTAAGGGCTCTTATGATGAAGGAGTTTTGCCCTCGTCATGAACTGCGAGCTTTGGAGAGGGAGTTTGATGAGTTGAAGCAAGACAGTGGCGAGCATCGAGCCTATACTGACAGTTATGAAGAATTGAGCCTTTTGTGCCCTGCTATGGTTACTCCTGTGGATAAAGCGATTGAGAAATATACTGATGGTCTTCCTGACCTAGTTCAGGATATTGTTACTGGCAGTAACCCTACTACTGTCAGACAAGCCATTGAACTGTCTGCCACCCTAACTGAATCCCGCATCAGGAAGCGTAAGCTGTTTCGAAAGGGCGACTCAAGACCATCTGACAAGACTGCTCAAGTTGAACCAAAGGAAGAACATGCTGAGGTATCCAAGAAGAAGAAGCGCAAAGCCTCTCAAAACTACGCTGTAACTGCTCAAGACAAACAGGTTGCAGCAAACCAACCAGCACAACCTCGCAAAAGGCAAAACTATGTTGGTACCGCACCTTTGTGCAACAAGTGCAACCGTCATCATCTAGATCAAGAGCAGTGTCACAAATGTACCCACTGTGGGCGGTTGGGACATTTGATCAATGTTTGTCGTTATGCAAATCAAGCTGCTGCAAACCTTGCTGCTGTTCAAGCACGGTTCCCTCCAGGGTCATGTTATAACTGTGGTGACCTTACCCACTACAGGAACAATTGCCCAAGACTTGTTAACATACCTCCAGCGCGTGGACGAGTGTTTAACATCAATGAAGCAAACATGAACAATGATGCGGCAGTGAACAACTAGTGTTTTGTTATTTCCTTGGTTGTTATCTTATGATGTTTAAAGACAAGTCAGTTGTTATATAAATAAAAATTCATCGTTTTTATTTTTGTAAAACTGATACGATTGTGTGAGCGTTGGATACAATCTTATGATGTCAACCCAAAGACAAACTACTCGTATGGTTCTGTCATTTTATGATCACTTGTGATCTCCCCAAGAATCTTAGACACTCGTTTTTTTAAGAAACAAAGCCAAACTCTTACTGAAAATCCTTCTATCGTTATAGATGGATCCTTGAAAATGATTAAAGTACCGAATGAAATTCATGGATTGGATTTCTAGTGTGCTTTAAATATCCATACCTAAAGATAACAAATTAAAGAATCAAGTTAACTAATTTTGTGCTTATGTGTTTTCTTACATATTTGTGGTTGTATGTGATCCATCCAAATCCTCGTAAAATCTTTCGTATCTCGTATGAGAGATTCATAATAGGATATCCAAAGTTACTATCTTAAATCCTTAATGGACTTCTACGTTGTAGTCAAGTCCCTTGGGTTTTAAAGTACTATTCTATAATTGGACCCCTTGGGTGGTCTAGTTAAATAGGTTGATTTTGAAAATCTGATTAGAAATATCATGTAATGATATAATTGAAAAAAAAATCCCTTAAGTGGTCTATTTAAGGAGATCGTACGACGGTTTAGTTAAGAAGATCATATGTTGATCTAGTTAAAAAGATCGTTCGTTGATTTAGTTAAAAAGATCCTTTGGTGATCTAGTCAAGTCGCTTCATGTTTATTCAGTTGATTTTTCCTCTACGCATTCTGAAATGAACTGTGCGGACTGTGCAAGGAATTAATTAATTATGGAGGCCTACATAATTATGGAATTCAGTGCACAGAAACCACAGGGAGTTTTGTCATGTGTTAAGACCTAAAGTGACGAGAATAATGATACGGGAGAAGTCTCGGACTTTGACCGATGTCATTTATTCTCACACTTCCCAATTCTTATTTCAAGCACACACAAGTTTCCTATGATAAGTTTTCATAAGAAACGTTCTTCTGTCCGTAGTTCAAAAAAATTTCATGTTTTACTACCACAAGGAATTCACTTTGAGGGTTAACAAATTCGCTAAGAATCCTAACATGGCCCAGAGTTTTACTTAAGGGTTCAATGGATCTATTAGAAGGCGAAACCGTCACAGTTGTCTTCACAAGTTTCCTCTAGAATTAAATTTCGGGACGAAATTTCCTAAAGTAGGGGAGACTGTGACACCTGTGTCACTTCAACCATCAAACAAAGGACAAACCAATGAAATATTGTATTTCATACTTGGGATTTGTAAAAATATGTGTATCGTTTGCACATATCAACTCTTGTTCGATTTTAAGCTTTAAATCGCTTTCTGGAGGGTTATACGCGCTCTGATGCGTAAATATAACCAGTTTAATCCAACGAACACTCCGGAATAGTGAAATAGGCTTAGCATACCTTAAATAACCTCTACATAACTTAGAAATAAGTTTTGAAGGCTTTGGTATGGCGAAAACAAGTTAATTCGCTTACAGGGACTAAACTTGACAAACTGCGAAAGTATGCCAATTTGAACTGTAACAGACATTCCGGAACATGGCCATAAGTTAAACATACCATAAATATCCTCTACATAGCTAAGAAATAGGCTTTGAGGGGTTCGGTATGCTAAAATAAACTTTTGGGTCATTCAGGGACTAAAAGTGTCAAAAAGTGCACAAGTTTGCATTTTCGCGCATAACTTACGTTCTGAATACATCCGGACATCCAAAAATTTATGTAAGCATGACTATATTATGCTTTAGTGTTTGGCTTGCCAAAAATCCATTCGTTGCGTCATTTGGATCGTTTTTCGTGCTTATGCGCATTCCGTCGTAATTAAGCGAACATCGCGTTCGTACGACCAAACGAACCAACACCCGACATATTTCTGAGCATGTTTCATGTCCACAATGTTTAGGCAACATTTTAGGGCCTTAAAGTTGGCTTACGGGCCTTAGAAGTGTCGGAAATGGCCTTAAACACGTGCAGGGACTGAAACTGTCCTTTCTGCAAACTTTTTCTGATCTGTGCAGGCCAGGCGGCCCGCCTCAGTTTCTGAGAATCCTCACGCGGCCCGCGTCCGCCTTCTGGACCAGATTCAATGATTTTAACAACAGGTTGCAGCTGTTTGTTTCACCACCACACAATCCCAATTGTCTAGTCAGCTGATAAGGATCAAATTTTAGTCACCATAAGGTCCCGACACTTGTACGGGTGGGATTAAGGCACGTTTTCCATGAAACGATCTTAACGGTGGACCGAATACTATAAATACCCCACCCCCCATGCTTCAAAACCACTAGAATTTTGATCTTAGAAACTCTAAGTTGAAACCATTGTTTCATACCTGAGATTCTCGGATCAAGATTAGCATTCGGGGACCCTTCGTAAGTATTCTTTCGTTCTTTTATTGCTTTTCGAGTCTTTCGAGTGTTTGAACTTCGCAACGTGAGTGTAATCATGTTGGTTATAGTCCTTTGGGATTATGCCTACTGATTACCACGTTGTCTGGGGTCGTAGGGTAAGTGATCTAATAAATCGCTTATACCTCAAACCCGACCCATGTGGTCGATCATTAGGATCCGACCAAACACATTAGGTGACCATAGTAGGTAGGGAATAACCTTCCGAGGTTATACCTTTTGGTCACATCGTTTAAGTAGTTGTATGATAGGTAGTTTATATGCCTTAGGTAAATTACCAGAATACCCTTTTCATGTATAATTGGTAATTAAGCATATGTAACCTAAACTTTTGTCACATAACTGATTATGTAACATGTTTAGGCATATAACACTTGTCATAGGACTAGTTAGACGGTCCAAACGCGTTTCACGCGAACGACGCGTTAAAGTAGCATAAGCTACCTAAATGGGTCGCGATGGGTCGAAAGCAATTAGGTTAGGTTTCGTTTAGTATGTAGGCTTTGTTAAACCATATGACACGAGTCTCTATACTCGTTTGGTTTACGAACCCTCATTCTATCTAAATCCTCCGATTTAGGTCCGGTTTATTAACATAGTTACCTATAATAGGTGCCGTTTGATATCGTGATCTCTAGCATTGTTTGGTTGTTACACAAGGACTCCTAAGCACTCTCAATGTGAGTACATAGTTCCCCTCTTTTACCGTTTTCAAACTGTTTTGGGGTGAAGCATGTGTACCTATCTGTTATTTTCATGATTTCAAAGTATAATTGATTATACATGTTATTACTTATCATTTGACAAACTAAATGACTATCTATGGTTTAAACACTGATTTCTCAAAGAACATAAAATAAAATGTTGAATTGTACTTATTTTATGTTCACCAGACCGATTGTTAGTATGATATAGCGCTATAGGATTTGACACCCCATTCCTGTTGTCATGGAATATCTGAAACCAATTTGTTTCTCCATCCAAATAGGGATTTCCTTTGTGGTATCCCTATAGTCTCAAAGGTGTATTTTGATGCACTAGGTCTGAATGAATTCTTAAATCACACTTTTAAAGTATATTTTGATATACTCCCAAAAGTATAATTTGATATACTCTCATGTGTGGTATTGTACAAAACCAACATATATTTTGTTAATCATCCAAAACATATTTTGATATGTTATTTATGAAACTAAAACATATTTTAATATGTTACTTACAAATCCAAAGTATACTTTTAATATGCTATTATAAGGTTATTTGTTTAATCTTACATTTATTTATACAAATCACATTGATTACACATTACATGATTTACCTTGGACACATAAACACTTTTGACATTGGTTATACATTATATGATTTACATCTTGACATAAACATTTTAACATATTATTGCAATACATTTGGAAGTTGGTTTAAACATAGACATCTTACATTGTTTGGTTTGGTTTGAGTAAGTGATTTGAATAACGAGGCGTGTGTAATATGATACAAGCATGGTGGATACGCCGCTGGTACTTCCTATATATAAGTGTTTGTATGGTATTACATATCGTAGCGTTATTTGAATCATTTCAGTTTGATACATATAACATTTTATACAAATAACATACTTTTCACAAGACATTGTTTTACAAACAACTTATCTTATACAAACTCATTTTACATGGTTATTCATTTAACCATACATTATTCTTTTATTTATACATATCATTTGAACTTATTGTTTTTTTTTTTAAACGATTTACAAGACAAAACAAATTACAAGGTTCATGACTAAACATTTTCTTAAACATAAGTCATGAATCCTATATTCACAAAACCTATGTATCTCACAGGCATTTTTATGCTGACGTACCTATTTTTACACATGTTTCAGGTACTGCTTTGCAATGATTGTTGATACATGCTACATTTAGGATGGACTCGTGCCTTAGCGACTTTAAAACTTGGAAGATCGTAGTTGTATTTATTTGATTGTATTAAAACAATGAGTTCATTTATTCAATAAAACAGAATTTATTTATGCCATGGTTATGAAACAATAATTCTGTTACAACACTCCCCGACGTTTCCGCCACGTCTAGTTGCTTTACGTGGTCGGGGTGTGACACTGGTGAAAAGCCCAAGTGTAAAATTTGCAAGAAGCAGCACTATGGAAAGTGCAGACTGGAGTCGAACTCTCAGACTCAGTCAAAACCCTTTGCTTGTGGAATTTGCAAGTCCACGGATCACAAAACCCTGGATTGCAAAAAGATAAAAGACGCAACGTGCTACCGTTGCAATGAAAAGGGGCACATCAAGACCAACTGCCCGAAATACAACAAGAAGCCTGAGGAGGCTAAGAAGACTAATGCCAGAGTCTTCAGAATGGACGCGAAAGAAGCTGTGCAAGACGATAATGTCGTAACAGGTACTTTCCTTGTAAATGATGTCTTTGCAAGAGTACTTTTTGATTCATGCGCAGATAAGTCTTTCGTAGATCATAAGTTTTGTAAATTGTTGAATTTACCTGTCAAAACCCTAAGCGTAAACTATGAGGTAGAGTTAGCAGATGCTACCATAGAAACCGTCTCTACTGTGTTAGATGGATGTGTTATATCCATTAAGAACCATTCTTTTCCTCTGTCTCTACTTCCCTTTAAGTTGGCTGGTTTTGACATAGTTCTAGGTATGGACTGGTTATCTCATAACCAGGCCCAAATTGTCTGTAACTAGAAACAAGTGGTAATAAAGACTCCGTCTGGTGAATCACTTACCATTCGGGGAGATACCCAGTATGGGCTGCCTGAGCAGGTGACTATGCTCAAGGCTTCCAAGTGTTTGAAGAAGGGGTGTGTCATTTACATGGCGCAAGTGATTATTGATGAGCCTAAACCGAAGATAGAAGACATCCCTGTCATTTCTGAATACCCAGAAGTGTTTCCTGAAGACCTACCTGGTTTACCACTAGATAGACAAGTTGAATTCAGGATCGATATCATCCCCGGAGCGGCACCAGTTGCTAGAGCACCATACAGATTGGCACCCACAGAAATGAAGGAGTTGCGGACGCAGCTAGATGAATTGCTGGCTAAAGGTTTCATTAGACCTAGTTCATCTCCTTGGGGAGCGCCAATCTTATTTGTCAAGAAGAAGGATGGGTCGATGCGTCTGTGCATCGACTATCGCGAGCTTAATAAAGTCACGATCAAGAATAGGTATCCTTTGCCCAGAATCGATGATTTGTTCGATCAGCTTCAAGGGGCAAGTTACTTCTCAAAGATTGATTTGAGGTCAGGCTACCATCAATTGAAGGTCAAAGATGAAGACGTTCACAAGACTGCATTTAGGACTCGTTACGGTCACTACGAGTTCCTAGTGATGCCTTTTGGGCTCACTAATGCACCAGCCGCGTTCATGGATCTCATGAATCGCGTCTGCAAGCCCTACTTAGATAAATTCGTCATCGTTTTCATCGACGACATTCTCATTTATTCTAAGAATCAAGCTGACCATGAGAAACACCTTCGATGTATTCTCAAACTTTTACACCAAGAGAAGCTCTATGCCAAATTCTCTAAATGTGAATTTTGGCTTCGTGAAGTCCAATTTCTTGGACATGTGGTCAGTGAGCGTGGTATCCAGGTGGATCCCGCTAAGGTTGAAGCTGTTATGAATTGGCAAGAGCCAAAGACGCCTACGGAGATTCGTAGCTTCCTGGGATTGGCAGGATATTACAGGCGTTTCATTGAAAACTTTTCAAGGATTTCTGCACCCCTAACCTCCTTAACTAAGAAGAAGGTTAAGTTTGTTTGGGGCCCTAAGCAGAAAGAATCCTTTGATATTCTGAAGCAAAAGTTGAGCAAAGCCCCGGTACTGACACTGCCAGATGGAATTGAAGACTTTGTGGTTTATTGTGATGCTTCGCACACTGGCATGGGGTGTGTGCTTATGCAGAAAGGCAAAGTTATTGCCTATGCTTCAAGACAATTGAAAGTGCATGAAAAGAATTACACCACCCATGACTTGGAGCTGGGTGCCGTTGTATTCGCACTAAAGCTTTGGAGGCACTATCTTTATGGTGTCAAATGTGTGATTTATTCTGATCACAAGAGCCTCCAACATCTGTTTAATCAGAAGGAATTAAACATGAGGCAACGCCGTTGGATGGAAACTTTAAATGATTATGATTGTGAAATCAAATACCATCCCGGCAAGGCGAATGTAGTCGCCGATGCCTTGAGTCGGAAGGAAAGGGTTAAGCCCATCCGAATTAACGCCAAGCGTATGGAGATAAAGAATAATTTGATGGAAAGGTTGTTAGCTGCACAGAAAGAAGCTGTGTTGGAAGCTAACTATCCTAATGAAAAGTTAGGAGTAACTGAGGAGCAGTTAACTCTTAGCAAGGACGGAATTTTACGGTTAAACGGACGAATATGGGTTCCAATTTATGGAGGACTTCGAGATGTCATCCTCCAGGAAGCCCATAGTTCCAAATACTCCGTTCATCCTGGAGCTGATAAGATGTACCAGGATTTAAAGGCAAATTATTGGTGGATAGGCTTGAAAAAGTCTGTAGCCGCCCATGTAGCAAAATGCTTGACATGTGCGCAAGTCAAAGCCGAGCATCAGAAACCGTCAGGTTTGCTACAACAGCCTGAACTTCCTATGTGGAAGTGGGAAATGGTAACTATGGATTTTATCACCAAGTTGCCAAAGACAAGGAAAGGCAATGATACAATAAGGGTTATAGTTGACAGACTGACTAAGTCAGCTCATTTCCTACCCATCAAGGAGACTTATAGCTCCGACATGTTAGCCCAGTTATACGTTGATAAGATTGTAGCCCTACATGGCATACCTGTAGCTATTATCTCTGACCGGGATACTAGGTACACGTCACATTTTTGGAAGAGTTTCCAACAATCTTTGGGCACACGTTTGAATTTTAGTACGGCTTATCATCCTCAGACTGACGGTCAGAGTGAGCGTACTATTCAAACATTGGAAGACATGCTACGTGCATGTGCGATCGATTTGGGAGGTAGTTGGGATAAGAACCTACCGTTAATCGAATTCTCCTACAACAATAGCTACCACACCAGCATCAAGGCTGCGCCTTTTGAGGCATTATACGGTAGAAAGTGTAGATCGCCCGTTTGTTGGGCGGAAGTTGGAGATGTCCAGTTATCTGGACCAGAGATCGTGTTCGAAACGACGGACAAGATTGTCCAGATTCGTGACAATCTCAAAGCCGCCCGGGATAGGCAGAAGAGTTATGCTGATCCAAATCGTAAGGATTTTCACTTCGAAGTAGGTGACAAAGTCCTACTTAAAGTGTCACCCTGGAAGGGGGTGATGCGATTTGGTAAGAAAGGCAAGCTAAGCCCGAGATACATAGGACCTTTCGAGGTTATCGAACGTGTCGGGCCAGTTGCCTATAATTTGAACTTACCGGAAGAGCTCAGTGGAATTCACAATGTGTTCCACATATGCAATCTGAAAAAGTGTTTCGCTGACGAATCACTGGTTATACCACACACAGATGTGCATATAGACAAGAGCTTGAAGTTTGTGGAAAAACCTTTGTCGATCGAAGAAGCATATACCTTTTGTAAAAGTCAAATGGGATGCCCGTAGAGGTCCCGAGTACACGTGGGAGGTGGAATCCACGATGAAAGAAAAGTACCCTTACTTATTTCAGTAAATCTCGGGTCGAGATTTATTTTAAGGGGGTGAGGATCTAACACCTCGAAAATTCACGTCCTATAATGTGTTGACACGTGTCATAAAGTTTAAACGTGTGAAAGAAATATTATGGAAGGACTAAAGTTGACAAACATGGAAAGTATGTGAATATACGTATTCTAAATGTCAACTGTGAATAAATATAATGTACATTAACCCTATACAATGCTCATACCTTCAAACGAATAAATCATGGATCATACGGAGCTAAAAGTGAGAGATTTCAAACTACAGGGACCAAATGTGTCAACATGTTTAAATTATACCTCTGAGTGACCTTTTGACAAACCCGAAGCTTTGTAAATATTAATTATGCTCATGAGAATGCACCATAAAAATTTCATAAAGTTTCGTTAACGTATGAGAAAGTTATGATCAAATTCGTGTGCGAAGTGTAAAAGCGTAAACGTTGAAAGTTAGGACTTTTCGGGTGACAATAAAGTTACCCGGGGACTTGGCAAAGTGGGTATATGTTTTAAAGCCTTACTAGATCAATTATAAGGGTTTACCATGCAAGAAACAAGTGCCTATTCGAGTTTTGAAGAGCCAAGGACTGAATCGCAAAAGAAATCAAAAACTGATCTGTGCTAGCCGTCGCGCCACGCGAGGGGTCCCTCGCGCCACGCGAGGGATGCCCAGAACCGCAAAAACGGGCTGCTGTCTCCTATAGCCTATTATGCGCGACCTTTACTTGATTTTTCACATCTCCTGGCCCCTAAAACACCCCCTTAAGCCTCTAGGACACCTGTTGATCGATTGTGGGCACTAGTAGACTTGTTTGTCAATCAAATGTGGTGAGTGAATCCAATATAAATAGGCCTTCAAGTTCACAACACTTCCTCACATCATTCAAGTGCCTTCTGATCGATTCTGGAGCTCTCAAGCAGGTCCAACTGATCATAAGTCGTGCATAGGACTCTTGTAAGTCTACTAATCGTTCTTTAGTTGAGTTTAGCTTGTTTAATTAGCTAAAAGTCAAACTGTCGTAATTACGGTTTGACTTCGAGATTAGTCAATAATGGCTCAGTCATATCACGAATTAAAAGTAGTTATAAGTTGGTATTTATGTGGGTAATAAAACCCCAAAAGGGTTTCCCCTGATCACCACTCTAACTAGTTCAAATGTCGGGTCAAACATGTACTTAAAAAGTCAACAGGATTCTTAAATTGCAATTTATGCATGATTAGCTATCTAGAACATATACAACCTGTTTGATTATTGTTATAACTTAGTAATAAGTGTAAGAACATGTCTAAACATGTTCAACCCGACAATTTCCTGTTTAGACCCGGTTCGGAACCGAAAGTCACATAGTTTGACTTTCACTTTGACTTTCAGTTCTGACCCGTTTAGGCATATTTTAGAAATGCCTCAGAGCTTTAATTGGACTAGGTTACATGTTAGAACAACCCTCTGTGATTATACACCTCGGTTCATTAGTTATCCAATTAATATGCATGTTTCCGTTAATTGCTCATATGTTGACCGTTATGCCCTTATTACCTTAAAACGTGATTTATGAAAATGTAAAAGTGTAGAAACCTTTGTTACTGATATATAGACTTGTATGCAAAGTTTGACATCAGTTTGACTTGTAGATTAAGAGTTATGCTCGTTATCGCAAAATTAATGCTTTATGTTAATAAAATGGCGTAATTAGTGTATAGCCTAGTTAAACATACTTTTTGGTATCAAATCTTTTACCCACTGATGTAATATATTATTTTGGGATTTTTAAAGATTTTTAATTAATTTTAGGCTGAGCATAACTCGTAGTCGTAGGCTTAATCCGGTAATTGTCGGTTTTGCCCTTACGGGCCATAAAATGAGTTTTACATATCTAAACGACCCCAAACCTTTTGCCACTGATTCGTTATGATAAATAAATTATTTTAAGCCTTCTGGAAATATAAAAATATCAGATTTAAGTATCGAACCCGGTAATGGCCTTTAATCGCCTTATTTAGCGTTTTTAGCGCATAGTATGTTTTAAAATCATATGGGACATACCCGGGTTGATACCTACTGAGATAAGAGGCAAATTATAATATTTTAACAGTAAGCAAAGGTTAATAAACTCAGACTTCAGTTTTGAGCTTTTCGGCTTATGTGAAATTACCAAAATACCCCTACGGGGCCTAGTTTGGTTAAAAAATGATAAGTTTCACATACATGCTTTAACCTACTGATGTAACTTAGAAAATTGAGTATATTTGCTGATTACATCAGACCTGTAACTCAGGTTGTCACTTAAACCCTTTTATAAACTTTTAAATGACCAAACTACCCCTACGGGGCCTAGTTTGTGTTTAAACACGTTTCGGGCATAACGAAAGACACCTTACTGATGTCACAACATATTTGAGACATAATTAACTTAGGAAACCTGTATATAGCTCTCATGACTACCCGTCACGCTTATTACGCGTACGGTTCGGTTTATGTAACAAGTTTACATAAACTAGCCGAAACGGGTCAAACCTTAACGGTTTTATCTCAAAATCCAGAATGTGAATAATAAACCCATATTAAACAAGTCTTCAAACTTGCCGGGTCTGAATCACATTCTATCCGGTCTTCGCTTAATCGTGCGTACGAACCGTATCTTGAAACTAACCGGTCTAAGCTTAAGCTTAATAAAAGACCCGTTAGCATTCAAATAGGTTATTATAAACCTTCGTTCCAGATTAGGAGGACCAGTAAAAGCTACGTGCATTTTGCTTATTGTGAGAAATACTTATTCAGGTAAATACTTTTAACTTATTTTCCCTATACGGGCTTGGGTTACGGTATATAGCATACCGCTTGATCGGGCATCAAATCTCCACATTAAGTGGGTAGTTGAATAATTTGATCGGCTCGTTTAAACAGTCTTGTTTACTTTACAGCCTTTGGGGGGTTAATGACCATGTCCCGGATATCCTTGGCATCATCTTACGAGATGGCCACGACCTGAGCACGGGGTGTAGGCGTACACCTGTCAGTGTATAACTCATTATTGTGGTGTGTCTATTGATCTTTAACCCGGACTAGATCCGGGCTACTGAACGCATAAGTAACATGTAATTCGTTCACAAGATTATAATATTAAATAATTCTCCCAAGTTATAAAAATGTTTATGCCATGTGCATCCAAACCAATTTTAAACCATTTTCCAAAAAGAGTCAGTTGATTGTATTTACCAGTGTAAACTGACGTATTTTCCCAAAAAGACTGAATGCAGGTACTAAACGAAATTGGCTGGATTGTCTCCTAAGCATCAATAAAAAGTATCGCAAGCTTAGGATGCCTGAAGTCTGTTGAACCATTAATATTATTTTGTTTCGATCCGTTCTGTGGATAAACTCCGGATATTGTTACATTGATAAACAATATTAAATTCGGTTGTATCATATTCTTAAATTTGCTTCCGCTGTGCATAATAATATTGTGTTGTTTGACTATTACGTTGCCAACCACGTCACGATACTCCCCCACCGGGCCCACCGGTGACACGTGGAAATCGGGGTGTGACACTATGTTACACCCAAAAGTGCGTAAGCGAAAAAGGGTTCGAGTATACTCACAGAGCGTGTTTAGTAAGTAAACATAGTCTTGGATTTAAGGGAGCGCTTTGAGAGATTAGCCTGAGCATTGAACAGTAGTGTAAGTGTCGAACAGCGTGTAATAGTGCGTTAGTGGAGTCGAGTGATCGGAGGGTAATTCGGTCGGATGACCGTCCGGACGAATGGTCATCCGGACGGATGACCATTCGGTCGGTGGGTCATTCGATTGGGGAAGTGTGTTTGTGAACTGTTTAAACTTTTGAAGTTTTTGTTGTAGTATAGTTCAAGTCATTCGATCGGATGGCCGTTCGATTAAAAACTGATGTTCCTTGAAGTTTTGAAAATTGTTTAAGTGTTTGAGATTACAAATCACATGGTCGAAGAGCCGTTTGATTGGATGGTTGTCCGATCGGATGGCTATCCGCTCAAGCAACTGTTTTGTTTGAGAAGCTTGTAAAAATTAGTTAAGTTGAAAAGTTTGTGGTTTGACGGAGATAGTATGATATGATGATGTGTTAAACAATGGAAACCATACCAGATTTAGTTCAGCCGATCAGATGGGAATCACCCCGTTCGATCAGGCCCAACTGTTCATGATGAAGTTTCTTGTTCAACCCGTTAATCGGTCGTCTTCTTCGATAGAAATCCGTTCTCAGCCCGTTTCATGCATTGAGCGTTGCGTTGCGTTTAAGCGAGTTGCGAGTAAGTGATGCGACAACATTAAACTATAGTTACACAATTAACATAACTAACACCTAAAATTATACAAGTAAGTAAATTCTCGTCTCGGGTTTGCGATGAGATTGTGACGTGACAGAGTTGCGATTGCGTTTGCGAATAACACCTCAAACAAATATAAACATGCACAAATAAAACACACAATAACACACACACATAGAACAAACTAATAACCGCGATACGAGTTGTGATGTGATAGCGTTAAGTAGGATAGCGTTTAGTTACGTTTATCGCATTGTTACTTCACATAGTAATAAATCATAGTTCGAGGTAGCGTTAACCAATGTATCGATTATCACAAGGAGTCAAATTAATTATCGAGTATCTAGAGTACAATCAATAATTAAGTAAGAAATGACAGATCTGAACGTTGACCTGCCTTGACTTTGACTTTGAAAAGTCGGGTTGTTACAACCTCCCCTACTTTAGGGAACTTTGTCCCAAAATTAAGGCGCAGGCGTAACAAACAGATGTGGGTACTTAGCTTTCATATCACTCTCGAGTTCCCAAGTGAACTCGGCGCCACGTTTGCCTTCCCAGCGAACCTTCACTATAGGAATGCGTGAACGTTGAAGTTTCTTGGTCTCCCAGTCCATGATTTCTACCGGCTTTTCCACGAAGTGTAATGTTTCGTCCATTTGCAGATCCTCAAGAGAAACATGTAAATTCTGCTCGGCTAGACAGTTTTTTAGGTTCGAGACGTGGAAAGTTGGATGTACGTTGCTGAGTTCCTCCGGTAGTTCGAGTCTGTAGGCCACTTTGCCAATTCCTTCCAGAATTTTAAAGGGTCCAACGTATCGAGGTGCGAGCTTTCCTTTCTTGCCAAACCGGATCACCCCCTTCCAAGGTGAAACCTTTAGGAGTACGTGATTGCCAACTTCGAACTCAAGGGGCTTGCGGCATCTATCGGCATAAATCTTTTGATGACTCCAAGCTTTCAAGAGGTTGTCTCGTATCTGGAGGATCATGTCAGTCGTTTCTTTCAATAACTCAGGACCGGTAATTTGTGCATCTCCGACCTCATGCCATACAATAGGTGATCGACATTTCCTTCCATATAATGCCTCAAATGGTGCCATTTGAATGCTAGAGTGATAATTGTTGTTATACGAGAATTCGACCAAAGGTAAATGAGAGTCCCAATTACCACCGAAATCTATAACACACGAACGAAGCATGTCTTCAAGGCTGTGAATCGTGCGTTCAGTCTGACCGTCGGTTTGGGGATGAAAAGCAGTAATTAGATTAAGAGTAGTACCGAGAGCAGATTGAAAAGTTTCCCAAAGGCGCGAGGTAAATCGACCATCGCGGTCAGAGATGATATCACAAGGTGTCCCATAATGACAAATGATTTCGTCGGTGTAGATTCGTGCTAATCGTTCACCCTTAAAGTGTAACACCCCAACCCGGAAGGGCTGACGTGTCACAATAACAGTGGTTTCATAAACAAAAGTCATAATTCCATTTATTTATTTGATAAGGATACAACGACAACTAAACTTAAGGTTAATATACAAGCGGAGACATTCGACTTAATTAACTAACATCTTCAGATTTATTCCTAGGCTTTATTCTTCTCTCTTTTCCCCGCCCAAAGTAACATGCGGACCTGTATATACAGAAAGTTTACGGAATGAGCCAAATGCTCAGTACGGAATAATAGGCTCAAATAACAAATAACGCTTTATATGAAATGTTATCCGGATGGAACTTTATGCGAAAATGATACGATGCAAGAACATAATTTCATAATCATATCATACGGATGTACCCATGAGCCAAACTTAAAACGTGACAATACACAGGTAGCTACTCCTGCATAATTATCACATGAGATGGCGAGTTGGCATACCCGCTATCCACCTCCTTAACTTAAATCCTAGGATCGATCCATACGCCTCCTAGTAGCTTTGTACCTCACTTGTACCTAGGGACGCCGTGAACTGATCTCTCCGTCACGGATGGAGCACATGATGTCGATGCCGCAACAACATGCTCGTGGGACACTCCACGAGAAGCGATACTCAGGGTATCAGAGTACAAATGGTCTTATTCACATAACTTAAAAAAATATTTTCATAACAAGACGTAACATATATTGGAACATGCGATAATGAGTACAACTAACAGAATACTATCGCATGACATGAAAGCTAAATCCAAGGTTATGATTAGAATAGGAATCTAACGGACTGTCAAAATGAATCGATAATCAAAGACGTGAGGAGTTTTAAAAGATATATGAATTTAATGGGTTTATAACAATTTGAATATGAAGCAATAAGGAGTAAGGGTAAGGATCTGTACCTTAATAATTCCAAAGTGATGCTACCTTGTGATAATATTTCAGATTTATACGGGCAGAGTTTAGACTACTGATTAATTAAATAACATGCACACAAACTAGGTTAGTAACTTAATACAACATTACGATAACTCACGAGATTAAAATCCTCACAACGAATGACAAAGTGCGATACTTAAACATCCATCGGATTCACAACTAATGACAAAGTGAAATCACTTAAACATCCATCGGATTCACAACGAATGACAAAGTGTAAACACTTAAACATCCATCGGAATCACAACTAATGACAAAGTGAAATTACTTAAACATCCATCGGAATCACGATTAATGACAAAGCATAACCCAAATTTGAGCAGCACTTAAACATCCATTGGATTGATTTCAATCAATCGGACATTGAATCATAGTAGCGATCGAGTTATTACCCTGTTCTGCAGCACCTCGCTATACTAATTAGTGATTCGTGTGTGTTTTGAGAGTATATGGACGATATCTCAGCGTGTATTTTGAGTTTCTTCGTCGTTTTTGTGCCCAGAATCAAGTCCCACAGCCGACTATATATAGCTGGAAAATGGTCCCTGTCGCGTGGCGCGACAGGTTTCCTTGTTCCTTTCGCGTGGCGCGAGAGGTGCCTTTTTAAGATAGGGTATGTACGTGTCCAACTAGCTCAGGTGAGTCGACAATTCATTTAAATTCAATTTCCACGTAAAACTGTTAAGATAATACCAACTAGGGTTTACCCCCCCTGAGTTTTAGGGGCCCTAATCCTGATTCTGATTGTTCTGGAAATCTTAGGGTTTCTACAGAATTACTTGGGTGTCTTAATTAGGGATTCCTATTGGATAATTTATAAATAATAATAATAGTTTTGGTTGATATACAGAAGGATGGATCATAAGATAAATTTTTAGTTTATTATAACTTATTATTATTCTTTTATTTCTAGAATAATGATTTTAAATATATGGTCATTACAACTATTACCCCCTTAAAAGAAATTTCGTCCTCGAAAATTTTCAAATAAGAATATAACATATCACATAAGTAACGGAAACAGAACTTTCATAGTAGAGTTACTAACTTATATAACAAGAATCTCCTAAACACACATGTGTATCTAAAATTCATAATTACGTTCATGACCATAATTGTTAATTACCTTACTACCATGTCCTAATGGTTCTTCCACTACGTATCTTAATAACATTTTTAATCATGCAGAAAATCAATATAGACTTATAGATAACATGAGTGACTATTTGTACTGATATCTTCTACATAAACATGCTTAATCATAACTAAGATATATTCACATAAGGTAAAGTATGAATGACCACAATTATAAACAATGAATATAGATCAAAGAGCAAGGTTTACCATTAAAAATTCTATTACTAGAATAGATTAGGGTATAGAGAGCGAATTGATTCTTCAGATTCCCATGTTGCTTCGCGTTCAGAGTGATTTTTCCAGAGGATTTTAACAAACGGAATTACTTTCCTACGCATAACCCTTTCTTGTCGATCTAAGATGGCTTCTGGTTCCTCTTCGTAGGACAAATCCTCGTGAATTGTAAGTAACGGATAACTAAGGACATGGAGTGGATGATAATTATATCCTCTTAACGAGGAGACATGAAAAACGTTATGAACGTGCGAGAGTTGAGGCGGTAAAGCTAGTCGATATGATACTTCTCCAATTCTTTCAAGGATTTCAAATGGACCGATGATACCTTTAAGAACGCCACGCCAAGGTGATACCTTTAAGAATACGTGGTCACCAATTTTAAGAATACGTGGTCACCAATTTTAAATCTTCCCTTTAATTCCAAATCTACGAACGCCACGCCAAGGTGATACCTTTAAGAATACGTGGTCACCAATTTTAAATTCGAGTGGTCGTCTATCTTGATCTGCATAGCTCTTTTGTCTGCTCTGAGCTTCTTTTAGTTTTTCTCGTGCCATAGTGCCTTTTTCGTTTGTAATCTGAACTAGTTCTGGCCCTTCAATAATCTTTTCTCCAACTTCATCCCAGCATATCGGTGCGCGACATTTCCGACCGTATAAAAGTTCAAAAGGTGCCATGCCAATACTTGCTTGCCAACTATTGTTGTAAGCGAACTCAACAAGACATAGATATTCATCCCAGTTTCCAGACCATTCAAGTGCACATGCTCGGAGCATGTCTTCCAAGGTCTGAATCGTGCGTTCTGACTGCCCATCTGTTTGTGGATGGAAAGCCGTACTAAACTTCAGTCGTGTACCCCAAGCTGCCTGAAAACCTTTCCAAAATCGTGAGGTGAAACGTGGGTCTCTATCTGAAACAATGGAACATGGTGTGCCATGGAGTCGAATAATCTCTTGAAGAAATATTTCGGATAACTTATTAACCGAAGTTCCTTGCTGAATTGGTATAAAATGTGCTGACTTTGACAATCTATCGACAACAACCCATACAACATTCTTCTTCTTGAATGTCTTAGGAAAACCGGTAACAAAATCCATTGTGATCTCATCCCACTTCCATATGGGAATATCCAATGGCTGCAACAGACCGCTTGCTCGTTTGTGTTCAATTTTCACTTGTTGGCAAGTGAGGCATTTACTTACGTATCGAGCAACGTCTTCCTTCATGCCATTCCACCAGAAGTTCTGTCTTAAGTCTCGATACATCTTGGTAGATCCTGGGTGAATTGAAAATGGTGAGCTGTGAGCTTCGGCTAACAATGACTCACGAAGGGTGGAGTCATCGGGTACACAAAGTCTTTTGCCGTACCAAATCACCCCCTGATGGTCTATACTAAATTCAGATTGCTTACCCACCTCGAGATTTTGCACAATTGCCCAAAGTTCTCCATCTTGCTTCTGTGCAACTTTGATCCGTGATATGAGGTCGGGTTCAATCTGCATTCTAGCTAGATATCCATCAGATTTACTAACCTGAAGCCAAATGTTCATCCTTTCGAGATCCCTCCTAATACAAGGCTGAATTTGTAAGCAAGATATAGTCCCGGAATTCTTTCGGCTCAATGCGTGAGCTACAACATTGGCTTTGCCTGGATGGTATTGAATATTTGCGTCGTAATCTTTTAAAAGTTCTAACCACCTTCTTTGCCTCATATTTAGCTCCTTCTGCGTAAATATGTACTTGAGGCTCTTGTGGTCTGTAAAGATGTCACAACTCTCACCATACAGATAGTGTCGCCAAATCTTAAGTGCAAAGACGACTGCGGCTAGTTCTAAATCATGTGTAGGGTAGTTAACTTCATAAGGCTTTAACTGACGGGAGGCATAAGCGATAACCTTCCCATGTTGCATTAGCACACAACCTAATCCTTTCTTTGAGGCATCACTATAAACTTGGTAACCTCCTGATCCAGAAGGGAGAGCGAGTATCGGAGAGGATACAAGTCGTTTCTTCAATTCTTCAAAGCTTTTCTCTTGTTCCTCATTCCATGAGTACTTCACCCCTTTCCTTAGGAGTTTTGTGAGTGGTAAAGCAATTACCGAGAATCTTTCAACAAATCTTCGGTAATAGCCAGTAAGACCCTAGAAACTTCGTATTTCGGTAACATAAGTGGGTCTTGGCCATTTTGTAATAGCTTCAACCTTTGTTGGGTCTACCATAATTCCCTCTGCTGATATGACATGACCTAGAAATGCCACTTGGCTAAGCCAAAAGTCACATTTGGAAAACTTAGCGTACAACTTCTCATGCAGCAAGGTTCTAAGTACTGCATGTAGATGTGCTTCATGCTCTTCACGACTATTGGAATATACTAGAATGTCATCGATAAAGACAATAACGAATTTGTCTAGGAATTTGTGAAATACGCGATTCATCAAATCCATGAAAACTGCGGGTGCGTTAGTTAGCCCAAAGGGCATAACCAAAAATTCGTAATGACCATATCGAGTACGAAAGGCGGTCTTGGGAACATCATCATTTTTGATCTTTAGCTGATGGTACCCTGACCTCAGGTCGATTTTTGAGAAGAACTGAGCCCCCTGAAGTTGATCAAAAAGATCATCAATGCGAGGCAGAGGATACTGATTACGAATAGTAATCTTGTTCAGCTCTCGGTAGTCAATACATAAACGCATACTACCGTCCTTCTTCTTCACAAATAAGACCGGAGCACCCCAAGGTGAAACACTGGGTCTTATGAATCCTAGATCTAACAATTCTTGCAATTGTTCCTTCAACTCCTTCAGTTCCATTGGAGCCATACGGTATGGAGCTTTAGAAATAGGTTCGGCACCAGGGATTAAGTCGATGGTGAATTCTACCTGACGGTCGGGTGGTAATCCCGGGAGTTCATCCGGAAATACATTAGGATATTCACGAACAACGGAGTGGTTATCGATACTCTTAACACTAGCAGAAGTATCCTTAATCGATGCTAGGAATCCAGCACAACCGTTTGATAAGAATTTTCGAGCCTTAAGCGCAGAGATAATTTAAGAGATTTATGAGCTTGAGTTCCCTGATATATAATATTAGGATGATGAAGATTATCGAAAATAACACGGCGGAAATGACAATCTATAGTTACGTGATGTCGAGACAACCAATCTATCCCTAGAATAACATCAAAGTCACACATATGTATTGGAAATAGGTCTGCCTTACACACAATAGATTCAATACGGATCGGACAATCTTTATATACGTAAGTGATTACGGATGAATTTTCCATGGGAGTGGAAATGGTTAAAGTATGATTTAAGAGAGTTGGTCTTATCGGAAGGTACTTAGTAAACGAGTGGGATACTAAAGAATGGGTCGCTCCTGTATCGAATAACACATAGATACTATGTTTACCAAGCTGAAGGGTTCCCGACACAGTACCTGGGGCATTAGCAGCATCAGTAGCAGAAAGTGCGAAAACTCTTCCTCCAACATTGGGTGGTGCAACGTTTGGTCGGTTATTCTTCTTAGTGTCTTACTTTGTACACTCCTTAATCATGTGTCCAGTTTGGCCACATCTAAAGCATGCTCCTGTACTTCGGTGACATACGCCCTGATGTTGCTTACCACAAGTATTACATAGAGGATATGTAATCTGATTCGGGTTTATATGTTGATTCAGTGGTTGAGCTCTAATAGGTTCTGCATACAACTGAATCTGGTTTTGAGCAGGCCTCGGGTTTTGCAGTCTAGGTTGCCATGGACGTGCCTGATTTCCAGAGTTTTGATTTCCTTGCACTTTGCGGTCTTGATGCTGTGGCGTAGTGGATGATTGGCCGATTTCCTACTTAATTTGTCCTTCCCTATTTCTCTTCTTATTATCCCCAGTTCGAGATAAAAATTCTTTTCTCTCGAACTCAAAAGTTTTGATTGCATCAGCAACTTCGGTGATATCCTTAAATTTCATATACATGATCGACTTCCGAATTCGATCATTGACTGCCCACTTGCATTTTTCTGCCTGGACTTCTGCTGATCCTGCAACTTCTCCTACAATACTAGCCAACCTTGAAAATCGAGTAATGAACTCAGAGGCTGGTTCATCACTCCCCTGTCGAATCACTGCATACTCCCTGATATAAGCTTTTTTATCAGCGGTAGAAAAATACTTGTCGTAAAAGATGGTACGAAAGTCGACCCATGAAAGATTAGCGTCAAAATCATCCCCTCCTTTGACTTGCTTATATCCTTCCCACCAAGTTTGTGCGTCATCTTCAAATTTGTAGGTAGCCAATCTAACTTTGTATTGCTCCGGAACTACAAGAACTCCGAAGATCTTTTCAACATGAGCTATCCAGTTCCTTGCTTCGACTGGATTATTAGCGTGACTAAAGGATTTCGGCTTTTGTTTTTGGAATTTAGCGATCCATATGTCTATACTATAGGTAGTATGGTTCGTGGTATTCTCACGGATTTCTTCACCAGAGATTGGATTCGTGTTATTACGTTCTGGATGACGAGTTTGTTGAATAACGGCCTCAGCTGTTTGAGCAACAAGGTTTGGAAGCAACCCGGCAACAGCCTGGTTGATAGCATTAATTACGTTTGGATCAACTGGAGTCTCATTCGAAGAAGTGTTGTTACGTACGAGGTTAGTACGAGTACTCCTACGTAGCGGACGACGAGGAGGCATCTATAAGAATATACATAGGAGTTAAACCAAATAAGAGACCAAGTTGAATCCTATCATAGATATCTACCCATTCCTCACAGGTTTTTATTACTATCTTCAAGTTTTCTACAGGAAAGAGCCTTTGCTCTGATACCATAGCTGTAACACCCCAACCCGGAAGGGCTGACGTGTCACAATAACAGTGGTATCATAAACAAAAGTCATAATTCCATTTATTTATTTGATAAGGATACAACGACAACTAAACTTAAGGTTAATATACAAGCGGAGACATTCGACTTAATTAACTAACATCTTCAGATTTATTCCTAGGCTTTATTCTTCTCTCTTTTCCCCGCCCAAAGTAACATGCGGACCTGTATATACAAAAAGTTTACGGAATGAGCCAAATGCTCAGTACGGAATAATAGGCTCAAATAACAAATAACGCTTTATATGAAATGTTATCCAGATGGAACTTTATGCGAAAATGATACGATGCAAGAACATAATTTCATAATCATATCATACGGATGTACCCATGAGCCAAACTTAAAACGTGACAATACACAGGTAGCTACTCCTGCATAATTATCACATGAGATGGCGAGTTGGCATACCCGCTATCCACCTCCTTAACTTAAATCCTAGGATCGATCCATACGCCTCCTAGTAGCTTTGTACCTCACTTGTACCTAGGGACGCCGTGAACTGATCTCTCCGTCACGGATGGAGCACATGATGTCGATGCCGCAACAACATGCTCGTGGGACACTCCACGAGAAGCGATACTCAGGGTATCAGAGTACAAATGGTCTTATTCACATAACTTAAAAAAGTATATTTTCATAACAAGACGTAACATATATTGGAACATGCGATAATGAGTACAACTAACAGAATACTATCGCATGACATGAAAGCTAAATCCAAGGTTATGATTAGAATAGGAATCTAACGGACTGTCAAAATGAATCGATAATCAAAGACGTGAGGAGTTTTAAAAGATATATGAATTTAATGGGTTTATAACAATTTGAATATGAAGCAATAAGGAGTGAGGGTAAGGATCCGTACCTTAATAATTCCAAAGTGATGCTACCTTGTGATAATATTTCAGATTTATACGGGCAGAGTTTAGACTACTGATTAATCTTTTAACCTAATTTAAATAACATGCACACAAACTAGGTTAGTAACTTAATACAACATTACGATAACTCACGAGATTAAAATCCTCACAACGAATGACAAAGTGCGATACTTAAACATCCATCGGATTCACAACTAATGACAAAGTGAAATCACTTAAACATCCATCGGATTCACAATGAATGACAAAGTGTAAACACTTAAACATCCATCAGAATCACAACTAATGACAAAGTGAAATTACTTAAACATCCATCGGAATCACGATTAATGACAAAGCATAACCCAAATTTGAGCAGCACTTAAACATCCATTGGATTGATTTCAATCAATCGGACATTGAATCGTAGTAGCGATCGAGTTATTACCCTGTTCTGCAGCACCTCGCTATACTAATTAGTGATTCGTGTGTGTTTTGAGAGTATATGGACGATATCTCAGCGTGTATTTTGAGTTTCTTCGTCGTTTTTGTGCCCAGAATCAAGTCCCACAGCCGACTATATATAGCTGGAAAATGGTTCCTGTCGCGTGGCGCGACAGGTTTCCTTGTTCCTTTCGCGTGGCGCGAGAGGTGCCTTTTTAAGATAGGGTAGGTACGTGTCCAACTAGCTCAAGTGAGTCGATAATTCGTTTAAATTCAATTTCCACGTAAAACTGTTAAGATAATACCAACTAGGGTTTACCCCCCCCTGAGTTTTAGGGGCCCTAATCCTGATTCTGATTGTTCTTGAAATCTTAGGGTTTCTACAGAATTACTTGGGTGTCTTAATTAGGGTTTCCTATTGGATAATTTATAAATAATAATAATAGTTTTGGTTGATATACAGAAGGATGGATCATAAGATAAATGTTTAGTTTATTATAACTTATTATTATTCTTTTATTTCTAGAATAATGATTTTAAATATATGGTCATTACATAAAGTCCTCTCGTATTGGCAGAAAGTGGGCGGATTTAGTAAGACGATCCACGATAACCCAAATGCTATCGTGACCTTATGTGTAACACCCCGGAAATGGGTTTGGTAATCAAACCACGTTAATACTAAAAGACGGGTAAAGTACCATCAGTAGTAAAATTAACCCGAAAAATATTAGGATTTATATAACTAAACCAAATATTTAATAAAAAGGAAAAAAAATACTTTTGAGAAATAAGGTTTATAAAAGGCCCGAGTTAACGGGAGTTAAAGCAAACCTAGTCATAAATTTCCCCGAACCCACTAAGATAACTAGGAATGCCAAACCTAGTTAATAAGTGGGAATATTGTTAAAAATAATTAGGTTGTGACCTAATTAATAACTAACCAAACATGAGGGACCAAAATTGGGTAACTTGAAAATGATTTTATAAACAAAATAAAAATAACACAACACACACACAAGAGTGTGTGTGTGCGTGCGTGAAGATGGCCAGGAGGTGCTCCCATGGAGCTCAAACCCTAAACTCAACAAAATCATCAAATTGAAGCTTGATTCAAGGACAAAATCGATGCATGAATACATAGAAACGATCACCTAGTCGTGGGGATCATAAGGTATGTCATAAAACCTAGATTGGTTAAATTGGAAATAAGGGAAAATGATAAGAAACCATGCTAATGGTTAAAAAGAAAATAATATGATTATTTAGTCATGCAATGACTAATAGATAATGAGTTTTGAATGGTTACCTTATAGGGTAAACCAACATAAATAATAAGGGTAAAATGGTAATTCGGTCACTCGTTGATGCTAACCGTTAGTTTTTTTTGAAAGACACTTTATGGCGTAAGCCATAATGGGTCAAAAGAATTAAGAAATGGTTTATAAGTAAAATAACCGTACGGTGTCAACCGGAGCGAGTCATGTAGATGAGATGGTAATAAATATCATCTCACAAGATAAACGGTCACTGAGACCAAACGGGTCAAAAGGTGAAGATATCACCCTTTGATAATATCGACTAATGATTATTTGTCGAGTTATGTGCTTACAGGAGAAAATATCTCATGGATATTCGCGTCGCTATTAATTAGCGGTTATTAAAGCAAAGTATAAAACAGGTCAATATATTGATCTGAGCCAAGTGTGTGTAATAGGATAATTACTCATTTAAAACTCGAAGTTCTATGAGAGTTAGACTAAGTCAAAAAAAAAAAAAGATAGACATTTGGTTACTTTAAAAGGTAAACCGAATGATTCAAATTATAGTCATTGTGTTTTGAAAACAGAATGACTTTTCAAACAAAATCATAGTTCAAAAGAGGGATTTTGGTCAAACACGCCTTTAAAAGTCCTTCGTCGTAAAAGAAGGGTTAAAGATGACCAAAACACCCTTGTATGCAAAATTGAGCAAGCGACCCTTAAAGGTTGTTTGGAAAAGAGTTTTATGATCAAATATATACTTAGAATAAGTATAAGAAATGAAAGATGTGAATCTTTGGGTCAAATGACTCTATAAGAGTCTTTGTCGTAAAATGTTAATCCAAGGGGTAAAACTCGGAATAAATAATATACCACATTAAATCCACCACAACTATAGTTGTGGCGGAAGATTATTTGATAAATAATGTGGAAATAAGATGCTAGAAATAAATGAGCGTGAATTATGCGGAAAAGTGCTTAAACACCCTTAACGGATCAAAATAAGCATATAAGCAAAAATGGGTTAAGAATGCATAAAACCCCATGATTTGAACCTTGTATAATAGGAAATAATTATAACATGATGTTTATGAGAGATTGAATGCCACAAACAAGTTTGTTTGATAAAATCATGAACGGGTCAAAATTTTGTAGAAATATATACAGCCGAAGGCTTAAAGACATGGAAAAAATTGTTATTCCGAATATTAGATTTTTACTCCATATGATGGAGCATTAAATTACGATCACGTAAGAAGAGACGTGACGCAAAACGGATAAAAAATGAGAGAGTTATGTCTGTTTTGGTAATAATTAGTTGGCTGGGAAAAGTGCAGAGCTGACACGGCCGGGTGAAGGTTCTGTGAAAAATACATGTTTAGATGACACGGCTGGGTGGAAACCTGACACGACCGGGTGAAGGGGCTGAAAAATATATAATTTCTTATGTTTAATTCTTTTGTTCAAATGCTTTGATTTCTAAACGTTTGAATGAAATTGTATGATAGGTAACGGTGCACTTTAGACCTCAGTGGATAATCAAGCCATGTCAAGAACCGAACACACAATCTAACGAAGCTTCCGCTACTTTAATAGTCTCTTGTGTTACCAAACTTATGTAAAACTGTTATAAGAATCTTTTGGATGTTTTAAACTTTTGTAAATATCGTTTGAAGGTTTTGAACTCTGTGTAAACATCGTTTGAAGGTTTTGAACTCTGTGTAAACATCGTTTCATCGATGTTTTGGAAAGAAAAGGATGTTTAAAAAATGCACTATATATTATATTAAATATTCAATAAATGTAAGGGTCTTACAAGTTGGTAATCAGAGCTCAAGGTTAATGAGTAAAGTGTTCGGTTCAATACTTGATCGCAAAATCCGGTAAGTTATTCTGTACATTAACGGTCTAGCATGTAAGGTGTTGAAAACAACACATAGGGTTATCGTGTAAAACACGTTACCCCAAATAAAGTGATAAAAGAACGATATAGTTAAACGAATTACGTGTGTTAACACGTGTCGTAGAAAGCCTTGTATTATAATACGGGTGTTTGTTATTGTCAACGTTACTAACATTTGTAGTCATTTTAAATTAAAGGATCCTCGCATCTGAAGATGACGAGAGTCTAAGGATCTATCGATACGATGAAGATATGGTCTGAAGTATGACGAGTAAACTATACTCGCCAAAGACGTAAATCAAGAAATGATCTCGAATATAGATCGAACAACAAGGAAAGTTTATCAGAGCAAGTATCTACAAGGTACATGTCTTAAACTTATAGTACAAACAGTAATATGCAACAAATATACAGTGAAAGACAGTTGCATATTGAATATGAAACTTGGAAAACCTGGATAGGTTACCTATCCAGGATGACGTTTCCAAGAGAAATTCAGTAGAGATACATATTATTCACAGTCGTGACTAACATGACAATATCTGAATTTAGTTTAAATATAAACTTGGATGAAAATAATCATCCAAGTAAGTAATCTCAATATAGATCCTATTGAGAAATGTAATGATCACATTAACGAATGTGACTGTATAAATGGTTATAAAAAGGAACATTTTATATGTTCAAGGATAAAACAGGTAAAACTAATAATTGTTAATTGACAATTAAATAAAGCTTTACCAAATGAAATCATAAAAATGGAAATAAATCGAGAGATTACTTACATGGGACGTGATGTGGTAATTATAACAAGGTCATGCGTACCATGTGTTGATCGCTTACTCTGGCCAAGTAAGTAATGAACACATGATACCATGAGCTTCTTATAATGAGCACAGTTATGTCCGATGTAGTAAGGTCAAGACAAGTGAAAAAAAAGGGTTAAAAGAACCTTGGGGTCAAGAAATCTTATGGGCATACTCGTATAAATGGTTTTCGAGGGAACCATAAAAACGATGTATGGCACGCATAGAAATAAATGACCCAAGGGAATTCGTGAAATAAGTCATTATGGACAAAAGAGCCATGGTTGACAAAAAAAGGGGCATGTAAAAACCAAAGTATAAATGTGTGACATCTGTGCTTGTAATCATTGTAAACAGTTCAGTTATCATTGAAATAAAGTTATTTTATCCCAATGTTTGTTTGTTTATGTTTTACATTTTTCATGTTTTGACTTTTATTCAATTTCAAACTCTATATCGCTTTCTGGAGAGTTATACGCAAACTGGTGCGTAAATGTAGCCAGTTTAACGCGAAAAATTACTCCGGAACATCAATTTATGCTTAACATACCTTAATTAACCTTTACATAACTTAGAAATAAGTTTTAAAGGCTTTGGTATGGCAAAATCAAGTCTATTCGCTTACAGGGACTAAAATTGACAAACTGCGAAAGTATGCCGATTTGAACAGTAACAAACATTTCAGAACTTGATCATAAGTTAAACACACCTTAAATATCCTTTACATAGCTTAGAAATAGGCTTTGAGGGGTTCAGTGTGCTAAAATAAACTTTATGCTCATTCAGGGACTAAAAGCGTCAAAAAGTGCACAAGTTTGCATAATCGTGCATAACTTATGTTCTGAATACATCCGAACATAAAAAAATTTATGTAATCATTAAAATATTATGTTTTAGTGATTCACTTGTCAAAAATCCATTCGTCGCGCAATTTGGATCGTACACGCGTCCGTTACGAGGGCAATTTACACAAAGACATTTGAAAAATGGTTTAGACATGGGCAATTTACATTGGTGGTTTGTTTGGGTAAAATGATTTGAGTAACGAGGCGTGTGTAATATGATACAAACATGGTGGATACGCCGCTGGTACTTCCTATATATAAGTGCTTGTATGGTATTACATATCGTAGCGTTATTTGAATCATTTCAATTTAGACATATAACATTTTATACAAATAACATATTTTTCAAGACATTGTTTTACAAACAACTTATTTTATGCAAAACTCATTTTACTTGGTTATTCATTTAACCTCACATTACTCTTTTACATATCATCTACTTTATCATCGCTTTTCAAAAGATTTATAAAACAAAACAATTAACAAGGTTCATGACTGACTTTTGTTAAACAACTTTTTCTTAAACTTAAGTCATGAATCCCATTTTTCACAAAACCTATGTATCTCACAAGAATTTTTATGCTGACGTACCTATTTTCACATGTGTTTCAGGAGCTGTTGCTTAGGATGATGAACGTGACACTAGGGCGGACCTGTGCCTTAGAGACTGAAAATAAAGATAGACTTAGTTTAATTATGTTGTGTACTCTTTGGTTCTTGTTTTGAAACACTATATTCCACCTTTGGTTGTTAAATAAAATGAAATTTTAATTACCATGGTTGTGGAACAATAATTCTGTTACAACACTCCCCGACGTTTCCGCCACGATTTGATGTTTTACGTGGTCGGGGTGTGACAGAAGAGTTGGTATCAGAGGCAATGGTTATAGGGAATTAGGTTATTAGTAATGCTTTGACCTAGACTATAACCTTTCTAGTACCCCAACACAAGTTGTCTTGTGTTTAGATCTTAAAACATGCACTTCACCTATCCTTAGGTGATCACCAAAACGAGAACCCAATTTCCTAAAATGATTTTTGAAGATTCAATCTTCTGTTTTTTTTAAATGATTTATCATATGATTTTGAACCCTTTTGATTTTTCAAATTGATTTTTGAAAACTTATCATTTGTTTTTGAATAATTCTTTTGGCCTTGTGCCTTCCAAGTTTTCAAAAGCTCGTCAAAGTTTTGGGTTCTAAATAGTGTGAACACGTGCAAACTGGAAGGGTGAATGCCTGTACCCTGGGTTTTCTGTCTAAGGCTAGAGTGTTCGTACAAATCCACATAATCGGACCAGTCATTCTTACCTGGGAACTCTTGGGGTGAGTGTTCACTTATAGGCGAGCATGTCTTCGCGAAGCATTATTTTTGACCCATTTACTTTGATTAGTCACTGTGTGTCGTTTGTTTGCTTTGTGATATGGACGAATGACCGCCATCTTTGCTTTTGTCGATTTTTGTTTCATCTCATTCTTTTCATCTAATCATCTCACTCGTTACTTTCGTGTTCCCTCTTTTAGAATGCCTCCTCGACGCGAAAATCCGCTACCAAATGTCGAACTGGCAGAAATCATCACGCAGCAAATGGCTGCTGCGTTCCCAAATCTTATTGCTCAATATAACCAAGCCAACAACAACAACAATGCTCCATGCAATTTCAAGAGTTTTAACTCGGCTAAACCACTCAAGTTTAGTGGTACTGAGGGAGCAGCTGGGCTTCTTCAATGGTTCGAGAGCATTGAGAATACTTTCCATCACGTTCAGTGTCCTGGCAATCGCAAGGTCGAGTTTGCATCGAGCGTATTTCAGAAGAGGACGCTTACATGGTGGAATGGGGTTATGAGAGACCGTGGTGCTGAGGTTGCTTTAGCACAAACATGGGTTGAACTTAGGACTCTTATGATGAGGGAGTTTTGTCCTCGTCATGAGCTGCGAGCCTTAGAAAAGGAGTTTGATGATCTGAAACAGGATAGTGGCGAGCACCGGGCGTATACTGATAGGTATGAGGAGCTGAGTTTGTTATGCCCAACAATGGTTACCCCACTCGAGAAGGCTATCGAGAGGTATATCGATGGCCTACCTGACTCCATACAAGACACCGTTACTGGTAGTAACCCTACCACTGTCCGTCAGGCAATCGAGCTATCTGCGACATTGACCGAGTCTTAGGTTCGAAGGGGTAAGCTGCATAGAAAAGGTGACAAGGGTAAGAAGCAGTCGTCTGACAAAGGGGATAGCAAGAAAGGTAAAAACAAGAAGGGTAGGGATTCGGATTCTGTGAAGGGGTCAAGGAAGCGTAAGGCTTCCCAAAATTTTGCCATCACTGCCCAACAGAACCAGGCAACTCCCAATCAGCCAGCGCAGCCTCCAGCAAAGAAGTGGTATGAAGGGAATGCACCTTTGTGCAATAGGTGCAATAGTCACCATCAACAGCAACTTCCGTGCTGTTTCTGTACCAACTGTGGGAAGTCTGGACACCTTGTAGAAGTTTGTCGTTCTGCTCAGGTCGCTCGAAATCCAGCTCAACAGGTAGCTCAACAACCCGTTCAACAGCAAGCTGCACGACCTCACTATCCTCCTGGATCGTGCTATAATTGTGGAGACCTGACCCATTATCAAAACCAGTGTCCAAGGCTGGTTAATGCGAATCCGAATCAGGCTCCAGCTCGAGGTCGAGTTTTTAACATGAATGCACAAGAAGCGCAAGCAGACAATGAAGTGGTGAACGGTACGTTCTCTGTTAATAACCAACTTGCATCTGTTCTTTTTTATTCAGCGGCCGATAAGAGTTTTGTATCTTTATCTTTCGAACCATTGCTTCGCGTGTCTAGAACGAAAACTAGGTAAACCTTTGACAGTAGAAGTTGCCAGTGGTGAACCCGTTGTTCTTGATTCTGTTCTTCGCAATTGCCAATTGAACCTTAACAACCATCTTTTTCCTATCGACCTCACGCCAATGCAACTTGGAAGCTTCGACATTATAGTGGGTATGGATTGGTTAGCCAAGCATCACGCAGAGGTAGTTTATTTTGAGAAGATCGTTCGTGTGCCACTTTCGTCAGGTGAGATCCTACAGGTTCGTGGTGAGAAACCTGCTAGTAGCCTCAAGCTCATGTCTTGTTTTCAAGCTCGGAAGTATCTGCGGAAGAACTATGTGGCCTTCTTGGCACATGTTACAGCAGATAAGGGCAAAGGTAAGTCTATTCAAGATATCCCAGTTGTTCGGGATTATCCGGAGTTGTTTCCTGAAGAGTTACCTGGATTACCCCCAGCGCGCCAAGTCGAGTTCCGTATTGATCTCGTACCAGGTGCAAATCCCATTGCCAGATCTCCATATCGTCTTGCACCGTCTGAGATGCAAGAGCTCTCTAAGCAGCTTCAGGAGCTTTCTGACAAAGGTTTCATCCGTCCTAGCTTTTCACCTTGGGGTGCTTCCGTTCTTTTTGTCAAGAAAAAGGATGGATCCTTCAGGATGTGCATCGATTACCGTGAGCTTAACAAGCTCACCTTCAAGAATCGATATCCCCTACCTCGAATCGATGATCTCTTTGATCAGTTACAGGGCGCTTCTTATTTCTCGAAGATTGATCTTCGTTCTGGGTATCATCAGCTTCGTGTGCATGAAGAAGATATTCCCAAGATAGCGTTCCGCACTCGTTATGGGCATTATGAGTTCACAGTTATGCCATTCGGTTTGACTAATGCTCCTGCTGTTTTCATGGACTTGATGAATAGGGTCTGCAAGCCTTATTTAGATAAGTTCATCATCATTTTTATTGATGACATCTTGATATACTCTAAGACGCAAGCTGATCACGGGCAACATCTTCGTCTTACTCTGGAACTCCTAAAGAAAGAGCAACTTTTTGCCAAGTTCTCCAAGTGCGAATTTTGGCTTAAGGAAGTTCAATTTTTGGGACATACTGTCAACAAACAAGGTATTCATGTAGATCCCTCCAAGATCAACGCGATTAAGGATTGGGATACGCCTACTACTCCTACTGAGGTTCGTTCCTTTCTTGGTCTTGCGGGTTATTACCGCCGTTTCATAGAGAACTTCTCAAAGATTGCAGTTCCTCTAACTGCTCTAACCCAGAAGAACAAGCCCTTTGAATGGGGAACTAAACAAGAAGAAGCATTTCAGACCTTGAAGCAGAAGCTTTGTGACGCACCTATTCTGACTTTGCCTGAAGGCAATGATGATTTCGTCGTTTATTGTGATGCATCGAAATTGGGTCTTGGCTGTGTTCTGATGCAAAGGAACAAAGTCATAGCATATGCATCGAGGCAGTTGAAGGTGCATGAAAAAAACCACACCACTCATGATCTTGAGTTAGGTGCAGTTGTATTCGCTCTTAAGATCTGGAGACACTACTTGTATGGTACGAAATGTGTGGTTTTCACTGACCACAAAAGTCTTCAGCATATCTTCAATCAGAAAGAACTCAACATGAGGCAAAGACGTTGGTTTGAGCTTCTAAACGACTATGACTGCGAAATTCACTACCATCCTGGTAAGGCGAATGTCGTAGCTAACGCTTTGAGTCGTAAGGAACATGTCAAGCTTCATTGTGTTCATGTTCAATCTAATATTCAAGCTCGATCTGATATCAAGGCACGCATTTCTCAGGCTCAACATGCTTGTGTTTCATAAGACTTGATGGGTAAGGAATTACCCTATCACATTAAGCCTGATCTTGAACTGAAGGACGATGGATCGTATTATTTCATGGACCGTTTGTGGGTCCCAAGCCTAGATAATCTCCGCACTTTGCTTATGGATGAAGCTCATAAGTCTCGTTATCAGATAAGATGTATAAGGATCTTCGTACTCAGTATTGGTGGCCTGGTATGAAGAAAGACATAGCCTTATACGTTTCGAAATGCCTTACTTATCTTAAGGTTAAGGCTGAACACCAACATCCTTCTGGTCTTTTGGAGCAACCAGAGATTCCAGTTTGGAAATGGGAAAACATCGCTATGGATCTCATTACTAAACATCCGCGCAATAAGAAAGGTCATGATGCCATCTGGGTAGTTGTTGATCGTCTTACTAAGTCAGCGTATTTCTTGCCAACCCGTGAGGATTTTTCTGCTGAAAAACTGGCTAAAATCTATGTGGATGAAATCGTATCTCGACATGGTGTTCCTTTGAACATTATTTCTGACAGAGATGCTCGCTTCTCTTCTCGTTTTTGGAGAACCATGCAATCTGCTATGGGGACCCAACTTAATCTGAGCACAGCATATCATCTACAAACAGATGGCCAAACTGAAAGAACAATCCAGACTTTGGAGGATATGCTTAGAGCTTGTGTGATCGATTTTGGTGGTAGTTGGGATTCACATCTTCCGTTGATTGAATTCTCCTACAACAACAGTTATCACTCCAGCATCAACATGGCTCCTTTCGAGGCTCTCTATGGTTGAAAATGTCGTTCACCAGTCTGCTGGAATGAGATCGGTGAGGCTCAGCTTAATGGACCTAACCTCATTCTAGAGATAACTGATAAGGTTAAGAAAGTTCGTGATAACCTTCAGACAGCTCGAAGCCGTCAAAAGAGTTACGCGGACCAACGACGCAAGCCCTTGGAATTTCAAGTCGGTGATCGTGTATTACTTAAGGTCTCACCTTGGAAAGGTGTGATCAGATTTGGAAAGACAGGAAAACTTGCACCTAGATATGTTGGACCATTCAAGATCGTCGAAAGAATCGATAAGGTAGCCTACAGACTTGAGTTACCTCCTGAACTTGGAAACGTTCATCCAACCTTCCACGTGTCCAATCTCAAGAAGTGTTTAGCTGATGAGAACCTCCACATACCACTTGACGAAATTCGTGTTGATAAAACACTACATTTTGTTGAGAAACCTGTGGAAATCATGGACCGTATAGTCAAATGGCTTAAACGTAAGCGCATTCCTTTGGTTAAAGTTCGCTGGGAATCTAAGCGTGGACCTGAGTTTACTTGGGAACGTGAAGATCAAATGAAGGCGAAGTATCCGCATCTTTTCTCATGAGTTTCCTCTAAACAAATTTCGGGACGAAATCTCCACAAGTAGGGGAGACTGTGACATCTGTGCTTGTAATCATTGTAAACAGTTCAGTTATTAATGAAATAAAGTTATCTGATCCCAATGTTTTTTTGTTTATGTTTTACATTTTTCATGTTTTGACTTTTATTCAATTTCAAACTCTATATCGCTTTCTGGAGAGTTATACGCAAACTGGTGCGTAAACGTAGTCAGTTTAACGCGAAAAATTACTCCGTAACATCAATTTATGCTTAACATACCTTAATTAACCTTTACATAACTTAGAAATAAGTTTTAAAGGCTTTGGTATGGCAAAATCAAGTCTATTCGCTTACAGGGACTAAAATTAACAAACTACGAAAGTATGCCAATTTGAACTGTAACAAACATTCCGGAACTTGATCATAAGTTAAACACACCTTAAATATCCTTTACATAGCTTAGAAATAGGCTTTGAGGGGTTCGGTGTGCTAAAATAAACTTTATGCTCATTCAGGGACTAAAAGCGTCAAAAAGTGCACAAGTTTGCATAATCGCGCATAACTTACATTCTGAATACATCCGGACATCCAAAAATTTATGTAATCATTAAAATATTATGTTTTAGTGATTGGCTTGTCAAAAATCCATTCGTCACGCAATTTGGATCGTACACGCGTCCGTTACGACTTCCGTCGTAATTAACCGAACAACGCAACCGTATGGCCAAACGAACCAACATCCAACATATTTTTGAGCATGTTTCATGTTCCCTATGCTTTAAGATCCTTAGGGAGCTTAAAAATGGGTTTGACGGGTGTTAGAAGTGCCAAAACACGACCATACGCGCACAGGGGCCTGTTCTGCCGAATTTCAAAGTTGCTGATCTGCAGACCAGCTTACGGTCCGTAAGGACTGGACCATACGGTCCGTAAGGTGTCCCCAAAATAGAAGAATATTGTTTCCAGCTTGATCCAGCTGTTGGGCACCTTTACACATGGTTTTGGGGCATTTCTAGGGGCTCCCCTGGTTTTATAATTCTATGGGCTCGATGTGTACGGCTAGGATTGAATCTCGGTTTTCAAGAAACGATCCTAACGGTTGTACGAAAACTATATATACCCCTCCATCCCCATTTTCTCAAACCCACAATTTGAATCTGATTCATGCTCTCTAAGTGGAAGTATATGCTTCCTACCTGAGAGAGAATCAGATCAAATACTTGCGGGGACCTTTTGTAAGTGTTCCTTTATTCTTTTCATTCATTTTAGCGTTAAAGTCAAACTGCGTTTGACTTTCTGCATTGACCAGTTTATGGTCAATGCGAAGTTCGTTTGAACTTCATAACGTGAGCGTAATCACGATGGTCATAGTCCCTAGTAACTATACCTACTGATTACCACGCTATCTAGGCTTAGTGACGAGTCGTAGTTTCGGCCAAAATACGTGTTCTTGCGTATTTTGTAACCAAACTATTCTAGGGTATCAAAAACGTTTGTTTTGATATCAAAACCTGTTTTCTAACTTGACTAAACATGTTCTAGCATGTTTAGCTCATCACTTTTAGATTTGAACTTGTCTAGGGTCGTAAGGGTAAGCGATCTAATCAATCGCTTATGCTTTCGAACCCGACCCATTTGGTCGATCATTAGGATCCGACCAAACACTTTAGGTGACCATAGTTGTATAAGGAATAACCTTCCGAGGTTATACCTTATGGTCACACCGTTTAAGTAGTTGTATGATGAGTAGTTTATATGCCTTAGGTAAATTACCAAAATGCCCTTTTTGCGCCAAAATTCATTTTAAGCTTATGTAACCTAATTTTTGGTATCTAAACTGATTTAGTAACAATATTAGACATGTCAAGGCATATCTTACTTGTCATAGGGCTAGTTAGGCGATCCGAACGCGTGTTACGCAAACGACGCGTTAAAGTAGCATAAGCTACCTAAACGGGTCGTAACGGGTCAAAAGCACTTAGGATAAGTTTCGCTTTAGTATGTAGGCTTTGTTAAACCATATTACATGAGTTCCTACACTCATTTGGTTTACGAACCCTCATGCTACCCGATCCTCCGAATAGGTCCGTTTATTAATGTAGTTACCTATATTAGGTGCCGTTTGATTCCGTAACCTTATAGCTTTGCTTGGTGGATATCTAAAATCTATTGAGCAATCTCAAGTGAGTACATAGACCCCTATTTTACTGTTTTTCAAACATTTTGGGGTGAAACACATGTGCCTACTTGTTATTTTCATGCTATCCATGCTTTCATATCATATACTTGCTATGTTTATTAGTACATTATTAGTACATGATTTCATTGTGTTTTTGCTATGTATGTCCTTTGTAGCATACTTAGTACATCGTTTTACATGACATTTTATGCTATGTATGTTCATTTAGCGCATACTTAGTACATTGTTTTCATTACATTTCACGCTATGTATGTCTATTTAGTGCATACCTAGTGCATTGTTTTACATTACCTTTTCATGCTATGTATGTTCATCATACTTAGTACATTTTCGTTTCATCACATGCTTACATTTTGATATGACATTTGGTTTGTTTAAATGGGACCATATACATTCATTAACATTAGCTACGCCACTCGTTAGTAGGTAATGGTACCATAGGAATTGACAACTCCCGTTCGTGACATCCTAGGTATGTTTGGATAGAAGGAATGACCGAATTCGATAAAACATAACACAGATAGACCTTTAATTTGTTTAAGGGCTCATCACCACAGTCACAAGGCTTGGATGTATGCATTTTTACAATACCGCATAAATGTTTGTATTCAGTATAGAATGCATTTCCACAAGACATAACGTTGATTTAAACCACGTTTTACTTCAATACATTGTTTTGTGCATTTTTATCAGTGGCTCAGTAGACATATATTTCACTTGCCATACATGACATTTTGTTTACACATTTCATATTTGACATTTGACATAGACATTTTGATATTGATATACATATTTCATGGACTACATTTTGACATAAACATTTTGGCATGATTTACACAAAGACATTTGACAAATGGTTTAGACATGGGCAATTTACATTGGTGGTTTGTTTGGGTAAAATGATTTGAGTAACGAGGCATGTGTAATATGATACAAGCATGGTGGATACACCGCTGGTACTTCCTATATATAAGTGCTTGTATGGTATTACATATCGTAGCGTTATTTGAATCATTTCAATTTAGACATATAACATTTTATACAAATAACATATTTTTCAAGACATTGTTTTACAAACAACTTATTTTTTACAAATCTCATTTTACTTGGTTATTCATTTAACCTCACATTACTCTTTTACATATCATCTACTTTATCATCGCTTTTCAAAATATTTATAAAACAAAACAATTAACAAGGTTCATGACTGACTTTTGTTAAACAACTTTTTCTTAAACTTAAGTCATGAATCCCATTTTTCACAAAACCTATGTATCTCACAAGCATTTTTATGCTGACGTACCTATTTTCACATGTGTTTCAGGAGCTGTTGCTTAGGATGATGATCGTGACACTAGGGCGGACCTGTGCCTTAGAGACTTAAAAGAAAGATAGACTTAGTTTAATTATGTTGTGTACTCTTTGGTTCTTGTTTTGAAACACTATATTCCACCTTTGGTTGTTGAATAAAATGAAATTTTAATTACCATGGTTGTGGAACAATAATTCTGTTACAACACTCCCCGACGTTTCCGCCACGATTTGATGTTTTACGTGGTCGGGGTGTGACAAAATGATCCGCGAGACCATAGAAACAAAGGTATTGCCTATAAAAAAGGACGATCAAAGTCGTTGACTTTGGTCATAGTAAAGAAAGGATGATGATGATAATTATCATTCAGAAATTATAAGACCGTCAAGGATGGTCAAATAAAGAATAAATGTTTGGTTGAATAAAGCGATGGATTTCGTTAATATAACCAAACAGGTCAAACGCAGTATTAATGCATACCGGAATGGTTGCATTAAGGAAGACTTCAGCAAAATACTCAGTTGATGGGTAGGAATTTAACACGCGGATTGAAAGTCAAAGGACTCGGATTATGAGTTATGACTAAAAGATGATAAAATTTCTCAAAAAAAAAAAAGGAAATTTTGAATAAATATGTTCAACTATTTTGAGGTTGAACGGGTTAAATAAAGCATAATACATGATAGAATAATGAGACCAGTAATGGGACGAGATTGAATACGAATACTTGTGCAAACCGAATAAAGGAAAGCGCGAAATTTTAATGAACCCATGTAATGGGTCGTGAATAAATATAAAATGATTGTAGTCACGAACTATAATCAGAGTTAACGAATTTTAAACGCGAAATCAAATGATTTTCAAACATAAAAAGAATGATCTACGGGATCATCATAACCTTTGGGTTAAAAACAGTATAAAGGTCTATGGGACTAAAATGACCCACGGGTCATGAATAGAAAGAAATAGATCATAAAGGCCTCGCCTTAAAGAGGTAAAAGCCTAAAGAAATAGCCCATGAGGCTAAGTGAAAGGACCTACGGGTTACTTAGACAAAGCGAGGGAACTAGTCGAGAATCCCCGCGTAAAACAAAGACTGTAAAAGAATAAATGTCAAGTCATCAAAATTTCTTGACATAAATTAAAGATAAAACGTTCAACTAAAATTCAGTTTTAGTAAAAAATAGTGTTTTATCAAACATAGATAGTATAAATGATTGGGAAATGATTAATATTTAAATATATAGGTCCTGACACTGATAGGTGCAAGGCGATACATTCGAAAGGAATATTTTCGATAATAAAAAGTTAATATCAACTGAAACATGACGTGACGTGACACGATCACGATCAAGAAAAATAATGTGAAATATAATCACATGGTAGTCCGAGAGATGGGTATAAAGTAACTGGACTAATAAATCTAGTTAGTGAGACCGGTTAAGGTCAAAATTCAAATTAAGAATTTGTTTAATACGCTATTCATTATAAGATTAGCGTGGAATAAACATAATTTATAAACTCATATGACTAAGTGGCCAATTTTGGCGACTCGGTCAAGTAAACAACAAAGGTAAATAGATACAAGATAAAAGTGACGGCCCATGAGACCTCACTAATAGAAAATACTAATCACCTACATTGAGGGATCAGGAGACAACCTAAGTGAGGTGTTGGGAAGTCCAAGCGAGCAAAAGCAAGATTGGAGGATAAAGCTGTAAGGCGGTGGATTCCAAGTGAATGAACCGAATGAATAAATTCACAAAGGAGTTTGTTTGTTAAAAGTGAAAGATTTCACTAAAAGCCTCTAAATGGGTTAAAATAACGAATTCATGAAGAATTCGAAACTATAAAAGCGATGGATTTCGCTAAGTTAACCAAACCGGTTGAAATAACGAAATTATGTTATTTTGAGTTGCATAATTTCGTATGAGATACGTATATGCCTTGTAACCAAATATATAGTACCATAGTTTTATGGTAATACTAACAATTGGTTAAAATATGAGCAATGCTCAATTGATTATCGAGATCAAGTGCATTGAGTTTAAACTCAATGAACTATGTAAGAAAGGTTTCGAGGACGAAACCTCTTTAAGGGGGGTAGACTTGTAACACCCCGAAAATGGGTTTGGTAATCAAACCACGCTAATACTAAAAGACGGGTAAAGTACCGTTAGTGGTAAAATTAACCAGGAAAATATTAGGATTTATATAACTAAACCAAATATTTAATAAAAAGGGAAAAAGAATGCTTTTGAGAAATAAGGTTTATAAAAGGCCCGAGTTAACGGGACTTAAAGCAAACCTAGTCATAAATTTACCCGAACCCACTAAGATAACTAGGAATGCCAAACCTAGTTAATAAGTGGGAATATTGTTAAAAATAATTAGGTTGTGACCTAATTAATAACTAACCAAACATGAGGGGATCAAAATTGGGTAACTTGAAAATGATTTTATAAACAAAATAAAAATAACACAACACACACACACAAGAGTGTGCATGTGTGCGTGCGTGAAGATGGCCAGGAGGTGCTCCCATGGAGCTCAATCCCTAAACTCAAAAAAATCATCAAATTGAAGCTTGATTCAAGGCCAAAATCGATGCATGAATACGTAGAAACGATCACCTAGTCGTGGGGATCATAAGGTATGTCATAAAACCTAGATTGGTTAAAGTTGAAATTCGAGACAAGTAGGTTACTTGCAAATAGATGGTTGGATTATGATCCAAAGTCGAAATTGAATGTCTACGTATGTTTAATTTCGTTAGTTATGATGAAATTGTAAAGAACTTGAAGTAATGTTACTTGTAAGTGATTAACAAGTAAACTAGGAAGTGGGTTTTGATTTAATAGTGAAGATGATGATAAGTTTGTGTTTAAAATCATCATATTTGATAGTAAAAGCATGGTACTTGAACAAATTAGGTGTTTGAATACATGAATCATAATTACCATAAATTGGGTTTGGTATAAAAAGATGGAAATGATGATAAATTCATGTTAAAAATTATGTTTGATATCATCATGTGTTAAGAAAGATTAATGTTGTGTTAATTGGATGGATTATGGTTATAAAACTTGGTTAATAAAGCGGATAAACGGTAGCCTAAGAATGATGCTACCGGGTAATTGACCAAGTAATAAAACGAGTAGTTGAATTACATTATGTAACTACTTTCGTGAATAGGCACTTTGACTTTTTAAAAAGTCAAAATGACCAAAGATATGATCGAATGATAAATTCGACATAAAACCCGTAGGATGGAATAGTCGTAAATGGTTATGACTAATCTAACCATCTTGCGAATTATGATGATAGTTTGACGCTTGACGAGCTAGGTGAAAGCTTGGGAAGAAAACGGGTCAAACAAATCAAGAATGAAGAAAAAGCATGATCAGGGTGCAAGGTAAGTACAGCCTACATTCTTCTTAAATTATAGAATATTCTCTTATCGTATTAATTACGAATAAGACAAATAAGAAATTGATACATGATGTTCCGACGTATAGTCGTACGGAACGAAATAAGGGAAAATGATAAGAAACCGTGCTAATGGTTAAAAAGAAAATAATATGATTATTTAGTCATGCAATGACTAATAGATAATGAGTTTTGAATGGTTACCTTATAAGGTAAACCAACATAAATAATAAGGGTAAACCGGTAATTCGGTCACTCGTTGACGCTAACCGTTAGTTTTCTTTTAAAGACACTTTATGGCGTAAGCCATAATGGGTTAAAAGAATTAAGAAATGGTTTATAAGTAAAATAACCGTACGGTGTCAACTGGAGCGGGTCATGTAGATGAGATGGTAATAAATATCATCTCGCAAAGATAAACGGTCACTGAGACCAAACGGGTCAAAAGGTGAAGATACCACCCTTTGACAATATCGACTAATGATTATTTGTCGAGTTATGTGCATACAGGAGAAAATATCTAATGGATATTCTCGTCACTATTAATTAGCAGTTATTAAAGCAAAGTATAAAAAGGGTCAATATATTGATCCGAGCCAGGTATGTGTAATAGGATAATTACTCATTTAAAACTCGAAGTTCTATGAGAGTTTGACTAATTCAAAAAAAAAAAAAAAAGATAGACATTTGGTTACTTTAAAAAGGTATACCGAATGATTCAAATTATAGTCATTGTGTTTTTAAAACAAATGACTTTTCAAAAAAAAATCATAGTTCAAAAGAGGGATTTTGGTCAACCATGCCTTTAAAAGTCCTTCGTTGTAAAAGAAGGGGTAAAGATGACCAAAATGCCCTTGTATGCGAAATTGAGCAAGCGACCCTTAAAGGTTGTTTGGAAAAGAGTTATATGATCAAATATATACTTAGAATAAGTATAAGAAATGAAAGATGTGAATCTTTGGGTCAAATGACTCTATAAGAGTCTTTGTTGTAAAATGTTAATCCGAGGGGTAAAACTCGGAATAAATAATATACCACATTAAATCCACCACAATTATAGTTGTGGTGGAAGATTATTTGATAAATAATGTGGAACTAAGATGCTAGAAATAAATGAGCGTGAATTATGCGGAAAAGTGCTTAAACACCCATATCAGGTCAAAATAAGCATATAAGCAAAAATGGGTTAAGAATGCATAAAACCCCGTGATTTGAACCTTGTATAATAGGAAATAATTATAACATGATGTTTATGAGAGTTTGAATGCTACAAACAAGTTTGTTTGATAAAATCATGAACGGGTCAAAAATTTTGTAGAAATATATAAAGCCGAAGGCTTAAAGACTTGGAAAAAATTGTTATTCCGAATATTGGATTTTTACACCATATGATGGAGCATTAAATTACGATCACCTAGGAAGAAACGTGACACAAAACGGATCAAAAATGAGAGAGTTATGTCCGTTTTGGTAAGAATTAGTTGGCTGGGAAAAGTGCAGAGCTGACACGGCCGGGTGAACACTTGACACAGTCGGGTGAAGGTTCTGTGAAAAATACATGTTTAGCTGATACGGCCGGGTGGAAACCTGACACGGCCGGGTAAAGGGGCTGAAAAAAAATATATATAATTTCTTGTGTTTAATTCTTTTGTTCAAATTCTTTGATTTCTAAACGTTTGAATGAAATTGTATGATAGGTAACGATGCACTTTAGACCTCGGAGGATGATCAAGCCATGTCAAGAACCGAACACACAATCTAACGAAGCTTCCGCTACTTTAGTAGTATCTTGTGATACCAAACTTATGTAAAACTATTATAACCATCTTTTGGATGTTTTAAACTTTTGTAAATATCGTTTGAAGGTTTTGAACTCTATGTAAACGTCGTTTCATCGATGTTTTGGAAAGAAAACGGTGTTTAAAAAATTGCACTATATATTATATGAAATATTCAATAAATGTAAGGGTCTTACATTATGCGATAACCAATCCATGCCTAAAACTACATTGAACCCTGCCAATTTCATTGGAAGAAGTGAGATAGTGTTAGGCCCTATAGGTTTATGGATTAGTAGAATGTGGACCAAGCTTCTAGAAAGTGGGGGTATTAGAGTGGGCTTAGGTGATAATGGGCCTAGGGTTTAGGGGGAGTGTACCTTAACCCTTACTATAAATAGTAGATGATAACTAGGAGCAAAGGGTTTGTTGATTTGTTTTAGAAACTTGTATTAGACAAGCTCTTTGTATGCAAGTTTAAGCATTTGAATCAACAAATCTTCATCTTTCTTGTTCTTTATTTCTTGAATATCATCAAGCTTGGATTCCGCCCATCCTTGGTGATTGTTTAATATTGTTGTTTGATCCAGATTTTTGGGACTTACAGATAGGAATAGAATGATTCTTAATGGATATGGAACATCCATCAAGAATAGAAGATGCGGTTTCTATGGTTCCATCGGCAAGTTCTACCTCATAAGTAATATCTAGAGTTATTATTGGTAGTTTAATAGTTTACTAAACTTAAGATCAACAAACGACTTATCAGCAGCCGAATCAAACAAAACTCTAGCAAAGATATCATTGATTAGGAACATACCCGTTATAACGTTATTGTCATTGACCGCCTCCCTTGCGTTCATCTGAAAGGCTCGGGCATTTCCCTTTTTAGCCTCTCCAGGCTTAGCTGAACCTCCTTTGGCAGCTTTAGGGCAGTTAGTCTTAATGTGCCCCTTTTTATTACAACCGTAAACAGACAACATCCTTAAGATCCTTACATTCTAAGGTCTTATGCCCTGTCTTCTTGCATATTCCGCAAGGCTTAGCCTACTGATCAGAACGACACTGTCCCAAGTACCTTTGGTTGCATGACTTGCAGATGCATCTCTCATCCGACCTTTGCTGGTTCTTCTTCTTGAACCCAGACCTATTCTTCTTCTTGGACTTCTGGGAGGTGTCCTTCTCCCTCTTTCTCTTCCCGCCAGTCTCAGTTTTGACTGACTTGTTTCTCACCACGTCGAAGGTGAGAGACAGAGATAGGTCCACAGTGGACCTATAAGAAGTAGGCTTGGAAGCCTTTACCATGCTGTTTATTTTTGGTACTAAAACACCGATGAAACGCGCAATGCGTTTGGGCTCAGGGGTGATCAAGTAAGATACTAACTGTTGGTGCATGTTTGTGACAACAGCTTAGATTTGGTCTTTGGATATCTTGTAATTAGTTTAACGATAAACGGTTAGCGGGTTTAGCTTTGTATTAGTGAGTTAATAGAGTTTGGGCTAAACAAAACCCACATTGGGTGATGGGGGACGAAATGGGCCTAGCCCATGTAGGAACCCATGCCTAATGTTGAAACCTTGTGTTATATAAACAAGGTTAGGCTTTAGGGTTTAGGTTAATCAGCCAGAACATTGTTTGAGAGCAATTTCGTGAGAGCTTTAGGGTTTGGACGAAATTGTTAGTTGGTTAGGGATCTTGATTGATTGTAATCACTTTGATAGATAATCAATAAAGATCCAGTTTGAAAGTGATTTGCTGTTTCTGTTTCCTACACGTTTTCTGTGATATTCTGATCAAGAGGATTCCGCACTCTTGATTGGAAAGACAATTCTGTGAAAGATCCATACGAATAGGGGACCTACAATTGGTATCAGAGCATTAGGCTCTTGAAGGCTCGGTTCAGAATTGTTCTTGGCAGAAACATTAGGGTTTTTGGCAGGGAGTTTTCGAAATTTTTGAAAAATTAGGGTTTTTAATATTTTCGAATTTTTCTGTTGGTTTGATAAAATTTTCGAATTTTTGGCTGTTTTGATATTCTGTTTTGCTTGATTTGGCTGATTTCAGGTTGTCAGGATTGTTCTGGCTGTTTGGTTGAGAAATTCGGCTGGACAGATTTGAAGATTCGAAGATTGTTCTTCGTGTTCTTCATAATTTTCGAAAAAAAATTGTGCTGATTTGCTGTTTTGATTTTGCAGATTGTGTTGGAAAATCTTCAGAATTTCGAACAGATTGACTTTCCAAAGTTACTGGGCGATTTTAACATTTTCGAAGACTGATCAGCGAATTCGTGTCTAAATTACTCGGTGAACGGCGAAGTTAAATCCAAAGGCGACTTTGGTAACCGGATAACTTTCCACAGCGAAGTTATTACGGTTTTCGGCGAATTTACTGGCCGTCGTAATCGCGAAATAAACCAGCGAATTTGACTAGCAAACTTGAACAGCGAATTTGACCTGCGAACCTTTGAACTTTGATCAGCGAAATTGAACAAGTGACCAGCGAATTTAAGTGATTACCCAGCGATTTTAACAGCATATTTAAGGGGTGGAATTTCAGTTGGCAAGCGTCGATAAAATTTCACTGTTTCGCAAATAGAAATTGATCCGTAGCTCGTTAGACAGAACCGTTTGGACCGTTGAATTCCTTGGATTTTTAGGATAAAAAAAAAGACTCTGGAAAATTCCGATTTCGGTTTTCGACATTAGATATCATTGGATTCGTCTTTTCGAGACGATTCTAACGGTGTAATTTGGTAACCTCTGTTTTCGGAAAAATTTTGTACGGTTTTACCAGTCTGATTAAGTTAAAATGTCGAACATGTCTTAATTGAACGAACTCTTAAGAATGGAACATGAGGTAGGCACAACGAACAAACCACCTAAGATGATGAAGGTGGAGAACTACTTGACATGGAAGGATCAGTTTCAATCCTTTGTTGAGTACCAGGACACTCGTATGTGGATGTGTATAGAGGATGGGTATGCGAACCCAACTCATGACTTTGAGGGAAGACAACGTGTAACTGCTTATGTTGATATGGATGCTGAACAGAAGAAAATGTATGAGGCTGAAAAGAGAGCCTTGGCAGCCATTAAAATGTCTTTACCTGATGGCATCAAGCATACCTTTAAGAAGTACACTACTTCAAAGGCAATGTGGGATGCGCTAGAAAAGAGATATGAAGGAAATCCTGATGTCAAGAAGAACAAAGTTGATTTACTGAAGAAGCAGTTTGCTGTGTTTAAGTACATGAAAAACGAGTCTCTTGAGGACGTCATCACTCGATACTATCATTTGATGTCAGAATTGGACAATTATGATATAGAATGCTATACTGACATAGAGAAAAATGACAAGCTGCTGGATGCTCTACCTGCTAAATGGGATATCTACACTCTCATGATAAAAGGAGAAGCAGATTATGACACAAAGGAGCTAGAAGAAGTGGTTGGAAAGCTAAGAGCTTATGAGCTCAACATGAAGAAGAAGGACACTGGATATGATCAGGTTCAAGATCCAGGGATCTACAATGGGCTTACATCGTCTTCATCTCATGATGCTTCTAGCGACTCAGCCACTGCTTTTCTCTCGCATGAAAATGAGCAGGTCACATTAAATGATGATGGTGATGTGTGTTTTATAGCTGCTTCAGGTGGATCAACAGGAGCTACGAGAACATCTGGTTCTAAGCAGAGTAGTGGTGTTAAGTCGATGCCAATGAGTGTGAAGTCTGCTGAAGAGCATCTTGCTCTACTTGCTTCATTTGTTGCTTCATATGAAAACTACATTCAGGGGAAGATATCTGATCCTGCCACTTTAGATGAAGATTACGATCAGATTGATCCTGATGATCTTGAAGATATGGATTTGCAGTGGCAAATGGCCATGATTACTAGAAGAGTGAAGAGGTTTATGAACCGAACTGGAAGAAAGTTTATAGGAAAGACTGTTGGTTTTGACAAGACCAAAGTGAGATGCTTCAACTGTCAAAGTTATGGGCATTTCGCCAGGGAATGTCAAAAACAAAAGCAGGATACTTCGAGTCAGAGTTCAAACAATAGAAATGCTTCAAACAACTCTAACTCGAGAGCGCTGATCTCTACTGCTAGAGAAGGTTCATATGACTGGAGTGTTCACTTGGAGAATGATGACAATGTCACTCAGGCGTTCATGGCAGAGATAACGCAAATTGATGATGGTGAAGCTACAGTAGATGATGTTAAAGTTGAGAAGAAAAGTGATGCTGAGGCAGAGGTGAAGATAGAGAATAAAGCTGAAGAAAAGAAGGCTGATCAGACATCAGATGCTGAGGAGAAAAAGCAAAAGTCTGACCAGGAACGGGAAGCTGAAGAAAAGGAAGCTGAATACAAAAGAGTGAAAGATCAGCTTGCAGCTCTCATGGCCAACCTTGATAAACAAACAGGAGAGGTAAAGTCTAATTCTGTGTGTTTAAAATGTCGTGAATTACAGGGTGAAGTTGATAGGTTGTCCACACAAAACCAAAGTCTGGTGGGCGAGATGTCTACCATAAAAGAAGCAAACTTTTTTGCTAAAAGAAACGAATCGTCATACTTGAAGAAAATACAAGGTTATGAAACTAAAATTGAAGCTGTAACCTGTAAACTAAATGAAAAACTTCAAGTCATAAACTTAGCTCATGACATGATGGCTGAGAAAACAAAAGAGATTTCTGATAAATGCAAAGAGTTGTCAGATGCACAACTAAGAATTGTTGAACTTCAAAAGAAATTAGGTCAATTCAGGGATTCTACTTTTGTTATGAAACATATGATGGGTGGCTTGAAGAAAAGTAATGACAAAACCAGTGTGGGATTTCATGGTTTCAATGAAGTTCCACCTCCTGTTAGTCATGACTATTCTTTCTTGCCTAATGAAGATGAGCTCATGGACTTTGGGTCAACATTGCCAAGTAGTTCCACGTCACGTCAAGGAAATGTGTTTGAGAATGCTGATGCTAAGAAGGATAATAACAGCAAACCTGTTTTGAAAAAGAACACATCACATCCTAAAAATAACAATCCAACTTTTGTTAAACAGGTTAATTTTGTTCAAGGAAGTGACATGAAAAACGAAACAGCTGTTATTGAAAATGAATCTAATATAGAGTTTGCTAAAAACAAGAACATAGAAAATTCTGAAATTAAGCAAACTGAACCAAATCCTTCTAAGGCATCATCAGAAGAAAAACCCGAATCTAGTTCTAAGGCTTCAGAAAAGAAGTCTTCGAAAAAGAAATCGTGCTTCAAATGTCACACCAAGGGACATGTAGCCAGCTGCTGTCCTAACAAAAAGAGTGAAGCACAAGTGAGTGAGGAGAAGAGAGAGAAGTCACCAGAGAAGAGTGGTGATAAACAGGAGAAAGTTGCAAATTCTCCAAAGAAATCTGCTGCTAAGCAACCAGAGAATGTTGCTGTTGGTGAAGATAAGGCTGAAAAAGGAACTCCACAAGTTCCTCGTTTTCAAAGAAATCAACCAAGGTTTCAGCCTAGATCTCCACCAGGCAGATTTGAGAGACCTAGAAGCAGTTCACCAAGAATGAACAACTATAATGCTAATAATTTCAGAAGTCAAGGTCAATATCAAAATCGATACCAAAATAATGGTGGTCGAACTTTTTATAACAATGGCTTTAGAAATTACAACAATAATGCTTCTTGGAATCAAAATTCAAGATACCCAAATCAAAATTTCCAAAGGTCAAATAGTCCAAACATGTATAGGAACCCTCAGGACCAAAGACCTAGTGGAAATCAAAATCAAATTCCATCAACGGGTCTAAGATCCAAGACTCCAGTTAGGAGTAATGGATATTGGATGGATGTTCCGGTAGTTGGTGAATTTGGACGACCCAAGACCATTAAGGCTTGGGTCCCCCAATCTAACTAATTTCTTGGTTGGTGTGTGCAGGAGCTGCTAAGGAGGATTATCAACTTGTGGTATGTTGATAGTGGCTGCTCCAGGCACATGATGGGGGATGCGAGATTGTTGACTGAATTTGAAGATTATGATGGTGGAAAGGTGAATTTTGCGGGTGCTAAAGGTGGTAGAATTACAGGAAGAGGAAAGGTGACCAATGGGAAGATCACACTGGACAAAGTGAACTATGTGGAGCAGCTTAAACACAATCTGATGAGCGTGTCACAAGTCTGCGACAAGGGTCACTCGGTCCATTTTACCAAGAATGAAGCATTAGTGTTGAAACCAGGTTTGAAGATTCCGGACGATTGGATAGTGATGCGAGCGCCAAGGAGAAATGACACTTATGTCATGGACATGGGTGCTAAGGATCCAACTGCTGTGGTGGCGTGTTTACTATCAAAAGCATCTGAAGCTGAATCGATGTTGTGGCACAGACGCATGGCCCATATTCACTATCGAAAAATGAATTACCTTGTTAAAAATGAGCTAGTGAAAGGGGTTCCAATGCAGAGGTTTCACGTGGAAGATAAATGTCTTCCATGTCAAAAGGGAAAACAACACAAGAAACCTCATAAGTCTAAAACAGTAAATTCCATAGATGCCCCTTATGAATTACTTCACATGGATTTATTCGGTCCAGTGAACGTAAGGAGCATAGGTGGAAAGTAATATTGTTTAGTTGTCACTGATGATTACTCACGTTATTCATGGGTTTTCTTTTTAGGTTCAAAAGATGAGACAGCGGAGATGCTGATAGATCTTTTTACGAAATTGGAAAACGTCCATGATGCAAGGATAAAGAGGATAAGGAGTGATAATGGCACGGAGTTCAAAAATCGAGTTCTGGATCTCTACTGTCTTCGAAAGGGAATTGAACATCAATATTCTGCTCCTTATACACCTCAACAAAATGGAGTTGCTGAGAGGAAAAACAGGACGTTGATTGAAGCCGCTAGGACGATGCTTTCAGATTCAAAGCTACCAGTTCTTTTCTGGGGAGAAGCTGTGAATACAGCTTGCTACGTCCTAAACAAAGTTTTGACTGTTAAACGTTTTAATAAAACTTGTCATGAATTAATGTTTAACAAGAAACCAAACTTAGAAGGCTTTGAACCATTTGGGTTACCCTGCACCATTGTGCGAAATAAAGATAAACAAAAATTCGGTGAGGTGGCTGACGAAGGCTACTTTCTAGGTTACGTACCTGGCGCACCGAATAAAAGGGTTTTTAATCTAAAAACGGGTAAAATTGAGGTTGTGTTTAATGTGGAAATTACTTCCTACAAACCTCAACAATCAACGAGTGGTCCAGCTATATTATATGATTATGAAAGCACTTTTAAGTCATTTAATATTCCTGAGTTTCCAAATGCAGATGATTCTCAGTTGATTCAAACAATGATTGGTGGAGACGATGAAGGCGAGTTCATGCCTAGATCGAATGTTGATATGACAGATGCTGCGGAAACTTCCCATGGTGCTGCTGATCCTGATTCAAGTGATAGTGACTCTGAACCCATTGAGGGGGAGGATTTCATTAATCCATTTGCAGATCAGAACATTCAGGGGGAGATTGGATCAAACCTGGGTGATAATCTTGAAGTTGATGCTGTTGCTATTACACGAGCAAATAGAGATCATCCAGTTGACATGATACTTGGAGATCCTAATGTAGGTGTTCAGACGAGAAGGAGCATAGCAGCGAATTCTGGTTTATTTGTGTCGATTGAGAAGACTGGGATTGTGAACGAATGCTTGTATAGTTGCTTTATTTCCCAAGAGGAGCCGAAGAACATTCATATGGCTCTTAAAGACAATTCATGGGTTGAAGCTATGCAAGAGGAATTGGCCCAGTTTGCAAAGTTGAAGGTTTGGGAGTTGGTTGACCTTCCTAAAGGTGAAAGAGAGATAGGCACTAAGTGGGTGTTTAAGTGTAAGAAGGATGACAGAGGGATAGTGACGCGAAACAAGGCTCGATTGGTGGTTAAAGGTTTCAATCAGCAAGAAGGGATTGATTACAATGAAGTGTTTGCACCAGTGGCAAGGTTGGAGGCAATTCGGTTGTTTCTAGCTTTCGCAACATTCAAGGGCTTTAAAGTTTACCAACTAGACGTGAAGAGTGCATTTCTTTACGGGAAAGTCCAAGAAGTGGTGTATGTCTCACAACCAGATGGGTTCGTTGATCCAGATTATCCAGATCGGGTGTACAAACTTGATAAGGCTTTGTATGGATTACATCAAGCTCCCAGGGCGTGGTACGAAACACTGTCTACACATCTGATTAAGAATGGTTTTGAAAGAGGTCAGATTGACAGTACACTGTTCATAAAGAGGAAGAAGGAAGATTTTCTGCTAGTACAGGTGTACGTGGATGACATCATCTTTGGGTCATCAGATGAGAGCATGTGTAAAGAGTTCGAGCAGGTGATGAAGAGCAAGTTTGAAATGAGCGCTATGGGTGAGCTGTCTTACTTTCTGGGATTACAAGTTGAACAGAAGGAGGATGGGATGTTTATTCATCAAACAAAGTATGTGTATGACATTTTGAGTCGGTTCAAAATGAATGATTGCTCTACTTTCAACACACCCATTTGTGAAAATCACAATCTTGGCCCAGATCACGAAAGTACTGAAGACGTTGATCCAACTCAATATAGGGCGATGATTGGTTCTCTGATGTACTTGACTGCTTCAAGACCTGACATTATGTTTGCAGTATGCTTGTGTGCTAGATATCAGGCAAATCCAAAAGAGTCACACATGAAAGCAGTGAAGCGTATTATTCGTTACTTGAAAGGGAAACCTAAACTTGGGTTGTGGTATCCAGCTGATAGTGATTTGAATTTTGTCGCTTACACTGACTCAGACTTTGGAGGATGCAAGTCGAACAGAAAGTCTACAACAGGTGGTTGTCAGTTCTTAGGAGGCAGGATCGTGTCTTGGCAATGCAAGAAGCAATCCTGTGTGTCTACATCTACGTGTGAAGCTGAATATATTGCTGCGGGTAGCTGCTGCTCTCAGGTTCTCTGGATACAACAGCAGATGCGCGATTACGGTTTGGATTTCACTCGTACTCCTATTATGATAGACAATAATGCCACAATTTCAATAACTAATAATCCCGTGAAACACAGTCGCACAAAACATATTGACATACGTCATCATTTTATACGGGATTGTGCTGAAAAACGACTAATTGAATTACATCGAGTCGACACCGAAGATAACCTGGCAGATCTTTATACTAAAGCATTTGACAGGGCTCGCTTTGAACACTTAGTTGAACTCAACGGGATGAGGAATCCTGAATAACTGGTTTTTCATAAGAATTTTTGTAAATAGTTTACTGTTTTTCTTAAAAATCAAAAATACAAAAACATTGAAAAATCAAAAACATAAAAAAATAGAAAATAAAAAAATGAGTTATCACTGTGTGAAAAAGGAGAAATGATAGTACATCAGCTAGTTAGACTGTCACACTGAAACTGAATTGAATTGTTTAAGTGTGATAGCAGCTTCTTCATATGATGTACCAGTAGGCAAAAGCATGAAATAATCAACTTACCAATGTGATATAAACATAAATGCACTGTGTATGAGTGGGGAACACATCAGTGGTGTATAGTTTAATGACCTTAAATCTTGCGTTGATAGATTGCCAAAATCTGAAGTTTTGGGTCTTTATACTGTTATTTCATCTGGGGATATCTTGGCTGTCCTTCTGTACAGAACTAAAATTGTACATGACCCCAGGAAAGAAAGTCACTTAGAATTAGCACATTTCTATTTGAATGTCTGTATGTTGTCCCGATACACACAATTTTGATCTGATTCTGAAATCTTCTCTGAAAAAAGTCGTGTACCTCCTCTGCTGCATCCAGATATATGCTGACCTGGAGGTGCTAGGCAACGACAGCTTCTGCTGCATCCAGATGCATGCTGACCTAGCTGTACGTTGTCGCGCTATAGATCTAATACACCCGAAAGAGGCCCTCTAGTGCCCAAATGAAACCCAATAAACCTATATCAAACTGAGTAAAACTCATTTGATCTGTATATTATACCATCTGTCACACCCCCAAAAATCCACACGCGGAGTACCACCGCTTGGAGGCGTGACATGACCAGGATCGAGCCACCAATCATATTGAACATAAGTATATATATCAAAAGTCATTCAACAATACGATAGGTGTTTACAAAACCAAATACGAACAAGTGTGTAGCGGAAGCATTTATGTAAAACCCAATATAAGTTTAAGTACAAAATGTTATAACGTTTAACAACACATTCACAATCCATGTCCACAACGACCGTGCCTCCCGTGCAAGCTCCAAAAGTACCTAAGGTCCTGCAAGGCATGTAACAGAGAGTCAACAACTAGTTGAGCGAGTTCACAGTTGGTTATTTAGTTATAATGTTCATTTCGTAAATCGTATGTTCGTTTAGTAATCATGTATCGTATGTAATAGCATCGCGGCCCTCAAGGCATGTTTGCCAAGATTAGTGGGGGTTTCCCATATGTTCACTAGACTAGTTATATTTGTATCGCGGCCCTCCAGGCATGTTTGCGAAGATTAAAGTATAGTTCGCGGCCATTCCAGGCATGTTTGCGAAGATTGTTCTAGTATCGCGGCCGATCCCGGCATGTTTGCGAAGAGAAGTATATGTATCACTAGTCTAGTAGGATCTACCATTGACCTTCCTCTCCCGAGGCCAATGGTATGTAATTTCAATAACTCTTATGCATAAATAATCAATCAACCCATTCCCATCCCCGGGAATCCCATGCCTTGGTAGAAGTGTGAACTCACCTTGTTTGCTCGGTATGATAAGTTAAGTGCTCACTATTAATCAGTCAAGTCCTATAGTGCACGTATATTCAATCAGTTCACATTCGTAAAGTTTCACATGGAACTAGTGTCACAGTATATCACAAAGTGTTTAACAGTTCATATCCTGCCACATAAGCAGTTAATCGCATCCATACTTTTAACAGAGTTGACATCTAGCAAATAAACTAAGTAAATAAAGTTAACAGGTTTCATGAAATAACAGAATTAATCCACTTCATTGGAGTAATAAATAAACAGAGTAAGTTAGTTAACCCAGTTAACAACTTAACAGAATTGTCATTTAACAGAGTTACTCAACCAATGAAGTTATCAACTTACATATTTAACAAAGTTAAATAAACTAACTGAGTTATTCAAGTGGTATGTTTAATTGAATAACATATTTAATTACATTAATAATAACAGTTAACAAGTGGCCGAAATCACTCAAGTGCCGAAAACCCCTTAAGCCGAAATCACCTATATGGGCCGAAGACCAAACATGAGCCGAAAACCCCTTTATGCCGAAAACCAAACACATGGGCCGAAATCCAAGTTTGGGCCGAAAACACCCTTAAGCCGAAAACACTATGTTTGCCGAAAACCAATTAGTGCCGAAAACCACATGTGGGCCGAAAACCCTTTGGGCCAGAACTGTTTGGGCCGAAATCACTTCATGTGATTTCGTCCAGTTTATTTATGTGGGGGTGTTTTCGTGACTGTTCATCATCATCAACAACACTTACTGTAACATTTTAAAAACCCAGAAACTCTATATCTCATTACAGTTACAGGTTTAATCATCAACAAGTCATTTATATCAATCATTGATATTAAAACAAACACTCTACCAAAACTTTGTGAGATCAAGAACCTACTTAAATCAGTTTATCATTCATTACATATACCCACTGTTGATAAAAAAATCTCAAATACACAGACAGTTCATGTATGATAATTATCTAACAATCACACCATGATCAAATCACATAATCACATATATCAATATATACATACATCATGATTAAACATCCAAAATCATACGATATGCAACAAGAAACAACTTGAATCATGAAATTACTAACCAAGAGTTTTAGCAGAGGTTTTTGCTTGAAATGAGGAACTCTTTGTGGGTTTTCAGAGATAGAGAGAGACAAAGTGATAAGATATGTTTTGGTAAATGGGAAACTTATCAGAGAAGGTTGTTTATAAAAATGATTATACAAAATATCTAATCACTGGGCCATGGGCCAAGCCCATTTGTGATTTCGTTGGTCACTGAGTGGACGAAAACACTATAAGTGTTTTCACCACTTGGGTGTTTTCATGAATACTTTCAGTAAATGTTCCACCTTTAATTAACATGTAATTAATACAAACCTTAATAACACACACTCACATATTAACAAATATTACGGATTTCCAAGTACACAATATTAATCGAAATACGATATAACGTATTACAAAGGTAAGCGTTGTGAAACAACGAGTCGTGTAAACAAACAACTTAATAAAAAAAAAATTAGCGTGCACTAAATGCGAAGATAGAATCTTGGAAACTCGAGTTGTCACATTATCCCCAACTTGAAAGAAATTTCGTCCCGAAATTTAGCATGCGGTTACTGAGGAAGCTAGGTAAGTTATCGTTTACTGGTTTTCCTGGGGTGTCACATCATTCCCCCCGTTGGTTTGGAATTTCTTCCCGAAATTCGGTAGTAGCTTCAGCCTCAGTAGTAGTTGCATTGTTTTCGAACAACTGGGGATATTTGAGTTCCATTTGGTCTTCGCGTTCCCAGGTGAACTCTGGGCCACGACGGGAGTTCCAACGAACTCGAACGAGAGGTATTCTGGTGTTCTTGAGGACCTTAACATCTCGGTCCATGATTTCAACTGGTTCTTCGACGAAATGCAACTGTTCGTCGATAGTGAGCTCCTTCAAAGGAACTATGAAGGTCTCATCTGACTGCCACTTCTTCAGATTCGACACATGAAAGACGTTGTGAACTGCACTGAGTTCAGCTGGTAAGTTCAGTCTGTAGGCCACTTTGCCTATTTTCTCAATGACTTCAAATGGTCCAACGTATCGTGGATTGAGTTTGCCTCGTTTGCCAAAACGAACAACACCCTTCCAAGGTGAAACTTTGAGTAGTGCTCGATCCCCAACCTGGAATTCGAGTATTTTCCTGTCTTTATCGGCGTATACTTTCTGAAGGTCACGTGCTGCCGCCATGCGTTGTCGTATTTGAGCAATCTTTTCAGTAGTATCAACTACCATTTCTGGACCTGTGATCTGACTGTCACCCACCTCTGCCCAACAAAGAGGTGATCGGCATTTACGCCCGTACAATGCCTCAAATGGAGCAGCTTTAATGCTGGTGTGGTAACTGTTGTTGTATGAAAATTCCACAAGTGGCAAATGTTTTTCCCAGCCTTTGCCAAAGTCAATTACGCACGCCCGAAGCATGTCTTCTAGAGTTTGAATAGTGCGCTCAGACTGCCCATCTGTCTGAGGGTGATAAGCTGTGCTCATGTCTAAACGAGAGCCAAAAGATTTGTGCATTGCTTGCCACAGTTCTGAAGTAAAACGTGCGTCACGATCAGAGATAATAGAGGTGGGCACCCCGTGCCTCGAGACAACTTCTTTAAGGTATATGTCTGCTAGAGTGGAGAACTTATCCGTTTCCTTGATAGCCAAGAAGTGAGCAGACTTGGTGAGTCGATCAACGATCACCCAAATAGTATCATTCCCACGTTGAGATCTAGGCAGGCCAGTAACAAAATCCATGGAAATTTGCTCCCATTTCCATTGTGGTATCTCAGGTTGTTGGAGTGGGCCTGATGGTTTCTGATATTCCGCTTTGACTCTCGCACAAGTCAAACACTTGCTAACGTAAGTTGCTATGTGGGCCTTCATGCTAGGCCACCAATATGTAGTTCTGAGGTCGTAGTACATCTTATCTGAACCAGGATGTACTGAGTAGCGAGACTTATGAGCTTCATCCATTACAAGTTCGCGTAAATTACCATAGAGTGGGACCCAGATGCGTCCTGTTACATAGTAGGCGCCGTCTGCCCTTTGTTCTAACCGTTGCCTTGAACCGCGTAGGGCTTCAGCCCTGACGTTTCCTGGTTTCAATGCTTCTACCTGAGCATCTCTTATCTGTGAAGGAAGACTAGACTGAATAGTGAGTTGCAACGCTCGTACACGCCTGGGTGTAGTATCCTTTCGACTGAGGGCGTCGGCCACAACATTGGCTTTGCCCGGATGGTACTTTATAGCACATTCGTAATCGTTCAGTAACTCGACCCATCGACGTTGTCGCATGTTCAATTCTTTCTGCTTGAAGATATGCTCAAGACTCCTGTGATCGGTGTAGATGGTGCACTTGGTGCCATACAGATAATGTCGCCATATCTTGAGCGCAAAAACAACAGCTCCAAGCTCTAAATCGTGTGTGGTGTAATTCCGTTCATGAATCTTAAGTTGGCGTGAAGCATAAGCAATAACTTTTTCTCGTTGCATCAACACACATCCAAGACCTTGAATAGATGCATCGCAGTAGACTACAAAATCATCCGTGCCTTCAGGCAATGAGAGGATAGGTGCGCTACAAAGTCTATCCTTTAAGTGCTGAAACACTGTTTCCTGTGTATCACTCCAATGGTAAACAACACCTTTCTGTGTCAATAATGTAAGCGGCTGTGCAATCTTTGAGAAGTCTTTGATGAACCGTCTGTAATAACCCGCCAAACCCAAGAATTGGCGTATTTCTGTCGGTGTGCTAGGTGCAGGCCAGTTCTTGATCGAATCTACCTTGGATGGATCGACATGAATCCCATCCTTGGTTACCACGTGGCCTAGAAAGTGGACTTCACGAAGCCAGAAGTCACATTTTGAAAACTTAGCGTACAGCTGTTCCGTTCGAAGGAGTTCCAGAATAAGTCGTAAATGCTGCTCATGTTCCTCCCGATTCTTCGAATAGATCAGGATGTCGTCAATAAAAACAATAACAAACTTGTCAAGATAAGGTTTGCACACCCTGTTCATAAGATCCATGAAAACCGCCAGTGCGTTCGTTAGTCCGAATGGCATGACCAAAAACTCGTAATGACCGTAGCGAGTTCTGAATGCTGTTTTGAAGACGTCCTCATCCCGGACTCTCAGTTGATGGTAACCTGACCTCAGGTCAATCTTTGAGTAATAGCTCGACCCTTGCAACTGGTCGAATAAGTCGTCGATGCGTGGAAGAGGATAACGATTCTTCACCGTCACCTTGTTCAGTTCGCGGTAATCTATGCACATACGAAAGGTACCGTGTTTCTTCTTCACAAATAATACTGGAGCTCCCCAGGGCGATGAGCTAGGACGTATGAAACCCTTTTCCAAGAGTTCTTGCAATTGCTTAGACAGTTCTTCCAGTTCAGTTGGTGCTAAGCGGTAAGGCGCTCGAGCTATAGGTGCTGCTCCTGGAGCTAGCTCGATCTGAAATTCGACCTGGCGATGGGGCGGTAGCCCAGGTAACTCTTCAGGAAACACTTGAGGAAAGTCGCGTACTACAGGAATATCCCCAATCTTTTTCTCTGTCGTCGATGTATCAGTAACGAGTGCTAAAATAGCTATGTGGCCCTTTCGCAGACACTTCTGAGCCTTCAAGAAGGAGATGATGCCACTCACGACACCACTCTTGTCACCTTGAACTTCGAGAGGTTCTTTGCCAGAACAAGGAATACGAATGATCTTCTCCTTGCATAGGATCTCTGCTTGTTGTTGGGATAACCAATCCATACCAATGACGACGTCAAAACTACTCAGAGTTATAGGAATGAGATCGATAGAGAAAGTCTGACCAGCGAGGATAAGATTACAACCCTGAACTATGTGTGTGGCCTCTAGACTTTTACCGTTAGCTAACTCTACGACATGTTTGGTGTTCAAAAGTGTTGGTGCGCGTTTAAGCATTTGACTAACGTTCAGAGACATATAACTGGTATCCGCACCCGAATCAAATAATACGGTAACATAAAAGTCGTCGAGAAGAAACTTACCCGTAACAACATTAGGATCGTTCCTTGCGTCACTCTGACCAATCACAAATAAACGACCCTTTGCACCATTGTTGTTGTTGTTTCCCCCATTGTTGTTCCCACTGCCCTGATTGTTGTTGTTGTTGTTTTGATTCTGGTTTAACTGGGGGCAGTTCCGCTTGAAATGACCTTCAGCCCCACACTGAAAGCATGTCTTATTTCCTTGCTGTTGTTGCTGTGACTGGTTTCGTGGAACGGGTGACTGTTGTTGCTGGTTCTGATTCGCAGGCCTTGAGCTCCTGCAATCTTTAGCCTCATGACCTACCCTTAGACATCTCTGACAGCGGCCTCTACGACACTGACCACTGTGGTGTTTGTTGCACCTGTTACATAGTGGATGAGTTCCCCGATATCCACTCTGCCCCTGACCACCAGACGATTGCTGACTCAGGCTCTGGTAATCACTAGTCTTGCGCTGTTGTTGTGCTTGAGACTGTACAATAGCTGAACCCCTGCTGGAATCCCCTTCCCATTTCCGCTTGTTGTCACTGGGAATAGCAGGAGTAACTGGAGTGGTAGCGGTAGTAGTAGCGTTGATACGTTTAGGCAGCCTGTTCTGTTCCACTGCCTGATCGGTGAGGCGATGAGCTAGCTTGACGATTTGTTGAATAGTGCCAAGATTCGCTGAGGTTACGTGACTTTGAATCTCCGGCACCAGACCATTGAGATACAGTTCGATACGCTTAATGGGAGGGTCCACCATAGTAGGACACAGAATAGCCAACTCATTCGATCTTCTGGTGTACGCTTCAATTTCTGACCCCGTCATTTTCAAATGGTAAAACTCTACCTCCAGCTTATGAATATCATCACGGCTATAATATTCCTCTTTAATCAATTCCTTGAAACCGTTCCAGGGTGTGGCATTAGCAACAGCCAACCCTAACATCTGAACCTGCGCATTCCACCAAGTCAACGCAATGCCTTCTAGAGTACCAGTGGCGTACTTCACCCTGCGAGCCTCAGGGCATTCGCACATTTCAAATACGGACTCGAGCTTTTCAAACCAATGGAGGAGTCCAACTGCTCCTTCCGTGCCACTAAATGTACTGGGACGACAGTCCATGAAAGTTTTGAAGGTACAAACAGGTGGTTGACCTCTTGCTTGTGCGGCTGCAACTGCCGCAGCAACTTGTTCTTTAATGAGAGCCGTCAGTTGGGCTTGCGTCATGTTAATGCGTCCAGACATGATCTTCATAGCAAATATGACATAAGTGAGAGAGGTTCGCGAGTAGTGCGATAACAAAGGAGAATAATCACACAAGTGTTCTCATGCAATAGTGTTAAGTTAACCTAAGCATACCCGGAGCAAAGTTCTATGTAATTCTAGCAAGTAGGCAATAAGACATGTACCATATTACCTAGAGTGATGAGTCTTGCACGTGGAGCGAGGCGTCGTTGTTGATCGTTGAGCACTGTTCTGGTTATAGTCTGGTTTTAATAAAAACGTTTTCCCCTTATTAAAACCGAGTTCTCTATAACCAATGGCTCTGATACCAATCTGTCACACCCCCAAAAATCCACACGCGGAGTACCACCGCTTGGAGGCGTGACATGACCAGGATCGAGCCACCAATCATATTGAACATAAGTATATATATCAAAAGTCATTCAACAATACGATAGGTGTTTACAAAACCAAATACGAACAAGTGTGTAGCGGAAGCATTTATGTAAAACCCAATATAAGTTTAAGTACAAAATGTTATAACGTTTAACAACACATTCACAATCCATGTCCACAACGACCGTGCCTCCCGTGCAAGCTCCAAAAGTACCTAAGGTCCTGCAAGGCATGTAACAGAGAGTCAACAACTAGTTGAGCGAGTTCACAGTTGGTTATTTAGTTATAATGTTCATTTCGTAAATCGTATGTTCGTTTAGTAATCATGTATCGTATGTAATAGCATCGCGGCCCTCAAGGCATGTTTGCCAAGATTAGTGGGGGTTTCCCATATGTTCACTAGACTAGTTATATTTGTATCGCGGCCCTCCAGGCATGTTTGCGAAGATTAAAGTATAGTTCGCGGCCATTCCAGGCATGTTTGCGAAGATTGTTCTAGTATCGCGGCCGATCCCGGCATGTTTGCGAAGAGAAGTATATGTATCACTAGTCTAGTAGGATCTACCATTGACCTTCCTCTCCCGAGGCCAATGGTATGTAATTTCAATAACTCTTATGCATAAATAATCAATCAACCCATTCCCATCCCCGGGAATCCCATGCCTTGGTAGAAGTGTGAACTCACCTTGTTTGCTCGGTATGATAAGTTAAGTGCTCACTATTAATCAGTCAAGTCCTATAGTGCACGTATATTCAATCAGTTCACATTCGTAAAGTTTCACATGGAACTAGTGTCACAGTATATCACAAAGTGTTTAACAGTTCATATCCTGCCACATAAGCAGTTAATCGCATCCATACTTTTAACAGAGTTGACATCTAGCAAATAAACTAAGTAAATAAAGTTAACAGGTTTCATGAAATAACAGAATTAATCCACTTCATTGGAGTAATAAATAAACAGAGTAAGTTAGTTAACCCAGTTAACAACTTAACAGAATTGTCATTTAACAGAGTTACTCAACCAATGAAGTTATCAACTTACATATTTAACAAAGTTAAATAAACTAACTGAGTTATTCAAGTGGTATGTTTAATTGAATAACATATTTAATTACATTAATAATAACAGTTAACAAGTGGCCGAAATCACTCAAGTGCCGAAAACCCCTTAAGCCGAAATCACCTATATGGGCCGAAGACCAAACATGAGCCGAAAACCCCTTTATGCCGAAAACCAAACACATGGGCCGAAATCCAAGTTTGGGCCGAAAACACCCTTAAGCCGAAAACACTATGTTTGCCGAAAACCAATTAGTGCCGAAAACCACATGTGGGCCGAAAACCCTTTGGGCCAGAACTGTTTGGGCCGAAATCACTTCATGTGATTTCGTCCAGTTTATTTATGTGGGGGTGTTTTCGTGACTGTTCATCATCATCAACAACACTTACTGTAACATTTTAAAAACCCAGAAACTCTATATCTCATTACAGTTACAGGTTTAATCATCAACAAGTCATTTATATCAATCATTGATATTAAAACAAACACTCTACCAAAACTTTGTGAGATCAAGAACCTACTTAAATCAGTTTATCATTCATTACATATACCCACTGTTGATAAAAAAATCTCAAATACACAGACAGTTCATGTATGATAATTATCTAACAATCACACCATGATCAAATCACATAATCACATATATCAATATATACATACATCATGATTAAACATCCAAAATCATACGATATGCAACAAGAAACAACTTGAATCATGAAATTACTAACCAAGAGTTTTAGCAGAGGTTTTTGCTTGAAATGAGGAACTCTTTGTGGGTTTTCAGAGATAGAGAGAGACAAAGTGATAAGATATGTTTTGGTAAATGGGAAACTTATCAGAGAAGGTTGTTTATAAAAATGATTATACAAAATATCTAATCACTGGGCCATGGGCCAAGCCCATTTGTGATTTCGTTGGTCACTGAGTGGACGAAAACACTATAAGTGTTTTCACCACTTGGGTGTTTTCATGAATACTTTCAGTAAATGTTCCACCTTTAATTAACATGTAATTAATACAAACCTTAATAACACACACTCACATATTAACAAATATTACGGATTTCCAAGTACACAATATTAATCGAAATACGATATAACGTATTACAAAGGTAAGCGTTGTGAAACAACGAGTCGTGTAAACAAACAACTTAATAAAAAAAAAATTAGCGTGCACTAAATGCGAAGATAGAATCTTGGAAACTCGAGTTGTCACACCATCTCTCCTAAAGATCTATTATGTTCTCTTCTCAACCTATTCCCAGTTAAGATTTCAGAAATCTGGATTGGACTTGTGAAATATGTGGTAGGGAAGATACTTGCATGATAGAGTGTGTTGTTTATATTTCCAGGATTTGATTAGTATTTATTTGGGTGTTCATTGTTAAGCAATTAAAACATGATAAAACAGATTATATGCAGACCTAGACACTGTCAGGATATCTTAAAGGATGATATCAGTATACTCACCTACTACGATGAATCTTTGTGCATACCTTGATCGTGGGGGTATATCCTGAAGTGGGACACACTAATATATCAGAAAATAAAATTACCTTAATGTATCATACGGTAATGGTACTTGAAATGTTCATGCATTTTGTTTAAGAGGACAAACATACTGGTAATCGTCTTGGACTGCTTTTCATGAAAAATTAAATGAAGAATCTAATAGTGTGAAACAGTTTGATTGTGCTGATATGATCTTCTTACCAGTGATTCTCACAAAAATAGAGTGTTTATTGCTTTTTGTTATTTATTTGCTTTCAGAAAATTTAAAAATACAAAAATAGTGTCTTTTTCTGTTTAAAATTCTTAACGTACGGAAAACTGTTATTCTTGGAGGAATTGTTACTGATAGGGGGAGACGGTGTTGGAAAGTGAGTTCCAAAATTTTAAATCATGCGGGTTATAGTGTGTGATTAAAAAGTTTTGCGTGTTGGTGATAAATTGGAAAATGCTTAATCTGTTATGCAGTTTAACAAATCTCTTGAAAAATAATAATTTATTTAACTTATGTTGAAAAATTCTTATGGTTTCTCGAGATGTTTGTTTTATAGTAAACAGATTGAAGCAGTGTGTTGCTGAGAAGTTGTTGTGTTGCTGAGAAGTTGCTGTGAAGATGAGAGTTTGATTGGATGCATGGTAGAACCTCCTTTCTATATTGCAGACAAAGTTGAAGAAATTGAAGAGTGCTTTACAAATGCTGAACTGGAGTTTACTCAAACGCTAAAGTTTTGAAGATTTGGTGATTGGATGCATCAGCTTAGGGGGAGTCTGTTGCTGACAGAAGCTATTGAAGCTGAAGCTATCCAAAGACCAAAGACAGTGCAAGACTACTTGAAGATTGCAAGATGACTGAAGACAAAGTTATTTTATGAAGCTATTGTCAAGGGGGAGTTTGTTGGTGCATGTTTGTGACAACAGCTTAGATTTGGTCTTTGGATATCTTGTAATTAGTTTAACGATAAACGGTTAGCGGGTTTAGCTTTGTATTAGTGAGTTAATAGAGTTTGGGCTAAACAAAACCCACATTGGGTGATGGGGGACGAAATGGGCCTAGCCCATGTAGGAACCCATGCCTAATGTTGAAACCTTGTGTTATATAAACAAGGTTAGGCTTTAGGGTTTAGGTTAATCAGCCAGAACATTGTTTGAGAGCAATTTCGTGAGAGCTTTAGGGTTTGGACGAAATTGTTAGTTGGTTAGGGATCTTGATTGATTGTAATCACTTTGATAGATAATCAATAAAGATCCAGTTTGAAAGTGATTTGCTGTTTCTGTTTCCTACACGTTTTCTGTGATATTCTGATCAAGAGGATTCCGCACTCTTGATTGGAAAGACAATTCTGTGAAAGATCCATACGAATAGGGGACCTACACTAACCTTGATAGAGAGTTGAAGTCGGTAACGTACTTCCGACAGTCCATATTCTTCATGGTGAGAGTCAGGAAATCTAACTCCACTTTCTCCACTTCATGCTATTGACAGTAAATCTCTTTAATCAGGTCCACAAACTTGGACCATTCAAGGTTATATAAGGGGATCTTCCCTGTGGATTGAATCATGGCCTTCCACCATGTGAGGGCATCGCCCTTAAATGACTGTGACACAAACTTCATAGTATCCTTCTCAGCATAGCCGCTGATGTCAACAAAAGTCTCCATTTCATCAAGCTATCTCATGGCATCAATCGCCTCCTTCTCTCCATTGAAGTCTCTGGGCTTACAGGAGACAAAATATTTGTAGGTACAACTATTCCTAGAAGAACGAGACCCATCCTTAAGCACTAGCTTTTTGGGTTCACTCTTCGCAGTTGGGGAATGAACTGAGCTCTCCTTGCGAGCTGATTAGTGTGGTTTAGATAGGGACTTGGAGCGAGTAGCACTCGACTCTTTAAAGTTTTCCATGAAAGCATTCATGGCCTTGCCGACTTCCGCGGCAATCATCGCTTGGAGATCGACTCCATCAGCATTGCGGTTTACATTCGCCGCATCATTATTATTGTTGCGATTGCTGTTTGCTTCATCCGAGTTTGCCATACTCGTAAGCTTGGTACTAAACACCAAAAATAATCAATTACTCAGTTGCAATATAATAATTGGTCATCGTATTTGATGACATGCATAATGCATATGCCATGGTATTATTAAACCATATAGGCTATTTAGGTTTTAACATTTCTAATGAATGTTATTTGAAATTAAATCAAATATGTGTAGCCTAGGTCACAAAAGGACCATTAATGGCATTTAAGGTTAGGACAAGGTCCATTACCTATTAGACGGAGGATTATAATGTCATAACTGTCGTTGTTGTAAATGACAACATAATATGGCCCGCAGACAAATCAATTGACATCGCATAGGATGTTAAAATAATTAATCATCGCACTGATGATATTAGTCATGATCGAATTGATCATATAAACTATGAGGCTTGGGCATAACCCACCACCTTAGACAGGAAACCATAAAGGTCACAACTGTCATTGTCTCAAATGGACAATATAATATATGTAATGCCCTGTTCTTTCGTACTTTCCATAATTAGAAAGTCTTGCTTGTATTTATATTTTTGGAAGTCTTGTGTTCTTGTAATCATCCTTTCGTTGTAATCATTGTAAAATCCGAGACTTGAATCATAAATAAAATTCGTATTTCTTTAAATCCATGTTATACATACTTCATATATATTCATACATTTGAATTCGTAAAACAATTGATACATATTCAAAATTCTTGGAAATTAGGTGCTAAACTTGCAAATACATGAATAATGCTAAACATACGTCTTTTGAATGCATTCGATACTAAAATACGACATTCATACGTTTAATCATACTTCGTTATACTTGGTTTATGTTCATCATACTTGTTTTGCCCTTATACTATGCTTAAATGACATAATTTACCCCTTAAACACCTTAAAACACCTAAAATAAACCTAAGGGACTAAAGCTGCAAACAATCAAAACTTAAAACTCGTCGGGAGAAGAGTCGCATGCCGCGACCCACCCCTCTCTTGCGTTCGCGGGTCGCGAGCCCGGTGAATCAGCGACCAGCTCCTTTCCAGCTCGTGTATTGGTCGAATTTTTGAGTGTTTTGGTTGGTTGTTAGTGTGTTTCTTGCATTTAAACCTCACCTAACCCAACCCTAATCCTCCCCTATAAAACCCAAGTGCTTTCCAAGCATTTCACACTTTCTTAACACTCTCCATTCTCTCTTAAACACTCAAAATCGTTGCTGATTCCAGAAGTTCGAGCAGATTCATACCTTCTTATAAAAGTGAGCATAACTCACTAAATTCTTAACCTTTTCACTTGATTCTTTTTCCCACTTACTTGGATTAACCTTAGGAACATTTCCAGAGGTTTTCCATGGAAAACCAAGCTCTAGAATGTCGCCAAACAGGCTCCAAAGTGGACTGATCTTTCTGTTTTACTTCAAACTTTGTTAAATCTTGTTTAAACTTGAGTTATCTCATCTCTAACCTATGTCCTAATGCTCATAATCAATTGAATGGTTAGTTGGGCTTAAAAGCAAGGCTGAGACATGTTAAATTAGAGGCTAAAACCTCACAAACTTACTATTTTGTTCAAGGGTTTAACCCACAAGTGATGTTCAAGCCTAAAGCTTGATGATAGTGTGATTTAGGATTAGCTTAGGCTATCATACTTGAAAATCCACACATTGCTTGATGTTTTCTCATAGATTAGTTGTTCATATTCTATTATTACTTATAAGTTCATAACCCTCCTTGAATGTTCATAACATCAAGTGTAGTGGTAAACACCTAGAGGTACCTAAATGGAAGACTTGTTCTTCCTACTTCCTACATGACTTCTATGATACAAAAGAGGTTCCTAAATGGAGGATTCATCCGCCTACCTCATGCTTGACCAATATAACATATTAATATCCATATAACTTGTATAATATATTCAACAAACCGAACTCTTGACGATGAACAAGCTGACATTGTCAAGTTAGTAAGTATATCATCTAAGCAACATATGTGATAGATGATTATTTTCATATGTCTATATTCATGTTAGTTTAATTCCAAATCTTTAATCTACCATTATCCTCCAATACTCATATGCCTTTGTTTCTCTGTGTAGAAGGACCTGCTGTTCCAACCTCCCACAACAACAACTTACTCACGGATTCACAAGTGGAAAGCTTGCAAAACCGTGAGTATACTCGAATCCCCTCTTTATGTTTACCACTTTTTGGGGTGTAACATGTTTACTTATGAAACTTACACATGAACTTTATTCATAAAAGCACAAATATTCCTATAACATGCTTGCATACGTGATTACTTGATACATTGAACTTGGGTTAATTTCATTTTATGTTATACTTATCATTAGCTTTGATCGAGCCTATCCTTGACATATGTAGCGCTATAGGATTAACGCACCATCCATAGACTTGAGGTTATGTCATGAGCTTATTGCGTTTCATCATTGGTTTGATATGTTAGACACATGCCGATTTTAATGTTTATCCTGTATCATTAGCTTACCATGAGGAATCATTTAAACTTATCATTTTATGCTATGTATGTATAAAACTTGTATACTTTCCTTTGCTTTTGCATTAAACTTTATTTTAAACATGTTACCGTTGAGGATGACGATGCTATGAAATGAAGTAGCGATGATGCCTAGATACACATTTAGACGTGTTAGGTTTAAAATGTTGTATCAATTTTGTTATTGTTATGTTATGAACATGTTGTTATTTGAATTTCTTGTAATATTTGACAATTTGATTATGAAATGAAAACGGTTGATTTAAATATCGTCACAAATAGTGTTATGAAGTCTCTTGCAATCTCGTTTTCGTCTCATCTCGATGTTTCCGCCATCGGTTGGGGTGTGACAGATTGGTATCAGAGCCATAACTATAGGGAATTAGGTAGAATTGCCATGATCGACCTAGTCTATAGTAGGTACCTTATTTTTTACCATTCTTGTTTCATGCTTGAAATGTTATGCTTCCTACTTTGCTTCTTTTCTTTTCTTTTGGTCTAAATACTTACATCATGTCTTTCCTAAGACATTTTACATAATACACTTGAAGAATTGAAGACACTCTTTATATAAAAGAGACGAGTTTACCAAAATAGGCGTGAAACCCATAATTTTGTGAATGACTCTCATCCCGCTTATGCTTCATTTTTGCACGAAATTACGTCATTAAGTTAGGAGTGAAATCCAAATCTTAATGGTAAATTTCCAATTCAAACTCTAGTGGACCCTCTTCAAAGTGTCGAAATTATATTTTGACCCGACGAGTATCAACCACATTAGGGTACGAAATCGTCAAGCTAGGGGTGAAACCCGCATCTTGTCGATTAAGTCCCGTTCCTCGATTTTCAATCTCGCCAAAGTTTTGATTGTTTCAATCGATTAGAGACGTCTAGTAACTGGAGGGTAAGATACCGTTAATCGCTTCTAGACGAGAGTATCTTACCAATAGGCCAAAGCACGTTTATCTAATTTGAAAGGACTTTCGATTCACTATGGAAAAGTCAACGTTTCTCTACCCAAAACAATCCCATGTTTTATGAGCCTCTCTTTTATGTTATTCAATTTATATGTGATTTTATACTTGTTACTTCGTTCGTTTCAAAACCGTTGCACACTTCGCACGTCTCGCGCAATCAAAAACAATAATTGTAACACCCTGTGTTTCGAAAGTTAAAGTCAAAGTCAAGATTGAAGTCAAAGGAAGAAAAGATTGCTAATTGCGATCTGTCACTCCTTGCTCAACTACTGTTTTGACTTCTTTGACCTGTAATCAAATCTATTTATTTAATCGCTTTAGTTATATTATGTGGAGTATCTATTAATAATCGAGGTTTAATCGCATGTTTAATCGACGTATCGCTTATCGCTATCGCAATCGCAACTCGAGTTATGTGTTCTGGATATTGTTTTACGTGTGTGTGCTATTTATATGTTACTTGTGCTTGTTATGTTTATGTTGAGGTGTTAATCGCAATCACAATCTATCGCATTGCAATCGAATCGAAAACGCTATACGCAAGTTAATTATAGTGATTGTATGTTAGATATAGTAGTTATGTTATTTGGGTAACTAATGGGTAATACTATCGCATCGCTCACTCGAATCGCATCACAACACTCAATACACTAACCGAAACGATAAAACTCAGCGCGCCGGACAAATGGATCGAGTGGCCATCCGATCGGATTGCCATCCGATCGGGTTGCCATCCGATCGGGCTGCCACCCGATCGGGCTGCCACCCGATCGGGCTGCCACCCGATCGAGTTGCCACTTTCCCCACTTTCCTTTTTTGGGAAACCCTATAAATACCCACCTGTCACATTATTTGTGATGTGACAGCTCCTTGTTCGACCAGCCGACCTCAAGCTCTTTTTTCTCTCGATTTCTCTCGATTCTTGTAAGTTTCCAACCTAAATCTTGTACTTCTATGATCTATACGCACTTCTTCATCATTTTCACCTTTGAATCTTAACTTTTAACCGAAATCACCAGATTTGAGGTGTTCTAGGGTGATGTCAGCATGGGGTTCTTATGAACTTCAATGTTTGGCTTCATTCCACCAAGAACAACTTAGATCTAAAGGATTTTCACAAGACTAAACAATGTTTTTGCATAAGATCTACCCAAATTCATGGTTGAAAGGATTGAAAGAAGGTTTTCCAACTTTCTTTCAACTCTTTTACACTCAATGCACTCAAACCCGATAGAATCGGAGCTCGTTCTGATCTTCTACTCGTTCTTAGTGATGGGTTAGTTCAAGATCTGAATTCTATCCGAGAGATAATTGATTTCGGGGCTGAACATGAACAACCATCTCGAACCGTGAGCCGGCCGGACTAGGGTGGTTCCTGTTCGATCGGGTCACTTGGGTCAAGATGGGGTTTCTGTTGTTTAAACAAGTTATCATAACGTCTCGTTCAAAACTACAAAACTTCAAAACGAAATCAAGTGTCAAGACGATCTGACCGTTGCGACGGGTTGCCGTCCGATCGGATTGCCATCCGATCGACCGGCCATCCGATCGGGTCGCACTTGGTTCCACACCATAACTTTTTATTCAATTTTCAAAGATCTGAACGTTGAACAGATTGCCGCCCGATTGGATAGCCATCCGATCGAGCGACCGTCTGATCGTGTGATGTTTAGGACTTTGGTACTTAATCAATTTTCAACATACGGATTGTCACCCGATCGGATAGCCATCCGATCGAGTGACCGTCCTGCTGTGAACATGTTTTCACTAAGTGTCCTACCAATCAGATTGCTGTCCGATCGACCCGCCGTTCGATCGACCGACCTGAAGGGCAGATATACTTCTCTATTTTTAAAATGCTACAACGAAAACTTCAAAGTACAAACCATCATACACAAACACATCCTCACCAAACGAGGTGTCAATCCAATTGAATGGCCATCCGATCGGATGACCATCCGAACGGATTGCCACCCGGTCGACTGGCCATCCGATCGGATTGCCATCCGATCCTTGGTACACTTGCACTGTTTTACGCGTCGCTCATCGTTTATGCTATCGTTAACTGCTCAGGCTAATCTCTCTCAGCGCTCCCTTCAATCCAAGATAGTGTTTACTTTTTGAACACAATCTGTGAGTATACTCGATCCCTTTTTGCTTTATGCACTTTTGGGTGTTACACACGTTACTTATTCTAAATCACATCAAACACACAATGCAAACACTATTTATACGCTGACCTCTAATGAATGTTATACGTGACTCGATGAATGCCTGTTTGCTATGTTAACACATTGATTGCTGTCTACCTGCCTTTGCAACGATAGTACTATAGTTTGGACTCAGCACCTGTTCATTCAGGGGTTGTTAAGGACAATTACTTCACGTGTTCACTGTGGTGAACATGTGATGCGCACTCGCTACTCACAGTCAACTCGCAGTCACTGGTATTGATAGGATCTTTGTCGATAACTTACATGCTTCACATTATACGTTGTACATACTGGTTATGCGTAAACGATTTCGAACTCTATTATGCTATTATCAAACTTGTATGCTCACCTTTACACTATGTGTATTGACCTATATTTTAACGTATGTGGCAGGTGCTTAAGATGCTAGGGATTGCTATGCTTTGATGAATCAAGTTAGGGGTCTAGTTATGTCACGCTTAAATCTGAGTCGTCGGAGCAGTATTTGTTTATGAGACAATTATTTGTAATAACTGTTTTTATTTGGGTATGTTATGGTATGGGACATGACATTTTAATTATCTGGTAATGAATAGTTGTTTTGGATACTCATGGACAATCTGTTTCGCTCAGTGCCATGCCCCGATGTTTCCGCCATCGGTTGGGGTGTGACAGATTGGTATCCGAGTCGTAACTATAGGGAATTAGGCAAGACTCGACCTAGTTCGAGACGATGTCTTAGAACGACCTAGTTCGAGACGATGTCTTAGAACGACCTAGTCTATAGTCTAAGTTCCAACGAGCCGACTTGTGCATGCCCAGTAGGGGTTTTGTACGAGCTTACTCGCTCGAACTCGCTGTACCCTACACACTTGCGCGAACCTCGCATACAACAGTTCCGCGCAAGATCAGCCTTTCCTAAGGTTGATTTCACACACACAAACGAATGATCTGGTTAAGATTAGGTGTAAAGCCACAAACTCTTGACCAAATTACTCGTTCGAATTGCTATTTTTACTATAAAACAAGAGGATTTGCGTTGAATCAGGAGTGAAATCCATACTTCGACGCATATCTCCTTATCTATTTCATGATTTCATCACACAAGCAGGAACGTAGTCGCTAAGTTAGGAGTGAAACCCGAACCTTGATGACCCTTTCCGATCTATACTATTGGTTTTACAAAACTCTCACCAAAGTCTCGACGGACTCCAACGACTCGGGTCACACTGTAACTGGAAGGATGCGTGCCAATCACTCAAATTGAAGCGAGAGCACAGTCCAGAAAGCCAAAGTGTGCACTTACGGGTCCTTGTGAATAGTCGAATCACTTTGGGTAGTCAAGTCACTCCGGGTGCGTAGACGTGTTCGACAAACCCGAGACAATCTATCCTCGAATTTTATGTGTTTCGATTCTGGAATTACCGCAGCCAACTCTGTGATTTATCGATTTTATGTGATTACGTGTTTCGATTTTGGTTTTCGCTGTTCACTTCGATCAACACGCATAACCCGCACTGCACATCTATCTCAAAACATTAACAAATCATTGCAACTCACGGATGATCACATGCTATGTTGCTCGCCCATGCTATACTACTCGCTGTGTACTCGATACTCGCAATCACTATATTTAATCGCTATACGCGCTGTGAAGGATAGGGAATACGTGCAACATATAGCTAGGTTTCTGTATTCTAAATGCCTTATGTGCTTCTGTGCCTTACGTGCCTATGTGTTTCTGTGCCCTACGTGATTGTGTGCTTATGTGTTTATGTGCTTATATGAATGATTGTGTTCCTGAGTTTTATGGTAAATCGCTAGACTATGCTAGGAATAATCGAATAGTGTTTTGAGTCCTATGGCGCTGTCTGATGCAGACAATGTCGTCATCTGGATCTCGCGCTACCCAAGCCGCACGTCGAAAACAGGCAGATAAACGCCTCGCCTCTATGGTTGCTAAATAGATGGCGAAAGTTATTCCTCAGATTGTCAGTGAACTTCATGAGAATGCAAGCAAATCTTCTGAAGAGTCCAGGACCGATACTCCCAAAGCTTCTTTTAGCTTTAAACAGTTCAAAGCCTGCGGACCGAAAGAGTTTACTGGAGAAGATGGTCCTACGACCATGTTTCAATGGTTTGATTCTATCGAAGTCACCCTGCGCCAGAGTGGCTTTCCTGATGATCTCCGTACTCTCAACGCAACTGACGTCTTCCAGTCCCGCGCTTTAGACGGGTGGACGGCCGAGAGAAACAAACGCGAAAATGATGCAGCTTACGGGCTATCATGGGATGAGTTGAAGGATGTGATGATGCAAGAGTTCTGCCCTCCCCATGAGCGCCAAAAGTTGGAGGATGAATTCTGGCATATTAAGCAGAAAGATGGTGACAACGCTGGTTTGAATGCGCGCTTCAAGCAGTTGAGTATAATATGTCCGGACCAAGTCAAGACGTCCGAAATCGCCATTAAGAAGTATATCCGTGCTCTTCCGGATTGCGTGGCTGATTTTGTCCAAGCAGCAAAGATGACAACGATTGAAGAAACCTACTTGCTCGCTGCTGAGATCAACGACAAGCGAGTCAAGTCTGGTGTCTGGGATAAAGCTCCCAAGAATTTGCATCAAGAAACCACTGCTTCAACCACTGAAATCGCCATCGCTCCTCAGTCATCCAAGCTCTCCAGACACAAGAGAAAGAACAACAGCAGTTCCAGCAACAAGAACTGCGCTGTAACCAATGCTGCCCCACTACAAGCTGTTCCAGCTCCTCAGCAACATCAACACTGCCAAGTAGTGGCCCCGGTTACCAACGCACACGGGCAAAGCGTGCGTATACTGGTCCTCACCCGGTTTGCCCTACTTGTACTTATCAACACCTAGTGGGAATCTCCTGCAGATACTATGCCCATTGCAACATGTACGGCCATTTCACTGCCAACTGCTGTACAGGTCCACGTCAAAACCCTGCTCCAACACAAGGTCAAGCTCCTGCTCATCAAACTCTCCTTGCTGCTCCTCAAGGCCATCAAGCAGCTCAGGCACCCGCGGACAATGCTAGAGCTTGCTATGCGTGTGGTGATCCCAACCACTTCCCCAACATGTGCCCGAACCAAGTGGTCAAGCAAGAGCCACAACAGCAGCAGCCTCAGCAGCAGCCTCAGCAACAGCAGTAACAACCAGTAGCACGCAGACGTGCATTCAACATTAATGCCCGCCAGGCTCAGGCCGATAACAATGTGGTCAATGGTACGTTCCTCATCAATGGTATATATGCTACGTGTTTATTTGATACGGGAGCAGATAACTGTTTTGTATCGTTTGAATTCGAGAAGCTCCTCAATCATAATCGCGCTTATCTCCCCTCGACATTCAATGTTGAAGTTGCCACCAGAAGAACCGTCGCTGTTAATTCTGTTCTTCGTGATTGTACTCTTGAACTCAACAATCACATTTTCCCTATAGATCTCATTCTGATGCAGCTCGGTAGTTTTGATGTCATAGTAGGCATGGACTTTCTTCGTGAAAACCATGTTGAAGTTGTTTGCTTTGATAAGATGATTCGATTCTTGCTCGCTAATGATGATCAACTGTGTGTATATGGTGAAGTCGCGTCGAAGAAACTCCAACTCATGTCGTGTGTTCAGGCTAGCAGGTATCTCCGCAAGGAATACCAAGCTTTCTTGGCGCACAATGTAGTAGTGGAGAAAAAGGAAGTTAAGGAGGTGGATCAGGTCCCCGTTGTTCGTGAATTTCCTAACGTTTTTCCCGATGATCTACTAGGATTACCTCCCGCTCGTGATATCGATTTCCGAATTGACCTCATTCCTGGAGTCAATCCTGTTGCTAAAGCGCCTCATCATCTCGCTCCTTCTGAAATGCGCGAACTCTCAAGTCAGCTCCAGGAACTACTTGATAAAGGCTTTATTCGCCCTAGCACCTCTCCATGGGGCGCGCCTGTCCTTTTCATCAAAAAGAAGGATGCATCGTTCTGGATGTGCATCGACTATAGGGAGTTGAATAAGTTGACGATCAAGAACCGCTATCCCTTGCCTCGAATCGATGATTTATTTGATCAGCTTCAAGGTGCTACGTGTTTTTCTAAGATCGATCTACGTTCAGGCTATCACCAATTACGCATTAAAGAGGAGGATATACCCAAAACCGCTTTTCGAACCCACTATGGTCATTACGAATTCGTTGTCAACGCTCCTGCAGTCTTCATGGATTTAATGAACCGAGTGTGCAAACCCTTTCTTGATCGCTTTGTGATCGTATTCATCGATGATATCCTGATCTATTCAAAATCAAAAGCCGAACACTCGAAGCATCTATGTTTGGTTCTTGAGTTACTCCAGGGAAACCGTCTTTATGCCAAGTTCTCCAAGTGTGAATTTTGGATGGAGGAGGTCCAATTCTTGGGTCACGTTGTCAATAGTCAAGGTATCCACGTTGACCCTGCGAAGATCGAAGCAGTTAAGAGTTGGGTTACACCCAAGAATCCGTCTGAAGTCCGTTCTTTTCTCAGACTGGCAGGCTATTATCGCCGTCTTATCGAAGGTTTCTCCAAGATCGCTGTGCCGTTAACCTCTCTTATGCATAAGGATAAACCTTTTGTTTGGGAAACTAAACAGTAGGAAGCCTTTCAAGCCCTCAAGATGATGCTTTGCAATGCTCCCATACTCTCACTGCCCGACGAAAACGATAACTTCGTAGTCTACTGCGATGCCTCGAACCTTGGTCCTGGTTGTGTTCTCATGCAACGAGATAAGGTTATTGCGTACGCTTCTCGACAGCTCAAGATCCACGAGAAGAACTACACCACACACGACCTCGAGCTTGGTGCAGTTATTTTTGCGTTAAAGATTTGGCGACACTACCTTTATGGTACCAAGTGTACGATCTTCACCGATCATAGGAGCCTGCAACATATCTTTGACTAGAAAGAACTGAATATGCGTCAACGCCGGTGGGTAGAACTGCTCAACAATTACGACTGTGAGATCCGTTACCATCCAGGCAAAGCAAATGTCGTTGAAAATGCCCTCAGTCGACGAAGCTACTTGCTTAGCGTTCGTAATTCTCAAGCCCAATTTCATCTCGAAACTCTTATCCGTGACGCGCAGCATGCTTGCTTTACCGAGCGAACTTTGAAGAAGGAAAGAATTCTAAACGATGGCGCCCAACTCGAGAATAAGTCGAATGGTATCTTTCATTACTTGGATCGAATCTGGATTCCCAAGCGTACGAACTTGCGACAACTTCTGATGGACGAAGCCCACAAATCTCGATATTCGATTCATCCCGGTGCTAACAAGATGTACCAGGACATGCACTACAAGTACTGGTGGCCGGGCATGAAGAAGGATATCGCAATCTATGTTTCGAAATGCCTGACTTATTCCAAGGTCAAGGCTGAGCATCAAAGACCCTCTGGCTTACTCGTTCAACCCGAGATCCCGATGTGGAAATGGGAGAGTATAGCTATGGACTTCATAACGAAACTCCCGCGTACTCAATCTGGTCATGATAGCATTTGGGTTGTGGTTGACCGTTTAACTAAGTCAGCTCACTTCCTACCGATACGAGAAGACTATAAGGTAGAAAGGTTAGCCCGAATCTACACCAACGAGATCATTAGTCGACATGGGACGCCTCGTGATATCATCTCTGACCGCGATGGTCGGTTTACCTCCTGTTTTTGGGAAACGTTTCAATCTGCACTTGGCAATACTCTTAATCTAAGTACAGCTTTCCATCCCCAAACCGACGGTCAGACTGAAAGAACGATTCGTACCCTTGAAGACATGCTCCGTTCGTGTGTCATAGATTTCGGTGGTAATTGGGACGCGTACTTACCTTTGGTCAAATTCTCGTACAAAAACAGTTATCATTCTATCATACAAATGGCACCATTTGAGGCTCTATACGGAAAGAAATGTCGATCGCCTATTGTGTGGCACGAGATCGGAGACGCGCAAATTACCGGTCCCGAGCTGTTGCAAGAAACGACTTACAAGATCCTCCAAATTCGAGGCAATCTGTTGAAAGCTCAGAGCCGACAGAAAAGTTACGCTGATAGACGCCGCAAGCCCCTTGAATTTGACGTTGGCGATCACGTACTCCTAAAGGTTGCACCTTGGAAGGGGGTGATCAGATTCGGCAAGAAAGGAAAGCTCGATCCTCGATATGTTGGACCCTTTAAGATTCTGGAAAGGATTGGCAAGGTGGCCTACAGACTCGAACTACCAGAAGAACTGAGTAACGTCCACCCGAATTTCCATGTTTCGAACCTCAGAAAGTGCTTAGCAGACCAGGAATTACATGTCCCTCTTGAGGACTTACAAGTGGATGAAACATTACACTTCGTGGAAAAGCCTGTCTAGATCGTGGGACGAGAAACCAAGGTGCTCAGACGCTCACGCATTCCCATTGTGAAGGTTCGCTGGGAAGACAAACGAGGTGCCGAGTTCACCTGGGATCTCGAAAGCGACATGAAGGCGAAGTACCCGCAGTTGTTTGTTACGGCTGAAGCCTAATTTCGGGACAAAATTCCCTTATGTAGGGGAGGCTGTAACACCCCATGTTTCGAAAGTCAAAGTTAAAGTTAAGATTGAAGTCAAAGGAAGAAAAGATTGCTAATTGCGATCTGTCACTCCTTGCTCAACTACTGTTTTGACTTCTTTGACCTGTAATCAAATCTATTTATTTAATCGCTTTAGTTGTATTATGTGGAGTATCTATTAATAATCGAGGTTTAATCGCATATTAATCGCATGTTTAATCGACGTATCGCTTATCGCTATCGCAATCGCAACTCGAGTTATGTGTTATGGATATTGTTTTACGTGTGTGTGCTATTTATATGTTACTTGTGCTTGTTATGTTTATGTTGAGGTGTTAATCGCAATCACAATCTATCGCATTGCAATCGAATCGAAAACGCTAAACGCAAGTTAATTATAGTGATTGTATGTTAGATATAGTAGTTATGTTATTTGGTTAACTAATGGGTAATACTATCGCATCGCTCACTCGAATCGCATCACAACGCTCAATACACTAACCGAAACGATAAAACTCAGCGCGCCGGACAAATGGATCGAGTGGCCATCCGATCGGATTGCCACCCGATCGGGCTGCCACCCGATCGAGTTGCCACCCGATCGACCAGCCACTTTCCCCACTTTCCTTTTTGGGAAACCCTATAAATACCCACCTGTCACATCATTTGTGATGTGACAGCTCCTGGTTCGACCAGCCGACCTCAAGCTCTCTTTTCTCTCGATTTCTTTCGATTCTTGTAAGTTTCCAACCTAAATCTTGTACTTCTATGATCTACACGCACTTCTTCATCATTTTCACCTTTGAATCTTAACTTTTAACCGTGAAATCACCAGATTTGAGGTGTTCTAGGGTGATGTTAGCATGGAGTTCTTATGAACTTCAATGTTTGGCTTCATTCCACCAAGAACAACTTAGATCTGAAGGATTTTCACAAGACTAAACAATGTTTTTGCATAAGATCTACCCAAATTCATGGTTGAAAGGATTGAAAGAAGGTTTTCCAACTTTCTTTCAACTCTTTTACACTCAATGCACTCAAACCCGATAGAATCGGAGCTCGTTCTGATATTCTACTCGTTCTTAGTGATGGGTTAGTTCAATATCTGAATTCTATCCAAGAGATAATTGATTTTGGGTCTGAACATGAACAACCATCTCGAACCGTGAGCCGGCCGGACTAGGGTGGTTCCTGTTCGATCGGGTCACTTGGGTCGAGATGGGGTTTCTGTTGTTTAAACAAGTTATCATAACATCTCGTTCAAAACTACAAAACTTCAAAACGAAATCAAGTGTCAAGATGATCTGACCGTTGGGACGGGTTGCCGTCCATTCGGATTGCCATCCGATCGACCGGCCATCCGATCGGGTTGCACTTGGTTCCACACTTAAACTTTTTATTCAATTTTCAAAGATCTGAACGTTGAACGGATTGCCGCCCGATCGGATAGCCATCCGATCGAGCAACCGTCCGATCATGTGACGTTTAGGACTTTGGTACTTAATCAATTTTCAACATACGGATTTCCACCGGATCAGATAGCCATCCGATCGAGTGACCGTCCTGCTGTGAACTTGTTTTCACTAAGTGTCCTACCAATCGGATTGCTGTCCGATTGAACCGCCGTTCGATCGTCCGACCTGAAGGGCAGAGATACTTCTCTATTTTTTAAATGCTACAACAAAAACTTCAAAGTACAAACCATCATACAAAAACACATCCTCACCAAACGAGGTGTCAATCCAATTGAATGGCCATCCGATCGGATGACCATCCGAACGGATTGCCACCCGATCGACTGGCCATCCGATCCTTGGTACACTTGCACCGTTTTACGCGTCGCTTATCGTTTATGCTATCGTTAACTGCTCAGGCTAATCTCTCTCAGCGCTCCCTTCAATCCAAGATAGTGTTTACTTGTTGAACACAATCTGTGAGTATACTCGATCCCTTTTTGCTTTATGCACTTTTGGGTGTTACATACGTTACTTATTCTAAATCACATCGAACACACAATGCAAACACTATTTATACGCTGATCTCTAATGCATGTTATACGTGACTCGATGAATGCCTGTTTGTTATGTTAACACATTGATTGCTGTCTACCTGCCTTAGCAACGATAGTATTATAGTTTGGACTCAACACCTGTTCATTCAGGGGTTGTTAAGGACAATTACTTCACGTGTTCACAGTGGTGAACATGTGATGCGCACTCGCTACTCACAGTCAACTCGCAGTCATTGGTATTGATAGGATCTTTGTCGATAACTTACATGCTTCACATTATACGTTGTACATACTGGTTATGCGTAAATGATTTCGAACTCTATTATGCTATTATCAAACTTGTTTGCTCACCTTTACACTTTGTGTATTGACCTATATTTTAACATATGTGGCAGGTGCTTAAGATGCTAGGGATTGTTGTGCTTTGATGAATCAAGTTAGGGGTCTAGTTATGTCACGCTTAAATCTGAGTCGTCGGAGCAGTATTTGTTTATGAGACAATTATTTGTAATAACTGTTTTTATTTGGATATGTTGTGGTATGGGACATGACGTTTTAATTATCTGGTAATGAATAGTTGTTATGGATACTCATGGATAATCTGTTTCGCTCAGTGCCATGCCTCGATGTTTCCACCATCGGTTGGGGTGTGACAATAATAATTCTTGAGAACAAACTAAATTTATACTCTTTTACGCATTCATACATGTTTATACTTGTTGAATACATGCGAATTATATGAATTATACGTGATACGTGAAAACTTACATGCTTATATGTGCAAAAACCTTGTTTTAAAATTTATGATCAAGTCTCATCCTTTCCTTTTCTTTCGAACTTCTAGATGGCATCTACAAGCTCATTAAAAAAGACCAAGTCCAAGAAAGGTTCCACCAGCGACTCCATCTCCAAACAAGATTTGATTGGCCTCATTGCTGAAAAATGGCTGACCAGATGGCCTGAGTTATACCTGATATCGTCAGCCGAATTCAACCGAGCGCGGATTCGCCACATGGTTCTGTTGAGTCCAAAACAGAAAAATCCTAAGACACCATTCCTTTTCAAGCAATTCATGGCTTGTAAACCCTTAGATTTTACAGGAAAGGATGGTGCCAAAGCACTACTCACTTGGTTCGACGCCATGGAGATTACATTCCGTCAAAGTGGCCGTCCTGACAAATTGCGCACCCAAAACGCTACAGGGGTGTTCCGATCAAGAGCTCTTGATTGGTGGACCTCTGAGCGGAGCACAAGAGGTGAGGATGCCGCCCACGCGTTACCATGGGCCGAGCTGAAAAAGATTATGTGGGAAGAATTATGTCCGCCTCACGAGCTGAGGAAATTGGAGAGTGCGTTTTGGCACCTTAAGCAAGTGGATGACGACAACGATGGTTTAACCCTCCATTTCAAGCAACTTAGCATTCTTTGTCCTAGCCAAGTTGATACCCCTGAAAAAGCCATCAACAAATACATCCATTGTTTACCCGATTCTTTCATGAACCTCATGGAAGCTGCTCTTCCAGCAACTATCGAGGAAACCTACCGCTTAGCCGCTCGTCTTAACAGCAACGTCGTCCGTCGTAGGAAGTCTAAAAAGGCCCCATCGAAGAACGCACACCAAGCCACCGTCTAAACCACCGTTGAACCTACTGTTGAACCCTCATCATCCACCAAGAAAAACCGAGGCAAGAAGCGGAAGGCTTCGAGCCAGAATTTTGCGGTTGTTACTCCGCCAAACCATAAACCTTTACAATCAGTACCTGCTGCACCGAATGTCAAACCTCCTCACAAAGGTTACACTAGGACTCAACCCAAGTGTGGCCAATGCCAATACCATCACCCTTCCAACGTTCCATGTCGTAAGTGCGGCAACGGTAACCGATATGGGCACTTTTCTCAAAACTGCCACAAACCACCCATGGCCAATCAAAACCAGGCAGTGGTGGTAGCTCAAAACCCTGCCCCAATCAAGCCCAAGCTCAAGTCGCTCTTGTGCGAGCGTGTTTTAAATGTGGTGATCTTAACCATCTGGCAAAGTCTGTCCGCAACGAAACCAGCCTCAGCAGCAACAACATCAACAGCAGCAGCAACAATAGGCGCAACAACCTGCTCGAGGCAAAGCTTTTCTTCTTACCACCGCTCAGGCACAAAAGTCAAACGACGTCATTACTGGTACCTTTCTTGTGAACCATGTTTATGCTTTGTGTTTATTTGACACTGGTGCTGATAAGAGTTTGTGTCGTTAGAATTTGAACCTTTGCTAAAGTGTAAACGCTCTAAGCTACCAAGATCCTTCGCTGTCGAAGTCGCTGATGGTAAGTCCGTCGCTGTCAATTTCGTTCTTTCTAAGTGTTCCTTGATTCTTAACGATCATACATTCTCAATCAATCTTATACCTATGCAAATGGGTAGCTTCGACGTCATAGAAGGTATGGACTGGCTTAGGCGAGTTCGTGTTGAAGTTGTCTGTTCTGAGAAGTTTATTCGTCTTCCTCTTCCAAACGGTGATTCCCTATACGTCTATGGTGAGAAACCTTCTTAAGGACTTAAGCTTATGTCATGTATTCGAGCGAACAAATGCTTACGCTAGGGTACCTTCGCCTTTCTCGCCTACATTGTGGAAAAGAAGGACAAAGGCCCAAGCATAAGCAATGTTCCCGTCGTACGTGATTTTCCTGATGTGTTTCCTGACGATCTTCCTAGTCCACCTCCTACTCATTCTGTCGAATTTCGCATCGATTTAGTGCCTAGAGCTACGCCTGTAGCTAAGTCTCCTTACCGTTTAGCACCCTCTGAGATGCAAGAGCTTTCAAGCCAATTTCAAGAGCTTCTTGATAAAGGCTTTATACGCCCTAGTACTTCTCCTTGGGGCGCTCCCTTTTTGTTCATAAAAAATAAAGATGGGTCATTCCGCATATGTATTGACTATCTTGAGCTCAACAAGCTCACAGTCAAGAACCGATACCCTCTTCCTTGCATTAACGATCTCTTCGATCAACTGCAAGGTGCGACCTGCTTTTCAAAGATCGATCTCCGCTCTGGGTATCACCAACTTCGAGTCCTCGAAGAAGATGTACCTAAGAGCGCCTTTCGTATGCGATATGGTCACTATGAGTTTGTGGTCATGCCTTTTGGTTTGAACAACGCACCTGTTGTTTTCATGGATTTGATGAACCGCGTGAGTAAAGCGTACTTGAACCATTTCGTGATCATCTTCATTGACGATATTCTCAACTATTCCAAGACACAAGGAGAGCATGAGCGACACTTGTGTCTTATCCTTCAACTCCTTCATACTGAATGTCTATACACCAAATTCTCCAAGTGTGAATTTTGGTTTAAAGAGGTTTAATTCCTTGGTCATACAGTCAACGAACTTGGTATTCACGTTGACCCCGCTAAAATCAAAGCTGTGAAGAATTGGATTGCACCGAAATCTCCGTTTGAAATTCGTTTTTTCCTTGGTCTTGCTAGTTATTATCGTTGTTTTATCTCCAACTTCTCGAAGATTGCTGTTCCTTTAACCTCTTTGACTCAAAAAGAGAAACCTTTTGTTTGGGGTCCCGAACAAGAGGAATCTTTTCAAACCCTTAAGGACATGCTATGTAATGCTCCTATCCTCGCGCTTCCTAATGGTAGCGATGATTTCGTCGTGTATTGTGATGCTTCAAACCTTGGACTTGGTTGTGTCCTTATGTAACGGGACAAGGTTATCGCTTACGCGTCGAGGCAACTCAAAATACATGAGAAAAACTATACTACTCATGACCTTGAACTTGGCGCAGTTGTTTTTGCGTTGAAGATTTGGCGACACTACCTATATGGTACTAAGTGTGTGGTCTTCACCGATCATAAGAGCCTTCAACATATCTTCAACCAAAACGAACTGAACATGCATCAACGTCCTTGGGTGGAATTGTTAAACGAGTACGACTGCGAAATTCGCTGCCATCGAGGTAAAGAGAATGTAGTGGCCGATGTGCTTACTCGTAAAACTCATGTAAAGGGTATCCGTTGTCTTTAACTCATTAATGATCTTCCAAACCGCATTCGTGAAACTCAATATTCCTCCATTAACGAAGGTAGTCTCTCTGTCGAGATACAAGGCACTGTTGAAGAAGATATCGTGTCAAAATCTGATGGTATTTTGTATTATTTGCAATCATATCTGGATTCCGAATCGTGAAGACCTTCGAGACATTCTGATGAATGAGGCACACAAATCGAGATATTCCATTAACCCTGTTGCTGATAAGATGTACCACGACATGCGTACGTCCTATTGGTGGCCTGAAATGAAGAGAGATATCACCTCTTATGTTGAGAAATGTCTCACCTGCTCGAAGGTCAAAGCTGAGCACCAACGTCCCTCTGGCCTGCTCGAACAGCCAGAGATTCCTGTCTGGAAAGGGGAGAGCATTGCCATGGATTTCATCACCAAACTCCCTCGTACGTCTTCTGGTCATGACAGTATTTGGGTAATTGTTGACCGATTGACCAAATCAGCTCATTTTCTCTCCATCCGTGAAGATCTCAAAGTCAAGAAATTGGCTAGGATCTACAATGATGAGATCATCTGTCGTCATGGTATCCCCATTGACATCATTTCCAATCGTGATGCTCGTTTTACGTCTCATCTTTGGAAAACTTTTCAATCTGCTATGGGTACTGTTCTTAACCTTAGCATCGCTTTTCACCCTCAATCAGACGGTCAAACCGAGCGTACTATCCAAAGCTTAGATGAAATGTTTCGTTCATACGTAATCAATTTTGGTGGCAACTGGCACTCACACTTGCCTTTGATCAAATTCTCGTACAACAACAGTTATCATGTGAATATTCAAATGGAACCTTTCGAAGCATTGTATGGTCGCAAGTGTCGTTCGGCTATTTGTTGGCACGAGATTAGTGAATCTCAATTCACTGGTCCCCAGATTATACAATAGGCAACAGACAAGATTTTACAGGTTCGAGACAACTTACTGAAAGCTAGGAGCCGACAAAAGAGTTACGCCGACAAGCATCACAAACCCTTGGAATTCGAGACGGGCGATTTCGTACTTCTCAAGGTATCCCCTTGGAAGGGTGTGGTTCGATTTGGTAAGAAAGGGAAACTCACACCTCGCTACCTTGGTCCTTTCAAAATCCTCGAAAGGATTGGCAAGGTTGCGTATAGACTGGACCTGCCTGAAGAACTCAAGAATGTACATCATGTCTTCCACGTATCCAACTTAAAGAAGTGTCTAGCTGATGAAGGATTCCAAGTCCCACTCGAAGACCTTCAAGTCAACGAGACCTTACATTTCGTGGAAGACCCGTCGAAATCATAGACCAAGGAGTCAAGAGATTGAGGCGCAGTAAAATTTCTATCGTCAAGGTTCAATGGGAAGGAAAACGTGGTGCTGAATTCACTTGGGAACTCAAGAGTGACATGAAGACGAAGTATCCGCACCTTTTCGTTACTTCTTCCTAAATTTCGGGATGAAATTTCCTAAAGGACGGGAGACTGTAACGCCCTGCTCTTTCGTACTTTCCATAATTAGAAAGTCTTGCTTGTATTTCTATTTTTGGAAGTCTTGTGTTCTTGTAATCATCCTTTCGTTGTAATCATTGTAAAATCCGAGACTTGAATCACAAATAAAATTTGTATTTCTTTAAATCCATGTTATACATACTTCATACATATTCGTACATTTGAATTCGTAAAACAATTGATACATATTCGAAATTCATGGAAATTATGTGCTAAACTTGCAAATACGTGAATAATGCTAAACATACGTCTTTTGAATGCATACGATACTAAAATACGAATTGATACGTTTAATTATACTTCGCTATACTTGGTTTATGTTCATCATACTTGTTTTGCCCTTATACTATGCTTAAATGATATAATTTACCCCTTAAACACCTTAAAACACCTAAAATAAACCTAAGGGACTAAAGCTGTCAACAATCAAAACTTAAACTCATCTGGAGGAGAGTCGCGGGCTACGACTTACCCCCCTCATGCCTTTGCGGGCCATGAGCCCGGTGAATCCATGATCAACTCCTTTCCAGCCCGTGTATTGGTCGAATTTTTGAGTGTTTTGGTTGGTTGTTAGTGTGTTTCTTGCATTTAAACCTCACCTCACCCAACCCTAATCCTCCCCTATAAAACCCAAGTGCTTTCCAAGCATTTCACACTTTCTTAACACTCTCCATTCTCTCTTAAACACTCAAAATCGTAGTTGATTCCAGAAGTTCGAGCAGATTCATACCTTCTTACAAAAGTGAGCATAACTAACTCATTTCTTAACCTTTTCACTTGATTCTTTTTCCCACTTAGTTGGATCAACCTTAGGAACATTTCTAGAGGTTTTCCATGGAAAACCAAGCTCTGGAATGTCACAAAACAGGCTCCAAAGTGGACTGATCTTTCTGTTTTACTTCAACCTTTGTTAAATCTTGTTTAAACTTGAGTTATCTCATCTCAAACCTATGTCCTAATGCTCATAATCAATTGAATGGTTAGTTGGGCTTTAAAACAAGGCTGAGACATGTTAAATCAGAGGCTAAAACCTCACAAACTTTCTGTTTTGTTCAAGGGTTTAACCCACAAGTGATGTTCAAGCCTAAAGCTTGATTATTGTGTGATTTAGGATTAGCTTAGGGTATCATACTTGAAAATCCACACATTACTTGAAATTTTCTCATAGATTAGTTGTTCATATTCTATTATTACTTGTAAGTTCATGACCCTCCTTGAATGTTCATAACATCAAGTGTAGTAATGAACACCTAGAGGTACCTAAATGGAAGACTTGTTCTTCCTACCTCCTACATGACTTCTATGATACAAAAGAGGTTCCTAAATGGGGGATTCATCCGTCTACCTCATGCTTGACCAATATAACATATTAATATTCATATAACTTATATAATATATTCAACAAACAGAACTCTTGACGATGAACAAGTGGACATTGTTAAGTTAGTAAGTATATCATCTAAGCATCATATGTGATTAATGATTATTTTCATATGTCTATATTCATGTTAGTTAAATTCCGAATCTTTAATCTACCGTTATCCTCCAATACTCATACGCCTTTGTTTCTTCGTGTAGAAGGAATTGGTGTTCCAACCTCCCACAACAACAACTCACTCGCGGTTTCACAAGTGGAAAGCTTGCAAAACCGTGAGCATACTCGAATCCCCTCTTTACGTTTACCACTTTCTGGGGTGTAACATGTTTACTTATGAAACTTACACATGAACTTTATTCATAAAAGAACAAACATTCCTATAACATGCTTGCATACGTGATTACTTGATACATTGAACTTGGGTTAATTTCATTTTGTGTTATACTTATCATTAGCTTCGATCGAGCCTATCCTTGACATATGTAGCGCTATAGGATTAACGCACCGCCCGTAGACTTGAGGTTATGTCATGAGCTTATTGCGTTTCATCATTGGTTTGATATGTTAGACACATGTCGATTTTAATGTTTATCTTGTATCATTAGATTTCCATGAGGAATCGTTTAAACTTATCATTTTATGCTATGTATGTATAAAACTTGTATACTCGCCTTTTCTTTTGCGTTGAACTTTATTTTAAACATGTTACAGGTTGAGGATGACGATGCTATGAAATGAAGTAGCGATGATGCCTAGATACACATTTAGACGTGTTAGGTTTAAAATGTTGTATCAATTTTGTTATTGTTATGTTATGAACATATTGTCATTTGGATTTCTTGTAATATTTGACAATTTGATTATGAAATGAAAACGGTTGATTTAAATATCATCACAAATAGTGTAATGAAGTCTCTTGCAATCTCGTTTTCATCTCATCCTGATGTTTCCGCCATCAGTTGGGGTGTGACAATATATCCCTTAGGTAAAACATCACTAAGGATGTTAAAATATGATCATCGCATAAATGATATTAGCCATGATCTAACCCGATCATATAGGCTATAAAGGTTTGGACGTAGTCCATCACCTTGACGACTAGTGTGGTTCCTCAGGTCACACTTCCAAGAGTGTTAACATTACTTGAATGTTAGCATAGAATAATTGTCTTAGTGGTTAAATAATAAAGCCATGGTCACATTGACCATAAAGGCTTGGAGGCTTGAACATATTCCACCACCTCTGGATAGAAATGATATTCTTCCTTAACTGTCATGATAGAAGGGCTATTTATCCTTAACTACCATTTGAAATTTGCCAATTAATGTGGACTTGCCACTTGGCTAGTGTAAACCATTAAGAAGATCTTTTGGAATTATTTAGCGGATCGATAAAGTTCGAATTAAAATCGAGAAGATCGCTTGAAATAGATGTAATGAATACATATATAATAATAATTCCAAAATTTTCCATTAAACGATAGGAAATTACAATACGTGCCTTAAACATGACTTTGAAATAAACTTAAACTAAATTGTTCACGCATGGACTAAAAAGGAAATACAAGTCCATGCAAGGACTAATAGAAAAGATATGTCCACATAGGGACTATAAGAAACAAATGTCCATGCAGGCACTAAACAGAAGTGACATGTCCACACAGGGACTTTTGGAAAATGAAATACAAATGAAAGAAGGATTCTTCAATGCCTCGTTTTCTTCATTCATGTTGTTCCTCTTCTTGTTCTACCATGTAGGGGCATTAACACTGAATAGTTTAGTGGTTTTTGTAAGTCCTCCAAATCGGGATCTGTTGTAGAAGTAGAATCCGCAGATTCGATGGTTAAAGAGTAATATGGATAACGAATTAGAGTTTGACTAGTATAGTCCAAGTTTGGAATTCCAAAACTTGGGGGTAAGAAGTAGGGATCCTTAGCATCCACTGGTATTGACTTCAAATATGGAGCCTTAGTGACCACCTGTATAGACTCCGAAGACTCGTTTATGGTTTCAGAAATTCTGGTTTTGGGATAAGGCCCGTAAAGATCTTTCCTCCAAACCGGTCGCACCGAAATTCTAGCCGTAGTACGAAGCTTCATATTCATAGGCTTCGGACGAAGAGAAATTCCATTAACGGCTTCCTTGTTCGGAGACATTTTCCTGAATTCATAAAATCGAAAACAATCTATACTTAATAGGGATGAGAGCATTCCTATGTCCAAGTCTAGACACAGAAAGTCTAAGGAATATGCTACTGTGTCATTTGAGATTAAACACAAAAGGCTAGTGTTTAATTCACTCAGACGTTGGCTCTGGTACCAACCTATCACACACTGATATTTTAACACAAACCTGGTGGGTCCGGTTGGGGAGTATCGTGACGTAAGATTGGTATCGTCATAGTCAAACAATCACAGATAGCACAACGGACGTCTTGGAGTTCAAATATTATTACAAACCAATTGTCCAAATGTTCAAAATAATAATATACAGACGGTTCGTAATAATAATCCAAAAGCGGATCATAAAATGTACAAAAAGGGAGATCAACAGACTACTAGGCTTTATGCAAGGAGTTGCAAATTCCTCTTCTAGCATTACCGAGCAACTTCGAGCCTATTTACGTATCTGCACCTGTAACTTAGTCTTTTGAAAATACGTTAGCTTTCACTGGTAAATACAATCAACTGACATATTTTGAAAATATTTCAAAATTGATTTAAGTACATAAGGCACATGAATATCTTTTAATAACTTGGGACAATTCAAAATGATCTAGTATACAGTTTTATATGCCTGTCAATACATATGGGGCCCAATACTAAACACCATGACATGATTAACCGTCACACTACTTAAACCCACAAGGGGTATCCCCATGTAGTGGGTAAGAAAACATTTTTATATTAGCATTAAGCATCTGATGGGTGTATGCCTACACCCTGTGCTTGGTCGTGGCCATTAGTAACTTAAATGAGCCAAGGATATCCAGAACACGGTCGCGTTAACCCCCAATGTTTAAGTTATCAGACAAAACATATTAAAACGGGTTATGAATATTTTGTAGCCACATCCCGCATATGATCCCATACCCGACCAAGCGGTAATAATTTACCGTATCCCAAGCCCGTATAAGGAAAATAGGTTAAGAGTATTTACCTGAGCTAATACTCGTCTTAATATGCAAGGTTTATAAATAGCTCAACCGTTAAACAAGTAACTAAGTGTAGGTAGCAATTTATCATAAGGCCCTAGTCTGGAATGATGGTATAAATAACCAATTAGAATGTTAACGGGTCCTATTTAAGTCGTAGACTTGGACCGGTTAACTAAAAATATTGAAAACGGTACGATACGCTTGATTAAGCGATGACCGGAATAGAATGTAGATTAAACCCAACAAGTACTAATACTTGTAAAATATGAGTAAACAAATAACATCCTGGAATATGAAGTAAAAATGATAAGGTTTGGCCCGTTTTGGTAAACTTACATAAACTAGTTATATAAGCCTAACCGTACGCGTATAAGCGATTACGGGTAACCGGATGAGTCATGAACAAGTTCTATATGCCAATATACTTTAAATAAGTTGTAATATCAGTAGGATATCAACTTATATGCCCGTTAAGGTTTTAAAATCAAAATATGCCTCATAAGGGCGTTTTAGTCATTAAGCGACGTATTAAAGGAACTTACGTATAAAATGATATTATGAACATGATCATTCTATAAAAATACTTTATTTATGATATAATATCAGTAAGTAATCAAACATATGTGAGTTTTATGATTTAAGACCAAACTATGCACTGAAGGGGCATTTTGGTTAATATGTACATAGTTTGAGAACTTGTTTACAAATTTGAGTTAAGATCACGTACCTACTATGAAAACATTTTAAATAAGTTATAATATCAGTAGGTATCAAGTTTTAGTTGATAGTTATGGTTTAAAACCATACTATGCGCCAAAAGGGCGTTTCAGTCATTAAATGATGATATTTGCGATCTTTAGTCCAAACTTAGGTTAGGAACTGATTTGATATCCCAAAATGTTTTAATTATGATATTATATCAGTAGAAAATAAGTTTGATATGATAAATTATGTTTAAAACCATTTTATGTGCCGAAAGGGCACTTTGGTCATTTTAAAACATAATTTACGATCTTTTATGTAAACTCATTTTGTTATCTGTTTAATAACATCAAAATATGTTAATTACGGCAAACCATTTTCAAGTTCGTTATTGATTAAAATCTTATTTCTTATAAAAATGGCAATTTGGTCAAAGTATGGCATAATAATGAAACTTGTACAAAAACTCAGAATACGATTATGATAATGTAATATAACCTCAGAGGGTTATGCTACATTAAATTACGATCATAATGCAACCTTAAATCAGTAGGTAACTAATCTAAATCGGGTCAGAATCGAAATTTAAAGTAGAAGTCAAACTTCGTGACTTTCGGTTGCAAACCGACCTTAAAACTGGAATTGACGAGCCGAACATGTTCACACATGTTCTAATAATTATTACCAACTTGTTTATGTGTCAAAACATATTTTATAACATTTATAAACTCAGATTATAACATTTATAAAATCTCACCCCTTTGACTTTTTGAAACGATAAACTTTGACCCGTCAAATAACCTAGTAAACGTGATTTTCAGGAGGTGCCCTTTTGAGGGATGAACACCTATCTAATTACGATCACATAGCAATGTTCAAAAAGAACAATGGCCGGACCATAAAGGTCTAAACCGAAAGTCAAAACATTTATAAAAAATGCTTGACTTTTGGCTTTAAAAGCCTAATAAACGAAAATGTAACTGAAAGGAGCACTTACAAGTGATCCTCAGATGATAAGAGAACTGATTAGGAAGTCTCTATAGCTCAGGAACCTCCAAAAGTGAAGAGAGGAGTGAAAACAAGAAGGTGCAAGTTGGAATGCATGCTAACACTTCTATTTATAGTGTTTGGAGGATTCAAGGGATGATTACAGGTGTTAAGGGGCCTTAAGAGATCACTACAAGTGTCCCCTATCGTGGAAAATGCAAACATATAGCCCATGGTTTCGTTTATGGAGGTTTTGGCAGCTTTGTGTGGCCACCAAGCAAAAATTCGTTGCTGGCGCTAGCTTACGAACCGTATAGGTTCGTCCTTGCCGTATGTAAAGGGTCTCGGCCCACTATTTAACTTTTGAAACATGGCACATTTAACCCCTCAACCTCCATACTCTTATATATTATCATAATTAGCATAAATCGCCCCTCTTGGCCAATGTTAGGCACACTCGAGAGTATGATCGTATATCATCAAGCTCCTGGTTCGTTAAAGGGTCACTTAGAGGTATAAATTAACATGTTGACGCCTTTAGTCCCCCAATATCAAACTTCCATATAAATTCTCAAATGGTCCCTCTCGTCCAACAAGTGGCTCATTTGAGAGTACGGACAACGTAAAGGGTCACTCAGAGGCATGGTTTCAGCATGTTGACACCTTTAGTCCCTCCGCATTCATACTTTTCACAATTTGGCAAAATTAGTCCCTTGTAGCCAACAATAGGAAAAATTAGGAATAGGGACACATGTCAGTACATTACTGGACACGATTTTACAAGGTGTTACAGCGTGACATCATCCCCAAGTTGATTTGGAGGTTCGTCCTGAAATCCAGTAGTAGTTTCAGCACTGGATGCATTATTCTTGAACAACTGAGGGTACTTGCGCATCATTTGATCTTCTCGTTCCCAAGTGAACTCTGGGCCATGCTTTGAGTTCCAACAAACTCAAACATTAGGAATCTTACAGCATTTGAGTGTTTTAATCTCTCAATCCATGATTTCAACTGGTTCCTCAATTAAATGGAGCTGATCATCAATCTTGAGTTCTTTGAATGGAACCACGAGTGTCTCATCAGATAAGAATTTCTTTAGATTTGATACGTGGAAGACTTTGTACACACCACTGAGTTCTTCGGGTAAGTTCAGTCTATAAGCTACTGTGCCAATTCTTTCAGTAAGCTCGAATGGTCCAACATAACACGGATTAAGCTTGCCCCGTTTACCGAGACAAACAACACCTTTCCAAGGTAAGACTTTTAACAAGACTCTGTCACCAACTGGAAATTCCAATGGTTTCCTACGCTTATCAGTGTAGCTTTTCTGATGGTCGTGAGATGCCGCCATTCGGTTTCTTATTTGAGCAATCTTCTCCGAGGTTTCAGGTATGAGTTCAGGGCCATTGATTTAACAATCTTCTTCGAACGGTGTAGCCTGAATATTGGTATGGTAACTATTGTTATAAGATAATTCCACGAGGTAGGTGTCTTTCCCAACCGTTACTAAAATCGATAACACATACTCATAGCATATCTTCAAGGGTTTGAATGGTACGCTCGGTTTGACCATCGATTTGTGGGTGGTAGGTTGTGCTCATGTCTAGACGTGAACTGAATGATTTGTGCATAGCTTGCCACAGATCAGACGCGAAACGTGGGTCACGATCGGAGATGATACAGATCGGCACTTTGTGCCTAGAAACTACTTCCTTTAAGTATATGCTGGCAAGTCTGGTAAACTTATCAGTTTCTTTGATCGCGAGGAAGTCTGCCGATTTAGTAAGACAGTCCACGATCACCCAAATGGTGTCATTCCCGTTCTGAGTTCTGGGTAAAATAGTAATGAAATCCATGGAAATTTGCTCCCATTTCCACATTAGTAGCTCTGGTTGTTGCAGTAATCCTGATGGCTTTTGGTATTCTATCTTGACCCTAGCACAGGTCAAGAACTTGCTCACGTAGGTGGCTGTGTTAGCTTTCATATTCGGCCACCAATACAGGTCTTCAGGTCGTGATACATCTTATCAGAGCTAGGGTGAACAGAGTAGCGAGATTTATGAGCTTCATCCATAACGAGATCCCTTATATTTCCATGTTGGGGAACCCATATTCGCTCCATGAAATAGCGAATACCGTCCGATTTGGTTTCAAGTTGCTTTTTCATGCCCCGCATGGACTCATCTTGAAGGTTTTCCTCCTTCAATGCTTCGGTTTGTGCAGCACAGATCTGATCAGGGAGGTTAGAATGAATGGTAAGTTGCAATGTTCGAACTCGCTTGGGTCTGGTTTCTTTCTGACTTAGGGCATCAACTACCACGTTAGCCTTACCCGGATGGTACTTGATCGTGCAGTGGTAATCATTCAGGAGTTCAACCCAGCGATGTTGCCGCATGTTGAGCTCCTTTTGGTCGAGAATATGCCGAAGACTCTTGTGGTCGGTGTAGATCGTACACTTAGTATTATACAAGTAGTGTGTCCAGATTTTGAGGGCAAAAACTACGGCTCCTAATTCCAAATCGTGGGTAGTGTAGTTCTTTTCATTAACCTTGAGCTGACTAGACGCGTAGGTAATTACTTTCTCGCGTTGCATCAAAACGCAATCGAGACCCCGGATAGATGCGTCACAATACACAACAAAATTGTCTGTACCTTCTGGTAAGGATAAGAAAGGTGCACTACAGATTTTCTGTTTTAACAATTGGAAAGCAGACACCTAGTTGTCACCCCACTTGCAAGTGGTACCCTTGTGTTTCAGAGTAGTGAGAGGTTGGGCCATCTTAGAGATTCGATCGATGAATCTACGATAATAACCCGCCAGACCAAGGAACTGGCGGATTTTTTATTGGAGTTTTAGGCGCATACCAATTTTGAATGGATACGATTTTGGCTGGGTCGACATGTATGTGACAACTGGCCCAAACCGGTAATTTCCGTACACATTAATTATTGCTTAATGACTGCAATTATGAGTTTAATTGTCAGCAATGTCTGAACACATGATTAAACAAGTGAATTCATGCATGTTGTATACTACAAAATATTGCCTTATGCATAAACGAGAGCGTTGCGTCAGAATAATAGTAAACTCACCGGTAAGACACACTGTGTCGACTGAACTGCAGAAAGCAGACAGACAATAAAATTGGAGCCTAGGTGTAGGTCCGACAACAAGAATGCATTAAAACCCAAGAGTACATACAAGGGTTAATATATATGCAATACGAAAGCAAAAATAAGCACTAAAAAGCACCCGAAACGCACTTTAAGTGCAGAATTTATATAATTCAGCAATAAATCAGCATTTAGACATATAAATATTATGCAGAAATGTCGTTTTATTATCCAGAATATTTCCCTAAGTGATGGGAATTGAAAGGGTACAAGAAAGGTACTTAAAAGACACTAAAAAGTGTAATTTAGCACTTTAACGAATCAGTGTCTAACCGAACAACCGGATATTACCCGGAACATAAAATATTGCTAGAAGCATTACTATTATTTTTCTGAGCTAGTTATAGTTCCCGAACACCCCAACATATGATGTAAAGCATCATACACTAAAACACTAGACACTATACTTAACCTTCAACTAATTAACAAGTTACCATTTAAATTTACAACTAACCCCCCCCCCCCTCTATATATTACGGCCCAAGTGAGTGGCCCCACCACAAGATTCCTACAATCTTCACCAAATCCTAATTGATCTTGCTTAAATCTCCTTAAGATATGGTAAGATCATGTTGGTACTTTGTGAAACACATAGACCAATGGACAAGAAGATTAGATTGTCATAAGTAGCCAACATAACCACCATCTTGATCACCTACATCCCTCCTCTCTCCCTCAATAAGCTCACGGCCAACACCCCCTAAATCACCATCAATTTTTCCAAGCTATTCCAAGACTATCCAAGGGTGACCAAAGGTGCAAGGAGCCATATAAGAAGGTTTGGTGGTCTCGGAACTTGAAGGACCACCTTTGTTTGCTTTTATCCACCCTATTTGCGCTTAGATTCTTCCCTAGCCTCGAGCTAGTGGTATGTTGCTTAAAACACCTTCTTGAACTATTCTAATGTGGTTAAAACGATATATGACGGTTAAAGCTCGTTAACTTACAAGATGATACTTTAAAGTCTACTAAAAATGCTATAAGTGTTGGATAAAAGCTCATATGTTGTGTAAATGTTGTAGTAATTGAAATTTGTGATTATTTAGACCCGATCTATGTTGTGGTAGCTCGGATCATCATTTAACCCGGTGTGGTCATGATCATGAATCATGACATAAGGTTGTTTTGAATAAAACAAGGGTTAAAGGGTGAAGCTCTACCACACACGAATCGTGAACTTGTGTAAAAGCGTTTTACTTGTGAAATAGTGTTTAAAACTAGCCGATCTATGTATCTACAAGTGGTATTTTCAAAAGACCAAGCATCAAAAGAAATCACATGTTCTAAACCGGATCTTACACAAACAAAAGTGGTTTTTGTGAACAAACAAGTGTGTGGACACTTGTGTAACAAAAGTTTTAACAAAGAAATAATTTTCATAAAAACCGACTAGAAGTTGTGAAACTTCATATTCTTTAAAAATAAGATTTTTAAGAAATTAAACTTATTTTTAAAGATAACAAGACTTACTAAATGTGCTAGTAAGATACTACACAATTTTGGTAAATATCCAAGTTCATGAAGTGGGGAAAAGTAGTGATTATTGTTGATAATTGTTGTTGATGATTATTGATGATTGATGATGATTTAAAAGAAAATAAACACACGTTTTGAAAACGTGGGAAACCTCCATTTTTAGGGGAAACTCTGTCAAAATTTTTATAAATTTCGACACTTAGAAAAATATAAGTTTTTAAGAAACTTATTCCCTAAAAATGTATTTAAGGGTATTACCAAGGTTTCCCTAATTTTTGGTGATAAGAAATGAGGATTTCTTCAAAAATAAAAATGGATATTATGTATATATATTTTTGAGAGAAAAAATATATATTATTTTATCACCAACTTTTGTGCTAAGTGTATATATAGTATGTGTTATACGTGCTAGTGTATTAAGACTTAAAAATACACTAAATACTCATGAGGAGTAGAAACATAAAAATACACATACAACATACGAGATACATAATTCGGGTGCAAAGTGCAAAACACAAAAGACTTATATTTATTTTAGAGGAAATAATATAAGTAAGATACGTAGTTAAAAATATGAAATATTTTTAACACAACAATACGAATACAAAAGAAAGTGACTGTACTTGTGCGATACAAGTCTAGTGGCTAACATTAAGAAAACGCGTATAGGTTACGACGTTAATTAAGCAAATCCGGTGAAGTTTACGACGCTAGGAACGCAAAGTTGTGAGTTCATGCTCCCCCTTTTCTTTTAACTGTTTTCAGTTTTTATAACTTCGGGGGTGAAATACATGTACAAAAGTACAATATTTATAAATGGTATGATATAAATACAAGAAGTACACTTGGTGAGAACGAGAACCAAGTGTGACAAAATATAAGACAATAAGAAACGCGCTTGGTGAGGACGAGAACCAAGTTGGACGCGTTATGAGAAATGATAACAAGAAACGCGCTTGGTGAGAACGAGAACCAAGTAGGATGCGTTATGAGAAATAGTGTCACGAATAGGGTACAGAAGCACCATTAATCGTGTACATACTTAGACTGCAGAACAAAAGGTTAGATCTAATGGGTTCCGGGCAGCCCCACTCTTGGCCACTCTTTTACCAAGCAGTGTTTTTGTGTCTCAGTCGTGAATCGACTACAGAAAAATGCCTATGGTTTGGTGACTTCCTATGTCGTGCCACATGTTAATGGCTTTGCAACCCATTAACAAGTTGATATTTACAGAAATACTGTATTTACATAAAATTCATACCATACTAAAATTGATATATAACTTGAAGTACGTGGGGTACTCAAGAAGATTGAATTATACTTGAAGTACGTGGGGTACTCAAGAAAATGAGAATTATACTTGAGTACGTGGGGTACTCAAGAAGAAATTGAATTATACATGTGTACGTGGTGTACACATGAAACTAAATTTATATATATATATAAACTTGATTTACTCACAAACTATGTTTTCATACAAAGTATACAAACATGAAATACAAAACTGCATGAATTCACACCAACATTATGTTGACGTTTTTCCAAAAACTCACATGTATTTCAGGTAACTAGGATGGATGTGCGCGTGGTCTTGCTTATGCTCGTGGATGTCGCTTGTGTTTAACTTTAAATAAAGTTGTAAACTTTTAAGACAATGTTTTATGCTGTCTGGCGATATAAACGCTAAACTTATGTTTTCAAATTATGGTACTTGATGTTATTTTACGAGCATGTAGCATGTTTACTCTTCATATGCAATGAGAACCTTTCATGATCACACCTCGTGCTTCCGCCGTAGAAAGGGGTGTGACAGATTGGTATCAGAGCTGCGATTGTAGTGAACCAGGATTCCTTCTCGAGTCTAGTCTACAATCTCTAGGATCCATACACGAAAACAATTTTCAAAGAGTTTTCATTGCATAAAACGTCCCGCGACATCCACTACCTGAAACTGACTTCATGAGTCTAGAAAAGACACCACGAGACTTAGAGTGCACTTGAGTAGCACTTGTCGTTGACTAGAAATTACTTGCAATTATGTGTGATAATTAGCATGTGCTAGAGGTAGAATGTCACAAGTATATGTGACTTTACCTGAAAGCAATGGCCCATCTGAAGGAAGAAATACGAGGATGAAACGAACTGTGCGGACTGTGCAAGGAGTTACGTAATTTTGGATGCATACATAATTATGGAATTCAGTGCACAGAAACCACAGCAAGTCTTGTCACGTATAGATTCCCTCAGTGCAAGCCTACTAAGTACTCTGCTAGAGTAATAATTGTTTGATGTCACTTATGTGGTATATATACCTGTGAATATATGATACTACCGTCTAGTGTGACGATATCAAACAAATGAGTAACTCTGTTGTGTTATGTTCTGTCAGAACATGGCACCCAGGAAAGCTGTGAATGCTCGCAATGACGATCAACCTCCTCCTCCCCCACTGCCAAGAACTGCTGATGAGCTGAACGCCCTACTGGAGGAAAGGATCTCCGCTGCTATCGCCCAGTACGAGGCGAACCAAACTCAAGACAGTGGAGGACCGAGCAACGCTAGGCGTAATGGGAATGGAGATTCGTCTGGAGGCAATGCAGCTCAAGGTAACCTTAAGACACTGTGCTAAGAATGAGGAAATTTATGAACGGTCTTTGTTTCATTATTTCTTCGATTGCTCACATATGAATTGGTTGAATCAATTCTAGGCTGCACTTTCAAGCAGTTCCTCGACTGCAAGCCGATGAACTATGATGGCACAGGAGGTGCAGTAGCATTTGTGCGCTGGACAGAGAAGACTGAAGCTACTTTCCGCATGAGCAAGTGTACCGCGGATCAGCAAGTCACTTTCGCTACTGGGTTGTTCGTCGATGAAGCTCTGACTTGGTGGAACCTGCAAGCCCAAACTTTGGGTGATGATGCCGCTTATGGCCTAACTTGGGATGAACTGAAGGAAAGAATGAGAGAGAAGTACTGCTCTCGTGCGGAACTCCAAAGGCTGGAGACGGAGTTCTGGCACTTGACCATGGAAGGTGCTGACATCAATGGTTACACTCGAAGGTTCCACGATCTGTCCAGAGTGCTTCCCTACATGGTGACTCCCGAATTCAAGCGTGTTGAACGCTACATTTGGGGACTGGCCTCAGAGTTTCGTGGCATAGTGACGTCGGCCAAACCACAAACAATCACCGAGGCTGTAACTCTGGCTGTCAGCCTTACTGAAGATTGTGTTCGAATGAAGAAGCTATCACTGAACCCAACAGAAAATGCCGAGACGCATGCTGAGTCGTCTGGCGACAAGAAAAGGAAATATGCAAACTTGAATCAAGCAACTCGTAACAACAAAGGTTCCAACAAGAAGCGTGACCCTAACCCGCCTCAAGGGGCGAAATCTCTTGCAGCTATGAACGACGCACCAGCAAGGGGATACCGGGGTATCTCGCCCAAATGCCATCGGTGTAAACACCATCACGAGGGAGCTTGTCGCATTCCAAGATGTGACAAATGTGGAAAGTTGGGTCACCGCACTGAAGACTGCTGGAGTAAGAAGAACGGGAATGGAAATCGTAATGGGGCTGATGATAGGAACAATGGTGGAAATGGAAACGGTGCTGGCAACAAGAATGGGCGAAACCAAGGATGCTTCAGATGTGGAAGCAAAGATCATTTCATGAAGGACTGCCCAGAGAAAAACAATGCTCAGGCCCGAGCATTTGTGATTGGAGCAAGGGACGCACGCGAGGACCCTAATGTGGTCAACGGTACGTTCCCCATTAACAATCACTTTGCATCCATATTATTCGACACTGACGCCGATTATAGCTTCATGTCTGTGGAATTTAAACGCATACTCGGAATAGAATCTAGTAGATTAGAAATTCCTTATTCCATAGAACTAGCCAATGGTAAACTTGTTGAATCGAGCGAAGTTGTCAGAGGCTGCACACTAGAACTTGGCGAATGAAATTTTAGCATCGACCTCTTACCTATTCAATTGGGTAGCTTCGATGTAGTAGTCGGAATGGACTGGTTGTCCAAGAACAAAGCTGAAGTTATTTGTCATGAGAAAATCATCCGCATCCCTTTAGCGAATGGTGAAACTCTCATCGTACATGGAGAAAGACGAAACGCGCCTCTGCGAATCATCAGTTGTATGAAGGCACAGAAGTGCTTAAGGAAAGGATGTGTTGCTTTCCTAGCACACGTTTTAGACAAAAAGGCTGAGGAGCCGAAACTCGAAGACATTCCTGTGGTGAAGGAATTTCCTGATGTGTTCCCTGAAGATCTGCCAGGACTACCTCCGCAACGACAAGTCGAATTTCACATAGACTTGGTTCCAGGAGCCGCTCCTGTAGCCAAGGCTCCATATCGACTTGCGCCATCCGAAATGCAAGAATTATCTACACGGCTTCAGGAGTTGTTGGATAAAGGATTCATAAGGCCAAGCTTCTCACCCTGGGGAGCTCCAATATTATTCGTGAAGAAGAAGGATGGATCACTGCGGATGTGTATCGATTACAGGGAACTGAACAAGCTCACAATCAAGAATCGGTATCCGCTACCGAGGATTGATGACTTATTTGATCAACTGCAAGGATCAAGCTACTATTCCAAGATCGACCTTCGATCTGGATACCATCAGCTGAGAATCCAAGACGAGAGCGTGCCAAAGACTGCATTCAGAACACGCTATGGGCACTACGAATTTCTTGTGATGCCATTTGGATTGACGAACGCGCCAGCAATTTTTATGGATCTGATGAACCGCGTATGCAAACCATATCTCGATAAATTCGTGATTGTATTTATCGATGATATCCTGATTTACTCGCGAACAAAAGAAGAGCATGAGCAACATCTCAGAACCATCTTGGAGCTACTGAAGAAAGAGAAACTTTATGCAAAGTTCTCGAAATGCGAATTCTGGATTCGCGAAGTACAATTTCTTGGTCACGTGGTGAATGAGAAGGGCATTCATGTAGACCCATCCAAGATTGAAGCAATAAAGAATTGGGAAGCTCCCAAGACCCCAACTGAAGTTCGACAATTTTTGGGCTTAACGGGCTATTATCGGCGATTCATCACCGCTAACGACCCTGACTCAGAAAGACAAGAAGTACGACTGGGGTCACAAACAAGAAGAAGCCTTTCAGCTACTTAAGAACAAGCTCTGCGATGCACCGATACTATCATTACCCGAAGGCACTGAAGACTTCGTGGTATACTGCGACGCCTCACGGCAAGGCTTGGGTTGCGTGCTCATGCAACGCCAAAAAGTCATCGCTTATGCTTCAAGACAACTGAAGGTTCACGAGAGAAATTATACCACTCACGACCTGGAGCTGGGTGCAGTGGTATTCGCCTTGAAGATTTGGCGACATTACTTATATGGTACTCGATGTACAATCTTCACAGATCACAAAAGCTTACAACACATATTTGATCAGAAGGAATTGAATATGCGCCAGCGACGTTGGGTTGAGCTGCTAAATGATTATGACTGTGAGATTAAGTACCATCCTGGAAAGGCGAACGTTGTAGCGGACGCGTTGAGCCGAAAAGAAAGGGTTAAGACCCTAAGGGTTCGAGCATTGGAAATGACGATTCGAACGAACCTCACTGCACGTATTCGTGACGCACAACAAGAAGCCCTTAAGGTGGAAAATCGCAAAGCTGAATACCTCCGGGGTGCATTGAAGTACATGGCACCAAATGAAGAGGGAGCCTTATACTTTAAAAAGCGCATTTGGGTTCCGCTCTATGGTGGCCTACGAGAAGTCATCCTTGATGAAGCGCACAAGTCAAGATACTCGATCCACCCAGGGTCGGACAAGATGTATCAAGACTTGAAGGAATATTATTGGTGGCCGAGACTCAAAAGCGACGTTGCTGTCTATGTTGGAAAATGCCTAACCTGTGCCAAGGTTAAGGCAGAATATCAGAAACCGTCCGGCCTACTACAACAACCAGAGATTCCCGTGTGGAAGTGGGAACAAATCTCGATGGACTTCATAACGAAATTACCCAGGACCCCGAGAGGGCACGATATGATATGGGTAATAGTTGATCGATTGACGAAGTCTGCGCATTTCCTACCAATCCGAGAGAAGGATAGCACTGGAAAGCTTGCAGAGATATACTTAAGAGAAATTGTGGCACGTCATGGAGTGCCAATCTCAATCATTTCAGACAGAGATGGACGCTTTGTCTCGAGAATCTGGCAATCATTTCAGGGAGCCTTTGGATCTCAGCTAGATCTAAGCACGGCATTCCATCCGCAAACAGATGGCCAGAGCGAACGGACTATACAAACGTTAGAAGATATGCTTCGTGCATGTGTCATGGATCTAGGCGGCAGTTGGGATACTCATCTACCTTTAGTTGAGTTTTCCTACAATAACAGTTATCATACGAGCATAAAAGCTGCGCCGTTCGAAGCTCTGTATGGCCGCAAATGCCGATCGCCCTTATGTTGGACAGATGCCGGAGATAAACGTATGGTTGGTCCTGAACTTGTACAAGAGACAACCGACAAGATTGCGCAGATCCGAGAGCGCATTAAGGCGGCTCGAGAGCGACAAAAGAGCTACGCTGATCCAAATAGAAAATCGGTAGATTTCAGGGTGGGAGACAAAGTGTTGTTAAAAGTCTCACCATGGAAGGGCGTAGTCAGGTTTGGAAAGCGTGGAAAGCTGAATCCACGATACATCGGACCATTCAGAATTTTGAAGAGAATTGGTACCGTGGCATACAAGTTGGAGTTACCGGAAGAACTTAATGGAGTCCATGATACGTTTCATGTATCCAACCTGAAGAAGAGTCCAACACAAGAAAACGTGATCATCCCGATGGATGAAGTGCATATTGACGAAGCCCTCCGATTTACAGAGCAACCCGTTGAGGTTACTGACTGGAAAGTCAACAAGACCAGGAGGAGCAGTGTGAAGCTTGTCAAAGTACGTTGGAGCTCTAAGCACGGACCCGAGTACACATGGGAACGTGAAGACCAGTTCAAGAAAAAGTATCCCCACCTATTCAAGGAGACTCCAGCGAGAGTGAGTTCAGTCTGAATTTCGGGACGAAATTCTTTTAACGGGGGGAGACTGTGACAACTGGCCCAAACCGGTAATTTCCGTACACATTAATTATTGCTTAATGACTGCAATTATGAGTTTAATTGTCAGCAATGTCTGAACACATGATTAAACAAGTGAATTCATGCATGTTGTATACTACAAAATATTGCCTTATGCATAAACGAGAGCGTTGCGTCAGAATAATAATAAACTCACCGGTAAGACACACTGTGTCGACTGAACTGCAGAAAGCAGACAGACAATAAAATTGGAGCCTAGGTGTAGGTCTGACAACAAGAATGCATTAAAACCCAAGAGTACATACAAGGGTTAATATATATGCAATACGAAAGCAAAAATAAGCACTAAAAAGCACCCGAAACGCACTTTAAGTGCAGAATTTATATAATTCAGCAATAAATCAGCATTTAGACATATAAATATTATGCAGAAATGTCGTTTTATTATCCAGAATATTTCCCTAAGTGATGGGAATTGAAAGGGTACAAGAAAGGTACTTAAAAGACACTAAAAAGTGTAATTTAGCACTTTAACGAATCAGTGTCTAACCGAACAACCGGATATTACCCGGAACATAAAATATTGCTAGAAGCATTACTATTATTTTTCTGAGCTAGTTATAGTTCCCGAACACCCCAACATATGATGTAAAGCATCATACACTAAAACACTAGACACTATACTTAACCTTCAACTAATTAACAAGTTACCATTTAAATTTACAACTAACCCCCCCCCCCCTCTATATATTACGGCCCAAGTGAGTGGCCCCACCACAAGATTCCTACAATCTTCACCAAATCCTAATTGATCTTGCTTAAATCTCCTTAAGATATGGTAAGATCATGTTGGTACTTTGTGTAACACATAGACCAATGGACAAGAAGATTAGATTGTCATAAGTAGCCAACATAACCACCATCTTGATCACCTACATCCCTCCTCTCTCCCTCAATAAGCTCACGGCCAACACCCCCTAAATCACCATCAATTTTTCCAAGCTATTCCAAGACTATCCAAGGGTGACCAAAGGTGCAAGGAGCCATATAAGAAGGTTTGGTGGTCTCGGAACTTGAAGGACCACCTTTGTTTGCTTTTATCCACCCTATTTGCGCTTAGATTCTTCCCTAGCCTCGAGCTAGTGGTATGTTGTTTAAAACACCTTCTTGAACTATTCTAATGTGGTTAAAACGAGATATGACGGTTAAAGCTCGTTAACTTACAAGATGATACTTTAAAGTCTACTAAAAATGCTATAAGTGTTGGATAAAAGCTCATATGTTGTGTAAATGTTGTAGTAATTGAAATTTGTGATTATTTAGACCCGATCTATGTTGTGGTAGCTCGGATCATCATTTAACCCGGTGTGGTCATGATCATGAATCATGACATAAGGTTGTTTTGAATAAAACAAGGGTTAAAGGGTGAAGCTCTACCACACACGAATCGTGAACTTGTGTAAAAGCGTTTTACTTGTGAAATAGTGTTTAAAACTAGCCGATCTATGTATCTACAAGTGGTATTTTCAAAAGACCAAGCATCAAAAGAAATCACATGTTCTAAACCGGATCTTACACAAACAAAAGTGGTTTTTGTGAACAAACAAGTGTGTGGACACTTGTGTAACAAAAGTTTTAACAAAGAAATAATTTTCATAAAAACCGACTAGAAGTTGTGAAACTTCATATTCTTTAAAAATAAGATTTTTAAGAAATTAAACTTATTTTTAAAGATAACAAGACTTACTAAATGTGCTAGTAAGATACTACACAATTTTGGTAAATATCCAAGTTCATGAAGTGGGGAAAAGTAGTGATTATTGTTGATAATTGTTGTTGATGATTATTGATGATTGATGATGATTTAAAAGAAAATAAACACACGTTTTGAAAACGTGGGAAACCTCCATTTTTAGGGGAAACTCTATCAAAATTTTTATAAATTTCGACACTTAGAAAAATATAAGTTTTTAAGAAACTTATTCCCTAAAAATGTATTTAAGGGTATTACCAAGGTTTCCCTAATTTTTGGTGATAAGAAATGAGGATTTCTTCAAAAATAAAAATGGATATTATGTATATATATTTTTGAGAGAAAAAATATATATTATTTTATCACCAACTTTTGTGCTAAGTGTATATATAGTATGTGTTATACGTGCTAGTGTATTAAGACTTAAAAATACACTAAATACTCATGAGGAGTAGAAACATAAAAATACACATACAACATACGAGATACATAATTCGGGTGCAAAGTGCAAAACACAAAAGACTTATATTTATTTTAGAGGAAATAATATAAGTAAGATACGTAGTTAAAAATATGAAATATTTTTAACACAACAATACGAATACAAAAGAAAGTGACTGTACTTGTGCGATACAAGTCTAGTGGCTAACATTAAGAAAACGCGTATAGGTTACGACGTTAATTAAGCAAATCCGGTGAAGTTTACGACGCTAGGAACGCAAAGTTGTGAGTTCATGCTCCCCCTTTTCTTTTAACTGTTTTCAGTTTTTATAACTTCGGGGGTGAAATACATGTACAAAAGTACAATATTTATAAATGGTATGATATAAATACAAGAAGTACACTTGGTGAGAACGAGAACCAAGTGTGACAAAATATAAGACAATAAGAAACGCGCTTGGTGAGGACGAGAACCAAGTTGGACGCGTTATGAGAAATGATAACAAGAAACGCGCTTGGTGAGAACGAGAACCAAGTAGGATGCGTTATGAGAAATAGTGTCACGAATAGGGTACAGAAGCACCATTAATCGTGTACATACTTAGACTGCAGAACAAAAGGTTAGATCTAATGGGTTCCGGGCAGCCCCACTCTTGGCCACTCTTTTACCAAGCAGTGTTTTTGTGTCTCAGTCGTGAATCGACTACAGAAAAATGCCTATGGTTTGGTGACTTCCTATGTCGTGCCACATGTTAATGGCTTTGCAACCCATTAACAAGTTGATATTTACAGAAATACTGTATTTACATAAAATTCATACCATACTAAAATTGATATATAACTTGAAGTACGTGGGGTACTCAAGAAGATTGAATTATACTTGAAGTACGTGGGGTACTTAAGAAAATGAGAATTATACTTGAGTACGTGGGGTACTCAAGAAGAAATTGAATTATACATGTGTACGTGGTGTACACATGAAACTAAATTTATATATATATAAACTTGATTTACTCACAAACTATGTTTTCATACAAAGTATACAAACATGAAATACAAAACTGCATGAATTCACACCAACATTATGTTGACGTTTTTCCAAAAACTCACATGTATTTCAGGTAACTAGGATGGATGTGCGCGTGGTCTTGCTTATGCTCGTGGATGTCGCTTGTGTTTAACTTTAAATAAAGTTGTAAACTTTTAAGACAATGTTTTATGCTGTCTGGCGATATAAACGCTAAACTTATGTTTTCAAATTATGGTACTTGATGTTATTTTACGAGCATGTAGCATGTTTACTCTTCGTATGCAATGAGAACCTTTCATGATCACACCTCGTGCTTCCGCCGTAGAAAGGGGTGTGACAATGTATTCCAGTTTCATTAACCACATGTCCAAGGACATGCACTTCCTGAATCTATAAGTCACACTTCGATAGTTTTGCATAAAGTTGTTCATTCCTCAGAAGGTCCAAGATAAGCCATAAATGCACTACGTGTTCTTCCTTGTTCTTAGAGTAGATCAGGATATCGTCTATGACAACGATGCCAAACTTATATAGGTGGGGTTTGCACACACGGTTCATAAGGTCCATAAAAACCACAGGTGCATTGGGTAATCCAAATGGCATAACTAGGAACTCGTAATGCTTTATCGGTTGTAGTTGATAGTTGTAGATGGCCAGCTCCCGGTCTAAGAGGAAATAAGAAAAGCAATAAAGAGGTCGATGAAGACGAAGTTATACATAAGTAAGGTGCTTTCATACGAAAAAGGTGTTGACGTCGGCATACCTCATGGAAGTAGAAAGTTTACTTTGTGCTCCTGCACTTGATGAACTTAACTATGGCTCGTTGCTCCTCGAGTAACGTTTGTAGAGGGTGATTTAACCAAGTGAGGATTCACGCCTAACAGAGTTAGACAAGAACTATGCTACTCATTAAAACATAATAGTATAAGACGGGAAAAACATACCAAAGTGTGGCCGCAATCCATGTGTTCCACTCTAAGTAGTATATAGTTGTTTTAGAATCAGCAGTACAGATTTATCTGATGACTAGGATGTAGTTGGTCGTACACAAGTGGTATAAGACATAAATAAAGAACGTTATTCGCCAATAGAAGTGTTACGTCAATGGCGTTGGCACAACAAGAATTAACTAAAGAAGAATGGTTGTCGTACGAGTTTGTAGTATCAAGGCTCATCTGAAACATTTGTCAAAGTTGTCATGCTTGCCCGAGTGCGAGTAAAGATATATTCACTACGATCCACGAACTTAAACAGGTTTGCGATTTCTCAAGCCGGTAAGCAACCAAACTCGAAAGGGTTGAATTATGCCGTGTGGATGAATTAGAAATAGCACATATGTCGTTAAGAGATTTCAATGCGAGGATACGAAAACATGTTCAAAATGGCATGGTCGTATCAACAACACACCACCATCTTCACGGTTCAAGAAGTGATCACTAAGGATCAAAAGTTGAGTTCATCAAATCCTCTAAGCTGGAGCACAATATTATTAGAGTTTTTGCATGGAGAAACAAAGATGTAGTGTCATCGTGATAAAGGGATGATAGGTTTGTCTAGGTCGATAATAGTAATTGGATATCTCATTAAACGGTATACATCGGATAGTGCAAAGGCTAGTAAAAAGTTTCACATAAAAAGAGAAACCCTCATAGAATAATGACTATTGCAATATAAGGGAGTAAGGTAAGGGTCTAAATCATCACATTTATCTGTGGGTTAACTAATCTGTATCTTCGTGTTCCAATGTCCCTAAGACCACCGAATCATTAGGAGACATCCATTTGCTGAGTTGGGTATGCTAAGGTGCAAATCAAGTTAGTCTAAGAATTAACCACATAACAGGTTAAGGGGGGGTAGTCTTGTAATCGATGGGGCTTGTGATATGGTTGTTAGCGTTTTGCTATATTGGTTATGGAGTGAAGGAACGGGAGGTTGGTTATGCTCAGGCGAGGAATCAAGCGAAAAACAAGGAATCCGACATATAACCGAAGACTTCTAACAAACATTCTGGTCACTGGCGGCAGCTCCAGCAATGACCGGCAATGGCAATGGCACAGGATGAAAGTTCGTTGAGTCACGGTCATGCGGATATATCGTTTTTCCAAAATGGAATTCGGATGCACGATGACAAACGCGCAAAACTGTGACTTCCCGCCACTTTTGTTTGTTTTCTGGTGATTGTGGCGGAAGTTTCCAGTGATGGCGATAGGTGGAGATGATGTGGTTCGTCGACACAAATGCATGGACATATTATTCGCCTAAATCCGAGTTCGTTTGGGTCAGTTCTGGTCTACTCGAATATTGACGCGTAAAACCGAACGAACAGAGAGTCAGATCTGTGTTCTGGCAGCAGCAGCGACGTCGGCGAATGACGCTAATAATTTTTAGATGTCGGGAATGTCGAGACGATCGCGTGGATAGATAGAACGCATGAAACGGATGTCGTATGGTCAAGTTATGGGTGAAACAAGATTCTAATCGCATTGTGTGTGAGGAGTTCAGAGTAAAACAGGCGCGCCAAGGATGTCACATACGCAAAGGTGTGACTTCGTAGAAACTTATATTCTTTGCTAGGGGTTATTTTGGAATGTGAGAAAATATCGAGGATGACCTCTGGGAACGTTTTTCGGTAACGTTAAATCGTGTGTATCGTACATGAATGGACGCGTTGGTTGAATGGTTTGGGATGGTTTTAAGCCGAGCTTGAAACCTTCTGATTTGGAGTAAATGGGTTGGGTATTGTGATTGAGTCGGTGGTTCAGGAACGACCGGTTCCTTATCACTAGCATGTTGTGGTTTCAGATTAGAGTTAGGGGAATTCATTCTTACCTAAGGCATATCATGTTCACATGTTTTAGTTCACGCACGAACGACAGTGTTAACGACATATATATATATATATATATATATATATCTATACTACTTTAATAAGCATATAGGAAGGACAGAAATGGTCATTTGCCACTTTACAACCATTTGAAGCCCATTGTACAAGCTTTAAAGCACAAAGGTGTTGAAAAATCCATTCAACACGCGGACCAGCTCATATAAACTAACCGGATCTCTTTGACCCGGTTTACTCAAATGGATCCAATATATACTTTCTTTCACTCGATCTAAACCCTAATATTCATTTCATTCTCACATCCGCCCCCATCCTTCTTCTTCTCTCTCTCTCTCTCTTACCAGACGCGGTTCTAGGGTTTCTCTGTGATGAATCTCTTTACATCCGACACCAGATCGACTTCCTCATTATCATCACCACCATTTCTAGGGTTTCTTTACCGGTCGGTTCAAGATATACGCTTCCTCAGCGATGAATCTCTCTAGATCCAACACCAGATCGACTGGTTTGACCGCTCGGTATCTTTCTTTTTACAGTATCTTTTTTTTTTGTTATTTGAATCGGATATGTGTAATATTTCAGATCTGCCGTTGAGTTGTTCGTGTTAGGGTGCACCGGAATAACCAGATGTGGTATGTGTTCTGTAGTTTAGTTTTTAACCAGTTGTTCATGTTAGGGTGCACCGGAATAACCAGGTTATCGTGAGTTACAAGAAGAGTATGGGATTGTTTTGGAACCTGAACACTTGAGTGCCAAAGATTCACTTAATCCGGACCAAAAAACGTGTTTGATGAGATCATGATGCATGTTGATAATGATCTTCCAGGCGTGTTCTTTATTGATGGTCCAGGTGGAACTGGAAAAACATTTTTGTACATTGCCTTGCTTGCTGAAATTCGGTCACGGGGTCTTATTGCTCTCGCAACAGCTTCATCAGGTGCAGCGGCTAATAATATGCCAAGAGGTAGAATGGCTCACTCGAGATTCAAGATTCATCTTAATCTTGAAAATAATTCAATGTGCAATATCAAAAAACAGAGTGGGGCCGCTAAACTGATTCGGTCTGCCAAAATAATCATATGGGATGAAGCGTCGATGGCTAAACGACAGGCGATAGAGACAGTCGATCGTACATTCCAAGACATTATAGGTGTTAGTCTCCCATTTGGTGGAAAGATAATGGTTATGGAAGGTGACTTCAGACAGGTGTTGCCGGTTATTAAACGTGGCACTCGAGCAGAGATTGGAGACTCCAGCGTACGAATGTCACCTCTTTGGTCTTTGACTAAGAAGATGCGGTTGACCATAAATATGAGAGCGCTGAAAGATCCATGGTTTTCTAAATTTCTTTTAAGATTCGGCGATGGAACTGAAGAACCAATCGAAGGAAACTATATCCGCATACCCGATGACATGACAATTCAGTGCAACAACAGAGAAAACGCTATAAAAGAATTGATCCATGCCATCTTTCCATCAATTGAAGATAATGTATATTCTTCAGATTATATAATCTCTAGAGCAATATTGTCCACTAAAAATGATAGTGTTGACGAGATTAATAATCAAATGATTGAAACTTTTCAAGGGGAGGAAAAAGTTTATTACAGTTTTGATGAAGCTGAAGACGATCAGCGCGACTTCTATCCGGTCGAGTTCTTAAACTCGCTAAATGTTAGTGTTTTGCCGCCTCATAAGCTTCGTTTAAAAATTGGATGCCCAATAATGTTGTTACGTAATATCAATCCATCACATGGCCTGTGTAATGGCACGCGATTGATATGTAAGGGTTTCATGCGAAATGTTATTGATGCGGAAATTGCAGTCGGTCAACATGCCGGAAAAAGAGTTTTTTTGCCAAGAATCCCTCTAACCCTTTCTGAAGATGACATGTTCCCATTCAAGCTGAAAAGAAAACAATTTCCAATTCGACTTAGCTTTTCCATGACGATTAATAAAGCTCAAGGTCAAACAATTCCGAACGTTGGTATTTATCTACCGGATTCTGTATTTTCACATGGACAACTTTATGTCGCATTATCAAGAGGGATTTCAAGACAAAGTACGAAGGTGTTGGTACATCTCGCCAAAGGATTCAAACAACGCGGAGTTTACGCATCAAATGTTGTCTACCAGGAAGTGTTGCGTGATTAATTAATCGCATCTGTATAAAAAAGAAGGTAAGTTAGTAGATTTTGTGTCTTATTTGCTTCCAGAAAGTACCTTTTAATTACTATTTTAAACCACCTGTAGGCGTCTAACATTTTTTTATGTGTCGAAATCTGGTACAGTAGAGGAGAAGATACAAGAAAGTCATAAGCGAACGGATGTATTGGTAAAACAGGAAGAGATACAAGAGACTCCCCGCATTTTGTTTTTATTGTTTTGTCCAGCTACTTGACTGTTTTGAACTCTTCTTGTTTTTAATTACATCTACTTCCTTGTTTTGTACTATTCTTGTAGAAGATCACCAAATAATCGATAAACTAACAGAAAAACCAGTGCCATTATATCACGAATAAGAAAACTAACTTAAGTACTATACAATATTTCACGAGACGACGGATAAACTAACGGTAAACAATTATACTATTGTAAATTGCCACTCCCGCCGCCGCGCGGGTAAGTGACTAGTATATATATATATATATAGGGAGAGGATCATGAGAAAACTAGATATAAATGAGAAAACTAGAAAACTAACTTAAAAAACTTAAAAAAAAGCTAAAAAACATACCAATTTTTTTTTACAATTTTTTATAAAAAATCGCTAGTTTTTATATATAAAAAAAATTTCAAAAAAAAAAAAAACATTTTTGTTGTACTACACATGTGTAGTATTACACATGTGCAATACAACAAAAAACTTTTTTTATTATTTTTTTTTTTTTTGAAAATTTTTTTCCATGCATAAAAAACTGCGATTTTTTTATAAAAAAAAAAAATTTGGTATGTTTTTTTAGGCTTTTTAGTTAGTTTTTTGGTTTTCTCATTTAAACTAGTTTTCTCATGATCCATCCCCTATATATATATAATGGTTGTTATTGAATTTGGTATAAAATAAAAATATATTTTATAATTCACTCGTAATATTACATTATCATTATCATACTCTATAATATTTTGAATAAAACCTGAGAACCTTTGTTATGGGTGAAATTCTGAACCCATATCCTGGAAAATATCTTGGTTTATATCTTGGTTATGTAGTAACTGTTTACATCCGGGATGCTGGTTCAGGATATTGGTAACATCCTGAATGGTATCCTCAGGATTACTAATGGATTATGTGCAGGTACGTGGGTTAGAAGCTGGCAACGTTCATAAGACTCATTCCGCGGAAGACTCGGTCCAAGTCGTTCAAATAAAGACGTTGAAGCCGTATTACTCGGTCAATAACGTTCACAATGGAATATTCGGAGTACCCCATATTTGTAGGGATTATTGTTTGTAATTCGTTACTATAAATAGGTGGGTATACTAGATCAAATAGGACATCACATTTCGCACTCATTACACTCTAACACTCGCTCTCTAGCAAGCTTTCACTCTCACACAAAAACATTGTAACACATAGCGATCTGGTCTATATCCTGCACTGTATCCTGAAGTTTAAGCAATAAGAAGAACAAGGCAGCTGCGATTGTCAGCTCCCGAGGTTTTATGCCGGCGATCTAGATTGATCAAGGGCTTTCCTCGTACATCTCGTGTCATTTCCTTTACTTTTTGCTCATTGTTTGCTCATTGTTTGATCGTAGATACAGCTCAATATCCTGAGCCGTATCCTGAAAACTGTTTTCATAAACAACTTAACCAGCATATTTTCAACACCCATTTTAGCACACTACCTCACTTTACTAATTTGATCACTTAATTGCTTCGGTAATTTTTGACCAAAACAATTTGGCGCCCACCGTGGGGCAAGTGGTGCTCTCATTACTAAAATTTTTTGTGAAATCGCTAATCGGTTTTCTATTTTCAAAACTTTTTGCCATATTATTTATAATGGCTTCAAGATCAAACATGAGTTCCTCCACTGTGTCTGCTACGACTTCTGCTACTACCGGTTCGGTGCTTCCACCACCTCCTCCAAGGATGACAGCTTCATCAAGACCTCAGGATATTATCCCTACTCGCAGTGTTCAGGAATCTGCTCCTGTTTTGGCTTCTAATGATGAAATTCTAACCTTATTTGGAAGTGTGCAGGAACAAATGAGGCAGCAACAGGAAACAAACCAAATGCTATTGAGGGAAATACAATTCCTGAAGTCTGGCTCGAGCAGATCTGCTGAGGATATTGTCACTCCATTGCAACCCAGGACTTTGAACTTTAGTTCAGCTGTGTATACTGAGGATAACAGGGGGAATATTGTGCCCAGCCTCCCACAGAATCATACTCCTGAGATACCCTCCTCGGTCAGGATGTCAACCATGAGGAGCTCAGGATATGCTTCAGGATATGGGCAAAATCCTCCAACGGGTAACGTGTCAAATAATAATAATACTCATGCTACTAATAATACTGGATCTTTCCAGGATATAGGTGTAACATCAGCACTCACTAGGGAACTTCAGAAGTTGAAGGACATGATATCTAGTGTACCTGGAGTGGTCCAGCCGATTCCGGAAGTGTCCCAAGACAGCCACAAGATATCTCGCTTCGCATATCCTATTTGTGATGCTGAGATCCCAAAGAGATTTCAAACCCCCAACATGAAGCTTTACGATGGAACTACGGATCCTGAGGAGCATATTGCTCAGTATAAGGAAAGAATGGGGATTAACCCTATTCCTCCGGATCTCAAGGAAGCATGCTTGTGCAAGGGTTTTGGTTCCACCTTAACAGGATCAGCCTTGAAATGGCTCTTGAATGTTCCTCCGCATTCGATTACATCTTTTGCTCACTTAGTAAATTTATTTAATAGCCAGTTTTCTTGTAGTCGAAGTTTTGAAAAATTAACAAGTGACCTTTACAGGATAACACAAGGGCATCAAGAATCCCTAAGGGATTACGTGAACAAGTTCAGCAGAGAATCCTTAGACATCCCACATCTTGATGTTGCAACAGCTGTGCAAACTTTCAAGATGGGGCTGCAAAAAGATTCTCAATTTTACCAAGACCTTGTAATGAACCCATGCAGGAACTTGGATGAAGCTCGGAACAGGGCCCTGAGATATATTCGATTGGAGGATGACAGAAAGATGCAAGAGAGGATGAACTCATCTAACACTTATGAGTCAACTAACAGGAAGTCAGAATCCTCATTCAAGTCATATCGGCCTAAGCCATATGGAAGAAATGAAAACAAAAGAGTGAATGCTGTCGAAGATGAGGATCCTGAAGAATATCCTGAGTTGTCTGAATATTGCTTTTCTGTTAACATTCCTGAATTGATGTATGCCATGCAGGGTCTGGGAGACAAGGCTAGGTGGCCTCGAAAGAATCAACAAAAGGCTGATTGGAAAGATAAGTCAAAATGGCGCGCTTTCCACGAAGATTTCGGACATGTGACTGAGGATTGCATTGCCCTAAGGAAAGAAATAAGCTATCTTCTAAGCAAGGGATATCTGAAAGATCTCTTAGGAAGAAAGAAGAATAAGGGTCAGGATACTGAGAAGGATCCTGAACGAGCAGCATTACCTCCCGCGGATGCCAAGATAATCAACTTCATTTCGGGAGGATCCGACATTTGTGGGACTTCGTATTCGGCAGCAAAGAGACATGCAAAAGAAGCTAAGGCCGAAAGGGGAGACAAACCTGTCAGAATGACTACCCTCACAACTGACAAAGTGATAACATTTGATGCTGATGACAGGGATACTGTCCAGGATCCTCACCATGATGCTCTGGTAATAAAATTATATGTGGCTAACCATTTTGTACGCAGGATATTGGTTGATAATGGCAGCTCCGTCAACATAATCCAACTAGAGACGCTGAAGAGAATGAATGTATCTCCAATGGATATCACGTCAAAGTCTACCGTGCTTGTTGGGTTCAGTGGAGAGGCTAGAAACACAGTGGGAGAGATAAAGTTGCCAGTATACGTTGAAGGAGTCAACTCGATACAACGTTTCTGTGTGATGGATTCTCTATCCTGCTATAACATCATACTAGGAAGACCGTGGATTCACGATATGAAGGCTGTGCCGTCAACATATCACCAATGCATCAAGATACCTACCCCTTGGGGAGTTGTCAAAGTTGATAGTGATCAGCAGGAGGCGAAAGAATGCTACTCATCCTCGATGAAATCCTCAACCAAGCCTAGTGCAGCATAGCAATTAAAGATGCGGGCCCAGGATATCGTGGAGGATCTGGAGCAGGATGTGAAGAAAGTCATCTTGGATCAGGATAACCCCGATATTTCGGTGCTCGTAGGGACCAATATCCCTCAGGATATTGAAGAACAGTTAATTAACTTTTTGAAATGCAGGATGTCAACGTTTGCATGGAAGCATGAGGATATGACAGGCATATCCAAAGACATCATCACTCACAAGCTTGGAATTGATAAATCATTCAAGCCTGTTCAACAAAAAAGAAGGAAGTTTGCTCCTGAGCGGAATACGATTATTCAAGAGGAAGTTGAGAGATTATTGAAGTCCAGAATGATTAGAGAGGTTAAGTTCCCAAAGTGGCTAGCAAATGTAGTTGTGGTACAGAAGAAAAATGGGAAATGGAGAGTTTGTGTAGACTACACAGACTTGAACAAAGCTTGTCCTAAAGACCCATTTCCTCTTCCCCACATTGATGCAATGGTAGATGCTACTGCCGGGCATGAAATGCTGACCTTCATGGATGCATCCTCAGGATTTCAACAAATCCAAATGGAGCCTTCTGACCAGGAGGATACTGCCTTCATGACGCCAACAGGTATTTATTGTTATACAGCCATGCCTTTTGGTTTGAAAAATGCAGGTGCAACATACCAAAGATTGGTAAACATGATGTTCAAAGACAAACTGGGGGAAACCATGGAGGTGTATATTGATGATATGGTGGTGAAATCAAAGAAAGCTCAGGATCACCTCCAGGATATTAAAGGAGCATTTGATATCCTGGATCAGTATAACATGAAGCTGAATCCTGCTAAGTGCCATTTTGGAGTGGGGGCAGGAAAATTCCTAGGATATATGGTGACCAAAAGAGGAATAGAAGCAAGCCCGGAGCAGATTAAAGCCATCTTTGATATTAAATCGCCCTCAAATATGAAGGATGTTCAACGATTAACAGGGCGAGTAGCAGCATTAAATAAATTTATCTCAAGATCCTCAGAAAAATGCAAAGATTTTTATGATATCCTGAAGAAGAACAGAAAATTCGAATGGGGTGAGAAGCATGAAGCGGCCCTACAGGATTTAAAGCAGTATCTTTCAACCGCACCTCTACTGATGAAGCCTGAGAATGGTGAACCACTATCCCTATACCTCGCAGTATCAGGGAACGCTGTAAGTGCCGTCCTTGTAAAGAACCATGAAGGTCAGCAATATCCTGTTTATTATGTTAGTAAAAGCTTGTTAGATGCTGAAACTAGATATTCTCATTTAGAAAAATTAATACTAGCATTAGTTATGGAATCAACAAAACTTAGACATTATTTTGAGACTCATAGGATTCATGTTAAAACAAATTATCCTGTCAAAAATGTGCTTAGGAAACCAGAGATGTCAGGCAGGATGGCTAAGTGGTCAGTAAAGTTGAGTGCTTATGATTTAGTATATGAACCTAGGAATGCCATAAAGTCTCAGGCTTTAGCTGACTTTGTGGCTGATTTTACTAGTGACATTCAGGATGAGGTAGACCTAGAAGTTCAACAGTTAGGAGAATCCTCAGGATCCTGGACATTATATACTGATGGTGCATCTAATATAAGAGGAGTAGGATTAGGAATACTACTAAAATCGCCACAGGGGGACATATTACCCCAGGCTATTAGGTGTGAATTTCCTGCTACCAATAATGAAGCAGAATATGAGGCTTTAATTGCAGGATTAGAGTTGGCTAAGAACATGAGTATCAAAAATTTACAAGTATATGTTGACTCTTTGTTAATTACTAACCATTTTAATGGATCCTATGCAGTTAAGGGTGAGAAATTGATTGAATATCTTGATATTCTCAAAAAATTAGCAGGATATTTCGATGTTTTTACACTTGAACAGGTACCAAGGGAGGATAATGCTGAAGCGGATGCCTTAGCAAATTTGGGATCATCGATCAGGATACCTGGAGGGACCCAAATACCAATATTACATGTCATATATCCTGCAACGAATCCTCAGGATAAAGAAGTAGCAGGTATTCGGGATCCTGGAGTGGAATATCCTGAACAGGATCCTAAATCCTGGACAGCTCCAATTCTGAAATATCTCAAAGATGGACACATCCCCGAAAATGAAAATCCTAAGGCATTTAGGATGAAGGTATCACGATTCACTATCATAAATAATGTTTTATACAAGAAATCTCTTGCTGGACCATATTTGAGGTGCTTGGAGGATCCTGAAGCCAAAGAAGTACTTCAGAATATACATGAAGGGGATTGTGGTAATCACACTGGGGGCAGATCATTGTTCTCGAAAGTGTTAAGGACAGGATATTATTGGCCGACGATGAGGAAAGATGCTGCAGAATATGCTCGAAGATGTGATGCATGTCAAAGGCATAGTAACATACTACATCAACCAGCTGAACCACTATATCCTGTAATCTCCCCCTGGCCATTCATGAAATGGGGAATGGATATAGTAGGGAAATTACCAAAAGCTCAGGGAGGAAAAGTCTTTATGTTAGCAATGACGGATTATTTCTCCAAGTGGGTTGAGGCTGAAGCATTTGTCCAAGTTAGAGACCAAGAAGTGGTATCCTTCATAAAGAGGAATATCCTGACTAGGTTTGGGGTACCAGCTGAGATCATTTGTGATAATGGGTCCCAGTTTATAAGCAAAAGGACTACTGACTTTTGCAAGAGTTGGGGAATCAAAATGATCACGTCTACTCCGGTACATCCTCAAGCGAATGGACAAGCTGAATCCTCGAACAAGATAATAGTCAATAACTTAAAGAAGAGACTTGGAGCCAAAAAAGGAAGATGGGCAGAAGAGTTACCCTTTGTTTTGTGGGCTGATAGGACAACGGTAAAGAATGCAACAGGCCAAACCCCGTTTTCCTTGGTATTTGGAGCAGAAGCAATGATTCCAACAGAAATGACGATACCTACTGCAAGATCTATGCTACAGAATCCTGAACAAAATCCTGGAGTCTTGTGTCAAGATTTAGATACTATAGATGAAAAAAGAGACGCAGGAAGACTAAGGATAGCAACATATCAACAAAGAATATCCAGAGCATATAATAAGAACATAAGGACTAGAAGATTTCGAGTTGGTGATTGGGTGCTAAGAAAGGCTTTTCAAAATACCACTAATCCTGCCAATGGCAAGCTAGCTCCGAAATGGGAAGGACCTTATGAAGTCGAGTCAGAAGCAGGGAAAGGAGCATATCGACTCAAAAATATGGAAGGGGATATGCTACCAAGATCCTGGAATGCAATACATTTAAAGCTCTATTTCAAGTAAGAGTAGAATTTAATGTCTATCTCAGAATGGTATGTATTCTATTTATTTTAAATATATTTGTTTATTATTTTGAACCCAATACTGACTTAGGCATCGGAGGGGTGTTAGCCAAGCTAACACCCACCTTAGTTTACGATTGTTTTGCAGGATATGTTTCAGGATATAGCTCCATGATATGTACTCAGGATAAGTCGAAAGATTAGAGGATTGGCCCCCTCTCTCACGTCTAAGGGATCCTAGTCCCTTCAAAGGTTTAAAGGTATTCACCTTTCTTTCGAATTGGGTTTAAACACCTCGCCTGGAGCGCAAGTTATCTAGGTATAGTTCAAGGTAGCGGGACCAGTTCATGTAAAAGTGGCTGACAATTTCGTTACTGTTGGCTATATCCTGGATCCTGAAGGTATATGAGGATTGATCACCCTCTCTCACGAAAGAGTATTTTCATACTCTCTAAGGTTTAAAGGTTTTCACCTTTCTAAGAATTGGAGTTTATACACTCTCGCCTGTAGCGCATGAAATTTAGGGTTTATCCCCAGGTATCAGGGTTTATCCCCAGTATGCTAAGGATTCATTTCAGGATATCAGGGGTTCTGCCCTTGGGTATTCGGAATTTATTCAAATCGAAGTATGAATATATTTGCATTTCTGTATCAAACACAGGGGACATACATTATACTGTTCAAAGGTTGGATCCAAGTTTATAAGTATGCACTGGGGACAAACTTATGATAAAGGATTGAAATTGATTCTCTAAGAATCTCTGGTATGATCTCTCCTTTTTGTTTGGACAATTTATAGGTTGTATTTCAATATCCTTTTCAAGATATCTTTCAGGATATCTCCCAGGATACATTTATGATATATGTTCCTAAGAATGCTAAAACCAAACAATTTTCACAAGTAAAATTTGTATGTTAATGACAATAATAATAAAGTCAAAAGAGTAGTTATATTATTAACATGCCAAAAGATGTGCTCTTAGTTTCACCTCAAAACAAGGCCCATCCACTAAGAGCACTAATAGTTCCTTACCCTATTTACCCAACAGTTGAAGGTTTCATCTCAAACCGAGACCCATCCACCTCCAACTGTTGTATTGTTCAAAAAGCATGCAGGAAATGTAAATTGTTCAGGTGCAGGAATTTAAAGTGCAGAAAAGTAAATTGTTTAAGGGACTACAGACCAACATTCGAAATAAAAAAGGTGGGCTCCGGCCTTGGCACGTATATCCATCGTCGCCCACCTGAATGCCCTCACACAGCGGCATCTTCTCCAACCTTCTCAGATTTCCCAGCACCAGCATCCTGAGCAGCATCCTCACCAGCATCCATCCCAGCATCAGCTCCAGCATCCTTCTTGTCTCCAACCTGGACCACCACCTCTGCTGACTTAGAAGACTCACCAGCTTCAGCAGGAAATGGCACAGCTTTGCCTCCGAGCTCTTTTTAGCTTGGCCACCCAGGATTCAACTGGCCAAGATGGACAAACAAGGCCCGTCTCCTTAGCCTCGTAGGCCATCTTGATGCGTGCTTGTAACAAGGAGGCGATGGCGGAAGCCTTGATTCCCTCCCGGAAATTGACCAGGGCTTGATCATGATCCATTTGAACGGTGGCAAGTTTGAGCTCAGCGTCTTAGGTGACCTTTTTCAGCAGGCTTTCGTAGTGCCGGGTCTTCGCTTCAGCAATGGCACCTTGGTCAGCGACGGTGCTTTCAAGCTATTTGATCCTGGCTTCATGGAGTGCCACAGTACCACAAGCATCATTGTACAAGTGGAGCAAATGCTGGAGGCCCTGCACATCAATTACAGGTATAAGCTAGAATATGTATATTGACCAAGATATACGTGCAGGATATATGTGCATGATATGTGTTAGGATATTACCTTGTTAAGAAAGGATGTCATTGGCTCTAAGGAATCAGAGAAACTGAGTTCATCATAGGAGAACCCTTCTGAACCTGGAGCAGTGACTTCAAGACCTTTCCTCTTTTTTGCTGTGGAAGCACGAGTTCTTGGATTGGCCTTGGGAGCCGGGAGTGGCTTGGAGCTAGTAGCAGCAGGAGTCTCCTTCTTGACTGTGGCTGGAGTTGGGTAACTATCGAGTTCATCAAGGTCTAGATAGACTGGAACTTTGCTGGAATCTACACACAGGGAGTAAAATTCTAAATCTCTCCTAAGAATATCAAATAAAAACATGTGTGTACAGGATATCTTGCAGGATTCTTACCAGACATGTTTGCGCTTGAAAGAGGGCTTGGAGTTGGTGGAGATGGATTAAAGCTTCTCTCTGTTTCTGAAAGCAGTCTGATGGCGTCTATTCTTTTTTGAGAATCAGCAAGAGGAGGTGCAATCTTCCTGAAATCAGCTGCATACACAAACAGAGAAAATGAAATTCATTAGCTCAGGATATGAGACAGAATAAGAGACAGGATCATTCTTAAACCCTAAGTCCTACCCTTTCTCAACCATCTCATCGGATAATCCGTTCCACCAGGGATTGAATCCCTTTTTACAAAGAAAAACTTGGATTGCCAACCATCCTCGTTCCTGGTGGCACGAAGTATCAATGGGTCACCGGAAGTAGAATAAAATAGGAATCTAGATGAGCCATGGCATCTAAGCTTGTAGGCTAAAGGGAGATCATGGACGGAAAGGTCAGGTATATGGTTTCTCTTGATTTGGTCAAGAACAGACAAAACACGCCAGAGCATTGGCATGGTTTGGCTGAAAGAAATTTTGGTGATATTAAAGAATTCGGTGATGAAGTCCGGAAAGGGGAATCGTAACCCTAAGGTAAAGGGGAAGGCATTGAAGCATATCCACTCGTTGGAAACCATATCTGACCGGATTTCTCTATCAAAGGGTCGGAATATAGTTCCTTCCGGGAAGATACCGGAGGATTTCAAGGCTGACAGGTGGGCACTGTCGAAGGTGCATGTCTCATTCTCCGGTTCTTGGAGAAGATTCTGTTGGATGAATGTGGGAGCCGAGTCACCTGAACTGGACCTTGTTTGCCTGGGCATTTGGTCGCCTGAATTTTTCACCGGAGAAAGATGATAAAGATGAATGTGAAGATGAGGGAGAGAATATTACCTTTTTCCTTGTCGATTGTGATTAAAAAAGGAGATGAGGATGAAAAGATATAGGGCATGATGAGTAAATATAGGCCGGGTGGTTGAAAGCTGTCACATCAATGGTCTTATCTCTTAATTACCTCGGCCACCGTGAAAAATGTAACCGTTAGTGCAGGATATCAAACGGTAACATTTTTGGGGACAATTGTTATGGGTGAAATTCTGAACCCATATCCTGGAAAATATCTTGGTTTATATCTTGGTTATGTAGTAACTGTTTACATCCGGGATGCTGGTTCAGGATATTGGTAACATCCTGAATGGTATCCTCAGGATTACTAATGGATTATGTGCAGGTACGTGGGTTAGAAGCTGGCAATGTTCATAAGACTCATTCCGCGGAAGACTCGGTCCAAGTCGTTCAAATAAAGACGTTGAAGCCGTATTACTCGGTCAATAACGTTCACAATGGAATATTCGGAGTACCCCATATTTGTAGGGATTATTGTTTGTAATTCATTACTATAAATAGGTGGGTATACCAGATCAAATAGGACATCACATTTCGCACTCATTACACTCTAACACTCGCTCTCTAGCAAGCTTTCACTCTCACACAAAAACATTGTAACACATAGCGATCTGGTCTATATCCTGCACTGTATCCTGAAGTTTAAGCAATAAGAAGAACAAGGCAGCTGCGATTGTCAACTCCTGAGGTTTTATGCCGGCGATCTAGATTTATCAAGGGCTTTCCTCGTACATCTCGTGTCATTTCCTTTACTTTTTGCTCATTGTTTGATCGTAGATACAGCTCAATATCCTGAGCCGTATCCTGAAAACTGTTTTCATAAACAACTTAACTAGCATATTTTCAACACCCATTTTAGCACACTACCTCACTTTACTAATTTGATCACTTAATTGCTTCGGTAATTTTTGACCAAAACAACCTTATATACAAAATATGCCAGTTACTTATTAAGCGTATGTCCAAAAAGGTTTTGATGACATTTAAAGGGTTTTGATGACATTTAAAGTTTTTTTTATGAACATAACTGTTTTGGTCACAAGAATTCATATATTCTTCACAAAACCCATATACCCTTCTATGACAAATAATGAAACTCATGAATTATGACATGAATGAATCAATTTATTGTCTAAGACTTGTTCACAGACTTGTATTCATCCTAATTTAACCATAACATCCATCAATTCACCACTAATTTCTGTTATAAGAATTCAAGAATCATCAAAACATCTTCACATATCAAAATTAAGCATACCTTTCGATCCTCTAATGTTAGTGATCAAGATTCTAGCTTAAGATTGACTCCTGATTGAATTCTTCTTTGATTTTTGAAGAGATTTATGTGAATTTAGGTTTTCGAATGTGAGCTATGTTTTCTTTGTCTGGGTTTGATCGACCAGGGGATTACACACACTAGGTGTGTTTTAATCTTATCCAATCTTAACCAAAAACAACTTTCAAAAATAACAAAGGTAGTCCCCCTAGTTTATAAGTTATGAAAAGAATTAGAATCCTTTGATTCTTATCTTTCTATGACAAGATTTAACTAGGTTAATTATTCCTAGTTTTAAATGTCTCTATTTTATTATTTTTAGGGGTGTTACAGGATATCAAATCGGATATCCGAAATTTCGGATACGGATTCGGATATCCAAACGGATATATGAATTTATAAAAAAAATCAAAAAATCCATTTCGTGTATAGATTAAAACTAAACTTATATTCGATTTTTCAAATTTCCAACATTTAAAACTAAAAACAATCATCAATTCACACGAATACAATTATTTACTATTTTTTACTAATTTTTACAATACTTCAAACTAAATATAATGCTCATATATTATATATATTTATAAAAAAAATTAGTTTTCGGATATTGGATAATCGGATTATCAGAAATTTTTGAAATTCATATCCGAATCCGAAAATTCGGATTATCCGGTTATCGGATATCCGAATTTTCGGATATCCAAAATTTTGGATATTTCAGATAAGGATTAATGGATATTTCGGTTTCGGATCCGGATTTTTTTGAACACCCCTAGCTTTTAGTGACGAGGTTTGGAATGAGAGGTGATTGGTTTTATACTAGTTACTAAATGATAAAATATGGAATATAAGCGAACCCTCCGTCTATAAACACACTTCTTTAAAAATTGGCAATTACTTGAATGATAAAATGAATACTTCATGTGAGAAATACTTAATTTATTGGTTTTGGCATCAATACAACAATCCGAATTACATAAAGATACAAAATGTAATTAAAGAAAATTGGTTAATGGTTTCGTAAAGTCAGGAAGGAAGTCATATAAAATTATTTTATTGCTTTTAAATTCTTTTCATCATTTCCTTTTGAATATAAATCCAAAACTGATTCCAAATACAAATATATATATATATATATATATATATATATATAATGTATATCATTTATATTAACCCTTAAGAATTTACGTAACGTAATTATTATTTATTATTATACTTAATTTTGGTTATTTTAACTTTATTCAACATGATGATGACCTCCAAATACAAAAAAAAAAAAAAAGATAATGTAGAAATGGTATAAATACAATGTTTTTTGTGTTAAAATAAAATGCACAAATTTGTTTGATTGGTAAACAACGTATACAAATGTGTACGGGGTGTTCAAAACCGGATATCCGAAAATTCGGATATCCGAATTTCAGACATACGGAATTTTCGGATAACAGATTTCACTATCCGAATCTGTATCCGAAATTTCGGATACGGATTCGGATAGTGAATCGGAAATCCGAAAATCCAACTTTTATTCAATTTTTATTTTTTTATTATTTTTTCATATTCCGGAACATATATTTTGGATAGTTTCAGATATCCGAATATAAGTTTTCGGATGTTTTTTGGATATTTCAGATATATTCGAATACTTCGGATATTCGGATACCCGAAAAAAATGAAAATTAAATTTTCGGATATCCATATCCAAAAGATCCGAAAATTTTGAAAATCACTATCCGAATCTGAAAAATTCGGACGATTTTTCGGATATTTCGGATTCGGATATCGGATATTTCGGTTCGGATTTTCGGATACGGATAGTTTTGAACACCCCTAGGCTCATTTCTAATTTTCATTTAAATATATTGTATTGTTCTGATATCAATTATTATTTCCGCATTTGCCTAGTTCTAACTATTTAAACAATACAATAAATTTGGACCTTGCGTGTGATCTTTGCATGTATAATCATTCAGTATATATAATAAACGACGCACACTCTTCATCCATATTTCATGGTCTTGTTGAAATCAGTTCATTTTCTTCCTTCGTATTACTTAAAAGTGAATATTTTGAAACAAAAATATGATAAACCAAATAAATAATAACGTATTAGGTGTTAATGATATGAAATTATAATAAGTTCTTAAATTTAACCTTTTAGTATGTTATTAAATAGATTGGTAATTTCTAATATTCATACGAACAAAATTTCAAACATGGGTTCAATTTTGGATTCTATATATATTAAAACTATGTTAGAATTATGTGCGTTACACGGGTTGAATAAAGATAATTAATATACTAAATAATAAAATAATATATTTTTAAAAACCTTATTTATTATACGGGTTGAATAAACTTTTTTATAAATATATATATATATATATAGTATATGAGCATTATATTTTGTTTGAAATATAGTAAAAATAGTAAATAATCGGATTCGGATGTGCATTTATGATTGTTTTTAGTTTTCAATGTTGGAAATTTGGAAAATCGAATATAGGTTTAGTTTTAATCTATGCACAAAACATATATTTTTTATTTTTTTTATAAATTTTGGCTATCCGAAATTTCGGATACGGATATCAATATTCACTATCCGAAATTTTTGGATATCTGGTTTTCGGTTATCCGAAAACCAGATAATCAGATCTTGAACACCCCTAACTTGTGATGGTTTTAGTTTAACAAGAATTTGATTCACATGAGAAAGAATATTATTGTCGTTGTAATGTTGTCATATGAGAGAAGAATTTATGAATTATAATGTTTATCATAGTTCTTTTATTATTTTTATTTCTTATCAAAATTAAATTGTGCAACCCAAGTATCACACGGGTAGATAACCTAATGTGTGTAAAGATATATATATTTGTACCCAATTTTCACATTTTTTTCTTAGAATAAACTTCAAAGGTAGAATGAGTATGTATAGAAATACGTACCTAGAGATTAGAGAGCGATGTAGATAGAACAACACGCGACCTGTGATGAGTGTGGAAGCAACAGTTTCCGACTTCGGCCACCATGAATCAACAAAAACGAAACGTACTGTGACAAACATATGTTGTGATTAGAGATCAAGAATGATTTAAACAGTAAAAATGGATGGATCGATAGGATTAGCGATTACCTCAACTTAACAACGTACGTACAGGAAACTAAGCAAATTAAAGTTCGTTATTTATAATGGTCATTTGCTGATTTGCTACGTTTCTGTTTGGAGAGAACTTCCATAACAAGCAAACGCCGTGTATGTACTAAAATACTAACAAACCAAAATATTAATAATAATAATAATCTCAAATGATTATAAATAAATAATTAAAATATACAAAAATAAAATAACTAAATAATCTGTGTATATTAACTGAGTCGGGTTTGAGCTTAAAAAATTATATACAAGCTATGCTCGAGCTTTACACATAGAGCTCTAACTAAACAAGTGTAGCTTGAGTTGTACTTAATAAAGTTAAACGACTTTGAGTCAAGCTCTAGTCTATACATATTGATTTACTTATAAATTAGGGTTGTCATAACATTTTTGGCTTAGTTGATTTAGTGGAGTCCTCATACATATTATCTATTATAAACCAAAAATCAAAATGTTAAACAATTAGGAAGTTAATTTCAATTTCCTTAATATAAACAAAAAATCAAAATGTTAAACAACATTTATAAAAAAAGATTATCACATATGTATCTAATATTGTCACACCCCGATAAATGGATTACATCAGAGACGGGTGTGATCCGAATGGTATCTTCATTGTACAGCGGAAGTAATTGCGCTAAGTCTTCTAAACAGTGAACGCCGCTACGTACTCGAATCCCAAAGGGTTCTCCTATTCCAACCGTTCCGTAGTTTTGAAATATGCAACCTGAGAAAGAACATGCGAAAAATCAACATAAAGTTGAGCGACTTCATACTTTGTTTTAAAAAGATTTTAAATAAATGTTTTATTCAATGGTTTAAAAGTTGTTGAGAAAATATAATAAAATCATTTTCTCGGCATGTTATATGAAAACTATGAGTCTAGCCCACGAGAGTCTTTGTGCATTGCACGAGAGAGAATGGGCCGAGCCCAAAAGTGTCACACCCTGTCTTTTGCGGAAGCGTATGATGTGTGACTGGTTTAATATCATTGCATTCAATCGTAATAAACAACTACATGATCAAAACGATGTTCATCCATTCATGAAAATTTGAGTATTACAAATACTTGTTATTTAAGTTTTAAAAACACAACCCTCGTCTAGGTTACAATTCAACAAAAGTGGATGACATCTAAACTTGAAGTCTACTTCTAGTTACGACACCCGCGCCCAAGATCTATCCTGTCACCTGAAATACATGTAATTTTGGAAAATATCAACAAAAGTTGAGCGAGTTCATGCGTTTTGCATACCTTGTATGAAACATGGTATGCATCTTGTATAAATAAAGTATTCTTGTGAAATAACGTATTCTTGTAAAGTAAAGTATTCTTGTGATACAAATCTTGTACCAATAAAGTATTCTTGTGATACAATTCTTGTACCAAATAAGTATTCTTGTAGAATCTTTGAGAGACTTTAAGGCATGTGAGGACATGGGGAGTACTTGTTAGGACTCCTTAAGGACATGGGAGTACTTGTTATGATTCCTAGGGAGCATTCGTAATGGCTCATAGGGAGCACTCGTAATGGCTCCTACCTTTGTCGATTTTCCTCGACTGTGTCGATTAACCTCGACTGTGTCAATTTCCCTTAACTGTGTCGATTACCATCGACTGTGTCGATTAACCTCGACTGGGACTCCGAAGCACTACTAGGTACTAGTTGTGACCATGAGTGGGGCTCGGCCGTACCCGTTAGATCTAACCCTCGTCCCTAATTACTGAATGTTTTTAATGGCTTGGTACTAGTTTTCACCAAGACTTTATGGCATTTTTATCACTCCTTGGTACTAGTTTTCACCAAGAGTTCATGGCATTTTTGGTATTAAGTCTATGCTCACATGATCTAGTATTTCTTAGGCATTTCATACCGTTTAGGTATTTGTACATGTATTTCACCCCCGAGAGTTATAAAACCAAAAACAGTTACGGAAAAGGGGGAGCATGAACTCACTACTTTGCGTTCCTGCATCGTAAACTTCACCGGATTTGCTTATCTAGCGTCGTGACCTAAACGCGTTTGTTAACGTTAGTCACTAGACTTGTATCGCACAAGTACAAGTCACTATCTTTTGTATATGTGTTCTTGTGTTAAAAATAATTTATATTTTTAACTATGTATCTTACTTATATTATTTTCTCAAAAATAAATATAAGTATCTTGTATTTCGCACCCGAATTACGTATTTTGTCTAAATATTTACTTCATGTTCATAACTTGTCCAAGTTATTTATTCTATCAAGTAACATATTTTTACAAGTATATTTTCTTGTATTTGTCTAAGTATATTGTATGTGTATTTTGTATCCTTACTTCTTAGAAGCACTTAGTGTATTTTCAAGTCCTAATACACTATCAAGTATAATACATACTACATACACTTAGCACAAAAATTGGTGATACAATATATATATTTTCTCACAAATATACATACTTAATATCCATTTTTATTCTTGAAGAAATCCTCATTTCTTAACACAAAAGTTGGGGAAACCTTGGTAAATGTTTTTAGATACATTTTTAGGGAATAAGTTTCTCAAAAACTTATATTTTTCTAAGTGTCAAAATTTATAAAATTTTGGCAGAGTTTCCCCTAAAAATGGAGGTTTCCCATGTTTTCAAAACATGTGTTTATTTTCTTTTAAAACATCATCAACAATCAACCAACAATATGCAACTTCTACTTACCAAACTTGTCAAGAACAAGCATAAACTATAAACTTATGAACTTGAAAGTTTATAAAAGTATGTAGTAACTTACTAGCATACTTTGTAAGTCTTGTTACCTTTAAAAATATGATTAGTTCCTTAAAGACTTCATTTTTAACGAGTTTGAATATTCACAACTTCTAGTCATATTTTCTAAAAATATTTCTTTGTGAAATTTTCTTATTACACAAGTGTTCGTACCCTTGTGTATCCACTAAAAATGTGTTAAGTTTATGTAGGATCCAAGTTTTGACAAAACTCATACTTTTCACTTGGTTCTTTCGAAAAACCACTCATGGATCTTTAGATCTACAAGATTATAATTTGCTTTGATCCTTATTTTTCAAGAAAACATTTATTTATTCAAGTTCATAGTTTATGTGTGGATGGTTTCATCATCCTACACATTTCTATTCTCTCATCTTCCTAGATCATGTTTTTAATCATGATCTAGCAAGTCCATATGATGATCCATATCATTTCTACTAGCAAACAATAATCAACAAGCATCACAACATAGGAATATCATGATTTCTTCATCATTTTAACTATACTTTATCACTATGTTAGTTTATGTTCAAGACTTTGTTTATGGTTCTTTAGAGTTCTTATCATTTTGATCTTTAAACATCATTAACCACTTAAACAACATGTAAAATGCAACGATCTAAGTTCTTACCACTAGCACAAGGCTAGGGGAGTTCAAGTGTAGAAAAGTGGTGGTTAAAAGAAGACGAGAGAGGTCCTTGAGCTTCCGAACACACCGAGCTTAGTTGTATGATCACTAACACCCTTGGATGCCCTTAGAATGGTTGATGAAGCTTGAATGATGGTGGTGGCGGTTGTGGTGGCTCACGGCCGAACAAGCAAGAGGAGAAGAGAGAGTTGTTGTTGTTTGATGTGTAGAGAATGAACTCCTATAATCCCAAGTGCCTTTTTATAAACCATCTACACCCTTTATCCCTTGTGTATTATGTTTCTAATTAACCAACATAATCTAATAAAATATTGAACAAATCCATGGGTGAGGACACCCATGGTAACCGTCTCCAAGGTGGGGGGGGGGGTATAGGGTTGGGTTTCAATGTTTAGTTACGTGTTTAGTTAGAGATCAAATGTTATAGTTAGTGGTTTATGGTGTGTTATTAAATATGTAGTGTGTTAGGGTGTTCGGGGGCCCCAACTAGCTTAGAAAAATAAAAACAATGCTTCTAGCATTATTTTATTGTTCCGGGTAATGTCCGGTTGTTCGGTTAGATACCGTTCCGTTAAAGTACTAAATTGCACCGTTTAGTGTCTTTTAAGTATTCTTTCGTGACACTTTCAATTCCCAACACTCGGGGAAGTATTCTGGATCAATTTGTCATATTTTTGCATAATATTTCAGTGTTAAAATGCTGATTATAGCTGAATTTACTAAAATCCTGCACTTAAAGTGCGTTTCGGGTGCTTTCTAGTGCTTATTTTAGCTTCCGGAATGTCTATATGTTAACCCTTGTATGTACTCTTGGGTTTTAATGTATTCTTGATGTTGGACCTACACCTAGGCTCCAATTCTATTGTCTAATTGCTTTCTGCAGAATTGTTGACACAATGTGTCTTACCGGTGAGTTTACTAGTCTTTCTGACACAACGCTGTTCACTAATGCATAAAGTAATTCTTGTAGTATATAACGTGCAAGAATTTACTTTGTATGGTAATCAGGAATTTATTTGTCTGGTAAACCAGATCATGTACAATCATTTAAGCACAGATTACTGTTCAATTAGTGTACGGAATGTACGGAAAAGTGACGGTTGTCACAGTCTCCCCCCGTTAAAAGAATTTCGTCCCGAAATTCAAGCGATGCCATTGGTCGCAGGGGAGTTGTGAATCAAATATGGTCTCGGTTGCGTGCTGATGCAATGCGAGAAGGTGATAGCTTACGCTTCTCGACAGTTGAAGGTCCACGAGAAGAATTACACGACTCGCGACTTGGAGTTAGGAGCCGTGGTTTTTGCGCTAAAAATCTGGAGGCATTACTTGTATGGTACTAAATGCACTATTTATACCGACCACAAAAGCCTTCAGCACATCTTTAATCAGAAAGAGTTGAACATGCGACAGCATCGCTGGGTGGAACTCTTAAACGATTATGATTGTGCAATCAAGTATCATCCAGGCAAAGCTAACGTTGTAGCTGATGGCCTTAGTCGCAAGGAGACAAAACCTAAACGTGTTCGAGCTTTGCAGCTCACCATCCACTCTAACCTACCTGACCTGATTCGTTCTACCCAAGCTGAAGCATTGAAAGACGATAACCTTAAAGCTAAAGCCATGCGGGGTCTGGAGAGTCAACTTGTAGAAAAATCTGACGGTATTCGCTATTTTATGGAGCGAATTTGGGTCCCTTTATACGGATACCTTAGAGAGCTTGTGATGGACGAAACACATATGTCTCGATACTCTGTTCATCCGGGTTCTGATAAGATGCATCAGGGTCTAAAAGTCTTATACTGGTGGCCAAAGATGAAAGCCACATAGCGACGTATGTGAGTAAATGCTTGACTTGTGCGAATGTCAAGGTGGAATATAAGAAACCGTCTGGATTGCTTCAGCAACCAGAAATACCCCTATGGTAATGGGAACAGATTGCTATCGACTTTGTCACCAGACTGCCAAGAACTCAAAACGGAAATGATACCATATGGGTTATCGTTGACCGTCTGACGAAATTTGTGCACTTCCTTGCGATCAAGGAAACTGACAAGTTCTCACAACTTGCTGGTATTTATTTGAAGGAGGTGGTTTCTAGGCACGGGGTGCCCACCTCTAATGTCACAACCCCTGATCCCTGTTCCCCGGGAACGGGCGGACGTGATAACAGAGTTTGGTGGTATCAGTTTGTTTAGTCTCGTAGCGGAATTTACATCAGGATCGTAGTTAGGAAATGTTTATCAGAGTAAAACCACCATATTTCATATTAATAAATAACAACGGCAAAACCCAAGTTTCTTATTACAATACATTTATAGGGAAAAACCCTATTTTATTTAATTTAAAACACCGCTTATTTGGTAACTGTTATAGCCACATTATCCCCAAGCCTTTAGTGCTCTCCAGCTGGCTTTTTAATAATTGGCTGTCATATTGGGTTACCTGAAACGCGTTTTAAAAACATTTGTCAGTCGGAAATACTGGTGAGTGAATCCCAGTTTAATCAAGAAACACTTTATCAAATTAAACAGTATCGAGGACGATTACAATGTTTATGTCTACACAATTACTCCAATTGGTACTATCAATCCACTGACTTGTGGGTCATATTACACATTGGCTAACTCATTGTCCAATGGTAACGTACTGTCATACTCGACTTACTACTCGCAGGTAGTACAAATTTTTTATACAAAACCCCAACATACCGGACAGTAATTGAAGACTACAAAGACTCAATCACTGCTTAATCACATTGTAAAACATTTAAGGTTTTGTAAAAACTGTTAGTAAAAAGTAGATTACTCACATTGTTGTCTTAGGCTTTTCGTAAGGGTTTCCTGACTATAATCTATAATTTACACAAATGTACATTGATTAGTACCATAACCCTTTGAAATTATTAATAATACCCTCCCCGAGACGGCATTCCAACAACTACGTCGGGCAGAACCACGACAGTTGTTACGGAACCCTAAATCAATCGGGCAGCGTAACTGTTACGAAACTGGGGTTACAATACTTACAACGGAGCAGAACCTTGATAATTAGGGGTATAATACTTGGCTATAATAACTTTCCTACAGAATTTGTGATTCGAGATTTGAGAATGAGCGACGAAAAACGTAGACTGATGGCCTTCTTATATAGTTGCTGATTCTAGTCCTGTCGCGGCCCGCGTAAAAGACAAGGGACCCTTACGCGGCCCGCGTTAACACCAGTCAACGCAGTAGCTTAGCTGGGTCAGCTAGTAGACTCGACACGATGTCGACACGTGTCGGCCTCTGGTGTAATCGCGTGCTATGAACTGTCACGGCCCGCTTCAACTACACATACACCCTTACGCGGCTCGCTTCAACTAAAGAAGTCAGCGAAGTCAAGTCCAGTCTTGATACGGCCTGCGTAAGCTAAGGGTAGAGTATGTCGCGGCCCTCCTCAACCCTATATTTCATGTTTTTGATTTATTTTATACTTATAAAATAACTATGGCTCGGGTTTCACATACGGGGTATAATATAAGACATATTGGGATATAATAGAGTGTCAAAAAAAAATTATGAGGGTGTTGGTTTTACCGAGGGTTGTTACATTCTCCCCACCTTGTTTTAGAGCTCGTCCTCGAGATCTACTGAAACAAATGCGGGTATTTTCTTTTCATTTCTGACTCTAGTTCCCATGTGTACTCAGGTCCTCTTTTGGAGTCCCATTTTACTTTGACCAGAACTAATCTTTTATGCTTGAGATTTTTGACTTTCATGTCTTCAATTTGTAGAGGTCTTTCTACAAACTTGAGTTGTTCATTTACCTCTATATCCTTAAGAGGCACTATCAATGATTCATCAGCTAAACACTTTTTAAGATTAGATACATGAAACACATCATGTATTCTTGCTATTTCCTCTGGCAATTGTAGCTAATAGGCTACAGGTCCTATTCTTCTAATAATCTTAAAAGGTCCAACATACCTGGGACTTAGCTTTCCCCGTTTGATAAATCTTACCACTCCTTTCCAAGGAGAGATCTTTAACAATACCTTATCTCCTACTTGAAATTCTAAAGGTTTGCATCGGTTATCAGCATAACTCTTTTGTCGATCACGTGCTGCTTTCAGTCGTTCCTTGACTTGAATAATCTTGTCAGTTGTTTCCTGTACTATCTCAGGTCCAGATAGTTGTTTTTCTCCAATTTCTGCTCAACAGACTGGGGTTCGACACTTTCGTCCATAAAGTGCTTCGAATGGTGCAGCATTGATACTTGTGTGATAACTATTATTATAAGAAAATTCTATTAAAGGTAAGTGTTCGTCCCAATTACCTCCAAAGTCAATTACACAAGCTCTAAGCATGTCCTCCATTGTCTTAATTGTTCTTTCACTTTGTCCATCTGTTTGAGGATGATAAGCCGTGCTTAGCTTTATCTTGGTTCCCATTGCTTTTTGGAAACTTGACCAGAAATGAGATGTAAATCGACTATCTCTGTCAGAAACAATTGCTAAAGGAATGCCATGTAAAGAAACAATTTCATTTACATATAATTTAGATAATTGTTCCATATTAATTGTTTCCTTCATTGGTAGAAAATGAGCTGACTTAGTTAGCCTATCTACAATCACCCAGATTGTATCATTTCCTTTCTTAGTTTTGGGTAGTTTAGTAACAAAATCCATTGTTATTAATTCCCATTTCCACACCGGCATTTCTAATTGCTGTAACAAACCTGAGGGTTTCTGGTGTTCAGCTTTAACTTGTGAACAAGTTAAACATTTAGAAACATAGACTGCTACGTCCTTTTTCATTCCTATCCACCAGAAATTTTTCCTTAAATCCTGGTACATTTTATCACTTCCTGGATGCATTGTATACTTAGACTTATGGGCTTCTTCTAATATATGATTACGTAGATTTCCTAATTTAGGTATCCACATTCTCTTTTCATGGAATCTCCAAATTCCATTCGTTCCTTGTTTTAATTCTTTTAACATACCTTTTAATTTTTCAGAATCATCCTTGATTACTGATTCTTGTGCTTCTCTTATCTGATCATTTAAATCTACTTGCAGATTTAATTTAAGAGAATGTACCCTTCTTGGCTTTTCATGATACTTTCTACTTAAAGCATCTGCCACTACATTTGCTTTTCCTTCATGATACTGGGTATCACAGTTATAGTCACTAAGAAATTCCATCCAGCGTCTTTGTCTCATATTCAACTCCTTTTGCTTGAATATATACCTTAAACTCTTATGATCAGTAAATATGGTAAACTTACTACCATAAAGGTAATGTCTCCAAATTTTAAGAGCAAAGATTATAGCTCCTAATTCTAAATCATGGGTTGAATAATTCTCTTCATGATTCTTAAGTTGCCTAGATGCATAAGCTATAACCTTTTGACGTTGCATCAACACACATCCATAACCTAATTTGGAAGCATCACAATAGACTACAAAGTCTTCAGTTCCTTCTGGTAATGCTAATATGGGTGTATGGGTAAATCTTTGCTTAAGAATTCTAAAGGCTTCTTCTTGTTTTATTCCCCAATCAAACTTAACAGATTTACAGGTTAGCTTAGTTAAGGGAATGGCTATTCTAGAGAAATCTTTAATAAATCTTCTATAATAACCGGCCAATCCTAAGAAACTTCTGACCTCGGTTGGTGACTCAGGGGTTTTCCATTTAGTAATTGCCTCGATTTTGGTTGGGTCTACATGAATTCCTTCATGATTGACTAGGTGTCCAAGGAATTGTACTTGTTCTAACCAAAATTCACACTTTGAAAATTTAGCATAAAGCTTTTCCTTTCTTAACAAACTTAAAAGTGCGTGCAAATGTTTTGCATGATCTTCTTTATTCTTAGAATAAATTAGAATATCATCTATAAAAACAATTATGAATTTATCCAAATATGGCTTTCATATTCGGTTCATCATGTCCATAAATGCAGCTGGGGCATTGGTTAAACCAAATGGCATGATAGTAAATTCATAATGGCCATACCTTGTTCTAAATGTGGTTTTAGGAATGTCCTCTTCCTGTACCTTTAATTGATGATATCCTGACCTTAAATCGATTTTAGAGAAATATCGAGCTCCTTGCAGCTGTCAAATAAATCATCGATTCTTGGTAATGGATACCGATTCTTAATCGTGACCTTGTTTAATTCACGGTAGTCAATGCACATCCGCATTTATCCGTCTTTCTTTTTAACAAACAATATCGGCGCTCCCGATGGCGACGAACTTGGCTGTATGAATCCTTTTTCCAACAATTCATCTAATTGTTTCTTCAATTCTTGCATTTCTGCAGGTGCCAAACGGTAAGGTGCTTTGGCAATTGGTGATGTTCCTGGTAGTAGGTGAATTCTGAATTCAACTTCTCTGTCTGGAGGTAGTCCTGGTAATTCTTCTGGAAAGACATCTGAAAACTGAGATACTACTGGAATATCTTTTAGTTCTTTTCCTTTAGTGTTAGTGATTATGGAAATCAAATACACTATAGAACCTTTTCTTATACAACTTGCAGTTTTCATCACAGAGATGAATTTTGTGGACCTAGAAGACTTATTTTCTTTAATTGTGATCGTTTTACCTTTTGGTGAATTTACTTGGATTAACTTTTGATCACATAAAATACTAGCTTTATTGGCTATTAACAAATCCATTCCTAAAACAACATCGAATCCTACCAGATTCATGGGATAGAGGTTTGCAATAAATTTCTGATTTAAAATTTCTATGCTTGCTCCCTGCAAGATTTCAGAAATTCTAACAGTTTCTCCGTTGGCTGTTTCTACTAAACATTCATGTGGTAGTTTAGTTAATGATTGATTTAGTAATTTGCAAAACGATGTATTAATAAAAGTTTGGTTTGCACCAGAGTCAAATAATACTTTAGCAAAAACATCATTAACTAAAAACGTACCAGCAATGACATCTGGAATCATCTTGGCTTCTTCTGCAGTTAGAACAAATGCTCTAGCATTTTTCGTATTCTTGTTGTTTGCAGCTGGGACTAATTTTGGACAGTTTGGCCTGATATGACCTTTTTCTCCACAGTTGTAGCAATATCCATTACTGGATTTCTTCTTGCAATTTTCTTCCTTGTGTCCTGGCATCTTGCAATAATTGCAGAGATTGGAGCATTTTCCCGAGTGCTTTTTCTTGCAGACCTTGCAATAGGGTGCAGAGGTAGAACCCATATTCCTACTATTGAAATTTCCAGAACGAAATTCTTGAGTAAGCCTTTGAGTTAGGTTCCTTCTCTGATCTTCTTCTCTAGTACGAACTAACTCATCTGTCAAGGTATTTGTTAGTTCTACCGCTTCTTCTATGGTTTGCGGTCTAGCTGCCTTAACTATGTGTCTAATCTCTCCAATTAATCCCCAAATATAACGAGAGATTAACACTGGTTCTGGTGAAGCAAGAGTTGGCACTATTCTAGCATATTCCAAGAATATTTTAGTGTATCCTTTACTATCCACACCAGTCATTCTAAGGTTTAGAAATTTGTTTGCTATCTGTTCTTTCTCATTCGGTGGGCAGAATTTCCTTTCTACCTTATTTTTAAATTCTTCCCATTCCATATTGTAGGTTTGATCACTTCCTCTTGTCTGGAGGATAGTGTTCCACCATTCTAGGGCTACATTCTTAAACAGATTAGAAGCAAACAGTATTTTATCTTCTTCAGCACACTTACTTATCCTTAAGACTGCCTCAGTCTTTTCTATCCAGCGTAAGGTTGCAATAGCCCCTTCATTGCCTGAGAATTCCATTGGTTTACAAGACCAGAATTCTTTATAAGAACAACCGTAAGGCACGGTTCTTCTTCTTTTGGGAATAGGCATTTGAAGTACAAGTCCATTGTTCACGCTGTTTTCTGGTTCACTTGGTCGCTTACTACTATGCTTACTTTTATTATCAGCATCTTTAACAGTTTGAAGAATAAATGACATTGCATCTATAATTCCTTGTGCTACAATGTGTTGGATAGCACTATTATCCATCTGGTTCCCATTGTTGTTATTCAGATTCTTATTATCATTCTGAATATTATCATTCTGGATTTCCGGGTTATTATCCAGATTTACTTGATTTCCTTGATCGGCCATCTAAATTTTAAACATTTATCCCATATTAATATCACAATTAATATCTAGTATAATTAATCACATGACACACAATCTAGCCAAAAACGTAGATCATTGCTACTTACTCTTTTCATATACTTATGCGTTTATTACACACTCGTACAGAAATGAAATTACAATACCAACAGAAATAAAATAGTAATATGCATCCGTACACACATATTTTATTTTATTTTATTATTACTACTGCTTCCTCCATTCTAACATTCATAGATATGGATTCATCCAGAAATCCATATTGCGTTCATCGTATTTCCATACGAGACACTCTCCCACCTGACGCATCCTTTCACTGCTTTCTAAGATCTCCTCCCCAAAAGTCCTAAGTTCTTGGACGTTTTCTGCACTCATTGGGGGTGCAGGTTCTAAGACTGGGTTTGGAATCTGGGGTTCTGGTTCCTGATATGGGGGTAAAAGTGCCTGTAATCGGTAAGGATCTTCTAAGATTTCCCTGATGTAGTTATCATGGTAATAGTGATCTAAAGGGTCCATACTTGAATAGGCTCCTATAGGTGTGTCTTCCGGAATAGAGTAACGTTGCACATAGTCCCTATTTTCATCCCACCAGGGGTCGTAATTCGGGTCTAGAGGGTTTGGTGCAGGTACCCTTGGGATTTCTTCTGGGTTAAAATCGTGCATCTCTACTTGGTTCTCCGGATTTTCTATTTCCATGGGTTGTTCTGGGTTTTGTGGTTGTGGGGCTACTAGTTGTTCCAGACTTGGGTCAGCAGCAGTCGTAGCTAAGATATGAAAATTAGCTAGGCTTCTATTAAGTATCTCTTGAGTATGGGCATCTGTCTCTCGCTTAATAGCTGCTAAAGCCCTTTGCTGTTGCAATTTCCTCATTCTCTTCCTACGAGCAAAAGCTTCTTTACTGAACCATCCTCGTTTCTTATTAGGAAATGGCTCTTCAGATTTAGCTCTAAAAGCAAATATTCCGTCTTCCTGATCAGCAACATACCCCGAGAGGGCAGGCTGTGATGATGTACTTTCACTCTTAGGGGAATCAGATAACTAACGGTTCAGATCTGATGGTCCTTGATCACTCATACTGAAAACTAACAAATAGTCAAATAACACATAACACATAATTACAGTTATGCATGTATTTCCTTATTTTATTTCCTAACATCAATTCAAAATTTAAGTGTCAGCAGAACACTTCTTTGGCTCAGACCAGTGGCTAGGCTCTGATACCACCTTCTGTCACAACCCCCGATCCCTGTTCCCCGGGAACGGGCGGATCACAGAGTTTGGTGGTATAAGTTTGTTTAGTCTCGCAGCGGAATTTACATCAGGATCGTAGTTAGGAAATGTTTATCAGAGTAAAACCACCATATTTCATATTAATAAATAACAAGGGCAAAACCCAAGTTTCTTATTACAATACATTTATAGGGAAAAACCCTATTTTATTTAATTTAAAACACCGCTTATTTGGTAACTGTTATAGCCACATTATCCCCAAGCCTTTAGTGCTCTCCGGCTGGCTTTTTAATAATTGGCTGTCATATTGGGTTACCTGAAACGCGTTTTAAAAACATTTGTCAGTCGGAAATACTGGTGAGTGAATCCCAGTTTAATCAAGAAACACTTTATCAAATTAAACAGTATCGAGGACGATTACAATGTTTATGTCTACACAATTACTCCAATTGGTACTATCAATCCACTGACTTGTGGGTCATATTACACATTGGCTAACTCATTGTCCAATGGTAACGTACTGTCATACTCGACTTACTACTCGCAGGTAGTACAAATTTTTTATACAAAACCCCAACATACCGGACAGTAATTGAAGACTACAAAGACTCAATCACTGCTTAATCACATTGTAAAACATTTAAGGTTTTGTAAAAACTGTTAATAAAAAGGAGATTACTCACATTGCTGTCTTAGGCTTTTCGTAAGGGTTTCCTGACTATAATCTATAATTTACACAAATGTACATTGATTAGTACCATAACCCTTTGAAATTATTAATAATACCCTCCCCGAGACGACATTCCAACAACTACGTCGGGCAGAACCACGACAGTTGTTACGGAACCCTAAATCAATCGGGCAGCGTAACTGTTACGAAATTGGGGTTATAATACTTACAACGGAGCAGAACCTTGATAATTAGGGGTATAATACTTGGCTATAATAACTTTCCTACAGAATTTGTGATTCGAGATTTGAGAATGAGCGACGAAAAATGTAGACTGATGGCCTTCTTATATAGTTGCTGATTCTAGTCCTGTCGCGGCCTGCATAAAAGACAAGGGACCCTTACGCGGCCCGCGTCAACACCAGTCAACGCAGTAGCTTAGCTGGGTCAGCTAGTAGACTCGACACGATGTCGACACGTGTCGGCCTCTGGTGTAATCGCGTGCTATGAACTGTCGCGGCCCGCTTCAACTACACATACACCCTTACGCGGCCCGCTTCAACTAAAGAAGTCAGCGAAGTCAAGTCCAGCCTTGATACGGCCCGCGTAAGCTAAGGGTAGAGTATGTCGCGGCCCGCCTCAACCCTATATTTCATGTTTTTGATTTATTTTATACTTATAAAATAACTATGGCTCGGGTTTCACATACGGGGTATAATATAAGACATATTGGGATATAATAGAGTGTCAAAAAAAATATTATGAGGGTGTTGGTTTTACCGAGGGTTGTTACATCTAATATCTCTGATCATGATCCGCGTTTCGTATCCGATTTGTGGCAAGCGATGCACAAATCATTTGGCTCATGTCTTGACATGAGCACTGCTTATCATCCTCAAACAGATGGTCAAAGCGGACGAACCACCCAGACACTTGAAGACATGTTGCGAGCATGTGTAATCGACTTTGGTAAAGGTTGGGAAAGGCACTTGCCTTTGGTAGAGTTCTCTTACATCAACAGTTACCATTGAAGTATCCAGGAAGCTCCGTTCGAGGCATTGTACGGACGAAAATGCCGATCTCCTCTTTATTGGGCTGAGGTGGGTGACAGCCAGATCACAGGTCTGGAACTTGTACTTGAAACCTCTAAGAAGATTGTTCAGATCAGAAATCGTATGGCGGCAGCGCATGATCATCAGAAAAGCTACGCTGATAAGCGTAGGAAACCCTTGGAATTGGTTGTGGGCGATCGTGTTATGTTGAAAGTCTCACCCTGGAAAGGCATGGTGCGCTTTGGGAAGCGCGGTAAGCTTAATCTACGATACGTGGGGCCATTCAAAATTCTGGAAAGAAACGGTAAAGTGGCCTACAAACTGGAATTACCTGACGAATTGGGTAACGTTCATGATGTCTTTCATGTCTCAAACCTAAAGAAGTGTTTGTCCGATGAAACACTTGTGGTACCGTTACAAGAGCTGAAGATCGACAAAAAGCTACAGTTTGTAGAAAAACCTGTTGAAGTTATGGACCGGGAAGTTAAGGTTCGTAAACATAGTAGAATTACGATTGTGAGAGTTCGTTGGAACTCAAGGCGTGGACCAGAGTTCACATGGGAACTCGAGGATCAAATAAAGCTTAAGTATCCTCAGCTGTTCAAAACTGCTGAATCAAATCCTGATGCAACTAGTGAATTTCGGGACGAAATTCCCTTTCAAGTTGGGGATGATGTGGTACCCGAGGAAAATCCACAGTCATTCTGATCTATCGCCTCTCTCCTCTGAGACTGTTTATCAAATTTAGTGACGAAATTTCTTTCAAGTTGGGGATGATGTGACAACCCAAAATCTCAAGGTCCTTTCTCTACGTATCACTTGTTTTCACAATTCATTTTACGTTGTAACATGAGTACGGTATGTGAATGATTTAAAGTATTTTTTATGTTTGGTTGATAAATGAAAGCACATGAGTTAATTGTTTAGATGTTACACGTTCATGCTTTTCAATACTTGGTCGCACACCACACTCGTGATCGCACACCTCTTGTCCTTGTCCTCGGCCTAAACTCAAACCAAGAGTGCAATGATACCCGGCCCAAGTGCAGCCCAAGGTTGGGCCTGGCCCTTGTTGTAACCGCATACACACACGGTTGTGTGTGGTTTCCCCATAATTTTGCAAACGCCAAAACATAGTCAAACCCTAGCTCTTCTCTTCTCCCTTTCATACTCGACGGCTGCCCTATCCCTTTCTCGAAAATTTTCGTGGTCTTCATCTTGTTTCTCTCGGTTAGTACATCATCACCATTGTTTTATTCAGTTCCCTGGTTATATGTAATTGTATTGTTATATGGTCTTGTGTTAAATCGTATCCTTGCATGATGAATTGTACTTAGGGTTGTATGCTCATAAAATCATTGATAACCCATTATAAATCACTGTTGAATCTAATCTAAATGAACGATTGATGAGGAATTGATGAGATGATTTTTATTAAATCTGATTCGAATGGTTAGATAGGACACCAATGTTCATGCATTAGGGTGTGTGATGATGATGATGAATAACCACAAAACAGTCTTGTTAACTCGTATTTTGTGTTGGTCCGACTTGATTAATGATAATACGTTAGTAATTCAGTAATGATTAGGGTTCATGTGAGTTGTTTGATAATTGATTGATTGACTGTAACTAATTCCTTGATTCACGGCGAGTTATAACCGATCGCACACCAAGCCACTTGCACACCTATTTGGACTATTGAACTGTTTACACAACTTGGATCATGAACCGAACCGGGATGCACCACACACTAATGCTAAACCACAAGCCCATTCTGAGCCGCACACTCAGGAGGTAGTCGCACACTCCTGTGTGTGGGCTGGGGACTGTTGGGCCACACTACGGTGGGCTCGCACACTCGTTAAAGGGCCATAAGTTGACGGATCACACACCACATATCAGTCGCACACTTAGGTGCAAACCGTATACTCTGGTTGGGCTTCAAATAAAGGGGCTGGGCATTATGAACGGGAATAAACTAATGAGTTGCACATTCCATTCGGGCCATACACATTAATGGGCCGAGTAACACTTGAATCGCACTAACTTGTTTGGGTCGCAAACTCATGTGAGTGAAAAACTAACTGCTAAGTGTTAATATGAATCATGCACGTATGATGTGAGCTTGTATGTGATCCGAGTACTTGCTATGTGATGACCATGAACTGTTATGTGCATGATTAACGGTTATGATTAATATTATGTTGTATGTATTTCTGGTACGCTACTGGTATAATATGTGCAAAGAGTATGTGATCTATGTGTTTACGAAAGTAACTGTCTTTAGTAACCACGGTAGGGTTTGGTTGACCAACTTGGAACAGGTAACATAACATACCGAGCAATCTAAGGTGAGTTCACTACTCTTTCAGCATGCGTCCCGGTGGGTGGGACAAACGAATGGGTATTCCTGAGAGGAATACGTCTTTTTCTGGGTTAAACTGGGATGTTGGATAATACACTCACGCCTATCACCTTAAGTCCCATCTTACTACCGAACTAGTTACTTGAGGGGTAACGGGGTATTAGTTGATAGCACTATTAGGTTTGGAAACTGTTGGGATTGAACCCTACAAAGGAACAGTTAATAAAGCCAAAACTGGATCAGATCAGTGGATCCAGAATAAGCAGTTGTTTGTACTTAATCTTTCCCCTTGAAAGTGATCCTATCATCTGCTGACCTCTAAGTACTGCCCTACACAACAACTGCTGATGCATAATGACTGATGAAGATAAAGCACTGATGCTCAATCTATTGCTATGGTTCAAGAACTGCTAAGTCACAAAGCACTGCTAGAGCAATAACAATGGAATGAAGAAGCAGTAGTTTTGTCTTGTATTGTAATTGTTTATTGTAATCAGTAGTTAGACAGCAGTGTTTGTATAGAACAGTTGTTAGAGGTTGTTAGGAGGTTAGATGTCACTTTCATGGTAACGTCAGCCAAAGATGCTCAGTGGTTTCTTCTGTACTATAAATAGAACAGTACCCTGTATTGTTCTATCAGCTCTCTTCATCACAAAGTCATTCTGTACGAACAATCACTGTGAGATCAGGCTGAGGGGGAGATTAGTGCATGCATGCATAGTTGATTATTGTAATAAATACAATCATTTGATTATGAGATAAACAGGTTTGCTGAAAACTATTTCTTCCATTGATTGTGTGTGATAGTTTGTTTCATTTATTTCTGCTGCAATTTACTCTGTTTCATCTTCATTTTCATCAAACAAACACAATCATAAGAAACTCAGATCCTAACAATTGGTATCAGAGCTAGGACAGTCAAATTTGATTTAACAATCATTTTGACGTAAAAGTTCAGCTCAATTTCATTGATACTTTAGATTGTTTGGTTTTAGTTGTAAAACAGAGTAAGGTATAATCACGTACAAAGTTGATTATTCAGTTCCTGAAAAACAACCAGAATGACGTCACAATCACAGGATAACACAAATAACATTGGTTCTCTCTTCAAACTTGTGACAACCCGTGATTTACGGCTCTTAATTACGTGATTAACAAGTAATTAACGCGATAATAAATAGTGGTTACTGCGCGAATTGACTTAATCAGGCCCTTGGAGTGCCCAGGAACGTTTGTTCAGCTATATAGTGCGCGTGTGGTGATTTACGGGAAATCTGCTGAATATGACGCGACAACGAACTGATACCGTACAAAATACGGACAACGTCGATAAATACGGACTTTCCACGAATATTTTACGCTAAATTTAACTCCGTAATGAAATTTTAGCAACTACAGTCGAAACCGGATTAGAAAACGGATTAAAGACGGCAACGATACACTTTTGCGCGATTAGTACCGTGACCGACGACCAGGCGCGCAAACAACGACTACCGACCGTATTTTTGTGTATTTTAATTTTTGACGTTAAACGGGGTTCTGGAATTTGACAACGGGTCTCGTAGGAATTACGGGCCACTTACACATGAGATGGGTTTGTGGGCCCTGGGCCCAAGCCAAAAACCCACAAGACTAAACTCGTGCATAATACACAAGATTTACAAAATCTTGCCCAAATCTTGCCAAAATCTACACAAGATTTATGAGATCCACATAAGATTTATAGAATCTATTTAAGATTTGTAAAAATCTATTTAAGATTTGCACAAGATCTCTTAAAGATCTCAAACCCCTCTATAAAACACCCTCCTACTTTGTTTTGTCTGCATAACAATACCAACACACTTCATCCAAAGCAAACACACACACCATGAAGTCCCTGATGTCTCCTCTTCCGTGACCAAACACCGGCAACCGGAACACTCCGACCGGCCACCGGCTTGTTGCCGTTTTCCGGCACCCAAACACCCCCAGCCGCACCCTTTGACTCTCTCACCTCCGACAACCCCAACACCCCCTAAGTTCCTGCTTATCTTGTCACAACAGGTCACCGGAGTGACCTCCGGCCACGTTTCAAACCGGCGATGGGACACCGGCTCCTCCGTCAACCATCACTGCCCCCCCTTCTTCTTCTCCGATGTGTAACCAGAAACAACCACCACCACCGTCCGGTAGTGGTGCGACGGTGGAACGAAGAGAGAGAGAGAAACCGGCGGTCTATGTCTCGGACCGGCGGTCCAAGTCTTGATCCGGTGGTGGTCGGTGGAGAAGTTAGAGACGAGAGAGAAAGACTGTCCAAGCGAGAGAGAACCAGCGGTAGCGGAGGTCTTCGGTTCGGTCCGACAAAAGTTCCGGTAAACCTTCTCCCCATTTTCTTTCTGTGAAGATCGATGATGATGATGATGCTGCTGTTGTTGTTAATGTTGATGATTTGGTTCAGAATGGTTCGTCTCTGGATCGGGTTTTCTGTTCAGGTTCTCGGTTCAGCAGGTGTGGTTTGGCTCGGTTCTGGTTCGGGTCACATCTCGGCTCAGGTTATATGGTTTCGGCTCGGGTCTCGGTTCAGACTACACGGTCAACAAAGTCAACTCGGTCAACTCAGCGAGTTGACTCAGTCAACTCAGCCGGTCAACCCAGTTGACTCGGTAAAGTCAGCTGGTCAACGCGTAACAGAAACGACTTGAAGATTCGGTAAAACTTTACGGCGCGACTATTTCTATAAATTTATTTATTACGTGAAAAACGAGCTCGAACCGAACTAATGAGTTATTAGTAATGTTAACTTGGTTGAGTTATTATTTCGTTTATATAAACTGATGATACATAATTATTGATTGAATTTTTGTTAAAATAACGACAACTTGTGTTGTCGGGGCGTCCAAAAACAGAGGAAACTCTGCCCGTTTTTCGAGAAATCCGTAAAATAAAGCGAGTTTTATTTAAAGCGGCTTTTGTAAAAACAAAATACGAATATAAAGTTTCTTTCGACCACAACTTACAACTTACGAGAACAACGATACGAAAAATATTTCGACAACAAAATAAATATAGTTATTTTTATATTTATTTCAAACGAACTCGAATCTTTTTATAAATAAATATAGTATATATATTTATTTCAAGCATCGCGTAACACGAATTCTTTTACAAAATAGATACAGCTTATCTATTCAACGACTCGATGAAGTTCTTATAGAATAAATATAATATTTTATATTTATTACGAACGCCGAAACTGCATATACGTATATTTTTGGCAAATATATACAAGACGCTATATATAATACAAGTTTATTATATATTACTATTGTACGAATATTCCTATATACACAAACGACTTTTCGGAACTTAACAAGTTTAACTTAATCATTTTTATTAAGTTAACAATTTACCGTTGAATCGTTCGATTTACGATTCGGTAGAGCTCGATGACACGTAGTTTAGATACTGCGTTTATTTAGAAACTTATAAGATATTCCGTGTTAGGAATATTGTAGAATGCACGCTAGCGAGTCTCACTTTGGAAACGACATCAAGGAGTCGTAATTAGCTAGCTTTGCACAGGAATATTCAGGCGAGTTCATAACCCCCACTTTTTACTGTTTTACATTTTTGTAAATGTTTTCGGGGTGGAAAGACATGCACATTTTGCAAAAACATACAAAGTTTTGAACAAACGCAAAACTCGTATTTCTAAATCATATTACGAATGGATTTCGAGGAACACAAATGAATTACGAAAGGTTTATACTAAACATACCGGTTTTTACAAAAACAAATGCTTATTTTCGAAATGTGAATGATATTCGGCCAGGGTGACCGGGGATTTGGTTAGGGTAGCCAGGAAATCTGGTCAGGGTGACCAGGGATTTATTTTATACATGATATGGTTAGCGTAAGGAGGTTTACTACTTAGATCATGTGAGTGGGTAGGAGCAACATGAGGCCATTAGTCCTCATGGTAGGACCGAGGGACAGGAGCGGTAGATCTATCTGGGTGTAGCGAGCCCAGCCCCAGGCCAAACTAGAAACGGACCTCGGGGTGACTTTGTCCACATACTAATGCCGTGGCAAAAATCTGCTAGGTTTGTGTCTCCCTACTTGCACTTCACAAATATCAGTGGCCTTGCAAACCATTGGTGATCTCAATTCCCTTATTTGCTTCATACCAGGGATTTCATATTTACGAAACTACTTGTTCATACAAATTAAAATACCATGTTTTATACAAAATTCAAAGCACATGATTTTGCGGGTAAGAAGTCAAAGTCAGGGTGGGCATTGACGGTTATATGAACATTACAAATACAAGGCTTTACAAATACATGGTTTTATGAACATAACGTGTTACAAACACAACGTTTCCATATAACTTGGCAAGAAAATGATTTTTAAATTCATTTTCTCAATACTATTTCAAAAACCGGTTATTCCAAAGATTTATTTCAAATCTTTCACAATACCAAAGATTTATTTCAAACCTTTCACAACTCAAAAGATTTATTTCAAATCTTTTACAAACAAACTATGAACTCGCTCAACATTATGTTGATTTTTCTCGCATGTTCTTTCTCAGGTTGCATTTCTAAGACAAGGCACGGTTGGAATAGGAGAACCATTGGAGACTCGAGTACTTAGTGGGCGTTCAATTTTCTAGAAAGACTTAGCTTATTTGCTTCCGCTGTGCAATGACGATACCAGTCCAGTCACGCCAAGCTCTGATGATTTCGGGGTGTGACAGATTGGTATCAGAGCTATAGGTTACAGCGAATTAGGTTTCTGTAGAGATACCTAGGCTCTAACCTCACTTTCCTCTGAGAACTTAGATTATTGAAACCTGGATACATACAGAACGCCTAGTACTCGAATATGGTCTCCAACCGTTGCCGAAAAGCAAACAGTCAAAATTTTGTTTTCAAACATACGCTAATGTGATGTTTTATACACGGTACACAAAACAATTACATACAGTACACAACACTCTGAGAGTTTAGGAAACATGCATTTAAGACCTTCGGAAAGGAGATTCAGTCTGGGAGGCTGGGAGGCTAGTGGGACTAGGAGATTCAGTCTGAGAGGCTGGGAGGATGGTCTAGTGGGACTAGGAGATTCAGTCTGGGAGGCTGGGAGGCTAGTGGGACTAGGAGATTCAGTCTGAGAGGCTGGGAGGCTAGTGGGACTTGGAGATTCAGTCCGTCTAGTGGGACTAGGAGATTCAGTCTGGGAGGCTGGGAGGCTAGTGGGACTAGGAGATTCAGTCTGAGAGGCTGGGAGGATAGTCTAGTGGGACTAGGAGATTCAGTCTGGGAGGCTGGGAGGCTAGTGGGACTAGGAGATTCAGTCTGAGAGGCTGGGAGGCTAGTGGGACTAGGAGATTCAGTCTGAGAGGCTGGGAGGATAGTCTAGTGGGACTAGGAGATTCAGTCTGGGAGGCTGGGAGGCTAGTGGGACTAGGAGGACTATTTGATTATATGATTGGTTATTTGCGCATGTATGTGTTTATTAAAGGTCATCACGTAGGAACCGCGAATATTAACTCGGGTACACACTATTATCCATATTGTCTATGATATTTTAACTTCCTGAGCAGACAGCCTACGCATAACGAAACGCTAGTGCACACGAATACATGGAACTCAATCTTTACGTCAACGGATGTCGGGGTACATCACCTTCTACGCGGCGCACAACGCTAGTGCACAGGTATACGTGAAACTTAAGCTATACCTCAACGGAGGTTGAAGTACGACACATACGACTATCGAGGCGAGGCCTTTGAGAAGGAACGATGAAGCAAATTTAACGACGACGCTAGATCCCTGTCAGCAGGAAAACTAACGATCAGGAAACGACAACTTGTCACGCGATCCTGCAACGACACGAATCACGCCAGGGAGAAGACGATTGTCTTCGCATCCCCCCTTCCTAACTAATGACGAATACGCTATGTTCGACATTCCATGGTAATGTCACCTAACAATTGGTCGTCACACGAAACCCCAGGTAAAGTCCTCAAATTTCTATTATTGAAATTTCGAATTTCACACTTACTGAGTAGATTTTCATATCTCTACTCCTCTTAATGGTCATTGTGTCACGATCATTTCTTTACAAGTTACATACATGGTTTTTCGTTGTGACCATGCCGAAAGTTTTCTTATCGATACATATATCTATTGTCGGATTGCGCTAAAACCAAGTTCAATTGTTTGAACTTGCTCATTACACTTATTCGATTCGAGACACCATATGATGTATTGGGAGCATCATATTCAAATCAATTTTTAACGAAGACTTCTTTTGTTCCGAGTCGTGGTAAACTTGTTTGTTATTCGACTCCATTAAATTGTTGATTTCGACACCTTGTGGTGGTGTTTTCACTTATGTGAACCTTGCGCTAAACTCGTTTACGTATCTTATGCACTGATTTAATTATTTATTTATTGATTCAGATTAAATCCGCTTTGATTTATCACATTACAACAGTCTTAACACAATTGTGCGTTAAGACAATGGTACACAAATTCATTTCATATTCCGGTGTACCTCATAACGGTTCTTTCAACATCGATCGAATGCTTTGCGATATTCATTGCTTCTTCACCTTCGATCGAAAACATTATTTCTTTGATGTTCCATTTTCAATTGAAAATCTTTCGATGTTTGTTGGAACAAACATTCATATTTACTTCATGGCGCTTTCAATTGACTTCAAACACGGTGGAATTGTTTGATCACCGCTATTATTGAATTATTTAAGTCACTACGACACCTTGTGGTGACAGTACAAACTTGTAGCTTGGGCTAATTATGATTGAGCGTTTTATGCAAAACACATTTGATACTTGTTCGATCACCTCTATTATTAAATTGTTTCATTCATTACGACACCTTGTGGCGTCAGTATGACCTGCAGCTTGCGCTGATCACGATCGAACGTTTCATGCAAACTATTACCTTTGAGATTGTTGATTCTAAGTTCATCCAGTGGGTGTTAATGCTTCTAGAACTCATTTACACATTATAAACATTCAAATGGAATTCGATTGGTCGAAGTTCCTGTTCATTGTTGGATCCTTGTTAACTTAGTCACATTAGTGACTGCACCTATACGTCTCGTTTCTGTTGACATCAATTACTGAGACACATTTCTTTTAAACCGATGGGTTCTTATTGTTGAGAAATGTCATTAAATTCACCTGATTCGAATAAGTCTTGTTTCGATTATGCGGTCATTCACTTTGTTATTATTCGGACTTACCTGTGAATAACACAATTCTGAGGGGATAACATAGTCTAAATTTCGAGGACGAAATTTCTGTAACAGGGGGAGAATGTGACAACCCGTGATTTACGGCTCTTAATTACGTGATTAACAAGTAATTAACGCGATAATAAATAGTGGTTACAGCGTGAATTGACTTAATCAGGCCCTTGGAGTGCCCAGGAACGTTTGTTCAGCTATATAGTGCGCGTGTGGTGATTTACGGGAAATCTGCTGAATATGACGCGACAACGAACTGATACCGTACAAAATACGGACAACGTCGATAAATACGGACTTTCCACGAATATTTTACGCTAAATTTAGCTCCGTAATGAAATTTTAGCAACTACAGTCGTAACCGGATTAGAAAACGGATTAAAGACGGCAACGATACACTTTTGCGCGATTAGTACCGTGACCGACGACCAGGCGCGCAAACAACGACTACCGACCGTATTTTTGTGTATTTTAATTTTTGACGTTAAACGGGGTTCTGGAATTTGACAACGGGTCTCGTAGGAATTACGGGCCACTTACACATGAGATGGGCTTGTGGGCCCTAGGCCCAAGCCAAAAACCCACAAGACTAAACCCGTGCATAATACACAAGATTTACAAAATCTGGCCCAAATCTTGTCAAAATCTACACAAGATTTATGAGATCCACATAAGATTTATAGAATCTATTTAAGATTTGTAAAAATCTATTTAAGATTTGCACAAGATCTCTTAAAGATCTCAAACCCCTCTATAAAACACCCTCCTACTTTGTTTTGTCTGCATAACAATACCAACACACTTCATCCAAAGCAAACACACACACCATGAAGTCCCTGATGTCTCCTCTTCCGTGACCAAACACCGGCAACCGGAACACTCCGACCGGCCACCGGCTTGTTGCCGTTTTCCGGCACCCAAACACCCCCAGCCGCACCCTTCGACTCTCTCACCTCCGACAACCCCAACACCCCCTAAGTTCCTGCTTATCTCGTCACAACAGGTCACCGGAGTGACCTCCGGCCACGTTTCAGACCGGCGATGGGACACCGGCTCCTCCGTCAACCATCACTGCCCCCCCCCCTTCTTCTTCTTCTCCGATGTGTAACCAGAAACAACCACCACCACCGTCCGGTGGTGGTGCGACGGTGGAACGAAGAGAGAGTGAGAAACCGGCGGTCTATGTCTCGGACCGGCGGTCCAAGTCTTGATCCGGTGGTGGTCGGTGGAGAAGTTAGAGACGAGAGAGAAAGACTGTCCAAGCGAGAGAGAACCAGCGGTAGCGGAGGTCTTCGGTTCGGTCCGACAAAAGTTCCGGTAAACCTTCTCCCCATTTTCTTTCTGTGAAGATCGATGATGATGATGATGCTGCTGTTGTTGTTAATGTTGATGATTTGGTTCAGAATGGTTCGTCTCTGGATCGGGTTTTCCGTTCAGGTTCTCGGTTCAGCAGGTGTGGTTTGGCTCGGTTCTGGTTCGGGTCACATCTCGGCTCAGGTTATATGGTTTCGGCTCGGGTCTCGGTTCAGACTACACGGTCAACAAAGTCAACTCGGTCAACTCAGCGAGTTGACTCAGTCAACTCAGCCGGTCAACCCAGTTGACTCGGTAAAGTCAGCTGGTCAACGCGTAACAGAAACGACTTGAAGATTCGGTAAAAATTTACGGCGCGACTATTTCTATAAATTTATTTATTACGTGAAAAACGAGCTCGAACCGAACTAATGAGTTATTAGTAATGTTAACTTGGTTGAGTTATTATTTCGTTTATATAAACTGATGATACATAATTATTGATTGAATTTTTGTTAAAATAACGACAACTTGTGTTGTCGGGGCGTCCAAAAACAGAGGAAACTCTGCCTGTTTTTCGAGAAATCCGTAAAATAAAGCGAGTTTTATTTAAAGCGGCTTTTGTAAAAACAAAATACGAATATAAAGTTTCTTTCGACCACAACTTACAACTTACGAGAACAACGATACGAAAAATATTTCGACAACAAAATAAATATAGTTATTTTTATATTTATTTCAAACGAACTCGAATCTTTTTATAAATAAATATAGTATATATATTTATTTCAAGCATCGCGTAACACGAATTCTTTTACAAAATAGATACAGCTTATCTATTCAACGACTCGATGAAGTTCTTATAGAATAAATATAATATTTTATATTTATTACGAACGCCGAAACTGTATATACGTATATTTTTGGCAAATATATACAAGACGCTATATATAATACAAGTTTATTATATATTACTATTGTACGAATATTCCTATATACACAAACGACTTTTCGGAACTTAACAAGTTTAACTTAATCATTTTTATTAAGTTAACAATTTACCGTTGAATCGTTCGATTTACGATTCGGTAGAGCTCGATGACACGTAGTTTAGATACGGCGTTTATTTAGAAACTTATAAGATATTCCGTGTTAGGAATATTGTAGAATGCACGCTAGCGAGTCTCACTTTGGAAACGACATCAAGGAGTCGTAATTAGCTAGCTTTGCACAGGAATATTCAGGCGAGTTCATAACCCCCACTTTTTACCGTTTTACATTTTTGTAAATGTTTTCGGGGTGGAAAGACATGCACATTTTGCAAAAACATACAAAGTTTTGAACAAACGCAAAACTCGTATTTCTAAATCATATTACGAATGGATTTCGAGGAACACAAATGAATTACGAAAGGTTTATACTAAACATACCGGTTTTTACAAAAACAAATGCTTATTTTCGAAATGTGAATGATATTCGGCCAGGGTGACCGGGGATTTGGTTAGGGTAGCCAGGAAATCTGGTCAGGGTGACTAGGAATCTGGTCAGGGTGACCAGGGATTTATTTTATACATGGTATGGTTAGCGTAAGGAGGTTTACTACTTAGATCATGTGAGTGGGTAGGAGCAACATGAGGCCATTAGTCCTCATGGTAGGACCGAGGGACAGGAGCGGTAGATCTATCTGGGTGTAGCGAGCCCAGCCCCAGGCCAAACTAGAAACGGACCTCGGGGTGACTTTGTCCACATACTAATGCCATGGCAAAAATCTGCTAGGTTTGTGTCTCCCTACTTGCACTTCACAAATATCAGTGGCCTTGCAAACCATTGGTGATCTCAATTCCCTTATTTGCTTCATACCAGGGATTTCATATTTACGAAACTACTTGTTCATACAAATTAAAATACCATGTTTTATACAAAATTCAAAGCACATGATTTTGCGGGTAAGAAGTCAAAGTTAGGGTGGGCATTGACGGTTATATGAACATTACAAATACAAGGCTTTACAAATACATGGTTTTATGAACATAACGTGTTACAAACACAACGTTTCCATATAACTTGGCAAGAAAATGATTTTTAAATTCATTTTCTCAATACTATTTCAAAAACCGGTTATTCCAAAGATTTATTTCAAATCTTTCACAATACCAAAGATTTATTTCAAACCTTTCACAACTCAAAAGATTTATTTCAAATCTTTTACAAACAAACTATGAACTCGCTCAACATTATGTTGATTTTTCTCGCATGTTCTTTCTCAGGTTGCATTTCTAAGACAAGGCACGGTTGGAATAGGAGAACCATTGGAGACTCGAGTACTTAGTGGGCGTTCAATTTTCTAGAAAGACTTAGCTTATTTGCTTCCGCTGTGCAATGACGATACCAGTCCAGTCACGCCAAGCTCTGATGATTTCGGGGTGTGACAGATTGGTATCAGAGCTATAGGTTACAGCGAATTAGGTTTCTGTAGAGATACCTAGGCTCTAACCTCACTTTCCTCTGAGAACTTAGATTATTGAAACCTGGATACATACAGAACGCCTAGTACTCGAATATGGTCTCCAACCGTTGCCGAAAAGCAAACAGTCAAAATTTTGTTTTCAAACATACGCTAATGTGATGTTTTATACACGGTACACAAAACAATTACATACAGTACACAACACTCTGAGAGTTTAGGAAACATGCATTTAAGACCTTCGGAAAGGAGATTCAGTCTGGGAGGCTGGGAGGCTAGTGGGACTAGGAGATTCAGTCTGAGAGGCTGGGAGGATGGTCTAGTGGGACTAGGAGATTCAGTCTGGGAGGCTGGGAGGCTAGTGGGACTAGGAGATTCAGTCTGAGAGGCTGGGAGGCTAGTGGGACTTGGAGATTCAGTCCGTCTAGTGGGACTAGGAGATTCAGTCTGGGAGGCTGGGAGGCTAGTGGGACTAGGAGATTCAGTCTGAGAGGCTGGGAGGATAGTCTAGTGGGACTAGGAGATTCAGTCTGGGAGGCTGGGAGGCTAGTGGGACTAGGAGATTCAGTCTGAGAGGCTGGGAGGCTAGTGGGACTAGGAGATTCAGTCTGAGAGGCTGGGAGGATAGTCTAGTGGGACTAGGAGATTCAGTCTGGGAGGCTGGGAGGCTAGTGGGACTAGGAGGACTATTTGATTATATGATTGGTTATTTGCGCATGTATGTGTTTATTAAAGGTCATCACGTAGGAACCGCGAATATTAACTCGGGTACACACTATTATCCATATTGTCTATGATATTTTAACTTCCTGAGCAGACAGCCTACGCATAACGAAACGCTAGTGCACACGAATACATGGAACTCAATCTTTACGTCAACGGATGTCGGGGTACATCACCTTCTACGCGGCGCACAACGCTAGTGCACAGGTATACGTGAAACTTAAGCTATACCTCAACGGAGGTTGAAGTACGACACATACGACTATCGAGGCGAGGCCTTTGAGAAGGAACGATGAAGCAAATTTAACGACGACGCTAGATCCCTGTCAGCAGGAAAACTAACGATCAGGAAACGACAACTTGTCACGCGATCCTGCAACGACACGAATCACGCCAGGGAGAAGACGATTGTCTTCGCATCCCCCCTTCCTAACTAATGACGAATACGCTATGTTCGACATTCCATGGTAATGTCACCTAACAATTGGTCGTCACACGAAACCCCAGGTAAAGTCCTCAAATTTCTATTATTGAAATTTCGAATTTCACACTTACTGAGTAGATTTTCATATCTCTACTCCTCTTAATGGTCATTGTGTCACGATCATTTCTTTACAAGTTACATACATGGTTTTTCGTTGTGACCATGCCGAAAGTTTTCTTATCGATACATATATCTATTGTCGGATTGCGCTAAAACCAAGTTCAATTGTTTGAACTTGCTCATTACACTTATTCGATTCGAGACACCATATGATGTATTGGGAGCATCATATTCAAATCAATTTTTAACGAAGACTTCTTTTGTTCCGAGTCGTGGTAAACTTGTTTGTTATTCGACTCCATTAAATTGTTGATTTCGACACCTTGTGGTGGTGTTTTCACTTATGTGAACCTTGCGCTAAACTCGTTTACGTATCTTATGCACTGATTTAATTATTTATTTATTGATTCAGATTAAATCCGCTTTGATTTATCACATTACAACAGTCTTAACACAATTGTGCGTTAAGACAATGGTACACAAATTCATTTCATATTCCGGTGTACCTCATAACGGTTCTTTCAACATCGATCGAATGCTTTGCGATATTCATTGCTTCTTCACCTTCGATCGAAAACATTATTTCTTTGATGTTCCATTTTCAATTGAAAATCTTTCGATGTTTGTTGGAACAAACATTCATATTTACTTCATGGCGCTTTCAATTGACTTCAAACACGGTGGAATTGTTTGATCACCGCTATTATTGAATTATTTAAGTCACTACGACACCTTGTGGTGACAGTACAAACTTGTAGCTTGGGCTAATTATGATTGAGCGTTTTATGCAAAACACATTTGATACTTGTTCGATCACCTCTATTATTAAATTGTTTCATTCATTACGACACCTTGTGGCGTCAGTATGACCTGCAGCTTGCGCTGATCACGATCGAACGTTTCATGCAAACTATTACCTTTGAGATTGTTGATTCTAAGTTCATCCAGTGGGTGTTAATGCTTCTAGAACTCATTTACACATTATAAACATTCAAATGGAATTCGATTGGTCGAAGTTCCTGTTCATTGTTGGATCCTTGTTAACTTAGTCACATTAGTGACTGCACCTATACGTCTCGTTTCTGTTGACATCAATTACTGAGACACATTTCTTTTAAACCGATGGGTTCTTATTGTTGAGAAATGTCATTAAATTCACCTGATTCGAATAAGTCTTGTTTCGATTATGCGGTCATTCACTTTGTTATTATTCGGACTTACCTGTGAATAACACAATTCTGAGGGGATAACATAGTCTAAATTTCGAGGACGAAATTTCTGTAACAGGGGGAGAATGTGACAACCCGTGATTTACGGCTCTTAATTACGTGATTAACAAGTAATTAACGCGATAATAAATAGTGGTTACAGCGTGAATTGACTTAATCAGGCCCTTGGAGTGCCCAGGAACGTTTGTTCAGCTATATAGTGCGCGTGTGGTGATTTACGGGAAATCTGCTGAATATGACGCGACAACGAACTGATACCGTACAAAATACGGACAACGTCGATAAATACGGACTTTCCACGAATATTTTACGCTAAATTTAGCTCCGTAATGAAATTTTAGCAACTACAGTCGTAACCGGATTAGAAAACGGATTAAAGACGGCAACGATACACTTTTGCGCGATTAGTACCGTGACCGACGACCAGGCGCGCAAACAACGACTACCGACCGTATTTTTGTGTATTTTAATTTTTGACGTTAAACGGGGTTCTGGAATTTGACAACGGGTCTCGTAGGAATTACGGGCCACTTACACATGAGATGGGCTTGTGGGCCCTAGGCCCAAGCCAAAAACCCACAAGACTAAACCCGTGCATAATACACAAGATTTACAAAATCTGGCCCAAATCTTGTCAAAATCTACACAAGATTTATGAGATCCACATAAGATTTATAGAATCTATTTAAGATTTGTAAAAATCTATTTAAGATTTGCACAAGATCTCTTAAAGATCTCAAACCCCTCTATAAAACACCCTCCTACTTTGTTTTGTCTGCATAACAATACCAACACACTTCATCCAAAGCAAACACACACACCATGAAGTCCCTGATGTCTCCTCTTCCGTGACCAAACACCGGCAACCGGAACACTCCGACCGGCCACCGGCTTGTTGCCGTTTTCCGGCACCCAAACACCCCCAGCCGCACCCTTCGACTCTCTCACCTCCGACAACCCCAACACCCCCTAAGTTCCTGCTTATCTCGTCACAACAGGTCACCGGAGTGACCTCCGGCCACGTTTCAGACCGGCGATGGGACACCGGCTCCTCCGTCAACCATCACTGCCCCCCCCCCTTCTTCTTCTTCTCCGATGTGTAACCAGAAACAACCACCACCACCGTCCGGTGGTGGTGCGACGGTGGAACGAAGAGAGAGTGAGAAACCGGCGGTCTATGTCTCGGACCGGCGGTCCAAGTCTTGATCCGGTGGTGGTCGGTGGAGAAGTTAGAGACGAGAGAGAAAGACTGTCCAAGCGAGAGAGAACCAGCGGTAGCGGAGGTCTTCGGTTCGGTCCGACAAAAGTTCCGGTAAACCTTCTCCCCATTTTCTTTCTGTGAAGATCGATGATGATGATGATGCTGCTGTTGTTGTTAATGTTGATGATTTGGTTCAGAATGGTTCGTCTCTGGATCGGGTTTTCCGTTCAGGTTCTCGGTTCAGCAGGTGTGGTTTGGCTCGGTTCTGGTTCGGGTCACATCTCGGCTCAGGTTATATGGTTTCGGCTCGGGTCTCGGTTCAGACTACACGGTCAACAAAGTCAACTCGGTCAACTCAGCGAGTTGACTCAGTCAACTCAGCCGGTCAACCCAGTTGACTCGGTAAAGTCAGCTGGTCAACGCGTAACAGAAACGACTTGAAGATTCGGTAAAAATTTACGGCGCGACTATTTCTATAAATTTATTTATTACGTGAAAAACGAGCTCGAACCGAACTAATGAGTTATTAGTAATGTTAACTTGGTTGAGTTATTATTTCGTTTATATAAACTGATGATACATAATTATTGATTGAATTTTTGTTAAAATAACGACAACTTGTGTTGTCGGGGCGTCCAAAAACAGAGGAAACTCTGCCTGTTTTTCGAGAAATCCGTAAAATAAAGCGAGTTTTATTTAAAGCGGCTTTTGTAAAAACAAAATACGAATATAAAGTTTCTTTCGACCACAACTTACAACTTACGAGAACAACGATACGAAAAATATTTCGACAACAAAATAAATATAGTTATTTTTATATTTATTTCAAACGAACTCGAATCTTTTTATAAATAAATATAGTATATATATTTATTTCAAGCATCGCGTAACACGAATTCTTTTACAAAATAGATACAGCTTATCTATTCAACGACTCGATGAAGTTCTTATAGAATAAATATAATATTTTATATTTATTACGAACGCCGAAACTGTATATACGTATATTTTTGGCAAATATATACAAGACGCTATATATAATACAAGTTTATTATATATTACTATTGTACGAATATTCCTATATACACAAACGACTTTTCGAAACTTAACAAGTTTAACTTAATCATTTTTATTAAGTTAACAATTTACCGTTGAATCGTTCGATTTACGATTCGGTAGAGCTCGATGACACGTAGTTTAGATACGGCGTTTATTTAGAAACTTATAAGATATTCCGTGTTAGGAATATTGTAGAATGCACGCTAGCGAGTCTCACTTTGGAAACGACATCAAGGAGTCGTAATTAGCTAGCTTTGCACAGGAATATTCAGGCGAGTTCATAACCCCCACTTTTTACCGTTTTACATTTTTGTAAATGTTTTCGGGGTGGAAAGACATGCACATTTTGCAAAAACATACAAAGTTTTGAACAAACGCAAAACTCGTATTTCTAAATCATATTACGAATGGATTTCGAGGAACACAAATGAATTACGAAAGGTTTATACTAAACATACCGGTTTTTACAAAAACAAATGCTTATTTTCGAAATGTGAATGATATTCGGCCAGGGTGACCGGGGATTTGGTTAGGGTAGCCAGGAAATCTGGTCAGGGTGACTAGGAATCTGGTCAGGGTGACCAGGGATTTATTTTATACATGGTATGGTTAGCGTAAGGAGGTTTACTACTTAGATCATGTGAGTGGGTAGGAGCAACATGAGGCCATTAGTCCTCATGGTAGGACCGAGGGACAGGAGCGGTAGATCTATCTGGGTGTAGCGAGCCCAGCCCCAGGCCAAACTAGAAACGGACCTCGGGGTGACTTTGTCCACATACTAATGCCATGGCAAAAATCTGCTAGGTTTGTGTCTCCCTACTTGCACTTCACAAATATCAGTGGCCTTGCAAACCATTGGTGATCTCAATTCCCTTATTTGCTTCATACCAGGGATTTCATATTTACGAAACTACTTGTTCATACAAATTAAAATACCATGTTTTATACAAAATTCAAAGCACATGATTTTGCGGGTAAGAAGTCAAAGTTAGGGTGGGCATTGACGGTTATATGAACATTACAAATACAAGGCTTTACAAATACATGGTTTTATGAACATAACGTGTTACAAACACAACGTTTCCATATAACTTGGCAAGAAAATGATTTTTAAATTCATTTTCTCAATACTATTTCAAAAACCGGTTATTCCAAAGATTTATTTCAAATCTTTCACAATACCAAAGATTTATTTCAAACCTTTCACAACTCAAAAGATTTATTTCAAATCTTTTACAAACAAACTATGAACTCGCTCAACATTATGTTGATTTTTCTCGCATGTTCTTTCTCAGGTTGCATTTCTAAGACAAGGCACGGTTGGAATAGGAGAACCATTGGAGACTCGAGTACTTAGTGGGCGTTCAATTTTCTAGAAAGACTTAGCTTATTTGCTTCCGCTGTGCAATGACGATACCAGTCCAGTCACGCCAAGCTCTGATGATTTCGGGGTGTGACAGATTGGTATCAGAGCTATAGGTTACAGCGAATTAGGTTTCTGTAGAGATACCTAGGCTCTAACCTCACTTTCCTCTGAGAACTTAGATTATTGAAACCTGCACATATGAAAGGGAGTTGAACCGGAAAAAGAAGTTACAAGAGTCAGGGAAGGTTGCTGATGACTATACTTTTGGTAGCACAGCACTTCTGGGTCAAGAGGAATCTGGTAGTAGTAAGGATCAGAGTTATGATCCTTATATTAACATAACTGTTGGTGGAGCTTTTAATAACTCTGATTCTTACTCAAATAACTATGCTTTCACAGCTAGTCGTGAAAACCAGATCTCTGATAACCTATCTTTTGAACTCAATGATCGGCATCATTTTGATCCAACTGACTTAGAGGAAATGGACATTTTACACCAACTTGCACTGCTGAGTGTTAGAACCAGCAAGTTTTACAAAAGGACAGGGAGAAAATTTTCAGGGTTACATGAGAATTTAAAAGTAGGGTTGGATAAGTCAAAGATAAAATGCTACAAGTGTAATAGGTTAGGTCATTTTCCTAGAGAGTGCAGGAATCAAACCAGTGGACCAATCATTACACGTCCTAGCTCTAATCCTAGACCACAAAATAACCAAAACACTGTGCATTATGCCCAATATGCCCCTGCTTCTCATGTAAACACTTCTCACCATGCACACCCTGCAACCCATGTTCCTGTTCATTATGTCCAAACCACTGTTCCTCAGATACAGTATGTCCAGGCCCTAGTTCCCCATGTTCAGGTGCAACAAGCTGCACCTCAACAAGCTGCACCAGCAGTGGTTCAACCAGATCAGCAAAGCTTTTTCACCCAAGGCTTTGTTGACTGGAGTAGCTTACCTGAGAAGTTAGGAGATGAAAATTTTGCACTCTATGCTAAAAATGATGCTTCTAGTGATGATTTCTGTTTTGTAGCATTGGATTCTATACTAGAAGGGCTGGAAACTGAAGAAGGACAGACAAGTGAAGAAACAGTGGATACAATTGCTGAAGCAGTGGTTACTGCTGTTGCTGGTGAAGTACTGTTGGGAGAAAATTCAGAACCCCTGTTGGAACCACTGTCTGACCCCTGGTCTGAAGAAGAGGAGAAGAAACAAGGTGAAAAAGAAGAGAAAGTTCAAGAAGAAAGTGAGCATATCTGTGATTGTGCCATGATGGCTGCAACTAAGGTATCACCCCAGGTTCTTAAAAACCTTTGTTCAGACAAATGCATCATAGCATTTGTAAAAATTAAGGAGGTGAATGAAAACCTTAGAGATAGATTTTTAAATGGTGAATTGCAATTTGAAAAATCTTTAAAAGAATTGAAAAACAAATTGTCAGAAAAAGAAAAAGATATTTGCAGCCTCAAACAAGAGCAAAGCATAACCAAGGACCAACTTCAAACAATGATAGAAAAATATCAGGTCTGTAAAAGGAGTTGGAGTCCACCCAAATCACATGTGAAAAATGTGTGGAATCCTGCAAAGGTTATGAGATTTTGCTTGAAAAACATATTGAAAGCAATGTAAAATTTGGCATAGGGTTTAGGAAAAATGACCAAGTTGAAAACACTGCTGCAAATCAATCTGGTTCTGTTGAAGTCATACCCACCAACAAGGATGGTCAAGAAGTTAAAATAACTGATAAACTTGGCAATAAAATCACTCTGGAAAGATCTGTGGGGTCCTCAACTTTTGAGGAAATTAAGAAATACCAATTTAAAACCACATGGTCTGATGAGTGTGACATCCTTGAAAATTTTAAACCCATGGATTTCACAACTGTGGATGGTGTCAAAGCTCTAAAGGCCAAGATCATTCCTCTTAAAGACATCCCAACAATGGTTTAAAACTCTGTTGCAAGGGAGTCTGAAAAGAAGAAATGAAAAGAAAAGAAAAGGTTAAAAACTTGTTTTGTTATTTCTGTGAAAAAAAATCATTTGACCAAAGATTGTTTTCATTTAAAAGCATATGATATTAACAAAACAAGCATCATTGTACCTTCAAAGAGCAGCACCGTCTGTGGTAAATCAAACCATCTCACTCAGGAGTGTGTGTATCTTAAATCCTTTGATGTAAAAAAGAATGAGTACACTTCAAAAACACCCATGAGTTCATCAAGTTCACAAGTCAAGAAACAACCATCCTTTGTGCCTGTCCAAACAACTGTTACAAAACAGCTGAACCAAAACTCTATTAAAAGAGATGTTCAAGTAACAGATGCACCCCCTGCCAACCAATATAGAAGAGGTAAAGGCCAACCACCATATCCAAGGGTCCCACATGTTTATAAAGCCTACAAAAGGCCTTCTAAACCAAGAGTGAACATGCATCCCTTTGGATATCAAGAGTTGATAGGAAATGGCCCCCAACAGTGGTTAGAGAAACAAGCTGCAAAAATTAATCAATCCCCTGATCTAACCACTGTCCATCTTCCTGACCTTAACATAGACACTGTTGAGACCCCATCCAAAGCCTTATTGGCTTTGGAGACCCTCCTGAACTAATTATTTACTTGATGTGCAGGGAGCTTCTGCATGCTTAGATAGTCTTTGGTATGTAGATAGTGGAGGCTCCAGGCACATAACTGGATGTAGATCCCTACTCAAAGAATTCAAAAATCATGGAGGGGGTGATATATCTTTTGGTAATAATAGTAAAGGGAAGGTGATGGGTTCTGGTACAGTACAGTCTGGAAATGTTAGGTTTGAAAATGTCAATCTGATAGACGATCTAAAATTCAACCTCCTTAGTGTCTCTTAAATGAGTGACAAAGGTTATGGATCACTTTTTTACTAAGGAGTGTTGTAGGATTGTTGGACCAGAAATGGTTAAAAAGATTGAAGAAATAATTAAAAAAATGGAAAAACCCAACTTGTTGCTCAAAGAAGTGGCAATGTTTATGTAGCTGATCTGTCAAAAGAGAGCCCCAGAACTGATGCTTGTCTGTTCTCAGCTGCCTCTAACAAAGGGACAGAACTATGGCATAGAAGCTTGGGGCACACAAATCTCAAGACAATCACTGCTTTGTCAAAACAAGGCCTTGTAAGAGGTCTTCCACAAAAAAATGTTCACCTATCCTGAGCATTGTGTTTCCTGCTTAAAAGGAAAACAACATAAAAGCTCATTTAAGTCCATTGAAGAGTCCAAAAGAACCAAGTGCTTGTTTGGTAATTGTAGATGTCTTTTCTAGGTTTACATGGACTTATTTCTTACATTCCAAAGATGAGACTGCAGGCATTCTGCAAGACTTTGTCAAACAGGTTGAAAAGCAGTTTGACTTGCCAGTAAAAATCTTCAGGAGTGACAATGGCACAGAATTCAGAAATAGGGAGTTGGATGAGTTTTGTGTGTCAAAAGGAATTGTAAGGCAGTACAACATTCCAAGGACACTAGAACAAAATGGGGTTGTTGAAAGAAAGAACAGAACATTGATTGAGGCTGCCAGGACCATGCTTGCTGATTCAGGTTTGCCATTAACTTTCTGGGCAGAGGCTGTAAACACTGCCTGCTATGTCCATAACAGAGTTTTAATAAACCCTAGGCATCAAAAGACTGCCTATGAAATTCTGTATAAAATTAAACCACTGATCTCATACTTCAAAGTTTCTGGCTGCCCATGCTTCATTTTAAACTTAAAAGATTCCATTTCAAAGTTTGCAGCCAAAATTGATTGTGGTTATCTTTTGGGATACTCAACCACTGCTAAGGCCTACAAAGTGTTTAACACTAGGACTAAGACAGTGGAAGAGACTTTGAATGTGAAGTTCAATGAACTTTCTTTAATGAAAATCCCTGCAAATCCTACAGAATTATTTGATCTTGATTATGTCAAGACTAACAGTGCAGGTCCATCTCAAAATCCTCCATCAGACTATGGATATGAAGTCATCATTCCACAACAAAAGTCTGCATCCATTGCTAGAGCAGCAGATGTTCAAAACAGCTGTCAAGGCTCATCCACTGCTACCTCAACAGTTGTTGACCAAAGTAGCCCTTCAACCCCTGCTTCCACATCCTCAAACACTGTTGATAAGAATCCTCAAACAGTGGATAAAAATCAACTTGTTTCCACACCACTTCCTCCTATTCCTCCACCTCCATTTCAAGACTCTGTTGGATCATCAAAGTCACCAATAGTGGTTAGCTCAGATGATTCACATCTGCATCCTTCACCCTTAAATGCCATTGTTCCATACAAAGGAGATTTAATCTTCTTAAAGTCTCATCCACCTGACCAAATCATTGGCAACATCAGTGAAGGGGTGCTCACAAGAAGCCAATCCCAAAACATTTGTCTTTTTGCTGGTTTTCTATCACTCCATCAGCCAGTCAAGTACCAAGAGGCACTAAAAGACAACAGCTGGGTAGAAGCTATGCAAGAGGAGCTCCAACAGTTTAAAAGACAACAAGTATGGGAGCTTGTACCACTGCCAGAGGGTGTGAGTCCTATTGGCACAAAGTGGGTCTTCAAAAATAAAACTGATGAAAGGGGTATTGTTGTCAAGAATAAAGCAAGGCTTGTGGTTCAAGGGTTCAGACAGGAAGAGGGCATTGACTATGATGAAACTTTTGCCCCTGTTGCAAGATTGGAAGCTATCAGATTATTCCTAGCCTTTGCTGTCAACCACAACATAAAGGTGTTTCAAATGGATATTAAATGTGCATTCCTCTATGGTAAGATTCAAGAAGAGGTATATGTTTGTCAACCTCCAGGTTTTGAGGATCCATTTAATCTAAATCATGTCTACAAGCTAAATAAAGCTTTGTATGGCTTGAAACAAGCACCTAGAGCCTGGTATGAAACTCTTTCCACCTTTCTTCTCTCTATTGGTTTCACAAGAGGAAAAATAGACAAAACACTGTTTTTAAAATGGAGAGGGAAAGACTTGATGATTGTCTAGATTTATGTGGATGACATCATTTTTGGAAGCACATGTTCCAAAATATGTGAAGAGTTCAGAAAACTCATGACAGCTGAGTTTGAGATGAGTGCAATGGGTGAACTACAGTGCTTTCTTGGTCTCCAAGTAAAGCAACTGCAAAATGGTACTTTCATTCATCCAGGAAAATATGCCAAAGAACTTTTAAACAAATTTGAGATGAATGATTGCAAACCATGCAGTACACCCATAGCAACCACAAAAATAGTCATGTCTGATGAGAAGGATGATTTGGTTGATCAAACTCTTTATAGAAGCATGATTAGCTCTTTATTGTACCTAACTACATCTAAGCCAGACATCATGTTTGCAACATGTGTTTGTGCAAGATCCCAATCAGCCCCTAGAAAGTCAAATCTTATTGCTGTAAAAAGGATATTCAGATACTTAAAAGGTGCTCCCACACTTGGTATCTGGTATCCAGCTAATGGAAATATCAAGCTTTCAGGTTTCTCAGATAGTGACTTTGCTGGATGCAACACAACAAAGAAGTCCACTTCAGGAGGGTGCCAATTCCTAGGCAGATGCTTAGTGTCTTGGCAAAGCAAAAAGCAAGCAACTGTTTCAACATCCACTGCTGAGGCAGAGTATATAGCTGCTGCAAGCTGTATAACCCAACTGTTGTGGCTTCAAAATCAACTGCTGGATTTTGGTATCACTACCTTAAAGACACCTCTCATGTTGGACAGTCAGGCAACAGAAAATATCATCAAAAATCCAGCTTCACACTCAACCACCAAGCACATTGATATCGGACAACACTTTGTGAGGGATTGCTATGAAAAAGGTTTGATTTCTCTACACCATGTTCCAACTAAAGATCAGCTGGCAGATGTGCTAACAAAGGCTTTAGACACATCCACCTTTGAAAGCTTGATCTCTAGGATTGGCATGCTGAACATGTAATAATAGGCAAAATCCTGTTTTTCTATGAATAAAAGCATTAAAATGTTTTCAGAAAATCAAAATTTCATCCTTAAAAATAGCTAAAAATGAAAATTTTCATTAAATCCTTAAAAGTCTGCCACAACCACTTTTTGGTTCAAACATCTGTTCTGTTGATATTGTCCACTGTTGAAAGTCAACCTCTGCTCCTTCATTATCCTTGTTAAAAACTGTTGTCAAACATCAGTGTTTTAACCCACTGATGGCTATCCACTAATAGCTTAAAGTCAGCCACTGTTTCATTTTCACCACTGTAAACCACAGATATTGACCATCAGTGGTTACCTAAACAACAGTGTAGGATCGGTTTGCGACCCGAACGAGTCGTTCAGAAGAGATTTATCAGTTTCAGAGGCGGAAACTAAGAAACCGATTGCGAAACAGCTTGCGTATCACTTTAACACTGATTATATTGATATACTATCGTTTACAATCAGTCCTCACACCGGCAGCACCTCGGTATGGAATTCTAAAATCGTTACAAATGAAATGACATGCTAGACTATATACACTATTTAGATTTCGCTTGGAAACACTTCAAGCGAAATCTTTATAAACATTTCAAGCGAAATCTTCAATTCAACACTTTTGTCTTCAAGCGAAATCTTCAAACTGTTTTGTCTTCAAGCGAAACATGCAATCTGATCATTTGTTATGATGATGTCATTGTTGTGATGTCATTCTTGATGTCACACAAGTGATGTCATCATTCTATAAGATGATGTCACACTTGATTAGATCTGCAACGAAAACCAAGACTCGACATAAGACGAAGACGACAGATGAATGCACCAACAGACTCCCCCTCAGATGTTGACGAGTCTTACATGTCGAGTCTTTGCATCTTCAGTCTTAATCAGTCTTTGAGCTTCATTCTTTCTCTCAAAATTAACAGACTCCTCTTTGCAATGTGCTGGTATTCCGTTAGTTCTTCGGCATCATCTGCTTCATGATCTTTGTCTGGCTTTCTTTGTCTTCAGAATCTTAAACCTGGCACTCTATAGAATCTTCAATTTCCAGAATCAAAACTTGGCTATTCCTGCACATTCTTAACCCAGAAATGAATTTCTAAATTTAACAATTTAAATGCACCAACAAACAGTCTTCCATTATTCATCAAAGGTTGGCACGTGGATAGTACATAGTCGTCGGATCTTTTGTAACCGCTGCCACGTCAGCATTCACTTTTCCACCTCATTAAACCCTGATTCAAACCCCACACAAGGTTTTCACTGTCGAATCGAATTCAAATTTCCTTTCAAAAGCAGTTACCATCAAATTCTCTCAAATCATTCATCGTCTTCTTCCTCTCGCAACTACTTTCAAATCACCATGGCTCTCCCATTGAAAACTCCTCATAACTACCTGTGTATACTTAAGAAACCAAGTCAAAGCACAACTTTAACTCCGTCATTGATGCTCTCTCGTCTTCAAAGTACAAAACTTTGTTGACCTGAAATGCACCCATCTATATGGATACCCAACGGGAATTCTAGAAAAAATGCAAAGCTTGAAGTTAAGGACAAAAATCCCTTAGCTATTAATTCAACCATAAGGGGAATTCCAGTTACTGTCACACCTCAAACCATTTCAGAGGTTTTTGAACTCAATGATCTTACAGGTAAACCCTCTTTCCCAAAGGCTGGTTATCAAACTGATTTCATTAAGAGAGGGTATGAAGAAGAAATGAAAAAAGATACTTTACAAAAGGGTAGTTTTCCACCTGCCATGAGGTTTTTATTCCATACCCTCCTCATGTGTGTTTCAAATAAAACAACAACCTTCAATGAAATACCATTGAAAATCCAATACCTGGGTTATGCTATAATGTCTAAAAGTGATTTTAACTATTCCCAGGAGATTTTCAATGATATGGAAAAAAATATTAATAATATCAAAGATAATAAGAAACCATTTCTATTGTTTCCAAGGTTTTTAAGTTTCTATTTACAAAAGAAATTTTCAAAGGATAATGCACATGTGCTTATCCAAGGAAATCCTTTTCAAATAAACAGCCTCCCTTCTGAAACATTCACAAGGCTGTCAAAACCTTCAAAAACACAAACAGAGGAACCTGAGTAGAATTTAGTAGCAACAACTGCTCCTCAGGCTCCTGCTGTTGAGCCCACTGCTCCTGGTGATCACAGCAGCACAACCCCTGCTGTGAAACCCACACCAAAAATCACCAAAAAACCTAAACAGAAAAAATCCAAAAAGCCCCCCAAACCCTCCAAAAAGGTAACTCTGGAAGATGAGATCCCAGAGATAATACCTGTGATAACACAAAAGTCACCAATAACCACTGCTACTACTTCCTCACAGCAGATGGAAGAAAAATCTCAACCTGAGCCTAAAACTCCTCCTGCATCCTCTCAAAAGGATCAGGTTGTATCCATAGGGACACCACAATATGAAGCAATGGATTCACTTGAATCTATCTTCCACAGCCCAGCTCCCAGGGCAAATTCTCTTTCTACACCCGTCATCACTGCCCAAATTCCACCATCAATCAAATCCTTGTTGGATGCACTTGATACGGACCAGACACAAATCAGTTCTTCTCAACCACCTGTCAATGAGAATATACCTCATCAAGTGACTGAGTCTAGTTCCTCTATCCTTGCTAATCCACCAACAACTGAGGAGGCTACACTGCAGGAATTACAAGTAATTCCTGTCAGTAGTTCAAGTGGAGCAGCTACTACAGGTGTTGAATCCACTGATTTACACCTGGAGAGTAGTTTCATTATTAAGACTCCCTTGAAGGCAATTTCTTCTTTGGGAACCATAGTATCCACTGGTGTGTTTCCATTATACACTGGTATGCTTAAAATGGTAACCTCTGCTGAAGAAAGAAGTCCCCAGTACCAAGAACAAGGGGCATTAGTGGATGACTTTTGGGGAACTTTCCCTAAGTCAACTACTGATACAACCACTGTTAGTCGTAAATCAGATGATCCCATTAAGTTGGGTGATGATTTAAAATATAAAGAATTGATGGAGAGGGTTGATAAAATTGACACATCTGTTGCCGATATCAAACATATGCTGTAACAGTTGTTACAATCGCAAAAGACTACATCCCCTGCTGCAACATCTGCTCATTCTCCCACTGAGCTTTGGAACATGTTTCAACCTATGCTGCATCAACAGAGACAATATGCTGATCAACAACATGAGATCCAGCTTCAGATGGTCAGAAATGCAATGGAAGCTAGGTACAAAGATACACAAGCAGATATCAAGGCAATCAAGACCCATTTGCTGCAAACCACTGGCACTGCTCTTCCGTCAATCATCTTTGTTGAAAACCCTGATGATACCAAAAAGGGGGGAGAAAGGTAAAAAGGGAAAAGAAGGTCTATATATTAAACAAGATCCAATGTCTAAACTTGTGGTAGAAATCCCAAGGCCAGATGGTTCCAAAAAGGTTGATGAGACTCAAAATGTATTTGTTAAACTGAAGGCAAACATGAAAGAGTCTATGGAAATAAAAGGGTCAAAAAGATTTGAGCAAGAGAAGAAAGTTTTGATGGAAAAGGAAGAGCAGGGTACTTCTAAAACCAAAAGAAGACAGCCTACCAGAAAGGTTAGCCAACCCAAAACCACATCTTCCAAAACCACCACACATACTCCTCAAATCCCCAAAAGTTCCTCTCATCAAACCTCTAAACCAACAGATGTTAAGACACCTGTTGTATCAATAATTGTTGGTACTTCAGTGGTTTCAACAAATGTTATCCCAACCACTGCTATCACCACTTCATCAACCACTGCCATACCAAAAACAACACCACCATCAGAAAAACCACTTGCCAAAAAGCAGAAGACAACTGCTGACACATCAACACTTGTAGTGACAACAGTGGTTGAAACACCAGTTGTTTCAACAGTTGTTAGTCAGTCACCTATAACTTCGAACACCACCACTAAAACTACAAACACACCACCAACCTTTCCAAAGCATAAAAGGAGAAGGGTAACAAACATTGTACTGGAAGATGACACTTCCCTACCTCCAACATCTTCACAATCTCTGACTTTAGCCATTATTCCAAACCATGTTCCTATCTCTTCAGTTCAAGAACAGAATCCAAACACTGCCCTTGTCCCTGTGGGAGTACAATATCCTTTAGATCTTCCAGCAGTCAGAGAGGAGATCAAATCCTTTTACTCAGAAGATGACCCTGCAAAAAGGAAACTCCCATCTCTCCAAGGTTATACTTTGCCTAGAAACATAGAAGAATACTTGAAATTAAAGGTCAAATAAGCAGAGGATATATCACAAAGAGACACAAAGGGAAAGAATGACAAAGAAATTCAAAGGAATCTACAATATATGCTCACCAAAGTCAGAACCTTAGAGCAGTTCTCAAAAGATCTTTGTCAGAAATTATCATAAAAGGATGATGAAAGTATGGGACATGATTACATAGAATACATCATGGCATACAAGAAGTACAGGGCAGAAAGCACCAGTACAAAGAATGGACCATCAGTGAACTAAAGGAGGAGATTGCCAGAATTCAAAAGATGATTGAAGACAAAGTTAAGCAAACTCCTCTAGTCTGGGCTAACTACAAAAAGAATGTGCCAGAAAGGACCTTGAAACTAAAAAGAATGAAAGAAGAGCTCATAGCTGCTAATTATGGGTCAAGGAACCAGGTTACAAGATGGTCAGAAATAAAAGTGTTAGATACCTATAAAAGGTTGGAAGAGTTAAGGAAGAAAGATCCCACTGCTCCCAAAAAGCCTGATTATCCAGAAACAGTTCCAGAAGCAGTGGTTCCAGTCAAACAAAAGTTGCCCATTAGAAGATCCACTCCTCCACCTACTGCCATCCTTTATCAAAGAAGGAAACAAAAGCAGATGGATGCAGAAACTAAAGAAGACAAGGCTCAAGAGGAATACATAATGAAAATGGTTCTGCAGACACTGTTGGCAGAAAAACAATACTTAGCACAATCTCAAGACCCTGCCAAAGATATCATCACCAGGCCTCCATCTCCAAACTCATCATCAATAAAAACTCTCCCAAGAAACCCATTGGATTCAAAAATACTAAAGTGGAAGTCTGATCAAAAGATCCATGTATTGACTCTGCTCAAATCCAATGGTGAGGTGAAACACATATCAAGGGAAGAAGCACTTGGCCTGGGTGTTGAAGATCTACAAGATCTCCTTGAGTTTACACTGTGCAGGGATGAGGATGATGTAGATTCCATGGACTTTGAATTACAATTCAAAGAACAAGTTAGGGAACTACTGATGAAGCAATAAAGATCCAAAATAATGAAGGGTTTTGGCATCATCTGTTCCAGGGGGAGATTGTTGGGATTGAACCCTACAAAGGAACAGTTGATAAAGCCAAAACTGGATCAGATCAGTGGATCCATAATAAGCAGTTGTTTGTACTTAATCTTTCCCCTTGAAAGTGATCCTATCATCTGCTGACCTCTAAGTACTGCCCTACACAACAACTGCTGATGCATAAAGACTGATGAAGATAAAGCACTGATGCTCAATCTACTGCTATGGTTCAAGAACTGCTGAAGACACAAAGCACTGCTGGAGCAATAACAGTGGAATGAAGAAGCAGTAGTTTAGTCTTGTATTGTAATTGTTTATTGTAATCAGTAGTTAGACAACAGTGTTTGTATAGAACAATTGTTAGAGGTTGTTAGGAGGTTAGATGTCACTTTCATGGGGACGTTAGCCAAAGATGCTCAGTGGTTTGTTCTGTACTATAAATAGAATAGTACAGTACTGTTCTATCAGCTCTCTTCATCACAAAGTCATTCTGTACGAATAATCACTGTGAGCTCAGGCTGAGGGGGAGATTAGTGCATGCATGCATAGTTGATTATTGTAATAAATACAATCATTCGATTATGAGATAAACATGTTTGTTGAAAACTATTTCTTCCATTGATTGTGTGTGAAAGTTTGTTTCATTTATTTCCGCTGCAATTTACTCTGTTTCATCTTCATTTTTATCAAACAAACACAATCATAAGAAAATCAGATCCTAACAGCAACCTCACACCGTACCTGAGAGGACGGGCATGAACTAATGACCTTAACCACATGACCATTGTTTGATAGGGTATTGGGGACGGGCAAACAAACTGGCACCATCTTGCGGTACTCGAGTTATTATCAACATGTTTTTAAAGTAAACACTTGGCAACTAAACGTTTTTACAAAACTGTGAACTCGCCAGCTTTGTGCTGATACATTTGTCTGCATGCTTGCAGGTCGTTAGAGTTGGTTATGGAACTTGTTATCTGGATTGTTGGAGTGGTCATGGGTCGAGACACTTAGAAACACGAGACAAGTCTACTGGTTTTCAAACATTTAGATTTTGAAACACTTGAACAATGATTTACATTATGCTTCTGCTGAACACGTTGGGTTTAAGTTATGTTTTGAAATTACAATATCTTAATAAATGGGAACTTTTACATAATATCTTGTTATTGGTTCAATGTGATTAGTGGCTGGATCCTGGTACGTCACACGCCCCGCTGGGTTCTCGCATGTGGTATTTTGGGGGGTGTGACAGTTTTAGAATATTCTGTGAGATGTGCAACCTACATAGCAATTTGGAAGCTTTTAGGAATACTTTATCGCAAGCATTCATCAAAGCTTGATCCCTATCTGTTACAATTATACGTGGCTCCATACAATCTACCAACAATTCTTTGTGCTTCTCCAGGACCCATAAGAAGTTATCTTGTTTTTCTTTAGAGACAAACGCATGAGCCACACAAAATGACTTATGTGTCGATGTCACACCCACAACTTGAATAAACGGAAGCTTATACTCATTCGTTTGGTAGGTAGCATCAATCATCAACACATGTGGGAATGTATAACAACCCTCCAAAATTATTTTCGAAACCCCTAATATATTTAAAATGTCCCTATACGTCTTAAAATACACCCCGAATATGAGATTTGGCCCTAAATACCTTTATATAATTAAAAATAAATAAAAATCAAGATTTAAGGGTCGCTCGCGGGCCGCGAAGACCATCATGGCCTTCTACGTGGGGCGCGACAACTAGGCTACGTAGCCTCACCCGGTGGTGCCACGTGTCGTACAAGTGTCGAGCCTATAGTGATGACCAGGCCAAGCTAGGCCCTACTACCTCTATGTCGCAGGCCGCGAAGGACTTACCTTCGGCTTACGCGGGCCGCGAGGAAGTCATGATCAGACACTATAAAAGGAGGTCGTCGGCCTTCAGTTGCAATTCGTTCAATCTCTCGATCTCTCTTTAAAATTCTGCATAGCAAATATTATACTAGGCATTATACCCCCCTAAAATAACGAAGTTCTGTCTTGTTCTAAGTATCATAACCCCCGGTTACGTATTAGATATGCTGCCTGATCGATCTAGGATTCCTTAACGGCTGTCGAGGTTCTGCCCAACGTAGTCGTTGGAATTCTGTCTCGGGGAGGGTAGTACTAATAGATAATCACCAGGAAATCACAAAGGAAAACCCTAAGATAGCAATATGAGTAATCTCCTTTTTGCAAACTGTTTTTACAAAACCTCAAATGATTACTATTATATTAAACAGTGATTGAGTATTTGTATTCTACAATTATCATCAGTATGTTGGGGTTTTGTATACAAAATTTGTTACTACACTGTGAGTAGTAACATGACCACAAGTCGGGTTGACAGTACCGTGGGTGGTAATTAAATTAGAAAATAAACAAATGTAATTGCGCGACCGCCCTCAATGCTGTAAAAGGTTTTACCTGTCTTGAATAAACTGGGATTCACTCACCAGTATTTCCCACTGAAAAAATGTTCTTAAAACGCGTTTCAGGTAACAAAATGGGAAAGCCAAATAGAAGCCAGCTGGACAGCACCGAAGGCTTGGAAAAGTGGCTATAAAAGTTACCTAAATAAAGAGATGTTTTATTTATATAAAATAGGGTTTACCCCTATGAAAACATGTGTACTGGAAACTTGGGAATTTCCCATGTGTTTAATATTATAAAAGTGTGGTATTTTACTCTAATAAAATATTTTCTAACTACGGTCCTGATGTAATTTCCGCTGCCAAATTGATAAACACCGATACCACTGAAACTGGTCGCGGCCGCCCGTTCCCGGGTAAATAGGGGACGGGGGTTGCGACATTAGGTGGTATCAGAGCTAAGTATAACAACCTTCCAAAAATAATTTTCGACACCCTAATATATTTAAAATGTCCCTATACGTCCTAAAATATATCCCGTATACAAAAACCGCGCCCAAAATACCTTATATAATTAAAAATAAAATAAAAACAATAAAAATAAGTCTATCGCGGGTGCATTTGTGTAATTAATAGATAATCACCAGGAAATCCTAAAGGAAAACCCTAAGTCAATAATGTGAGTAATCCTCTTTTTGTGTAAACCTTTTTGTGAGTAATCTCCTTTTTGCAAACTGTTTTTACAATACCTCATATGATTAACATTATATTAAACAGTGATTGAGTATTTGTATTCTACAATTATCGTCGGTATGTTGGGGTTTTGTATACAAAATTTGTTACTACATTGTGAGTAGTAATATGACCACAAGTCGGGTTGACAGTACCGTGGGTGGTAATTAAAGTAGATGGAAACAAATGTAATTGCGCGACCGCCCTCAATGCTGTAGACTGATCAAACCTGTTTTGATTAAACTTGAATGCACTCACCAGTATTTCCCACTGACAAAATGTTTTTAAACGCGTTTCATGTAACAAAATGTGAAAGCCAAATAGAAGCCAGCTGGACAGCACTGAAGGCATGGAAAAGTGGCAATAAAAGTTACCTAAATAAAGAGATATTTTTATTTAAATAAATAGGGTTTATCCCTATGAAAATGTGTGTACTTGAAACTTGGGAATTTCCCATGTGTTTAATATTATAAAAGCGTGGTATTTTACTCTGATAAAATATTTCCTAACTACGGTCCTGATGTAATTTCCGCTGCCAAAATGATAAACACCGATACCACCAAAACTGGCTGCGGCCGCCCGTTCCCGGGTAGTTAGGGGACGGGTGCTGTGACAGAAGGTGGTATCAGAGCTAAGCCACTGATTCAGCCACAGAAGTATTCTGCTGACACTAAGATATTATTCAAAATGTTAGGAAATTAATTACGGAACAACGTGCATATCTGTATATTATTGTTATGTGTTATTTGACTATTTGTTAGTTTATAGTATGAGCGATCAAGGACCCTCCGACGCCTACCGTCAGTTGTCCAGCTCACCTCAAAATGAAGGTACCTCTTCACAGCCTACCCTCTGAGGGTATTCAGCTGACAATGAAGACAGGATATTCGTATTTAAGGCTCAATCTGAAGAGCCATTCCCTCCTAAAAAGAGAGGATGGTTCAGCAGAGGTGCGCATGAACGTAGGAAGAGAATGAAAAAGTTACAACAACAGCGAGTTTTAGCAGCCGCTAAGAGAGAAACAGATGCTTACACCCAAGATATGCTCAATAGGAGTCTAGCAAATTTTCATATTCTAGCAACTACAACTGTAGACCCTAATTTAGAGCAACTCATAGCACCCCAAACATTACCCTTGTTTCCCACATAACCAATGGAGTTTGAAGCTAACCCGGAAAACCAAATCTCAGCACCAGCTTTTGACCCGATTGAGATACCTAGACTACCAGCACCCAATCCCTTAGACCCAGAGTACGACCCGTGGTTTGATGGCCATAGGCACTACCATCAACGCTACCCAATATCAGAAGAACCCATGCCAAACCTAGCAGCTTACCCAAGTGTGGACCCTCTAGATCCCTATTATGATAATGATGAATACATTAGGGAAATCCTAGAGAATCCATATCCTCAGGAAGAACCAATGCCACAATACCCAGATCCAGTACCAGCACCTGCACCCCCAATGAGCACAGAAAATGTGCAAGAACCCCGAACCTTTGGTGAGGAGATTTTAGAAGAGTGCGAAAGGATGAGACAAATAGGGGAACGACTCGTATGGAAATATGACGAGCGTAATATGGACTTTTGGATGAACCCCTATCATTAGTAATAATAATAATATAATAATAAATACATATATATAATATGTGTGTATGTTTGAAAATAAATAATAATATATATATCGTAGTATAGACCACTTTGTGGTTAGTGATGCATACTAGTATTGTATTTTTATTTCAGTTGTATTGTAATAATTATAGATGCATACTATAAAATAGAGTAAGTCACAATGCTCGACGATTTTGACTAACATGCTTACCGTATGATTGTTTGAATTAGATATTGTCCTATAATATTAATACTTGGTAATTGTTTAAAATCCAGATGGCAGATGCAGCAAATCCAGAAGACCAGAATAATGAAAATCAAATGAATAATAGTGAAATTCGACACGTTGTAACCCAAGGAATTAGAGATGCCATGCCAGCTATTATTCAAAATGTTTGGGATGCAGAAAATAATGATAAAAGTGGTAATGAAAGTAAACGAACCCATACAGAACCTAGTCATAGAGTGCACAATGGACCCATACTTCAAGTGCCCATTCCCAAAAGAAGAAGAACCATGTCTTATGGTTGTTCTTATAAGGAATTCTGGTCTAGTAAACCAATAGAATTCTCGGGCAATGAAGGGGCCATTGCAGCTTTACGCTGGATAGAAAAGACTGAGGCCGTCTTAAAAATAAGCAAGTGCGTAGAAGAAGATAAGATAATGTTTGCCTCCAATCTGTTTAAGAAATCAGCCTTAGAATGGTGGAACACTATCCTCCAGTCTAGGGGAAGTGACAGGATTTACAATATGGAATGGGAAGAATTTAAAAATATGGTAGAAAGGAAATTTTGACCTCACAATGAAAAAGAATAGATAGCAAACAAGTTCTTAAACCTTCGAATGAATGGAGTAGATAGTAAAGGGTACACTACTTTATTCTTTGAATATGCTAGAATAGTGCCAACCCTTGCATCACCTGAACCAGTATTAATCTCCCGTTATATCTCGGGATTAATCAGTGAAATTAGGCATGTAGTCAAGGCAGCTAGACCTCAAACTATAGAAGAAGCTGTAGAACTAGCAAACACCTTGACTGATGAATTAGTGCGTACACGAGAAGAAGGCCAGAGGAGAAACCTAGCTCAAAAGCTTACCCAAGAATTCCGTTATGGAAATTCCAACTGTGGGAAAAATGTAGGTTCTACCTCTGCACCTTACTACAAGGCTTGCAAGAAGAAGCATTCACGAAGATACTCCACTTACTGCAATTTCTGCAAGATACCAAGACACAAGGAAGAAGATTGCAGGAAGAAACCTAGTAATGGAGTGTGCTTCAACTGTGGAGAAAAAGGTCATATCAAGCCAAACTGTCCGAAACTAGCTCCAGCCATGAACAACAAGACTACTAAAAATGCTAGAGCATTTGTTCTGACTACAGAAGAAGCAAAGATGATCCCGGATGTGATCATAGGTACATTTTTAGTTAATGATGTTTTTGCTAAAGTATTATTTGATTCTGGTGCAAACCAAAGTTTTATTAATACTTCATTTTGCAAACTTCTCAATCGACCATTAACTAAACTCCCACAAGAATGTCTAGTAGAGACAGCAAATGGAGAAACCATTAAGATTTCTGAGATCTTGAAGGGAGCAAGAATAGAATTTTTAAATCAAAAATTTATTGCAAACCTTTACCCAATGAATCTGGAAGGATTTGATGTTGTATTTGGAATGGATTGGTTAATAGCCAATAAAGCCAGTATTTTATGTGATCAAAAGTCAATCCAAGTCAATTCACCAAGGGGTGAAAAGATCACAATTAAAGGAGATACGCCCTCTAGATCCACAAAATTTATCTCTGTGATGAAAGCAGCCAATTATGCTAGGAAAGGATCATTAGTGTATATGATTTCTATAATCATTAACACTAATGGAAAAGAACTTAAAGATATTCCAGTAGTATCCTAGTTTCCAGATGTATTTCCAAAAGAATTGCCAGGACTACCTCCAGACAAAGAAGTTGAATTCAGAATCCACCTGCTACCAGGAACAACACCAATTGCCAAAGCACCTTACTGTTTGGCACCCGCAGAAATGCAGGAACTAAAGAAACAGTTAGATGTATTGTTGGAGAAATGATTCATACAGCCAAGCTCATCGCAATGGGGAGCACCGATCTTATTCGTCAAGAAGAAGGACGGATCAATGCGTATGTGCATTGATTACCGTGAATTGAACAAAGTCACGATTAAAAATCAGTATCCATTACCAAGAATCGATGATTTGTTTGATCAGTTGCAAGGAGCTTGATTTTTCTCAAAGATCGATTTACGATCAGGATATCATCAATTAAAGGTACGGGAAGAGGACATTCCTAAGACCGCTTTCAGAACAAGGTATGGCCATTATGAATTTACTGTCATGCTATTTGGTCTAACCAATGCCCCAGCTGCATTTATGGACATGATGAACCGAATATGTAAACCATATTTGGATAAATTCATAATTATCTTTATAGATGATATTCTTATTTATTCTAAGAATAAAGAGGAACATGCAGCGCATCTGCACGTACTTCTAAGTTTATTGAGAAAGGAAAAGCTTTATGCAAAGTTTTCGAAGTGTGAATTTTGGTAAGAATAGGTCCAGTTTCTTGGGCATTTAGTTAATCATGAAGGAATTCATGTGGATCCCACAAAGATCGAGGTGATTACCAAATGGAAAACCCCTGAATCACCAACCGATGTTAGAAGTTTCTTAGGATTGGCCGGTTATTATAGAAGGTTTATTCGAGATTTTTCTAGAATAGCCATTCCCTTAACTAAGCTAACCTGTAAATATGTTAATTTTATATGGGGACCAAAACAAGAAGAAGCCTTTAGAATTCTTAAGCAAAGACTAACCAATGCACCCATACTAGCGTTACCAAAAGGAACTGAAGACTTTGTAGTCTATTGCGATGCTTCTAAATTAGGTTATGGATGTGTATTGATGCAACGTCAAAAGGTAATAGCTTACGCCTCTAGACAACTTAAGAATCATGAAGAAAATTATTCAACCCATGATTTAGAATTAGAAGCCATAATTTTTGCCCTTAAGATTTGGAGACATTACCTTTACGGTAGTAAGTTTACCATTTTCACTGATCATAAGAGTTTAAGATATGTCGTCGGACAAAAGGAATTGAATATGAGACAAAGACGTTAGATGGATATACTTAGTGATTATGATTGCAATATCTAGTACCATGCAGGAAAGGCAAATGTAGTAGCTTATGCTTTAAGTCGAAAGTATCATGAAAGACCAAAAAGAGTGTGTTCTCTTAAGTAAAACCTGCAGGTAGATTTAAATGAACAGATTAGAAAAGTACAAGAATCAGTAATCAAGGATGATACTGAAAAATGGAAAGGAATGATTAAGGAACTAGAACAGGTAACCGATGGAATTTGGAGATTCCATAAGAAAAGAATGTGGATACCTAAATTAGGAAACCTACGCCACCGTATATTAGAAGAAGCCCATAAATCTAAGTATACGATGCATCCTGGAAGTGATCAAATGTATCAAGACTTAAGAAAGAACTTTTGGTGGATAGGAATGAAAAAGGATATAGCAGCATATGTTGCAAAGTGTCTAACATGTTCACAAGTTAAAGCTGAACACCAGAAACCCTCAGGTTTGTTGCAACAATTAGAAATGCCAGTTTAGAAATGGGAATTGATAAAAATGGATTTTGTTACTAAATTACCTAAAACAAGAAAAGGTAATGATACAATCTGGGTGATTTTAGACAGGCTAACTAAGTCAGCTCATTTCCTACCAACGAAGGAAACTTTCAGTATGGAACAGTTAGCTAAATTGTATGTAAATGAAATAGTTTCATTACATGGAATTCCTTTATCAATTGTTTCTGATAGAGATAGCCGTTTTACCTCTCATTTTTGGACAAGTTTCCAAAAAGCAATGGGAACCAAGTTTAATCTAAGCACATCTTATCATCCTCAAACGGACGGACAAAGCGAAAAAACAATTCAGACAATGGAGGACATGCTTAGAGCTTGTGTAATTGATTTCGGAGGTAATTGGGACGATCACCTACCATTAATAGAATTTTCTTATAATAACAGCTTTCACACAAGTATCAATGCTGCACCATTCGAGTCACTTTATGGACGAAAGTGCCAAACCCAGTCTGTTGGGCAGAAATTGGAGAAAAGCAATTATCTGGACCAGAAATAGTACAAGAAACAACAGACAAGATCATTAAAGTCAAGGAACGACTGAAAACAACATGTAATCGGCAAAAGAGTTATGTTGATAACAAACGAAAGCCATCGGAATTTCAGGTAGGAGAAAAAGTGTTATTGAAAGTCTCTCCTTGGAAAGGAGTGGTAAGATTCATCAAAAGAGGAAAGCTAAGCCCCAGGTATGTTGGACCTTTTGAGATTATTAAAATAATAGGACATGTAGCCTATCAGCTATAACTGCCAGAGGAAATGGCAGGAATACATGATGTATTTCATGTATCTAATCTCAAGAAATGCTTAGCTGATGAATCACTGGTAGTACCTCTTAAGGATATAGAAATAAGTGAAAAGCTTAAATTTGTAGAGAAGCCTCTACAGATTGAAGACAGAAAGGTCAAGAATCTCAAGCACAAGAGATTAGTTCTAGTCAAAGTGAAATGGGATTCCAAGAGAGGACCAGAGTACATATGGGAGCTTGAATCAGAGATGCATAGGAAATATCCACACTTATTCTAGTAGACCTCGAGGACGAGTTCTAAAACAAGATGGGGAGGATATAACAACCTTCCAAAAATAATTTTCGACACCCTAATATATTTAAAATGTCCCTATATGTCCTAAAATATATCCCGTATATGAAAACTGCGCCCAAAATACCTTATATAATTAAAAATAAAATAAAAACAATAAAAATAAGTCTGCCGCAGGGCACGACAGACTGACCTTGAGTCGTTGCTGGCCGCGACCGAGTAGACAAGCAGCGTGACCCGGAGCTAACACGTGTCGTATGTGTGTCAAAGCTAGATCGATGATTGGTCAAGGCTACGGCCTAGGGGGTTTACGTCGAGGGGCGCGACGGCCATCCTTGGCTCCGTCGCGGGGCGCGAGGGACTGCCGAAGCAGCCCTATAAATAGAAGTTAACGACATTTCATTTTCGTCATTCAATTCCTTCGATTCTCTCTCAATTTCTATAGTGTATGCACTATACTCGGGCATTATACCCTTTAATTAATGAAGTTCTGCCTCGTTGTAAGTATTATAACCCTCGGTTACGTATTAGATACGCTGCCCGATTGATCCAGGGTTCGTAACGGCTGTCGTGGTTCTGCCCGACGTAGTCGTTGGAATGCCGTCTCGGGGAGGGTATTACTAATGTAAATATTGGGTTATTATACTAACGCGTGTGCATTTGTGTAATTAATAGATAATCACCAGGAAATCCTAAAGGAAAACCTTAAGTCAGCAATGTGAGTAATCCTCTTTTTGTGTAAACCTTTTTGTGAGTAATCTCTTTTTTGCAAACTATTTTTACAAAACCTCATATGATTAACATTATATTAAACAGTGATTGAGTATTTGTATTCTACAATTATCGTCGGTATGTTGGGGTTTTGTATACAAAATTTGTTACTAAATTATGAGTAGTTATATAACCACAAGTCGGGTTGACAGTACCGTGGGTGGTAATTAAAGTAGATGGAAACAAATGTAATTGCGCGACCGCCCTCAATGCTGTAGACTGATAAAACATGTTTTGATTAAACTGGGATTCACTCACCAGTATTTCCCACTGACAAAAAATTTTTAAACGCGTTTTAGGTAACAAAATGTGAAAGCCAAATAGAAGCCAGCTGGACAGCACTGAAGGCTTGGAAAAGTGGCAATAAAAGTTACCTAAATAAAGAGATGTTTTTATTTAAATAAAATAGGTTTTATCCCTATGAAAATGTATGTACTTGAAACTTGGGAATTTTCCATGTGTTTTATATTATAAAAGGGTGGTATTTTACTCTGATAAAATATTTCCTAACTACGGTCCTGATGTAATTTCTGCTGCCAAAATGATAAACACCGATACCACCGAAACTGACTGCGGCCGCCCGTTCCTGGGTAGTTAGGGGACGGGGGTTGTGACACTAAGCCACTGATTTAGCCATAGAAGTGTTCTGCTGACATCAAAATATTATTCAATATGTTAAGAAATAATTTACATGGATACGTGTATATCTGTATATTATTGTTTTGTGTTATTTGACTCTTTGTTAGTTTACAGTATGAGCGACCAAGGAACTTCAGACGCTTACGTCATTTGTCCAGCTCACCTAAGGACGAAGGCACCTCTTCACAGCCTACCCCTTCGGGGTATTCGGCTGATACTAGAGATGAGATATTCGTGTTTAAGGCACAATCTGAAGAGCCATTCCCTCCCAAGAAGAGAGGATGGTTCAGTAGAGGATCTCACGAACATAGAAAAAGGATGAAAACGTTACAGCAACAGCGAGCTTTAGCAGCCTCTAAAAGAGAAACGAATGCTCACACTCAGGATATGCTCAATAAGAGTCTAGCAAATTTCCATATCCTAGCAACCACAACAGCCGACCCGAATCTAGAACTACTCATAGCACCCCAGCCGTTACCACTATTTCCCACACAACCAATGGAAATTGAAGCCAACCCAGAAAACCAAATCCCAATGCCTGCTTTTGACCTAGTTGAAATCCCTAGGATACCAGCACCCCATCCCTCAGACCCCGACTATGACCCTTGGTTTGACGATCATAGGGATTACCAACAACGCTACCCAATACCAGACGAACCCATGCCAAACCTAGTAGCCTATCCAGACTTGGACCCTCTAGACCCCTATTATGATAATGATCAACACATTAGGGAAATTCTAGAGAACCCTTACCCACACGAAGAACCCATGCCCCAGTTCCCAGACCCAATACCAGCACCTGCACCACCCATGAGCACTGAGAATGTGCAAGAACTCCGAACCTTTGGTGAGGAGATTTTAGAAGGAAGTGAAAGGATGAGGCAGATAGGAGAACGACTCGTCTGGAAATATGACGAGTGTAACATGGAATTTTAGATGAATACGTACCATTAATAATATATATATATATATATATATATATAATATGTGTGTGTATGATTGAAAAAACAAATCTAGACAACAGCTACAGATGCATAATAGTATTGTAATTTTAGATTTCAGTTCCAGTTTGTACTAGAAGCATAATATATAAGATAGAGTAAAAAGGTCGCAATGTTCGACGATTTTGATCAATATGCGTGTTGTGTGATTGTTTACATTAAATATTATTTTGTAATATTAATATGTGGCAAATGTTTAAAATTCAGATGGACAATGAAGTGAATTAAGAAAACCAGAATAACGATAACCAGAATAACAATAATAATGGAAACCAAGTGGATAAAAGTGCAATCCAACACATAGTGGCACAAGGAATTATAGACGCAATGCTATATATTATCAAAACGGTTAAGGAAGTGGATAATAAAAGTAATAATGGCAGTAAACGGACTACTGAACCTGAACATAGCGTAAACAATGGACCGACACTTCAGGTGCCCATTCCAAAAAGAAGAAGAACCATGTCTTATGGTTGTTCTTATAAGGAATTCTGGTCTTGTAAACCAATGGAATTCTCGGGCAATGAAGGGGCCGTTGCAGCTCTACGCTGGATAGAAAAGACTGAGGCAGTCTTGAAAATAAGCAAGTGTGCAGAAGAGGATAAGATAATGTTTGCCTCCAATACGTTTAAGAATTCAGCCTTAGAATGGTGGAACGCTATCCTCCAGTCTAGGGGAAGTGAAAGGGTTTACAATATGGAATGTGAGGAATTTAAGAACATGGTGGAAAGGAAATTCTGCCCTCCCAATGAAAAAGAACAAATAGCAAATAAGTTCTTAAACCTTAGAATGACCGGAGTAGATAGTAAGGGTTATACTACTTTATTCTTTGAATATGCTAGGATAGTGCCAACCCTTGCATCACCAGAACCAGTATTAATATCCCGTTACATATGGGGATTAACCAGTGAGATTAGGCTGCGGCTAGACCTCAAACTATAGAAGAAGCTGTAGAACTAGCAAATACCTTGACTGATGAATTAGTACGTACACAAGAAGAGAACCAGAGGAGGAACCTAGCTCAAAAACTTACCCAGGAATTCCTCTATGGAAATTCTAACCGTGGGAGAAATGTAGGTTCTACCTTCGCACCTTACTGCAAGGCCTGAAAGAAGAAGCATTCAAGAAAATGCTCCACTTACTGCAATTTCTTCAAGATACCAGGACACAAGGAAGAAGACTGTAGGAAGAAACCTAGTAATGGAGTGTGCTTCAACTGTGGAGAAAAAGGCCATATCAAGCCACACTGTCCGAAACTAGCTCTAGCCACAAACAACAAGAATACTAAAAATGCTAGGGCATTTGTTCTGACTGCAGAAGAAGCAAAGATGATCCCGGACGTGATCGCCGGTACGTTTTTAGTTAATGATGTTTTTGCTAAAGTATTAGTTGTCTCTGGTGCGAACCAAAGTTTTATTAATACTTCATTTTGCAAACTTCTCTATCAATCATTAACTAAACTCCCACAAGAATGTCTAGTAGAGACAACAAATGGGGAAAGCATTAAGATTACCGAAATCTTGCAGGGAGCAAGAATAGAATTTTTAAATCAAAAGTTTATTGCAAAACTTTATCCAATGAATCTGGCGGGATTTGATGTTGTATTAGGAATGGATTGGTTAATAGCCAATAAAGCTAGTATTTTATGTGATCAAAAGTCAATCCAAATAAATTCACCAAAGGGTGAAAAGATCACAATTAAAGGAGATAAGCCATCTAAATCCACGAAATTCATCTCTGTGATGAAAACAGCCAGTTATGTAAGAAAAGGATCCCTAGTGTATTTGATTTCTATAATCATTAACACTAAAGGAAAGGAATTGAAAGATATTCCTGTAATATCTCATTTTTCAGATGTGTTTCCCGAAGAGCTATCAGGACTACCACCAGACAGGGAAGTTGAATTCAGAATTCATCTGCTACCAGGGACAGCACCAATTGCCAAAGCACCCTACCGCTTGGCACCAGCAGAAATGCAAGAGTTAAAGAAACAATTAGACGAATTGTTGGAGAAAGGATTTATACAGCCAAGTTCATCACCATGGGTGTTTTGGTCAAAAATTACCGAAGCAATTAAGTGATCAAATTAGTTAAGTGAGGTAGTGTGCTAAGAAAATGTGTGGAAAATATGCTAGTTAAGTTGTTTGCAAAAACAGTTTTTAGGATATAGCTCAGGATATCGAGCTATATCTATGATCAAACAGTGAGTACAAATGTAAAGGGTGACACGAGATATACGAGGAAAACCCTTGATCAATCTAGATCGCCGGCATAAAACCTTGGGAGCTGACAATCGCAGCTGCCTTGTTCTACTTATTGCTTCAAATATCAGGATACAGTGCAGGATATGATGCGGATCAACTAGATGTTACAATGTAATCTGAATACAAGTGTTAGTGCGTTGTGAGTGTTTACAAGTAGAGAAGAAGAGTGTGCAAAAGACTGTGTGTGTTTCTATCTGATCCGATCAACCCATTTATAGTAAAATAAACTAACTAACTAGCCTATTATTCAGGGATCCAACGAATATTCCTCAGGTGAACGTTGCAGTCCATGTCTTCCGGCTTCAACGTCTATAATATAACTGATTTGCCCGAGTCTTGAGGAGAAGAAGTCCACCTGACCGTTAGAGACTGGTTACAATAATCTACACGTGAGTCAATTAGTAACTACCAGGATATCGCATCAGGATGTTACCAATATCCTGATCCAGCATCCTGGTCACAACAAAACAAACAAAGTCAGAATATCAGTCAGGATATATGAGTAGAAAATCACCCATAACAATTTTCCCCAAAATATATCTGTTGGTATACCAATTCCAACGGATATATTTTAAGTCCTATCCCTCACATCGAGGTTATTAAATTGAAACGACGGTCAAGATAGTATTTTGCAAGTTTCAACGTAGTTTTCACTCGATGGATATCTATTACGCCCCTATATCTTCTCTCTTTTTGTTTGAAAACCAAATATCATCAACAGAGTCTCCATGTAATTCTTTCTTCATTCCCTGTTAACTTCTTTATTCTACTTCCAATGGCTACTAGAACCTACTCTCAAACCAGCGAATCGACGGAGACCTTCGTCCAGCAAAATCTTCTCAAGAACCCCAAGAAGGAGATCTGTGGTTTTGATGACGCAGACATCGCAGCGTTGAGAGCATCCGGCGCTTTCCCAGATAGCGCGATTATCAGACCATTTGACCGGTCAATTCGATCGGATGTCTCTTCTGCCGATTGGGTCTGTTTTCTGGCATATCCTTTCTCTCTAGGCCTTCGGTATCCTTTCCCTGAATTCATGATGCAGTTTTTTCGAGCCACTGATATTTCCTTTGCCTAAACAATGCCCATGGTTTGGAGGGTACTGATTGTACTCAACCAAATCAAAAACCTTCACTGTCCTAACCTCTGCATCGACGATATTCCGATCGCCTACCGCCTCCGATCACACGGTTCCAGTAGGTTCTTACTTTTTCAACTTCCAGCAAACCCGTCATTCTTAAAGCCACCAAGAACGAAGATGGATGGCAACGTAAATTCTTCTTCGTTAAGAGAGACTCCATCTACGAGGGTGCTAGCCTTCCGGTGGAGTGGTTAACCACTGGTAGGGTTTAGGGTTTCAAGAATACCCCCAAATACTTCCAGGCCTATATCCTGTGCTAATATTTTTTTTTATCTGGCCTTTATGCAGTGAACTTTAAAGAAGTAGCCCCTCCTACTGCAGAATCTAAAAAAAGAATCAAAGCAATTTACCAGTTACCGGAAGGTAATAGGAGTTTTTCCACACACCTCCCAAGTTCCAGTCAATATTCATCATCTGATATGTCTGGTAAGAGTCATTTTATAAATAATTGATTAGCATAATATAATGAAAGAGTAATAAGGATTTATAACTTCCCCTTTATGCAGCACCAGCCAAAATCCCAGAAGTTTTCGATCTTGAGGAGTTGGACAGTTACTCCGATCACGTCCAGGTCAAGAAGGAGCCCAGTCCCAAGCCTACGGCCTCATCCAAGCCCAGCAGCTCTAAAGCCATCATCATTTCCAAGCCTTCGCCAGCTACTAAGCCCCGGAGCTCAAGTTCTCGCAAAAGGAAAGATACTAATTCACCTATCACCTCCGATACATTCCCCTATGAGAATCATGGGTTTATTGAGGCAAGCGGGTTCATGACTTCCTTTCTTAACCAGGTATAAATCCTTATTCCATATCCTGCACATATACGTCAAGCCAATATCCTGGTTATCATAATACCTGTGTCTTTGAGTGTAGGGCCTCGAACGTCTTGTTCATTTGTACGAAGAATCCTGTGGGCTCAACAAGGTGCTCGAGTCCAAGTTGAAGAAAGCCGAGGTTACCATTTCCGACCAAGGTATGATTGCCGCTGCCAAAACTCGGCACTATGAAGACAAGTTCAAGGCCATGACCCAGGAGCGTCAGGCTGCCCTCAAAAAAGCCACTCATGAAGCCCAAGCTCATCTGGACGTTGCCCACGCCCAACATGAGCAGGATATGGCCACTTACCGGGAAGGTCTCAAAAGCTCCGTTGTCATCACCCTTTTGCAGGCTCGGCTAAAAATGGCTTACGAAGCCAAAGCCCTTGGCTTCGAATGCCCTTCTTGGAACGTCAACGCCTGGGAGACGAAGCTAAAAAGTCTTGGAGGTAACCCTGTGGAGCATCCAGTTAATCCTGCAGCTGAGGGGTCTTCAAAAGCGATTGAAAAACTAATTGGTGCTGGTGGTGAAGCCGAGAAGCATGTTCAAGCTAATCTTGAAGTGGATGCTGATGAAGAGATGATGAATGAAGAAGGTGCTGCCTCTTAAGAGCAGCGAAGCGGGCAGTAATGGACGTTCATGCCCGAGCCTGTCTTTTAAATTTGATAGTAGTGTTTGTTTGAACAATTTTATTTCTTGTCCTCTGAACAATTTTCTTTTCCTGCATTAAAACGATTTGATAACCAAAGGTGGATGGGTCCTAGGTTTTAGGATGAAGTCTTTGGTCATCAACTAATATCGCTTATTTCGGATAATACCACCACCTTTTGACTTATTTGTTGTTGCCTTTCAATTTTTTGTTATGCATTGCTTAGTTTAAATTTCAGCTCTCCAAAATTAGTGCCATTATTTTTTGAAAATATCCTGATCAGTATATTCGGCGATATCCTTCAAAGACTTTCATCTAATAGGGTTTTTCAAAATTCAAACAATTTAGATAAAGTTTTTAAAGAAAAAAGGACAGTTTACTTTACAAAGTTCGTTTTGATAATACTTGTTTGACTAGAGTTTTAGTTTTTAACCCAAGAATTACATCCCAAACATTCCAACCAAATATCCTGAAACATACTCTGAAAACACATTTTGAGAATATATCCTAAGAATATATCCGAATCAGGATATTTAAGCCGTTTCCAAACATAGTTTCAAAAGTTCAAATGACTTATATAAGGTTTACAAAGGAAAGATCATACCAGGAATATAGTGTAACCCTATTTTCGAGCTTCAATCCTTTTGCAATTTTTTCCACTAAGATGTCCCCAGTCCGAGATACTTAGTACACTAGGTCCAAATTTGATCCTTTGAACTCTACACAATCGCCTCAGAAGGAATGTCCCCTGTGCATAAAGTCCTTGAACACTTAGAAATTTTCCGAACATCAGTTCCAATTGTTTGAACAGTTCTTGTGTTACAGGGGGTAAACCCTAAAATGTACTGGAAAGAAATCCTTAGTATCCTGGGGATAAACCCATAAGTACCCTGGGGAAAATCCCAAATTTTCATGCGCTACAGGCGGGAGTGTATAAATCCCAAGTCTTAGAAAGGTGATAACCTTTAAACCTTTGAGAGTATGAAAATACCCTTACGCGAGAGAGGGTGATCAATCCTCATATACCTTTAGGATCCAGGATATAGCCAACAATAAGGAAATTGTCAGCCACTTTTACATGGATTGGTCCCGCTATCTTGAACTATCCCTGGATAACTTGCGCTCCAGGCGGGGTGTTTAAACCCAATTCGAGAGAAAGGTGAATACCTTTAAACCTGTGAAGGGATCAGGATCCCTTAAACGTGAAAGAGGGGGCCAATCCTCTAATCTTTCGAAGTATCCTGAATGTGTATCCTGGAGCTATATCCCGAGGCATATACTGCAAAACAACTGTAAACTAAGGTGGGTGTTAGCCTGGCTAACAACCCTCCGATGCTTAAGTCAGTAATGGGTTCAAAAGAATAAACAATATCAAACACATATTAAAAGAGATAGAATCCATACCATCCTGAGTTAGAATTTAAATTCCAAACTCACTTGAAATAGAGCTTTAGATGTATAGCATTCCAGGATCTTGGTAGCATATCCCCCTCCATATTCTTGAGTCGGTATGCTCCCTTTCCTGATTCTGATTCAATTTCATAGGGTCCTTCCCACTTTGGAGCCAATTTTCCATCAGCATGATTGGTAGTATTCTGAAAAGCTTTTCTTAACACCCAATCTCCAACTTCGAACCTTCTAGTCCTATTATTCTTGTTATATGCTCTGGATATCCTCTGTTGATATGTTGCCATCCTTAATTTTGCTGCATCTCTTGTCTCATCAACATTATCCAACTCCTGGCATAGGGCTTCAGGATTCTGCTCAGGATCCCGGAGGTTGGATCTTGCTGTAGGTATCACCGTTTCTGTCGGGATCACCGCTTCTGCTCTAAACACCAAGGAAAATGGGGTTTGGCCAGTTACACTTTTCACTGTCGTTCTATCAACCCATAAAACAAAGGGTAATTCTTCTGCCTATTTTCCCTTCTTAGCTCCAAGCCTTTTCTTCAAATTGTTGACAATTATCTTGTTTGAGGATTCTGCTTGTCCATTTGCTTGAGGATGTACCGGTGTGGATGTGATCATTATGATTCTCCAACTCTTGCAAAAGTCAGTAGTCCTCTTACTTATAAACTGAGATCCATTGTCACAAATTATCTCAGCTGGTACTCCAAACCTAGTCAGGATATTCCTTTTATGAAAGATACTACTTCTTGATCTCTGACTTGAACAAATGTTTCAGCTTCAACCCACTTAGAGAAATAATCAGTCATTGCCAGCATGAAGACCTTTCCTCCTGGAGCCTTTGGCAATTTTCCTACTATATCCATTCCCCACTTCATGAATGGCCAAGGGGAAACGATAGGATAAAGTGGCTCAGTAGGTTGATGTAATATATTACTGTGTCTTTGACACGCATCACATCTTCGAGCAAATTCTGCAGCATCTTTTCTCATTGTCGGCCAATAGTATCCTGTTCTTAATACCTTTGAGAATAATGATCTGCCCCCAGTATGGTTACCACAATCCCCTTCATGTATATCCTGAAGCACTTCTTTAGTTTCGGGATCCTCCAAGCACCTCAGATATGGTCCTGCAAGAGATTTCCTATACAAAACATTATTTATAATAGTGAATCGTGATACCTTCATTCTAAAGGCCTTAGGATTTTCATCCTTTGGGATGTGTCCTTCCTTGAGATATCTTATGATTGGAGCCGTACAGAACTTAGGATACTCCTCAGGATACTCATCATCAGGATCCTAAACACTTACTACTTCCTTATCCTGAGGATCCATCGCAGGATACATGATAAGTAATATTGGTATTCGGGTCCCTTCCGGTATCCTGACTGATGATCCTAGATTTGCCAAGGCATCGGCTTCAGCATTATCCTCTCTTGGTACCTGTTCAAGCGTAAAAATATCGAAATATCCTACTAATTTTTTGAGAATTTCTAGATACTCGATTAACTTCGCACCTTTAACTGCATAGGTCCCATTAAAATGATTAGTGATTAACAAGGAATCAACAAATACTTGTAAACTCTTGATATTCATGCTCTTAGCCAATTCTAATCCTGCAATTAAAGCTTCATATTCTGCTTCATTATTAGTGGCAGGAAACTCACATCTAATAGCCTGGGGTAATATGTCCCCCTGTGGCGATTTTAGTAGTATACCCAAACCTACACCTCTTACATTAGATGCGCCATCAGTATATAATGTCCAGGATTCTAAGTTTTCTCCTAGCTGTTATACTTCCAGGTCTACTTCACTTTGAATATCACTACTGAAATCAACCACAAAGTCAGCTAAAGCCTGAGACTTTATGGCATTTCTAGGTTCATATACTAGATCATATGCACTTAATTTCACTGGCCACTTAGCCATCCTACCTGACATCTCACATTTTTAACAGGATAGTTGGTTTTAACATGAATCCTATGTGTTTCAAAATAATGTCTAAGTTTTGTTGACGCCATAACTAGGGCTAATATCAATTTCTCTAAGTGTGAATACTTAGTTTCAGCATCCAATAAACTTTTACTAACATAATAAACAGGATACTGCTGACCTTCATGATCCTTTACAAGGACAGCACTTATTGCATTTCCTGATACTGCAAGATACAGGGATAATGGTTCACCATCCTTGGGCTTCATCAATAGAGGTGCGGTTGAAAGATACTGCTTCAAATCCTGCAGGGCCGCTTCATGTTTCTCTCCCCATTCGAATTTCTTATTCTTCTTCAGGATATCATAAAATTCCTTGCATTTTTCCGAGGATCTTGAGATAAATCTGTTTAATGCTGCTACTCGCCCTGTTAATCGTTGAACATCTTTCATATTTGAAGGTGACTTGATATCCAGGATAGCTTTAATCTGCTCCGGGCTTGCCTCTATCCCCCTTTTCGTCACCATGTATCCTAGAAACTTTCCTACCCCCACTCCAAAATGGCATTTAGCAGGATTTAATTTCATGTTGTACTGGTCCAGGATATCAAATGCTCCTTTAATATCCTGGAGGTGATCCTCAGCCTTCTTGGATTTTACTACCATATCATCGATGTACATCTCCATGGTGTCCCCCAGTTTCTCTTTAAACATCATGTTTACCAATCTCTGGTATGTTGCACCTGCATTCTTCAAATCAAAAGGCATAGTAGTATAACAATAAATACATGTTGGTGTCATGAAAGCAGTATCCTCCTGATCTGAGGATTCCATTTGGATCTGTTGGAATCCTGAGGAGGCATCCATAAAGGTTAGCATCTCATGACCAGCTGTAGCATCCACCATTAAATCGATATGAGGTAGAGGAAACGGGTTTTTAGGACAAGCTTTGTTCAAGTCCGTGTAATCTACACAGACTCTCCATTTCCCATTTTTCTTTTTCACCACAACCACGTTTTCCAGCCATTTAGGGAACTTCACTTCCCTAATCATCTTGCTCTTCAATAATCTTTCAACTTCCTCCTGAATGATAGTGTTCCACTCTGGAGCAAATTTTCTTCATTTCTGTTGTACAGGCTTGAAAGACCTATCAATTCTGACCTTGTGAGTTATAATATCCTTGGAAATTCCTGTCATATCCTCGTGTTTCCACGCGAATGTTGACATCCTGCATTTCAAAAAGTTAGTCAATTGGTCTTCAATATCCTGAGGGATATTGGTTCCTACGAGCACCGAGATATCCGGATTATCCTGATCCAGGATAATTTTCTTTACATCCTGTTCTGAAGCCTCCATGATATCCTGGCCTCGCATCTTTAATTGCTATGCTGCACTAGGCTTTGTTGAGGATTTCATCGAAGAAGAATAACACTCCTTTGCTTCCTGTTGATCACTTTCCACCTTGACTACTCCCCAAGGGGTAGGGATCTTGATACATTGATGATAAGTTGACGGCACAGCTTTCATATCATGGATCCAAGGCCTACCTAATATAATATTATAGCAGGATAAGGAGTCCATGACACAAAAGCGCTGCATTGAGTTGACCCCTTCAACATACACGGGCAACTTTATATCTCCTACGGTATTCCTAGCTTCTCCACTGAAACCAACGAGCACAGTGGACTTCGAAGTAATATCCATTGGGGATACATTTATCCTCTTCGACATTTCCAGCTGAATTATGTTGACGGAGCTGCCATTATCCACTAATATCCCACGCACAAAATGATTAGCAACATATAACGTTATTACTAAAGCATCATGATGAGGATCCTGGATAGTATCCCTGTCATCGTTATCGAACGTGATCACTTTGTCAGTTGTGAGAGTTGACATCCTGGTTAGCTTATCCGCCCTTTCTGCTTTGGCTTCCTTCGCGTGCCTTTTTGCCGCAGAATATGACGTGCCGCAGATGTCGGATCCTCCTGAAATAAAGTTAATTATTTTGGCATCCGCAGGAGGTGATGCCGCTCGTTCAGGATCCTTCTTAGGATCCTGAGCTTTATTCTTCTTTCTTCCCCGGAGATCCTTCAGATATCCCTTGCTCAAAAGATAGCTTATTTCTTTCCTTAGAGCAATACAATCCTCGGTAACATGTCCGAAATCCTCGTGGAAGGCACACCATTTGGACTTATCCTTCCAATCAGCTTTTTGTTGATTTTTCCGGGGCCATCTTGCTTTATCTCCTAAACCCTGCATAACATACATCAATTCAGGTATGTTAATAGAAAAACAATATTCAGACAACTCAGGATACTCCTCAGGATCCTCGTCTTCAACATCATTCACTTTTTTGCCGTCATTTCTGCCATACGGCTTAGAGCAATATGGTTTATACGAGGATTCTGATTTCCTGTTGGTTGACTCATAGGTTGTGGACGGATTCATCCTCTCTTGCATCTTTTTGTCATCCTCCAGCCGAATGTATCTTAAAGCCCAGTTACGAGCTTCATCCAGATTCCTGCAGGGATTCGTTACAAGATCCTGATAGAATTGAGAATCCTTTTGCAACCCCATCTTGAAAGCCTGCACAGCTGTTGCAACATCAAGATGCGGGATATCTAAGGATTCCTGGCTAAATTTGTTCACATAATCCCTCAAGGATTCCTGGGGTCCTTGAGTTATCCTGTAAACATCATTGGTTAGTTTCTCAAAACTCCGGCTGCAAGAAAATTGACTATTAAATAAATTAACTAAATGAGCAAATGAAGTAATTGAGTGAGAAGGAACGTTTAAGAGCCATTTTAAGGCCGATCCTGTTAAGGTAGAACCAAAACCCTTGCATAGGCATGCTTCTTTGAGATCCGGAGGGATAGGGTTGATTTCCATCCTTTCCCTATACTGGGTAATATGCTCCTCAGGATCCGTAGTTCCATCATAGAGTTTCATGTTGGGGGTCTGAAATCTTTTTAGGATTTCAGCATCACAGATGGGATACGCGAACCGTGATATCCTGTGGCTATCTTGGGATACTTCTGGAATTGGTTGGACCACACCAGATACACTGGATATCATATCTTTCAGTTTTTGAAGCTCCCTGGAAAATGCTGATGTTATACCTGATCCTGCAAAGATCCAACACCATTAGTAGCAAGCATATTATTATTATTAGATACATTACCAGTCTGGGGATTCTGGCCATATCCTGAAGCATATCCTGAGCTCCTCACAGTCGACACTCTGACTGAAGAGGGTATCTCACGGGTATGATTCTGGGAATGGCTAGGCATAATATTCCCCCGGTTATTCTCAATATAAACTACAGAGCTGAAGTTTAAAGCCCTGGGTTGCAAGGGAGTGACAGTATCCTCAGCGGGCCTGCTTGAGCTGGATTTCAAGAGTTGTATCACTCTTATCAGCATCTGGTTGGTCTCCTGCTACTGGCTCATCTGTTCCTATACACTACCAAACAAATTTAGAATTTCTTCATTAGAGGCCAAAACAGGACCAGATCCCTGGATATTGCGAGCGGGGATAACATCCCGAGCCACATGAATTTCAGTTCCTTGTGAAGAGGTTTACGTTCTCGGATGAGGTGGTGGAAGCACCGAACCAATTGTTGCAGAGGTTGTAGCGGACATGGGGGAAGAGCTCATGTTTGATCTCGAGGCCATTGAAAATAGTGTAGCAAAAAGTTTTGAAAATAGAAAACCAAGTAACGATTTTGCAAAAGCTTTTAGTAGAAATAGCACTACTTGCCCCACGGTGGGCGCCAAATTGTTTTGGTAAAAAATTACCGAAGCAATTAAGTGATCAAATTAGTTAAGTGAGGTAGTGTGCTAAGAAAATATGTGGAAAATATGCTAGTTAAGTTGTTTGCAAAAACAGTTTTCAGGATATAGCTCAGGATATCGAGCTATATCTATGATCAAACAGTGAGCAAAAATGTAAAGGGTGACACGAGATATACGAGGAAAGCCCTTGATCAATCTAGATCGCCGGCATAAAACCTCGGGAGCTGACAATCGCAACTGCCTTGTTCTTCTTATTGCTTCAAATATCAGGATACAGTGCAGGATATGATGCGGATCAACTAGGTGTTACAATGTAATCTGAATACAAGTGTTAGTGCGTTGTGAGTGTTTACAAATAGAGAAGAAGAGTGTGCGAAAGATTGTGTGTCTTTCTATCTGATCCGATCAACCCATTTATAGTAAAATAAACTAACTAACTAGCCTATTATTCAGGGAACCAACAAATATTCCTCAGGTGAACGTTGCAGTCCACGTCTTCCGGCTTCAACGTCTATAATATAACTGATTTGCCCGAGTCTTGAGGAGAAGAAGTCCACCTGACCGTTAGAGACTGGTTACAATAATCTGCAGGTGAGTCAATTAGTAACTACCAGGATATCGCATCAGGATGTTACCAATATCCTGATCCATCATCCTGGTCACAACAAAACAAACAAAGTCAGAATATCAGTTAGAATATATGAGCAGAAAATCACCCATAACAATGGGGAGCACCAATATTGTTTATCAAGAAGAAGGACGGGTCAATGCGTATGTGCATTGATTACCGTGAATTGAACAAAGTCACGATTAAAAATCGGTATCCATTACCAAGAATCGATGATCTGTTTGACCAATTGCAAGGAGCTCGATTTTTCTCGAAAATCGATTTACGTTCAGGATATCATCAATTAAAGGTACAAGAATAGGACATTCCTATGACCGCATTTAGAACAAGGTATGGCCATTATGAATTTATTGTCATGCCATTTGGTCTAACCAATGCCCCAGCCGTATTTATGGACATGATGAACCGAATATGTAAACCATATTTGGATAAATTCATAATTGTCTTGATAGATGATATTCTCAATTACTCTAAGAGCAAAGAGGAACATGCAAAGCATTTGCACGCACTTCTAAGTTATTAAGAAAAGAAAAGCTTTATGCAAAGTTTTCGAAGTGTGAATTTTGGTTAGAAGAAGTACAGTTTCTTGGACATTTAGTTAACCATGAAGGAATCCATGTAGATCCTATAAAAATTGAGGCAATTACCAATTGGAAAACCCCTGAGTCACCAACCGAGGTTAGAAGTTTCCTAGGATTGGCCGGTTATTATAGAAGATTTATTCGAGATTTTTCTAAAATAGCCATTCCCTTAACTAAGCTAACCTGTAAATCCATTAAGTTTGAATGGGGACCAAAACAAGAAGAAGCCTTTAGAATTCTTAAGCAAAGATTAACCAACGCACCCATACTAGCGTTACCAGAAGGAACTGAAGACTTTGTATTCTATTGTGACGCTTCTAAGTTAGGTTATGGATGTGTATTGATGCAACGTCAAAGGTTATAGCCTATGCATCTAGACAACTTAAGAATCATGAAGAGAATTATTCTACCCATGATTTGGAATTGGGAGCCATAATTTTTGCCCTTAAGATTTGGAGACATAACCTTTACGGTAGTAAGTTTACCATTTTCACCGATCATAAGAGTTTAAGATATGTCTTCGGGAAAAAGGAGTTAAATATGAGACAGAGACGCTGGATGGAAATACTAAGTGATTAGGATTGTAATATCCAGTATCATGCAGGAAAGGCAAATCTAGTCGCTGATGCCTTAAGTCGAAAGTATCATGAAAAGCCAAAAAGAGTATGTTCTCTTAAATTAAATCCACAAGTAGATTTAAATGAACAGATTAGAGAAGCACAAGAATCAGTAATCAAGAATGATACTGAAAAATTGAAAGGAATGATTAAAGAAATAGAACAAGGAATAGATGGAATATGGAGATTCCATAAGAAAAGAGTGTGGATACCCAAACTAGGAAACCTACGCCACAGTATATTAGAAGAAGCCCATAAATCTAAGTATACGATGCATCCTGGAAGTGATAAGATTTATCAGGACTTAAGAAAGAATTTTTGGTGGATAGGAATGAAGAAGGATATAGCAGCTTATGTTTCTAAGTGTCTAACTTGTTCGCAAGTTAAAGCTGAACATCAGAAACCCTCAGGTTTATTGAAGCAGTTAGAAATGCCAGTTTGGAAATGGGAATTGATAACAATGGATTTTGTTACCAAACTTCCCAAAACAAGAAAAGGTAATGATATAATCTGGGTGATTGTAGACAGGCTAACTAAGTCAGCTCATTTCCTACCAATGAAGGAAACCTTCAGTATAGAACAGTTAGCTAAGTTATATGTAAATGAAATAGTTTCGTTACATGGAATTCCTTTATCAATTGTTTCTGATAGAGATAGTCGTTTTACCTCTCATTTTTGGACAAGTTTCCAAAAAGCCATGGGAACCAAGCTAAATCTAAGTACAACTTATCATCCTCAAATGGACGGACAAAGCGAAAGGACAATTCAGACAATGGAAGATATGCTTAGAGCTTGTGCAATCGATTTCGGAGGTAATTTGGATGATCACTTACCATTAATAGAATTTTCTTACAATAACAGCTATCATACCAGTATCAATGTTGCACCATTCGAAGCACCTTATGGACGAAAGTGCCGAACTCCAGTCTGTTGGGCAGAAATTGGAGAAAAGCAACTATCTGGACCTGAGATAGTACAAGAAACAACGGACAAGATTATCCAAGTCAAGGAACGACTAAAAGCAGCACGCGATCGACAGAAAAGTTATGCTGATAACAGACGAAAGTCGTTGGAGTTTCAGGTAGGAGACAAGGTGTTGTTAAAAGTCTCTCCTTGGAAAGTAGTGGTAAGATTCATCAACAGGGGAAAGCTAAGCCCCAGGTATGTTGGACCTTTTGAGATTATTAGAAGAATAGGACCTGTAGCTTATCAGCTACAACTGCCAGAGGAGATGGCAAGAATACATGATGTATTTCATGTATGTAATCTCAAAAAGTGCTTAGCCGATGAATCGTTGGTAGTACCTCTTAAGGATATAGAGGTAAATGAAAAGCTTAAATGTGTAGAGAAGCCTCTACAGATTGAAGACAGAAAAGTCAAGAATCTTAAACACAAAAGATTGGTTCTAGTCAAAGTAAAATGGGATTCTAAGAGAGGACCAGAGTACACTTGGGAGCTTGAATCAGAGATGCAGAAGAAATACCCACACCTATTTCAGTAGACCTCGAGGACGAGTTCTAAAACAAGGTGGGGAGGATATAACAACCCTCCAAAATTATTTTCGACACCCCTAATATATTTAAAATGTCCCTATACGTCTTAAAATACACCCCGAATACAAGATTTGGCCCTAAATACCTTTATATAATTAAAAATAAATAAAAATCAAGATTTAAGGGTCGCTCGCGGGCCGCGAAGACCATCATGGCCTTCTACGCAGGGCGCGGCAACTAGGCTACGCAGCCTCACCCGGTGGTGCCACGTGTCGTACAAGTGTCGAGCCTATAGTGGTGACCCGGCCAAGCTACGCCCTACTACCTCTACGTCGCGGGCCGCGAAGGACTTACCTTCGGCTTACGCGGGGCGCGAGGAAGTCATGATCAGACACTATAAAAGGAGGACGTCGGCCTTCAGTTGCAATTCGTTCAATCTCTTGATCTATCTTTAAAATTCTGCATAGCAAATATTATACAAGGCATTATACCCCCCCTAAAATAACGAAGTTCTGCCTCGTTGTAAGTGTCATAATCCCCGGTTACGTATTAGATGCGCTGCCCAATTGATCTAGGATTCCGTAACGGCTGTCGAGGTTCTGCCCGACGTAGTTGTTGGAATTCTGTCTCGGGGAGGGTAGTACTAATGTAAATATTGGGTTATTATACTAACGCGTGTGCATTTGTGTAATTAATAGATAATCACCAGGAAATCACAAAGGAAAACCCTAAGATAGCAATGTGAGTAATCTCCTTTTTGCAAACTGTTTTTACAAAACCTCAAATGATTAAAATTATATTAAACAGTGATTGAGTATTTGTATTCTACAATTATCATCGGTATGTTGGGGTTTTGTATACAAAATTTGTTACTACACTGTGAGTAGTAACATGACCACAAGTCGGGTTGACAGTACCGTGGGTGGTAATTAAAGTAGATAATAAAGAAATGCAATTGCGCGACCGCCCTCAATGCTGTAAACGGTTTTACCTGTCTTGGTTAAACTGGGATTCACTCACCAGTATTTCCCACTGACAAAATGTTTTTAAAACGCGTTTCAGGTAACAAAATGTGAAAGCCAAATAGAAGCCAGCTGGACAGCACTGAAGGCTTGGAAAAGTGGCTATAAAAGTTACCTAAATAAAGATTTACATTGATGATATAATCTTTGGGTCAACAAATGATGAACTCTGCAAAGACTTTGAAAAGGTGATGAAGTAGAAGTTCAAAATGTCGTCAATCGGTGAGATGAATTTCTTCCTAGGGCTACAAGTCGACCAAATGCCTAAGGGAACTTTCTTTCATCAAACGAAGTATGTTTAGGATGTTCTAGAGAAATTCGGGATGTCTAAGACTGCTCCAATGTCCACCCCTTTAGCAACCAATCATGGTATCAATCCTGATCTCACCAGAGAGAAGGTGGACGAGACACTTTACCGTTCCATGATAGGTTCGCTGATGTATTTGACAGCATCCAGACCCGATATCATGTACCCAACTTGCCTCACAGCCCGATTTCAGTCAAGTCCTAGAGCTTCACACATGTCCATCGTCAAGAGGATTCTACGCTACCTGAAAGGAACTCCAACACTGGGGTTGTGGTATCCCAAAGATGGTGAATTCACGCTCGAAGGATACTCTGATTTTGACTTCAGTTGCTGCAAAGTCAATGCTAAATCAACAACTGCAGGATGCCAATTTTTCAGACCCCGATTGGTCACGTGGCTATGTAAGAAGCAAACCTCTGTTGCTTTATCAACATGTAAAGCAGAGTACGTATCTGCCAGCAGCTGCTGCTCTCAGATCCTATGGATTCAGCAACAGATGCGGGACTACGGTTTGCAATTTCTTACTTCACCTATTTTTGTTGATAATGAGGCAGCTATAAACATAACAAAGAATCCGGTACATCACGCAAAACCAAACATATAGAAATTCGTCATCACGTAATGTTTTATTTAAATAAAATAGGTTTTACCCCTATGAAAACGTGTGTACTGGAAACTTGGGAATTTCCCATGTGTTTAATATTATAAAAGTGTGGTATTTTACTCTGATAAAATATTTCCTAACTACGGTCCTGATGTAATTTCCGCTGCCAAATTGATAAACACCAATACCACTGAAACTGGCCGCGGCCGCCCGTTCCTAGGTAAATAGGGGACGGGGGTTGCGACAGAATGCACGCCACATGTTGTACGAGTCCGGATGAACGAAAAAAACCTCCTCGGCCATGTTTGTGGAGGGATTCACCCTGGTGAAATAAACGTACCTTTCTTCTTGCAACATGCTCTCCAATATCTGCATTGGAGTTCGATTGTCGTACATTTTGAGTTTAATCTTTTTTATCATGTTTTGTATGTCTTGTAGAATGCACACGCTGTGTGGGTTTAGTTTTCTTATGGTTAAATGTATATTCTTAGGCTCCATATTTTGCAGATAAAATCTCCCCACCAGTGATTCTTCGTCCGGGGTCAGCCTTCTAGCAAACGCGTGGCCATCCAGAAATTCTGCAGGCCCATGGTTATGAATGTTTTTCTTCTCCACAAGGCTCCAATTACCACTACTTGTGTCTAGTTTCCCTATCAGACTAAAAGGACAACCAACCTTTTTGCTACTTGAACACCGAACTGTTGCTTTACTTTTGGGTTCGCCGCCACGATCGCATTGCAACCATATCTTCACTGTCCTTGCTGACGAACCTTCGCCTTTTGTTATCGTTTGTTGGGTCACAATGACGTAACTTTTTGCAACTTCTCTTTTGTAAACCCAATTGTTCAACTCTTCAAATGACCAAAATACCTCAAAAGATGGTACATTAGAAATCCACATAAATGAAATTAATATATTAATTTTTTGAAAAAACAATAAAAAAAATTCGGGTTGAACATCGGGTTCGGGTTAATATGTATGACACATTTCCGGGTTTGTACAAAATTTCGGGTCATACATTTCTAGTTTTAATCAGTATACATAGCTCACTTAGAAACATGTTCCATTCCCTCATCTTTGCTGCACTTGTGTTGTTTCGTTTTTAATATATGAAACATATAATTTTTGTATAAGAGACTTAAGAATCAGGCTCATAAACGGGTGAGACACTTATCCCAGTGGAAGGGACGGTGTAACACCCTAAAAACGGGTTCGGTTATCGAACCACGTTAATATTGACGACGGGTAAAATACCGTTAGCGGTGAAAATTTACCCGGCAAATATTAGGATTTAAATAAACAAATCTAATATTAATAAAAGGGAGGATAAATACTTTAAGAAAACAAAGTATATAAAAGGACCGAGTTAACGAGATTTAAAGTGAAACGGGTTAGGTAAAACCCGAAAAATATATAGGTGTTATATATTTATTAAACATCGGTTATGAACAAGATAAAATAACTAGGAAATAAATAACCTAGTTAATTATAAGTCTTGTAGTAATAAAGAAATTGGTTAAAATACACTCTATGTAACTTGGGTGAATTAGAGGGGCTAAAGGTGTTAAAAGTTAAACTAGTTTTAATTAAAACAAAAAAATTGCAATTCCAAACACACACTTGTGTGTGTCTGGATCGAACAAAACACAGGAGGGCGACCAAACTCACCTCCAAACCCTAGTTCTTGCTAATTGATCAAATTGAAGGCTCAAATCGATTCCAAATCGAAATCCAATCATAGATTAGTGATCTCCTCAGTAAAGGGATCATAAGGTATGTAAAAATTTCACTATTTGGTTCAATCTAAAATTCTGGATGAACACTTATGATTCGATATTGAGCTTGCATGATAGTCGTTTGGGTGAATTTGGGTTGAAATCATGTCTATGAATATACCCTAGTCATTAGTTTGTTCAATATAGGTGCTTAGCGGGTTTTGTAGAAACATGTCAAACACTAGGATTATGATTATTATTCTAGTGTAATTTGAGTTCCATGAAGTAAATTCAGATTTGTTGATGCTAAATTCGTGTATGTGATGTTTTTAGGGTTTTGATTGCTCTAAAATAGTGTTATAATGTCATAAACATGTTTTAATTGAAAGCTGAATTCAAACAGCTTCTTATCAGAATTTACAGCCGACTTGTATTGGCTGTACCATGGACAAAACATGACAAGAACATGTGTTTCTTGAGTCTAAAATGTAGTTCCAGGAAATATCTTTAAAACCCCACTGGAATTGCATTTTTTCGATGAAAATTGAGCGCTTTATGAATTTTTCCGTATCGAAGGTTCAAGCTGGATTTTCTGGCAGAATTTGCAGCCCATTACGAATGTCATAACTCAATTTAGAAATTTAGTTATGATCTCAAATTTTTACTGTAGATAAATTTAAGTGATTACAAAAATCTTTAATTGGAATTTCGTCAATCGGATAAACGAGGAATTTTAAATGAATTTTTTCGTAAGCTGCAGTCAGAAGTGACGAATCTGATTGCAGCTTAGTAAAAGAATTTTTACGAATGTTTGGTAAAGAGTTAGATCTTGAAATTCTAACACAAGGCCTACCCTCCAAGAGTTACGTCACATAAAAAAATCATAATTTTTGAAGACTTGTAAACAGGTTAAACAGGCCACCAAAAACAGCCTATTTTCAGTGATATGAACTTGCCTAAGTGAGTTACTGAACGCAAATTTGCATTTTGTATGATTAAGGGTAAATGACTTTTATAAGTCATATCAACCAATGATGAAGTCGAATAGTAGATTCGACATAGAATTCGTAAGATGGAATAGTCGTATGTGATAATGACTAATCTAACCGTCTTACGAATTATGATTATAGTTTGACGCTTGACAAGCTAGGTGGAGGCTTGGAAAGGAAGCGGGTCAAACGAATCAAGTGTGAAGGAAAAGCGTGTTTCGGATGCAAGGTAACCTTACGCCCCTTTATATTATTTACGAAATACTTATTTGCAATTATTGTATAGGAACTTTATTATGTAATTGAAATATGATGTTCCGGCACGAAATAATGATAGTCGAAACAAAGGAGAAATGGTAAGAAACCATGAAATATGGTAAAAAGGGTAAAAGGGTATATTATTCATGTGGTGATGAATAAATAAGAAATTTTGAAACATTACGTTATGGTGTAAACTGTGACGGGTTAAAAGGGCGAGATGGTAACTAGATATCCTCTCATAATAATAATTGGTCTTTTCGACTAAACGGGTCAAATGGTGTGTTAATACCATTTGACAACAATAACTGATGACCGTTTGTTGAGTTTTGCGATCACAAGAATTGATTTATGGCTTGCGTTGCTTTAAACTAGCAAGTTTAAAAGCAAAAGTGTAAAACCCTTGAGGATCTTCCAATGATATCAAACAAGAACTTGTGTAAGTGCGGAAATCAAACACAAGTGGATTCAAGAATATTAGCAATCGAAACCAAAACAATATAATCAAAACAAACCGGAACTTGCATTCACTGAATAACTTGTGACTGATACAAGACTCCCAAAAGGGTTTCGGCTGCCTCTTGTTCTCGATAACTGATCAACCTCAACACAAAGGTTGAGGTTTGCTTAAATACAAAACAGGTGGGTCGATACCCTTGGCCCACTTGAAACCAACTACATAACCCATCTAATACATATTGACCCAAAATATTAATAAACAAAACATACTAATCAACCCCTATACTTTGTACTCCTCCTTGTATAAACCTTCAGGTTCCAACAATCTCCCCCTAGGTTTATGCATGGAGGTTCTTGAGGCTTCAACAGTCACTATTACCACCCAAACGATCTTTGAGACCACCAAATCCTTTTGTGCGAATATGAATGGCTGAAGCAACAGCAGCAGTCCATCCTTTTGCTACTTGTTCATTTTTTTAGTAGCTCTAATTTGATTGCGAGCTAACACTTCCAAATCTTCATGAGCAAGATTCAGCAAATCAACTTGATCCACCAAACGAAAATTCACATCGTCATCACAAACAATCACTGCTTGCCCTAGACGCTCATCATAAGCCCAAAAATGCAAGGTCTTCAGAGCACCTTTTGGAATCTTCTTGACCAAAGGAATAGTCTTTTCCTTATCAGTTGATGGCCAGTGCACGATCTTCATTCGCTTGTTGGTATATGGATCTCTAATACCTTTAGCTGGCTTAACAATAGATTCTGCAGTGTGCATCGAAGGAAAATTACGAAGAACTTCCCTCTGCAGTCTCTCGAAGAACAAATATCCACGACCTCCAGGTCGATCATCCACATAAGGTGACTTAGATAGGTTTATCAAATCAACCTTTGTGAATGTTTGAAACTGAGCCGGATTTTTGTACCATTCAACAGGACCAACTTTTCTTTTAATCCACCACCTTCGTCTGTCATGATCAAAACCCCAGCTGACAACACCAGAACGACTACCAACTTTATCATAGAGTGTTTCACCTACATCCATCAGATGATGGGTAGCATTAGCATCTTCATCGTCTGGATTCAGATTCTTGTTTTTCAGGATCACAAACTCTCTTTTCTTCTTGATCCTTTCAGCCTTTTCTTTGTCTACAACTGGATCAGTAACTCTTTTGAAGTATTGTTCCAAAGCAGCACTTCTCTCAGCATCATCCTTATCAAAAGATTTTCTTTTATTTTCTACATCAGTTGGATCCGAAAACTCTTGGCCAAACTTCTTCTCCAACTTTCCACGTAAATCATAAACCATATTAAACAACAAACTGGTGTCACCTTGAAGCTGTTCAATTTGTTGATTCTATTGCACTATAGTGTCCTCAAGTTGAATAATCTTAGCGTCTTTATGAATCGAATCTTGCTCTACCACAATTAGTCGTTTCTTCATTTCCCTCATACTGATGAACTCATCATCATCACTTGAATCATCATCAAACAGCATTCTCAATGGATCTTCAACTCTCTTACCACTTGAACTTCCAGGCTCGTCATGAATAATTCCAGATGGACCAGCGTTTCAGAGGTAACAGGTGGCATTGACGTAATGATAGGATCTGAAACAACATTTGTAGCTGGTGTATCTGCAGTGGTGGTTTCCAAATCACTTCTTTGAGTATCAACATTAAACTCAAAAATATCTTCAGTGGTGGTGGTGGTGGTATCAGTGACATTCTTCTCAAAATCGAAGTCATACAAGCCATCATCATCTTCAGCAACATTCATGGGTTGATCTTTGTTTTGTTCAACATACATTCCGAGTTGAGGATCCTTCCTTTTCCGTTTCAATGGCAATGAATCAGGATCCTTTGGGTTCTCACTAGGCTCTTCATTTGATGCTGTAAGATTGGAAGGAGGATTTTCCATCTTATCAGTCACAGACTTTAACAACAAAGCCAAACTCTCAGCAGAAATCACAGGTGGAACAGTAGAAACAACAACGTCAGCTTCAGTTTCAGGAGGAAGCTCTTCATCATCTCCTGAATCACACATAATCTCTATGCCCTCATCATCAGAGTTGATTGTTAAAATCTCTGTCTCAGGCTCATTTTCAACAGCACCCTGAACATCATGCTCTTCAGCAACCATTGCATTTACAGGTGCATTGATTTGTGCAGCATTCACTGGAACAGGTTGCACTATCACTGGATGAGCAGCTACATCTTCAGTCTCAGCAAACTAACCGAATTTCTCCAGAGGAATTAATCCTTCAAATCTCTTTTCAGTACCCTTTTAGGAGTGAGAGCACCAAAACAAACAGGACCCATGGGCTTTAACTCCAAAGTATTTCCAGATCTCACTAAATCTAGATAACGAGCATTAAGAATCATCTGCAAAAAATCTTAGATACATAAGAAACTTGTCCTTTCGAACTCCTGTCACATTTCTCTTCATGCCTTCAAATATATACTTCGAGTAATTAAAAGGTCATTTGTTATCAGACAAGTAAGGGCAGCAGACTGTGTAATGTTTAACTGATCAGTGCCTCCTCGGTTTTCTGTCATGCAGAGAATGAACATGTGCACTAACAGACGCCAATAAGGATGCACAAATTTCTTCACCAATGATGGGTACATTCCTTCATAGCTTAATCTCGGCAGAATCGCTTCCACAGTTCCTGCTGGAAGCTTAATAGGATCAGTTTCCTGATCGTTGAACTGTAGCACCTCCCGTATCATCTGCTCAGTCACAGTAATAGTCTTCTTTTGAATCTCAGCAATTAAAGCTCCCTTGCCTTCAGCTTCAAGTGCATCGAACCTTGCAGTCTTCTAGAAATCTTGAATAAGACTTTCGTAGACAACAGGGTTTTCCCAAAGTGCATGAACTATACTGCAACTGTTTAGGCCCTTGATTAATGACGTAAACATCCTCTTGTGCTTCTCTGGGGGTGGAGCTAGATAACCTGCTTGATTGTGCGTTGAGATAAATTTTAAATCCATATCCTACACAAAACGAAACCATTAATCATAGAAACATGAAAAGGAAATTTCAATCAACTTAGTTCAAAGAATAAACAGGTCACTCTGAATCAGCAGCTAACAACATAGGTTGTGGGTAACACACATGAATCGAATCGAGACCATGAGGTTTCGAGTCGAGACCATGAGATTTTGAGTCGAGACCTCAGTTGAGACTGAGTAAGCTTAAACCGAGACCTCAGTCGAGACCATCAAGTTTGAGTCGAGACCCCAATCGAGACAGACGAGGTTGCGACTCGCAACTTGACGTCTCGAGTCTTCATATGTGTTCAGTCGCAACCCCAGTCGAGACCCCATAAACAACTTTAATCCACTTAATTTTGGATCAAAAACCCATAAACACCCCATGATTTCTTTGAAGACCAACATAAGCCCACAATTAGGGTTCTTCATTTCATTCAAATCTTCAACAAGTCTTCACATAATCTTCAAACAATCTGCAAAACTTCATACAAATTATCATAATACCATTGAATCTTTATATATCGAGATCAAAAAAGGCTTTGAAACATGTGAACTTCGCCGGAATTAAACAAGAATTCACCAAAAAATAGAGAGAGAATATGAGCTGTCTGTTTGTGGTTTCGAGTACAAATGAGGTCTCGACTCGAGACCACCTTTTATATTCAAAATTTGTGGGTCGGGCTTCTGTACTGGGTCGAGACCAGTAGCTTGGGCCGAGACCACTTAACAATTCACTCGAGACCACATTTTTTTACTTTAATTTCTTTTACAGTTTCAAATTCTTTATTTTATTTGATGACCCATTTAACTTCTCGAGCACGTTTTTACTAGAACAAAAACCTACAAACATAAAACTAAATAATGCTAATAATTATTTACAAAAAATAAAATTAGGAAATATCATAATTGCTCAGGGATCAAATCACGAGGTTTCGGGCTTGACTTTACTTATCAACACTGATCTATTACCGAATGATCTAGACGATTGTCAATATATTTGTCCACCTAAACTCATCACCCTAGACCTTTTCCATATAACTGCCTATAACTGATTTTATCATGTTTTGATTTCTTAACAATGAACACCCAAACAAATACTAATCAAATCCCGGAATCATAGACAGCACACTCTATCATGTAAGCAGCTTCCCTACCACATAATTTCACAAGTTCAATCCAGATCTCTGAAATCTTAACTGGGAATAGGTTGAGAAGAGAACAGAATAGATCATAAGCAAAGACGATATAATATACAGATCAAATGAGTTTTTCTCAGTTTGATATAGGTTTCTTGGGTTTCTTTTGGGCACTTGAGGGCCTCTTTCGGGTGTTTAATTGATCTATAAGACGACAGACGCTCAGCTAGGTCTTTACTCACGCAAAATAGAAGCTAAACGCTGCCTAGCACCTCCAGGTCTTTGCTCACGCAAAACAGAGGAGATACATGACTTTTTCAGAGAAGATTTCAGAGTCAGACCAAAATTGTGTGTATCGGGACAACATACAGACATTCAAATAGAAATGAGCTAATTCCAAGTGATTTTCTTTCCTTAAGTTATGTACTAATTTAGTTCTGAACAGAAACAGCCAATGTTTCCAGTCTTTAAGGATAGAGCCTACCAACACATCATACTAAAGTCAAACTGTTTCGATACTGGTCTTACATGAGTCAGCCCTTCACCATAATGTGAAAAATCATTTCATTTCCCATGTCATGCAATGCTTCTTTTTGTATTTTTCATAATTTTTCAATGTTTTTGTATTTTTCATAAATTTCTCCCCCTAAATTTGAGCATAAATAAAAACTACCTAAGAGTAGAAAACTTTATGAACAAATTTACCTACGAAAAACCAAAAATGCTCAGTCAGTAAATCAGATCATTTTCAGAAAATCCACAAGCACTTGAAATTTCGAACTGCTGACAGGTGTTGTGAACAAATTGGCCGCATTTGCATCTGTGTCGATTTACTCCAGTTTGATAAGACCTCTATCAAAGCAGTCTCGTATAAAATGAAATTTAATATCAATGTGCTTGGTTTTTGAGTGGAAGACAGGATTTTTCACAATTTGCTTGGCAGCATCATTATCACAGTATATGGTAGTATTAAGATAAGTCAAACCGTAGTCCTGCAATTGATGCTGCATCCACACCACTTGGGAGCAAGACGCCGACGCTGCAACATACTCTGCTTCAGCTGTGGAAATAGCCACCGTTTGCTGTTTCTTGCATTGCCAAGAAATGAGTCTGTCACCCAAAAATGGACATCCAGCAGATGTGGATTTTCGGTCCTTGTCAGTGCTTCCAAAATTACTATCAGAAAACGCAAACAGGTCAAAATTTGAATCCTCGGATACCACAGACCAAACCGAGGTCGGCCTTTAAGGTACCGAAAGATTCGTTTAACAGCAGTAAGATGAGAAGTTTTAGGATTAGCCTGATATCGCGCGCAGTTGCTGATAGCAAACATAATGTCTGGGCGGCTTGCTGTCAGATACATCAATGATCCGATCATGGACCTATAAAGTCGTTGATCAACAGGGGATCCTTTTGCATCTTCGGTCAGCAACGGTCTTTCTGCCATTGGAGTTTTGACCGGCTTAGCGTCTGTGAACTTAAATTTCTTTAGCACATCATCCACATATTTCCCTTGATGAATAAGAATGCCTCGAGAATCTTGTTTAACTTGTAAACCCAAAAACAGTGTCATTTCTCCGAGCACACTCATCTCGAACTTCTTTTTCATAACTCCCTTAAATTCCTTGCAAAGAGCTTCACTTGTTGATCCGAAAATAATATCATCGACAAAGATTTGAACCAGTTTCAGATCCTTGCCCATTCTCTTAATAAACAGAGTCTGGTCTATCATGCCTCGAGTATATCCATGAGCCAGAAGATGTTTGGTAAGAGTTGCATACCAAGCCCTTGGAGCTTGGTGCAATCCATACAATGCCTTATCGAGTTTGTAGGCATATTCTGGATGGTCTGGATGAATAAAACCCGGTGGTTGCTCAACAAAGATTTCCTCCTTCACATCTCCATACAAAAACGCATTCTTAACGTCCATCTGATACACAGTGAACCCCATGTAGGATGCGTATGCTAAGAAGATCCGGATTACTTCAAGTCGGGCAACAGGGGCGTAAACTTCATCATAGTCTAATCCCTCTATCTGTCTGAATCCTTGGACCACTAATCATGATTTATTTCGAACAATAACTCCTGCAGAATCTTGTTTGTTTCTGAAAACCCAGCGAGTTCCAAGCTTGCGTTTCCCTTTTGGCAACTCCACAAGTTTCCATACTCCTAGCTTCTCGAACTGGTTCAGTTCTTCATGCATAGCGTCAACCCAGCCTGGTTCCTCCAAAGCTACATCAATGGTTTTAGGTTCAATTTGAGAAATGTAGCTGGAGTATAAGCATAAATCAATGGTTCCTGATTGGCTCCTGGTCTGAACTCCTGCATTAACAGAACCAATTACGTTCTCAATGGGATGATTTCTTTGAACGCTTGTTGGAATGACAAATTTAGGCACGTTCCCGTCTTGAAGTGTGTTGATGTTGCTTGGCTCCTCCTCATCAGGTGCTGACGGACTGTGAACCACCGGAGTAGTGATGGTATAATCTTCAGGAATGGGATCAGTAAATAGTTCTGATCCAGATGCATTTGAGGAAGCACCACTAGATTGAGAACCTTTAGGGGTTTCTTGAGACGGTGGATTCTCAGTAAATCGCATTCCAGGAGGATCAATAGTGTGAATTCTTGAGATTCCTTCGTCCTGCTCTATTTCTTCTGTATCACCAAATGAAACCGGTTGTTTCATATTCAACACACCTGCATCAGGAGCAACACTAGACAAGATGTTAAATGATTTGAACAGGTCAGCATAATCATACAGCCAATCTGGACCAACTCTAGCATTCATGGAGTTTTCTTCTAGCCAGTCAACATTACACGACTCGACGACTTTCTTGGTTACTTTATTGTATACTCTGTAGGAAGATCCTTTAGCGTATCCAATAAAGAAACATTCGTCCACTTTGACTTCAAACTTTCCATTAGTATCCATGAGCAATAAAACACACGGACAACCAAAGATACGAAAGTGTGAAACAAAGGGTTTACGTCCTTCCAGAATCTCATAAGGAGTTTTCATGTGACGTTTGTTAACTAAAGCATGATTCTGGATGTAACAAGCCATGTTAACTGCTTCGGCCCAGAAGAAACTAGGAAGCTTCGAGTCGGCTAGCATGGTTCGCGCAGCCTCAATGAGAGTACGATTTCGTCTCTTAGCGACTCCATTTTTTGTGGAGTTCGTGGTGCACTGTACTGTCCTTCAATTCCCTTTTCTGCACATAATGTGTCTAAGGTGATATTTTTTAATTCCGTTCCATTGTCTGATCGAATTGCTTTCACTCTGGTACTGGCCTGATTTTCCACTAGAGTGACAAATGGTTTGATCAAACTTGCAGCCTCGTTTTTATGACCAAGAAAGTAAACCCATGTGTAACGAGAGTAGTCATCGACAATCACAAGACAATATGCCTTCTTGCCAATACTGAGAGCATTCACTGGACCAAAAAGATCCATGTGTAGCAGCTCAAGTATAGCTTTTGTTGATGGAGTAGGCTTGGACTTATGGGGCTTTCGATTGGCTTTTCCTTTGGCGCAAGCAACACACTTCTCTACCAACATGAAATCTTTAACAGGTAGATCACGGACCAATTCACCTTTAGCCAAACGATTCAGATTTTTCATATTCACATGATCAAGACGACGATGCCATAACAGACCGTCATGTTCTGAAATCTTCGAGAAGAGACAAGTAATTTCTTCACATGGTTTCTTGTTCATATCGATAATATATGCGTTTCCGTGTCTTTCTGAAGTCATCAAAAACCAATCTTCTAGGATCACAATTCCTGGTTTAAGTACATGACAACCTTTCTTGCTGAAATGAACCGAATTTCCTCTGTCACAAATTTGTGAGATACTCAGCAAGTTGTGTTTCAATTCTGGGACGTAATTCACATTTTCGAAGCTTAAGACACCATTTCTCACTGTTCCTTTTAATGTGATTTTGCCTGATTCTCCTCCCGCAAAAGAGACATATCCACCATTAAATTCTCTGACATTTTCAAGTTGGGACAAGTCTCATGTCATGTGCCTGGAACAGCCACTATCCATGTACCAAAGTCGCACGGTAGTCCTCCACAGCTGTTCTTGCACGATTTGCGGGATTAGTTAGATTTAGGAACCCAGCCCATAGTGGATCTGGGTTTTCCTTGTGCATCAATGTACGTCACTTTCTGCCAAACTAAATTGTCTTTATTCAAAAACTTCAATTTGTCTTTGTTGACAGACTTGTGTGAACACGTGTTTGACGGAGCAGCCTTACCTTTGGGTTTCCAGTATTGATTTGACCACTTGTAATTGTAATTTTCAAAAGCTTTATGTTTGTTTCTTTGAAAATTATTTTGATAATTTTGATTTCTTTGTTTGGCTGCATTCCAGTCAAAATCAGAGGGCTTGGCCTTACGATTGTTATTCTTCATTGCCTTAATCTTTGCAGCTTTCACTTGCTCTGAATAACAAGATCGGTTAGACTTAGCCTTCTGATTGTTAAAACTCTTATGCTTAGATTGTATTCTTGGGAGATGAACACAATTTCGTGCGATGTGTCTAGCAATACCACAGTTGAAACACGTTTGTCATTTCAAAATGTGAGTATTTTGATTTTTCAAAGTATCGTTTCTGATTTTCTTCACTTGTCTAGCTTGTTTGGCTTGCTTTCGTTTTGAGCGACTTGGTTCCTGCTGATTAGAGTTTGCACAAGCATGAGATGTAGATGGAGAATGAGACTCATCCTTCTTACTGTGATCATCATCATGTTGAAAAGTCGGTGGTTCAATTTCAGTTTTATTTTCAAAAACATCTGTTGACGACTGTTGGTTTATTTCAACACTTGTTTCTTTGTCAATTGATTCTGACTTGGTTTTAATTTCTGAAGAAGTTGAAATTTTATTAACACATGTTTCTGCATCACATGCATCAACGGTTTCCAATGGGGTCCCATTAAATTCAACATTAGGGACACCCACTGAGACCGACTCAGAAGAAGAATCAGGATATTCTTGATTTTCTTTAGAAGTAGTTTCAGTGGTTTCACTGAATGTATCCTGAGGGACCTCACCTGTAACAATATCATCAACCAATGAGTTATAAACATCACATTCACAATCATTAACTGAAGAAAATTCATCACCAGACTTAATGTTCACAGATTCAACACAAACATCATCAGTCTTGCCCAAAACATCAGGCCCATTAGACGCTAAAGAAACAAACATACTAAAAATACTTTGTCCCAAAACAAGTTCAGGATTAGTTTCATCAAAACAATTTTTAGGTAAATCAGAATTTAAAGCTTGTTCTCCCCCAAGAGTGTCTTCACATTTCAAGTCTACCTTTTCTTCTGCACATGTAAACGATCTGTTAGGATCAACATTTCCTTTAGAGACAAAATTTATTGACGGGGCTGACTGTTTATTACCAACAAATCCGTTGTTGACTGATGACTTATCAGTTTTTGGACTATAAGTCATCTTGCCCTCATTAATTAACTCCTCTTCCGTGAACGGCATGTAAGTATAATTATGATTGTATGGAGGAGGAGTTTTAGTGTATCCCAATCCAGCCCCTTTCTTTTCTTTGTATGCTAGTTGTATGTCACAAATGTTCTTGACCAAACTACTAGAAGTGTCATACTTTTTTATATTAATTTCATTTAACTGATATTTCAACTTTAAGTCTTCTAGCTCTTTGGTCAAGTCACTAATTGTTGCTAGAGCATCTAAAAAATTACAATTCTTAGCGCTGAGATCTTCTTTCAACTGAATGATATATTTCCTTTGGGCTTCAATTTTTTCTTTATAAAGTTTTTCATTTTTAGCCAAAGTAAACTTTTTATTTTTAATATCTTTATAATCTTGAATTAACTCAGCGTTATGTAACCTATATGCTTCAACTCTTTCTCTGCATTCAGGAGTACAGAAAATAGAACGTACCTCTTCAGCAGTAAGTCCATGAGCGGGAGCTGACAAAATCCTAGTCATAAGAGCTAGATTTTCAGCTGGAGTCTCATCATCAGGTGCTGAATTCCTGTTCTCCGAATTTGAAGTCATGAAGGCGATGTTTTCCGAGGCACTCTGATTTTCTAGAGCAGAGATGTTCAAGCGACGAATTTTAGCATTCCAATCAAAATTTGCACTTTGTTGAACTACTAGGGCTGAGCTCTGAGTGCTTTCACTAGCAACAGTTGAAGAGTCATTTGTAGTGACAAGTGCCCTTTCAGGGTTTGGAGGAGCAGGGTGTGCAGGACTTTGTTCTTTGTTTACATTCGGCTTAGTACAGTTTCGTGCCAAATGCCCCGGTTCATGGCAATTGTAACAGCGCAATTTGAATGGAACACTTGCAGAGTTTGAATAAGGAGTACCCCACCTATTTCTTCTAGTCTTGTTTGCAAACCTTTGTGCTCTTAACGCTGCCATAGCCATCTTCCATGTAATATCCATTTCCTCTACATCATCAGGATGATACTGGTATAGATCATTCAAAGACCAACTAGGAGGTTGTATTTTTCCTGCAATAAAGGCATTTAAACAGTTGACAACAGAAGCAGCGATCTCCAGATTTTCTTTGGACTGTTGCGTGAAGAAAGCGATCAACTCGGTTTTTGCTGAAGGAACTGCGGCAACTTTCGGTGCAGTAGATGAAGAATTTGAACTGGAGTAATGCACATTTGCGGAAGCAGGAGTGGCCTTTTTAGGTGTCACGGCCCCGGCCCGGTTTACCCGTTCCAGGAGTCGTGGGACAGAAATCCATGGTAATTATTATTTTGGCAGCGGAATTTTAACAGGATCTTTTTCAAACTTGAAAATGCCCAATTTATTTATTTCACAAATTGGGAATAACACCTATAATTTACAATAAAGGTGATTTCTCACGGAAATCCCCTATTTTACAAAAACATATTTATTCATTTTATTGAGCCACATCTTCAAGCTTGTAGTGCTACACGGCACTTTTTCCTGGATCACAGCAGATCACCTGAAACATGTTTTTAAAAGGTTTTATCACCAGGGAAATACTGGCGAGTCATTCAAGTTGCACAAAACGACACATTGTTATAATATACAGTATTAAGGGTGATTACATTGTTTCTATCAACCAATTACCCCAAATCGGTATTTGTCACTCGACTGTATCTATAACTGTGGTCAGATCACCCATTGGCTAACCCGTTGTCCAATGGTGACGGGAAATAAGTAATGTATACAAAACCCCACATACCAGCAGTAATTGAAGATTACAAAGACTTAAACCCTGTAATTATAACTAGAAAAACATTTAGGGTTTTGCAAAGCAATTTGATAAAAAGAGAATGACTCACATTGCAGATTTAGACGGGCAGCGTTTAGCCTACTGATTTTAGCCTGGTTAACCTAATTCAAATAACAATGCACACGAAAACTAGGTTAGTAACTTAATACAACTTTTACGACAACTCACGAGATTCAAAACCTTCTCGACAAATGACAAAGTGCAGTACTTAAACATCCATTGGATTCATGAAGAATGACAAAGTATAGCCCGAGTTCGGGCAGCACTTAAATATCCATCGGCTTCACAACGAATGATAAAGTATAGCCCGAGTTTAGGCAGCACTTAAACATCCATCGGATTGGTTTCAATCGATCGGACATTAAATCGTAGCAGTGATCGAGTTATTACCCTGTTATCGCGGCAGAATTTCATGATTGTGTGTGTTTTTAGAGTAATCAGACGATATCTCAGTGTACGAATTGAATTTTAACGTCGAACCAACGCCAAAATCTAAGTGCCAAAGCCCTGCATTTATACTGGAAAAACGGCGCCCTTGCGTGGCGCGAGGGCTTGTCGCGTGGCGCGAGGGGTACCCCCCTAGCATAGGGTAGCCCCGTGTCTTACTAGCTCGGGTGAGTCGACGGTTTGACAAAATTCGCGTTTGACAAGAAACTGTGAAGATAATATCGATTCGGAAATACCCCCCCCCCCCTGAGTTTTAGGGGCCCTGATCCTAGTTCCGATTGATCTGGAAATTTTAGGGGTCATGCAATATTTCTTGGGGGTCTTAATTAGGGTTTCTTATTGGACAAAATAAAATAAGAAATAATAGTTTTGGTGAGAGTTGTTACATCCTCCCCACCTTAATAAAAATCTCGTCCTCGAGATTTACTGGAATAAGTGAGGATATTTCCGCTTCATTTCCGATTCTAGCTCCCAAGTGTACTCCGGTCCTCTTTTAGAATCCCACTTGACTTTGACCAGTACTAGTCGCTTGTGCTTGAGAAACTTGACCTTCTTGTCTTCTATCTGCAGTGGCTTCTCAACAAATTGTAACTTTTCATTTACCTCTACATCTTGAAGAGGTACTACCAGGGATTCGTCAGATAGACATTTCTTGAGATTGGATACATGAAATACGTCATGTACCCCGGCTAGCTCTTCTGGTAGTTGTAAACGATAGGCAACTGGTCCTATTCGCTGGATTATTGGGAATGGTCCTACGTACCTTGGACTTAGCTTTCCCTTCTTCCCGAACCGAACTACTCCTTTCCAAGGAGAAACTTTCAAGAGTATCTTATCTCCGACTTGAAATTCCAGTGGCTTGCGTCTATTGTCTGTGTAACTTTTCTGGCGATCTCGAGCCGTTTTCAGTCTTTCCTTGATTTGAGTGATCTTGTCGGTGGTTTCTTGTACGATTTCAGGACGTGATAGTTGACTCTCTCCTATTTCTGCCCAACAAACTGGAGTTCTACACTTTCGTCCATACAGTGCTTCGAATGGGGCAGCTTCAATGCTTACATGGTAACTATTGTTATAGGAGAATTCAATTAAGGGTAGGTGGTCATCCCAATTTCCACCAAAATCTATCACACATGCCCTGAGCATGTCTTGCAGGGTTTGGATTGTCCTTTCACTTTGTCCGTCTGTTTGGGGATGATAAGCTGTACTTAAATTTAATCGCGTCCCCATGGCTTCTTGGAAACTAGTCCAGAAATGCGAAGTGAAACGACTATCTGTATCCGATACAATAGAGAGTGGAACTCCATGTAAGGATACTACTTCGTCTACGTACAACTTTGCTAATCTTTCCATGCTAAAGGTTTCTTTCATGGGTAGAAAATGAGCTGATTTGGTTAATCGATCCACAATTACCCAAATTGCATCATTACCTTTTCTGGTTTTGGGTAACTTAGTAACAAAATCCATGGTTATGAGTTCCCATTTCCAAACAGGCATTTCTAATTGTTGGAGTAACCCTAAAGTTTCTGGTGTTCTGCCTTAACTTGTGAACAAGTTAGACACTTAGAAACATATCTAGCTATGTTCTTTTTCATACCAATCCACCAGAAATTATTTCTTAAATCTTGGTACATCTTATTATTTCCCGGGTGCATGGTATACCTAGATTTATGGGCTTCCTCTAAGATCTTATTTCTTAAATTTCCTTGCTTAGGTACCCAAATTCTTTTCTTATGGAATCTCCAAATTCCATCAGTTCCTTGTTCTAATTCCTTTATTCTTCCTTTCATTCCTTCAGCATCATCCTTGATTGTTGTGGTTTGAACATTTTTCAGTTGCTCCATTAAGTCTAATTGTAAACTTAATCTAAGAGCACGAACTCGCTTTTGCTTTTCATGATACTTACGACTTAAGGCATCTGCAACTACATTTGCTTTTCCCTCGTGATATTGAATATCACAGTCGTAGTCACTTAGGATTTCCATCCATCTCCTTTGTCTCATGTTCAATTCTTTTTGCCCAAATATGTACCTTAAACTCTTGTAATCCGTATAGACTGTAAACTTACTTCCTTACAGATAGTGCCTCCAAATCTTAAGGGAAAAAATTATCGATCCTAATTCTAAGTCATGCGTCGTATAGTTTTCCTCGTGCTTTTTCAATTGCCTTGAAGCGTACGCAATTACCTTCTTGCGTTGCATTAGCACACATCCTAATCCTAGCTTAGAAGCATCACAATAAACTTCAAAATCTTCTGTTCCTTCTGGTGAGGCAAGGATTGGGGTGTTTGTTAATCATTGTTTTAAAATCCTAAAGGCCTCTTCTTGCTTAGGTCCCCATTCAAACTTAACTATTTTACAGGTTAGCTTAGTTAATGGCACAACTATCTTAGAGAAATCTTTAATAAAGCGCCTATCGTATCCAGCTAAGCCTAGAAAACTTCTAACTTCTGTAGGTGATTGCGGGACCTTCCATTTGGTGATCACTTCTATCTTGGAGGGATCTACATGAATACCTTCGTGATTCACCATGTGACCTAAAAATTGTACCTCCTGTAGCCAAAATTCACACTTCGAGAATTTGGCGTAAAGCTTCTCCTTTCTTAACAAAGTTAAGAGTGCATGTAAATGCTTACAATCTCGACCTGACTTTTGGAATAAATAAGTATATCGTTGATGAAGACAATTACGAATTTATCCAAGTACGGTTTACAGATCCTATTCATCATGTCCATAAATGCTGCAGGAGCATTTGTTAGTCCAAAGGGCATGACTGTAAACTCGTAATGACCATACCTAGTTCTGAAAGCAGTTTTAGGTATGTCTTCTTCTTGCACCTTCAACTGATGATATCCGGAGTGTAAATCTATCTTAGAAAAATATCTAGCTCCTTGGAGTTGATCAAAGAGATCATCAATCCTAGGTAATGGGTATCGATTCTTAATTGTAACCTTATTCAGTTCCCTATAATCGATACACATTCGCATCGAACCATCCTTTTTCTTTACGAACAACACTGGTGCTCCCCAAGGGGATGAACTAGGTTGTATGAATCCTTTACTGAGAAATTCATCTAATTTCTTTTTCAGTTCTAACATTTCAGTGGGTGCTAAACGATAGGGTGCCTTTGCTACGGGTGTAGTTCCAGGAATCAAATGAATTCTGAATTCTACCTCCCTATCTGGTGGTAATCCTGGTAACTCTCCTGGGAATACATCCGAGTATTCTGAGACTACAGGAATTTCCTTAAGTTCCTTACCCTTAGTGCTAATGATTACCGAAATCATATACACTATTCCTTGCTTTCGTTCATAACTATCAACTTTCATTACTGAAATGAATTTCATGGGTTTTCGCGGCTTATCTCCTGTAACCATGATTACTTCTCTGGTGGGTGCACGAATTTCTATGGAGTTCTTATCACAAAGGATTCGAGCATGGTTGGCTACTAACCAATCCGTTCCTAATACGACATCGAATCCAGCTAAATTCATGGGTAATAGGTTTGCAGAAAATTTATGACCTGAAAGTTCTATATTTTCTTTTTGCGAAACCGTATCTATGTTAACAGAATTCCCGTCTGCCGTTTCTACTGTATAAATCTGCCTAAGTTTCGTTAAAGGTAGCTTAAGAGCTTGGCAGAATGAAGTATTTATAAAACTTTGGTTTGCACCAGAGTCAAATAATACTTTCGCATAAACGTTGTGAACTAAGAACGTACCAGCTATTATGTCAGGAATCAGTTCGGCTTCCTGCGTGGTCAATTGGAAGGCTTTTGCGTTTTTCTTTTTAGTTCCTTCAGCAGGTTTGGCCTTGTTATCTGCTGGTTTGACCAATTTAGGGCATTCTGGTGTAAAATGCCCAGCTTCTCCATGGTTGTAGCAGATTTTTGTTTTCCTTATGCAATCTTCTTCACGATGTCCTATAGCTTTGCAGAAGTTGCAGGGTTCATTACATTTTCCAAAATGTTTCTTTTTGCAGTTCCTGCAGAATAGTGGAGTGGAAGATTGCCCAGTGCCTCTTTTCTTGAAATTGCTATTATTACCCATACGAAACCCTTGGGTAATTTTCTGAGCCAATTCCTTCTTCCTGTTTTCTTCTACCGTACGCACCAGTCCGTCAGTCGAAGTGTTGGCTAATTCCACCGCATCATCGATTGTGCGAGGTCTCGCAGCTTTGACAATACCACGGATCTCGCTAATTAAACCCCAAATGTAGCGAGAAATGAGTACCGGTTCTGGTGAGGCCAGATTTGGTACAATTCTGGCATATTCGAAAAACTTTGAAGTATACCCTCGACAACCGACATCCACCATCCGGTGGCTCAGAAATTTGTTTGCCATTTGTTCTTTTTCATATTCTGGGCAGAATTTTCTTTCCACCAAACGCTTAAACTCCTCCCAACTCATGGCATAGGCCATGTCACTTCCCTTAGCTTGTAATACCGTGTTCCACCATTCTAATGCTTCTTCCTTGAAAAGGTGAGAAGCGTACATGACCTTATCATCCGCGGCACATTTACTTATTTTGATTACTGCCTCGGTTTTCTCCAACCAACGCAGTGCCGCAGTCGCCCCTTCATTGCCTGCAAATTCAACAGGTTTACAGTCTAGAAATTCCTTGTAAGTGCAACCAGGTGTTGCAGCTTTTATTCTTTTGAGAACTGGGGCTTGCAGTACATCATTATCATTATTATTAATGTTACCGCCTCCATTTACGCTATTACTGAAGTTGTCTTCATGAGTACGTTTGCTAGGAATAATTTGTTGAGGTTCAATTGGATTTCGGGCAGCAGCTAGAATTGCTGGAATAGCGTTGGCTATTCCTTGAGCAACGATGTTCTCGATATCTTGCCGATTGAGGAAGTGGTCTTCATTGTTTTGCTCAGATTGGTTAACCTCATTAACGGGTTCATTACCAGCGTTTTCCATCTGGTAATTAACATATATAAGTGATTAGCATAATTTAAATAACAACTAATCACACTAAAACAATCACACATAATCATGTCAACACATACAGCCAAAATTGTCGATTTTTTTTATTTCCATATTTTTATATATTCTAATATGCGTCCGTACACACCAGTTATGTTACACAAGTTTTATTTTTAGTTATTTTACACAACTATTTTTATTATTATTATTAAACACACATCCCCACAACCACATATTATCCCGTCAGCTGGCACCTCAGAAACGACGTTCCCTCTCGTCGTATTTCCAGGATATCCTCTCCCCTACTTCCCGGATTCTATTTCCTGCGTCCACTAGCTCCTCGCCATAGTGGCGGAGTTCTGCCAAGTTTTCGAAGCTCATAGGTGGGTGTAGTGGAGGCTCCGGGTTAAACTGGGGGAAAAAGGTATTAGGGTTATTTAGGAGATTCTGAAACTGCCAGTCGGTGGTCCACCACTCTTCTAGCTCTCCTGGTAGAGGTTGGGAGTGGATAATAGGATCTGGGATATCAGACTCTAGATCAACTGGAAGTTGTGCTTCCGCTGGGTAATTAAAGAGGTTTGCATCGGCAGGTCCGATGAGGTCACTGAGTGCCAGTTTACGATCCAGCTCCTCCCATGATGGCATTTCCTGGTCTTGCCTGGAACTTTCTCCAATCTCTATTCCCTTGCCTTTATCCATCGGATCCTCAGTCTTTATAACCTTCCGTGTCGCTGGTTTCTTCTTACGCACACGCCTCCAGCCCATGAATCTTCTTCTCTTTTTTGGTTCGGGTTTCTCCGGAGGTTGAGCTTGAAATTCCATGGGTTCATCAATGTCGGTCAAATAACCGGAAAAGTCTCTGGAAACTTCCACATTAACAGAATGGAGATTGAGATTCTGAAGAGCTTCAGACAACTCATTCATGTTGTTTAGCAGATATGAAGAAACACACAAAATTCTAAGTTAAAATTTTGTAACTTGAATTTTCACAAAATCACAGAATGACAATCAGAAAAATTAAGTATTTCTAAATACTTAATTGGCTTAAATCAGTGGCTCTGATACCACCTTTTTCTGTCACGGCCCCGGCCCGGTTTACCCGTTCCAGGAGTCGTGGGACAGAAATCTGTGGTAATTATTATTTTGGCAGCGGAATTTTAACAGGATCTTTTTCAAACATAAAAATGCCCAATTTATTTATTTCACAAATTAGGAATAACACCCATAATTTACAATAAAGGTGATTTCTCACGGAAATCCCCTATTTTAAAAAAAACATATTTATTCATTTTATTGAGCCACATCTTCAAGCCTGTAGTGCTACATGGCACTTTTTCCTGGATCACAGCAGATCACCTGAAACATGTTTTAAAAAGGTTTTATCAGCAGGGAAATACTAGCGAGTCATTCAAGTTGCACAAAACGACACATTGTTATAATATACAGTATTAAGGGTGATTACATTGTTTCTATCAACCAATTACCCCAAATCGGTATTTGTCACTCGACTGTATCTATGACTGTGGTCAGATCACCCATTGGCTAACCCGTTGTCCAATGGTGATGGGAAACAAGTAATGTATACAAATCCCCACATACTGGCAGTAATTGAAGATTACAAAGACTTAATCCCTGTAATTATAACTAGAAAAACATTTAGGGTTTTGCAAAGTAATTTGATAAAAAGAGAATGACTCACATTGCAGATTTAGACGGGCAGCGTTTAGCCTACTGATTTTAGCCTGGTTAACCTAATTCAAATAACAATGCACACGAAAACTAGGTTAGTAACTTAATACAACTTTTACGACAACTCACGAGATTCAAAACCTTCATGATAAATGACATAGTACAGTACTTAAACATCCATTGGATTCACGACGAATGACAAAGTATAGCCCGAGTTCGGGCAGCACTTAAACATCCATCGGCTTCACAACGAATGACAAAGTATAGCCCGAGTTTAGGCAGCACTTAAACATCCATCGGATTGGTTTCAATCGATCGGACATTAAATCATAGCAGTGATCGAGTTATTACCCTGTTATCGCGGCAGAATTTTGTAGGATTGTGAAGAGATCTAACGAGTCGATCAGAAGAGTGCTCAGACAGAATCAAAGGCGGAATTCATTGATTCTGTCTTTGTTTAGCTTGTATAACACTAGAATCACTATTAACTGTCTCTTGTATTGCTTAAAACCCGTTTACAAGGATGGAGACACTTCGACAGCACCTCGGCGTCGGAAACAAGAACTATATAACTGAATCCGCTTGAAGACTATTTATAGGGCTAGGGATTTCGCTTGAAAGTGGCATTGGCCATTTCAAGCGAAATAGCTAATGTTGATTTCGCTTGAAATGGTATTTGCCACTTTCAAGCTAAATCACACATTCAAGCGAAATTAGCTTAAATCAACACTCAAAACCCTAAATTTCTCATACTTCAAGCCCTGATCTATCAGTTCTAATCTAAGACTCGAACGAAGATGAAGTCGACAGACAACTGCACCAACAGACTCCCCCTTGAATGTTGACGGAATCTTCAGTGAGAGTCTTCATCGAAACGACTCTTCAATCTTGATCGGTCTTGTTCTCTCTTAGCATGTACCAAGATCTCCTCTTTGGCTCTAACCTCGTCAGACTCCCCCTCTCATCATGATGGGATCGCCGTCTGGAATTAGCTATCACCATGATATTGCATCCTGGCTTTAACTCTGTTTAAGCTCATCTCCTGCACAATCTTCTCATAAACACATAAGTTTTTACTTAAATCAATAAGAAAAACTTACTAGTAATAGTTACATCAAGTTCAAATTAATGACCTTGATTAACGATTCTATCTTTCTTTCTTAAAACAAATATTTCAATTCAGCACATACACTTCCAAACCAGTTCATCATGTTCAGCACTTGAAATTTTGAATATCAGTTTTCCAACATCAGTTGTCGAAAATCTTTTTGTATTTTTGAACTAGAAATGAAATGCAATAAAGAAATATATACAAACAATATTTTTTGCGAGTTTGTGTAAGAGGATCATATCAGAATATGTAACCAACCACAAGCACCATTAAGCTTTAAACATTTTTGGTTCTAAACGATTCACTTAGATTGACGATATTTTTGTCCACATAAACTCAATCTAAAAACTTTCGAAATGCTTACCGATACTTTAAGATATATTAATTTTGCACTAAATTCTTATGGACCCCACGATCTCAGCATATCCCCTCATAATGCAATACACTGACTCAAGTAATGCCTTTAAACTTTTATCAACTGTGATTTGTGTGAAAATAAAGCAAAATGTTTAAACATTAACAATCAGGTCGATCTTTCGATACGCAGAGAAAGTCCAATGTTTAAACAAAATAAGAAAAATAAAACAAGTTGAAATTGTTTAGGCTTTAACCACCAGTTCGATACTCACGTATACGCAGAGGTGATCCAAAGCTTAAACGAAACACCAAAGAAAATAAAGCAGAACGTTTAGGCACTAACATCCAGTTCGATACTCACGTATACGCAGAGGATGTCCAATGCTTAAACAAAATAAAGAAATAAAACAAGTTTAAATCTTTGCAAAAGAAAAACACAATCACAGTGACTTTTTAGCAAAGTTGTGAAAGTTCACAAACTTAACCAGTTTTATGTCTTTCGACAATCAGCGATTACTGAGTAGGCACACAATCAAGAAGGACAAAACTAAGTACTATGCTTTCGACCATGTTTCCCACTAGAACTAGGCTTTTTCATTTTAGGTTTGTATCGTTATCACAAATCTACTAGTCTAGCTGAGCCTATCGTCACATCTTTAGTGAGACCGTTTATCACTTTAGACTTTACATTTCTTTAGCATGCTGTGACAGTCCAACTGATCTATTATCATTTCCTCTTTTTGACAACAAAACTCATTTTTGCATTTTTCATTGTTTTTTTGGAATTTTCTAATTTTTTAAAAATTTTTACTCCCCCTAAAATCAAAATATGTTTCAATTTTGATTTTCTGGGAAAATTTGAAAATGAACTGTACAAAGAAACGTGACAACATGATATCAAATCGCTTCAATTCGCCATTCACTTGGCATAAACAATCAGAACTCCCCCTGACAACAAACTATTTTCCCATTTAGATTTCAAAACACTTAAGTTTGTTTTAATCAAAATGATTTTTCCGGAAAATAAGTTTTGTGAATCATTTCTCAAACATGGGGATCATTCATCACCTTGTTTCTTTTAACCACATGTAGATTTAACTTTTCCGATTTAAACAACAAAAACCACTTGTAGAAAATCAAGTACAACTTAATGTCCCTGATTTACCACATGTAAGTCGAAATATCACCGAAGTGAATTTCTCAAGAAATGTGCTGATTCCTGCTCCACTATTACCAACCTGAGAGCTCCGGCAAGTCAGGCTTTGTCATTTAAACAGTTTCACCCAAGCCTGACTGTCCTTGGGTGATTTTGAATTCTTGTTCAACAATGGTGGAAAATTTACATCATCCATTGTTAAACCAGAATTCTCAACTTTTACCTCAACAAATGGCTCCTCTGGCTTTGACGAACCAGAATCATTGCCTGAATGTGGCTTGTCTGACTTTGAAGAGCCAGATTCATTGCCAACACGTGGCTCCTTTGTTTCCAAAGAAACAAATTCATCACCACCTTTCTTCTTCTTCTTTTCCTCTTTCGTCCTCAGATTTGTATCTGATGAATGCGTTTTGCTTGATTTGTTGTTCTTTGGTGAGCAAGACGATTTATCAGAACTTTTATCTGATTTTCCTGATGTATCCGAGGACAAAATTCTTTCGAGATATTCTCTCGCTTTCTTCCTCTTCTTCCTCAGTCTGTCTTTTTGCCCCTGCGAAAGCTTCACTTTCGGTTCTAGAACTTTCTGTTCTTTGGGCTTTGCTTCGACTTTGACTGGTTTCTTCTTTTTCATTTTCTGAGATTTAACCCTCGATCTTTCCTTTGATCTCATCAGGCAATCTCTGGCAATGTGACCTTTGATTTGGCAATTATAGCATCTCCTCGTCTCAATCCACTAATTTTGGCAGTTAACAACAATGTGTCCTTGATAACCGCATCTGTAACACACTCTGTTATCGTACCAATCACCATCTTCAGTCCAAACATTCAGATCATAGCACTGTTTGGCTTGGTGATAATCATTTATCTTCTCTTTTGCTGGATTTGTCTTTTGAGCACTGTGGTCAAACCTGCACCACTTATTACCAACAATTTTTGAGTTTTTATTTTCCAATTTTTGTGATTTTTTATCACGATTGGATGATTGAACTGATGAGCTTTTATTTTCTTTTTGAACAATTTTCGGTTTTTTATCCTTTTGTTTTTGTTCCACATTCTTCTTTACAGGTTTTTGCGTTGAGCATTCACCTTTTTCAGTAGAATGTAGAACAATTTTATTGAAACATTTCATTTAATTTCAAAAATATTTTTCTTTTTTCAATATCATCATCAGTTTTCTCATCACAATCTTCAACTTTGACTTTGTCAAAGTTTGTAACATTGTCACTTATTGGAATAGAATTGATCGATTTTGGACATGGATAATCTGGTGTTGATGATGAAGTCTCAAAACCTTTCAATTTCTTCTCAAGCTCATCAATTTTATTCCGAGCAAATTCAGCTTCATTTTCAAGCCGAATGATTTTCTGAAGATGAGAATTTATTTCAATCTGTTTTTCAAGATTATTTTTAAAAATAACAGATTTTTCATCTTCTAAAACCTTCATTTGACTTGGAAAAACATTTTCAATTTTTAATTTTTCATTTTCAAACTCTTTAACTTTTCCTTTCAAAATTTTGTTTTCTAATGTCAAACTGTCCACATTACTCAACAGTTTGACATTTTCAGATTTCAATTTCTCATAATTTTCCTGCAAAACAAGAATCTGTTTAACATCAGTTTGCTTCTCATCTTTCATCTTTTTGACTTCCAATGTCAAACTTTCCGCATCCTTCAAGAGTTTGTCATTGTCAGCTTCAAATTTATTACATTTTGAGCATACTGATTCAGAATTTGAAGATCCAATCTTCACAGATTCTTTAGTCTTTGGAATTTCTTTTGTCTTTGACCTGAATGTACTTGCACAAAAAATTTTAACAACATCAAGAGGATTCATATTATCATCAATATAGAACCCCTCTTAATATCATAGTTCATGACGTTTTTTGCTGCAAGACATACACAAACTCTTTTGTCTATTTCAACAATTACATCCAAACTCATTTTATCTAGATTTCTTTTGATTTTATCCATCAATTCTCTCTTTTTCTTATTATTTTCATAATCATGTGCTTTGAGCTTTTTGATAAAATCTTTTGGATGTAATTTTGAGAACCCAGAGAATCCAGAATCCTTTTTAAAATTTTTCAAAAAATTATCCCATTCTGCAGGTAATGCATCTGCAAACTTTGATATTTGTTCAACATCTGTCAACCTTATCTCATATATTTTCAATTTGTCCAGTAAATAGTTAAATATACTTTCCAATTCCTTCAATGTCTCATTCTTTTTACACAGAAAATCTTCAAGTCGCATAATCCAAATCCTTTTATCATCTTGTTCATAACTGCTTGTTCTACACCAACCATATCCATCATTTAATCGTTCAATATGATCATTTTCTTTTCCATCAAACATCATAGCCATTTTTCAAACAGTCCCGACAAATTTCACTCAAAACACACTTTCAAGCGAAATTATGTCTTCAAGCGAAATGACCTGCACATACACTTCAAGCGAAATCAAGACTTTAAACTGAATGTCAATTCAAGCGAAACAATAGATTGAAGCGAAATCAAGTTTTCACTTTCAAGCGAAATCTGATGAATGACCTTCTCAAGCGAAACTAATGTCTTTCAAGTGAAACCTGCTATTTCGCTTGAAATTGCAACAACTTTTCAAGTGAAATCTGATGAATAGTTCAAGCGGAATCTGGTTTTTAGTCCTTTTTATCAGATTTAATCCGAATTTTAAGCTGATATTATCAAGGATTTGTTAAAACACTGTTTCGCTTGTGTTGTGAAAAATTCATACCATTTTAACCGTGAAAAGTTGTTCAATTTATAAACGAAGGTGTAGAAATCAGAATTATCCAGCGAAAACAAGCTAAACGGTAAGAACTCTTCCTCCTGAGCTCTGATACCACATGTAGGATCATGAAGAGATCTAACGAGTCAATCAGAAGAGTGCTCAGACAGAATCAGAGGCGGAATTCATTGATTCTGTCTTTGTTTAGCTTGTATAACACTAGAATCACTATTAACTGTCTCTTGTATTGCTTAAAACTCGTTTACAAGGATGGAGACACTTCGACAGCACCTCGGCGTCGGAAACAAGAACTATATAACTGAATCCGCTTGAAGACTATTTATAGGGCTAGGGATTTCGCTTGAAAGTGGCATTGGCCATTTCAAGCGAAATAGCTAATGTTGATTTCGCTTGAAATGGTATTTGCCACTTTCAAGCTAAATCACACATTCAAGCGAAATTAGCTTAAATCAACACTCAAAACCCTAAATTTCTCATACTTCAAGCCCTGATCTATCAGTTCTAATCTAAGACTCGAACGAAGATGAAGTCGACAGACAACTACACCAACACATTTCGTGATTGTGTGTGTTTTTGGAGTAATCAGACGATATCTCAGTGTACGAATTGAATTTTAACGTCGAACCAACGCCAAAATCTAAGTGCCAAATCCCTGCATTTATACTGGAAAAACGGCGCCCTCGCGTGGCGCGAGGGGTACCCCCTAGCATAGGGTATCCCCGTGTCTTACTAGCTCGGGTTTGTCGACGGTTTGATGAAATTCGCGTTTGACAAGAAACTGTGAAGGTAATATCGATTAGGAAATACCCCCCCCCCCCTGAGTTTTAGGGGCCCTGATCCTAGTTCCAATTGTTCTGAAAGTTTTAGGGGTCATGCAATATTTCTTGCGGGTCTTAATTAGGGTTTCTTATTGGACAAAATAAAATAAGAAATAATAGTTTTGGTGAGAGTTGTTACATTAGGTCCACTTTGAGAGATCGGTGCAGTATTGTCGTTGCTTGAAGCAGTAGAAGAAACTGGGAAACCTGCTGCCAACATACTAGACTTATGATTATTTTCCCTTTGCTTATCATCCAGCTCACAAGCCTTGATGTGAGAAATCATCTCAGTTAAAGAACATCTTGCAAGATCTTTGGTCCGTTTGATCATTGCAACGTGATTGTCCCAGCTTCTTGGCAAAGCATTTAGAAGTTGTCGATTCTGTGCAGCTTTAGAAGGAAGGATTTCCTCTAAATCCATTTGAGTAATAATCTTCGAGAATCGCTGAATCTGATTCTCAATAGTTTCTCCATAGATATAGTTGAAATTGTTAAAATTTTGCCTCAACAAGTTCCTCCGACTTTCTCTCATGTCTTCATTTCCTTCATATACATCAATCAGTGTTTCCCACATTTCTTTGGCCAATTTGCAAGTGCGAAATCCCATAGCAATGTCTGATCCCAGTCCCATGGTCAGATATGAGGTTGTCCGATCATCTTCCTCAATAATAGCATAATCCTCTTCAGTATACTCGGCACGAGGCTTTTTGACTTTGACTCCTGGATTTGTTTCCTTCTCATACAAGATTTCCCTAGGACCTCTTTCAATACATCTCCAGACTTTAGGATCCTTGAATTTTACATGCTGTTCAAAATGCCACTTCCATTCCGGGAAGTCATTTGCATCCATCAACCTTGGAATACGAGAACTAGTTCCAATTTTGGAGTCCAATTCTTGCTGAGCGTTAGTGACTGCCATGTCACCATTTTGATTACTTGAAGACATGTTTTCTTGAAAGTGAGTAATCAGTTGATTAATTAATTATTGTTAAGTCCAAAGGGCCAAAGTCCAAAGTCCAAAGTCCAAACAGTTCAAAAACACGTCGATGATTGACGTTGCGACTCGAGACAGTGAGTCGAGATGCTAGTTCCGAGTCGTGACAAGGGAATTGATAACTCGAGACAGTAGCTGATTGCGAGTTGAGAACAACAGTTTACAACTCGAGACCAATGCTGGTTGCGAGTCGAGATCAACAGTTGATAACTCGAGACTGAAGCTGGTTGCAAGTCGAGACAAGATGATGACAAGTCGAGACCACGGCCTGTTGCAAGTCGAGATCTAGAAGTAGACAACTCGAGACCACTACTTGTTGCGAGTCGAGATCTAGAGGAAGATAATCCGAGACAGCTGATTGCGAGTCGAGACCCTGCAAAACAAACAATGTGATAAAAGTAGCTGATATCCCTGATTATCAGCAGCTTCCAAAATTCAAAGATTTTGGAATCTTTGAATTTTAATCCTCAACAAACTTCCGAGAAATCAGCAAACAATTCACAGAAATTACACGAACCAAAATCAGCAATATTTATCAATATTCGCTATGAACAGTTTGAAGATTGTATGATCCGTAGACAGAAAACACAATCAAAACTGTACCACGGCAAAAACAAACACTAGCAAAACAAGATCAGTAAACTAAGATTTTCTTGAATCCGAATGATATCAAAAACCGAACCAAGAAATTGGTTTCTTGGCTCTGATACCAATTGTAAAACCCTTGAGGATCTTCCAATGATATCAAACAAGAACTTGTGTAAGTGCGGAAATCAAACACAAGTGGATTCAAGAATATTAGCAATCAAAACCAAAACAATATAATCAAAACAAACCGGAACTTGCATTCACTGAATAACTTGTAACTGATACAAGACTCCCAAAAGGGTTTCGGCTGCCTCTTGTTCTCAATAACTGATCAACCTCAACACAAAGGTTGAGGTTTGCTTAAATACAAAGCAGGTGGGTCGATACCCTAGGCCCACTCGAAACCAACTACATAACCCATCTAATACATATTGACCCAAAATATTAATAAACAAAACATACTAATCAAACCCTATACTTTGTACTCCTCCTTGTATAAACCTTCAGGTTCCAACAAAAAGGTATTTAAATGGGTTAATTCTATAACCCGAGCCAGGTACGCTTAACTGAATTTATAGTTAAAAGTGTAATTTTTGGTCAAATAGATAATGACGGTCCCTCGCCGTAAAATGAAGGACATAAATTTGACTAAAAAGCCCTTGAGGGGTAAGTAGGGCAAACGGCCCTTAGGGGTTGTTTAAGAACTTGTATTATGATTATGTAGTCCTTAGATATGTATAAAAATTATAGGTAATGACATTCGTGGGTCGAATGTCTAAAAACGGATTTATGCGCATAACTTGCATACTAATAGCATAATTCATAAGAATTATAAACCCGAGCTAGAGATCTTGAGTTAAATACATTGATGTATGTATTTGGTTGTTTAAAAAAAACAAGTTGGTGGTTTTAAATACAAACGGGTCAAAATGTTGTTTTTGAATAATAAGTCGAATGCTTAAAAAAAATTGGAATATTATTAGTTTGAATGTTGAATTATAAGTTCATATGATGGAGAATCGAATTACGGTCGCGTGGGAAAAAGAATCACGCGAAACGGACATGTAGAACTAAAGTTATGAAATTTTAAAGTTAGAATTTGGTTAAAACTCGGAGCTGGGCATTTGCAGCTCAAACAAACAAACCTGCTGTGAAAAATAGGCCGTCGCGTAACGCGACGGCGAATTAATAAACTGTTCGCGCGATGCGACACTTGTCGCGGGCCGCGAGAGCTGAGACGAAAACGGACGCGGGGCGCGACCGATCTATATTTCAGAAATTTTCTTTTATTTCCATTGTTGGGTCGTAGGACTTGATTATACGTATTTAAAAGTTGTCAAAACTAACAGTTTATGTGGTTTTGGCATTAGGTGAATGCTCACAAGATTTCTGGATGAAGATCAAGCGTCTTTCAAGAACCGAACACACCGAACAAGCTTCCGCATTGATTTATTTTGTTTAAATTAATATGTAAATAATAAGAATTGCATTTGAATGTTTAAACTAGTTAGAATGATAACTCAAATATTTTGATCATGTATGATTGTAAACCCAACAAAATTTTTTGTAAGCTCGCATTTTTGTAATAAATGCGTGTTAAATATTATAAATTCTGTTATTTTAAGATGGGTCTTACAGACAGGTGCACGTAACTGAGAGGTCTTGAGTTCGATCCGAGCAGACACCGGTTTGAGGCCGGTTTTTGGCATTTTTGGGGATTTTTAATTTATGAAACAGATAATTTCTATTTAAGAGAATTAAGAATCAGGATCATGAACGGGTTAGACATTTTTCACGGTGGAAGGGACGGGTGCACGTAAATGAGAAGTCTCGAGTTCGATCCGTGTAGATACCGGTTTGGGGCCGGTTTTTGACATTTTTTGGCATATTTTGGATTATTTAATTATTTATTTATTTATATATATATATATATTAATTCCTTTTCTTAAAAAAAAAAAAGAAAAAACAGACTTCATTTTTATTTTGAGTCGACATATTAGTAAATGTATAATATTCTACATATTTATTCCATATCTCAACACTTATATAGATTACAACATGTTTGACTAATATTAGGCTTGTAAACGAACCAAACGTTCAGTTTAGATTCGTTTAAATTTCAAAACTACATATTTCTTTACCATCCCATTACATGTTTTGAGTTTCTGATTTCAAAACAACCTTTATATGGTATTAATATATTTTATTTCTCATTTATGTTCGTTTAGATTCGCTTATGTGAGATAGCGTTCGTTTATGCTCGTTTATGTCCGTATGCTCGTTTATGTTCGTGAAATGTTCGTTTACACTATTAATAAACGAACATGAACATTTTCCTTTTCTAAACGAACGTACACGAACAAGAAAATCCGTTCGTCAAAATGTTCATGTCCGATCCTTTGTTTGGTTCCACTTTAACGAACACAAACATGCCTCGTTCGTGTTCGTTCGGTTCATTAACAAGCCTAACTAATCTATTTTTAACAAAATATTTCACCAGAATATATAAAATATTTCACCAAAATGATAACGAAATCGGGTTAATATATATGACACAATTTTCAGGTTATTTTCTCAAAGTGCATTACAACTTCCTCGATTTCGTTATCATTTTCCTCAAAGTCCTTAGCACATTCCTTGACTTCGTTATCGTTTTCCTCAAAGTCGTTAGCACCTTCTTCGACTTCGTTATTGTAACAACTTTCGCCAAAATTACTATTTCTTATTTTATTAATGTCCATTAGAAAACCCTAATTGAGACCCCCAAGTAGTATGGCATGACCCTTAATTTTCACAACAATCGAAACTAGGATCAGGGCCCCCTAAAACTCAAGGGGGGGTATCCCCTAATTGATAATTATCCTCAAAACCGTTTGTAAAACACGAATTTCGTTGAATGTTGACTCACCTGGGCTATGTGGGACACGAGGCTACCCTACCCTAAAAGGGTAGCCGTCGCGCCACGCGCAGGAACCAGGTGATCCTGGCGCGCCGCGCGAGAGGAGCCAAATTTCAGTATAAATGCAGGGGTTTGGCACTTGCATGGCTGTCTTGTTTCGACGTTCAAATTCGTTTTGTACCTTGAGTTATTCATTGTTTCGTTCAAAAACACACACAAGCACGAATCTCTGCTACGACAACAGGGTAATAACTCGATCACTGCTATGATAGAATGTCCGATCGATTGAAACCGATCCGATGGATGTTTAAGTGCTGCCCTAATACGAGCTATACTTTGTCATTCGTCGTAAGGGTTTTGATTTCGTGAGCTTATCGTAAATGTTGTATTAAGTTACTGACCTAGTTTCGTGTGCATTGTTAATTACCTAGGTTACAAGACTAAATCAGTAGGCAAGGTTCTGTCCAGTTAAACTTGCAAGGTGAGTCATTCTCTTTTTATCAAATTGCTTTACAAAACCCTAAATGTTTTCCAGTTATACTTTGCAGTGATTAAGTCTTTGCTAATCTTTAATTACTTGCACTATATGGGGGTTTTGTGCACATTACTACTAACGATTTATCACTTTAGGTGGGCGAGCCTAATTAGTGATATGTCCACAGTCATAGATTCGGTCGAGTGACAGCTGAACCAGCTAATTATAAGATAGGGCAAATATAAAAACCCTTAATGCTGTAAATTTATAACAATGTGTCTTTTGTGCAAATTGAATAACTCGCCAGTATTTCCCCGCTGATAAAAATCTTTTTAAACATGTTTCAGGTGACTTACTGTGAATCAAGGAAAAAGTGCTGTGTAGCACTACAAGCTTGAAGAGGTGGCTCAGTAAAATAAATAAACATGTTTTGTAAAAACAGGGAATTTCCTCGAGAAATTCCTTTATTGTAAATTATGGGGTTTATCCCAAAGTTGTGAAATAAATAATTGGGCATTTTCAGTTTAAACAATCCTGTTCATGTTTTCGCTGCCTAAATAAATACAAATACCACGGGTTTCTGTTCCGCGGCTCCTGAAACGGGTAAAACCGGGTCGGGGGCCGTGACAGAAAAAGGTGGTATCAGAGCCACTTATTTAAGCTAATTAAGTATTTAGAAATACTTATTTTTTTCTGGTTGCCATTCTGTGATTTTGTGAAAATTTAATTTACAGTAAATAAAATTTTAACTTAAATTTGTGTGTGTTTCTTCATGTGTGCTAACAGCATGAATGAACTGTCGGAGGCACTCTGAAACTTTACTATCCATACCACCGATATGGATATCATAGGAAACCCCTCTGGCTACCAGGCAGATACGGAGGAACCACTAACTTTCTAGGCCCAAGCTCAGGAGAAACCAAAACCGAAAAAGAGGAGGAGAATCTTGGACTGGAAACGTGGACGTAGGAAGAAACCAGCTGCTCAGAAGGTTAAAAAGACTGAGGATCCAAAAGATAAAGGGAAAGGAAAGGAGATCAGGGAAAGTTCAGGGCAAGCCTAGGAAATGCCACCATGGGAGGAACTTGACCGCAAACTGGCAAATTGTGACCTCATCGGACCGGCCGATGAAAACCTCTTCAATTACCCCACTGAATCACAACTTCCTGTTAATTTAGAGCCTGCTATCCCAGATCCTATTGTCAACCCCCAACTTCTACCTGGAGAGCTGGAAGAATGGTGGACAAACGACTGGCAGTTTCAGAACTTCATGAATAACCCCAACGTTTATTTTCCCCAATTTGACCCTGAGCCTGCACCAAACCCACCTATGAGCACCGAAAACCTAGCTGAACTTCGTCACTATGGTGAGGAACTGGTGGATGCAGGAAATAGAATTTGGGATGTGGGGGAGAAAATCTCATGGAAATACGACGAGAGGGAGCGTCGTTTCTGAAATGCCAGCTGACTGTGGTTGTGTGTGGTTGTATGTTTAATAATAATAAAATAAAAATAAATAATAATAAAAATATAACCATGTAAAATAACTTAAAATAAAACTCTTGTAATATAACTGGTGTGTATCGATGCATACTAATATATAAAATATAAACGTCGCAAAGTCGACAATTTTGGCTATATGTGTTGACGTGATTATGTGTGATTACGTTATTATGTTTGGTTGTTATTTGTTTTGTGGAAATAATCTATATTGTTAATTATTCAGATGGAAAATGCGGAAAATCAACCAGTCAATGAAGTTAATCAATCGGAACAAAATAACGAGGATCATTTCCTTAATAGACATGATATAGAAAACATCGTCGCTCAGGGAATAGCCAACGCTATCCCCGCAATTGTCGCTGCTGTTAAAAACCCCGTTGAACCCTCTCAAGCCAAGCACAGCAAGCGTACTCGGGATGACAATTTTAGTAACAGTGTTAATGGAGGCGGCAACAATGATAATAATGTGGTTCAAGCCCCAATACTCAAGAAAATGAAAGTGACAACACCTGGTTGCACTTACAAGGAATTTCTTGCCTGTAAACCTGTTGAATTTGCAGGCAATGAAGGGGCGACTGCTGCACTGCGTTGGTTGGAAAAGACCGAAGTAGTAATTAAAATAAGTAAATGCACCAAGGAAGATAAAGTTATGTATGCTTCTCACCTTTTCAAGGAAGATGCATTAGAAGGGTGGAATACGGTGTTGCAAGCCAAGGGAAGTGACATGGCTTATGCCATGAACTGGGAAGAATTTAAGCAATTGATGGAAAGGAAATTCTGTCCCGAATATGAGAAGGAACAAATGGTGAATAAATTCCTGATCCACCGGATGGTAGATGTTGACTGTCGAGGGTATACTTTGAAATTCTTCGAGTATGCCAGAATTGTGCCAACTCTGGCTTCGTCAGAACCGGTACTTATTTCTCGCAATATTTGGGGTTTAATTAGCGAGATTCGGGATATCGTCAAAGCTGCGAGACCCTGCACAATCGATGATGCAGTGGAATTAGCCAACACCTTGACCGACGGGCTGGTGTGTACGCGGGAAGAAAACCGGAAAAAGGAGTTAGCCCAAAAGATTACCCAAGGATTTCGTATGGGTAATAATAGCAACTTCAAGAGAAAGGGAACCGGATCATCTTCCACCCGGCCATTTTGCAGAAATTGCAAAAAGAAACATTTTGGAAAATGTAGAGAAAATTGTAATTTCTGCAAAATTCTGGGCCATCGGGAGGAGGAATGCAAGAAGAAATTAAAGATCTGCTACAATTGCGGAGAAGCTGGACATTTCAGACCAGAATGCCCTAAATTGGTCAAGCCAGCTGATAATAAAGCCAAGCCTGCTAAAGGAACTAATATGGAGAACGCAAGAGCCTTCCAACTAACCACGCAGAAAGCCGAACTGGTTCCCGATGTAATAGCTGGTACGTTTCTTGTACAAAACGTTTACGCAAAAGTATTATTTGACTCTGGTGCAAACCAAAGTTTTATAAATACTTCATTCTGCCAAGCTCTTAAGCTACCCTTAACCAAACTCCGGCAGATTTATATGGTAGAAACGGCAGACGGTAATTCTGTTGAAATAGAAGAGGTTCTTCAGGAAGGAAAGATAGAACTTTCAGGCCACAAATTTTCTGCCAACTTACTACCTATGAATTTAGCTGGATTCGATGTCGTATTAGGAATGGATTGGTTAGTAGCCAACCATGCTCAAATCCTTTGTGATAAGAATTCCATAGAAATTCGTACACACGCAGGGGAAGTAATTGTGATTATAGGAAATAAGCCGCGTAAACCCATGAAGTTCATTTCAGTAATGAAAGTTGCTAGTTATGAACGAAAGCAAGGACTAGTGTATATGGTTTCAGTAGTCATTAACACTAAAGGTAAGGAACTTAAGGAAATTCCTGTTGTATCGGAATACCAGGATGTATTCTCGGAATAACTACCAGGATTGCCACCAGATAGGGAGGTAGAGTTTAGAATTCACCTAATTCCTGGAACTACACCAATAGCTAAGGCACCTTATCGATTAGCACCCACTAAAATGTTAGAACTGAAAAAGCAGCTAGATGAATTGCTAAGTAAAGGATTCATACAACCTAGTTCATCCCCTTGGGGAGCACCGGTGCTGTTTGTGAAAAAGAAAGATGGTTCCATGCGAATGTGTATCGATTATAGGGAGCTAAATAAGGTTACAATTAAGAATTGATACCCATTACCTAGGATTGATGATCTTTTCGATCAACTTTAGGGAGCTAGATATTTTTCTAAGATAGACTTGCACTCAGGATATCATCAGTTGAAGGTATAAGAAGAAGACATACCTAAAACTGCTTTCAGAACTAGGTATGGTCATTACGAGTTTACAGTCATGCCCTTTGGGTTAACGAATGCTCCTGCAGTATTTATGGATATGATGAATAGGATCTGTAAACCATATTTGGATAAATTTGTGATTGTCTTCATCGACGATATACTTATTTATTCCAAAAGTCAGGACGAGCATCGTGAGCATCTTCATGCACTCTTAACTTTGTTAAGAAAGGAAAAGCTTTACGCCAAATTTTCGAAGTGTGAATTATGGTTGCAGGAGGTGCAATTTTTAGGACACCTGGTAAATCACGAGGGTATTCACGTAGATCCATCCAAGATAGAGGCGATCACAAAATGGAATGTCCCGCAATCAGCTACGGAAGTTGGAAGTTTTCGGGGATTAGCTGGGTACTATAGACGGTTTATTAAGGACTTTTCCAAGATAGTTGTACCATTAACTAAGCTAACCTGTAAAACAGTTAAGTTTGAATGGGGACCTAGGCAAGAAGAGGCTTTTCGGATCTTAAAGCAAAGATTAACAAATGCCCCAATTCTAGCCTTACCAGACGGAACAGAAGATTTTGAAGTCTTCTGCGATGCTTCTAAGTTAGGATTAGGATGTGTGCTAATGCAACGCAAAAAGGTAATTGCGTATGCATCAAGGCAGTTGAAGAAGCACGAGGAAAATTATACGACTCATGGCTTAGAATTAGGAGCGATTACTTTTGCCCTTAAAATTTGGAGACATTATCTGTATGGAAGTATGTTTACTATCTATACGGATCATAAGAGTTTAAAGTATATATTTGGGCAAAAAGAATTAAACATGAGACAAAGAAGATGGATGGAAATTCTAAGTGACTACGACTGTGATATTCAATATCACGAAGGAAAAGCAAATGTAGTAGCCGATGCCCTAAGTCGTAAGTATCATGAAAAGCAAAGGCGAGTCCGTGCTCTTAGATTAAACTTACAGTTAGATTTAATGGAACAACTGAAGAATGTTCAAGCGACAACAATTGAGGATGATACTGAAGGAATGAAAGGAAGAACAAAAGAATTAGAGCAAGGGAATGATGGAATTTGGAGATTCCACAAGAAAAGGATTTGGGTACCTAAGCAAGGAAATTTAAGAAATAAAATTTTAGAGCAAGCCCATAAATCTAGATATACCATACACCCTGGTAATAATAAGATGTACCAATATTTAAAAAATAATTTCTGGTGGATAGGAATGAAAAAGGACATAGCCAAATATGTATCTAAGTGTCTAACTTGTTCACAAGTTAAGGCAGAACACCAGAAACCTTCAGGGTTGCTCCAACAACTAGAATGCCTGTTTGGAAATGGGAACTAATAACCATGGATTTTGTGACTAAGTTACCCAAAACCAGAAAAGGTAACGACGCGATTTGGGTAATTGTGGATCGATTAACCAAATCAGCTCATTTTCTACCCATGAAGGAAACTTTCAGCATGGAAAGATTAGCCAAGTTATACGTAGATGAGGTAGTATCCTTACATGGAGTTCCACTCTCCATTGTATCGGATAGAGATAGTCGTTTCACTTCACATTTATGGACAAGTTTCCAAGAAGCCATGGGGACTAGACTGAACTTAAGCACTGCATACCATCCCCAAACAGATGGACAAAGTGAAAGGACGATCCAAACCCTGGAAGACATGCTCAGGGCATGTGTAATAGATTTTGGTGGAAACTGGGATAATCACCTACCTTTAATCAAATTCTCCTATAACAATAGTTATCATTCGAGCATTGAGGCTGCCCCATTTGAAGCACTGTATGGACGAAAATGCCGAACACCAGTCTGCTGGGCAGAAATAGGAGAAAGCCAATTATCAGGCCCAGAGATTGTGCAAGAAACCACCGACAAGATAATTCAAATTAAGGAAAGAATGAAAACGGCTTGAGATCGCCAGAAAAGTTATGCCGATAATCGACGCAAGCCGCTAGAATTCCAAGTGGGAGACAAAGTACTCTTAAAAGTTTCTCCTTGGAAAGGAGTAGTTCGGTTCGGTAAGAAAGGAAAGCTAAGCCCAAGGTACGTAGGACCATTCCCAGTAATCCAGCGAATAGGACCAGTTGCCTACCGCTTACAACTACCAGAAGAGCTAGCAGGGGTACATGACGTGTTTCATGTATCTAACCTCAAGAAATGTTTGTCTGACGAATCGCTGGTAGTACCTCTCCAAGACATAGAGGTAAATGAAAAGTTGAAATTTATGGAGAAACCACTTCAAATAGAAGACAGAAAGGTCAAGTTTCTCAAGCACAAAAGACTAGTACTGGTCAAAGTCAAGTGGGATTCAAAGAGAGGACCTAAGTATACTTGGGAACTAGAATCAGAGATGAAGCGAAAATATCCCTACTTGTTCCAGTAAATCTCGAGGACGAGATTTTAAACAAGGTGGGGAGGATGTAACAACTCTCGCCAAAATTACTATTTCTTATTTTATTAATATCCATTAGAAAACTCTAATTGAGACCCCCAAGTAGTATGGCATGACCCTTAATTTTCAGAACAATCGAAACTAGGATCAGGACCCCCTAAAACTCAAGGGGGGGTATCCCCTAATTGATAATTATCCTCAAAATCGTTAGTAAAACACGAATTTCGTTGAATGTTGACTCATGTGGACTATGTGCGACACGAGGCTACCCTACCCTAAAAGAGTAGCCGTCGCGCCACGCCCAGGAACCAGGTGATCCTGGCGCGCACCGCGAGAGGAGCCAAATTTCAGTATAAATGCAGGGGTTTGGCACTTACATGGCTGTCTTGTTTCGACGTTCAAATTCGTTTCGTACGTTGAGTTATTCACTGTTTCGTTCAAAAACACACACAAGCACGAATCTCTGCTGCGACAATAGGGTAATAACTCGATCACTGCTACGATACAATGTCCGATCGATTGAAATCGATCCGATGGATTTTTAAGTGCTACCCGAATACGGGCTATACTTTGTCATTCGTCGTAAGGGTTTTGATTTCGTGAGCTTATCGTAAATGTTGTATTAAGTTACTGACCTAGTTTCGTGTGCATTGTTAATTACCTAGGTTACAAGACTAAATCAGTAGGCAAGGTTCTGTCCAGTTAAACTTGCAAGGTGAGTCATTCTCTTTTTATCAAATTGTTTTACAAAACCCTAAATGTTTTCCAGTTATACTTTGCAGTGATTAAGTCTTTGCTAATCTTTAATTACTGGCAGTATGTGGGGGTTTTGTGCACATTACTACTAACGATTTATCACTTTATGTGGGCGAGCCTAATTAGTGATATGTCCACAGTCATAGATTCGGTCGAGTGACAGCAGAACCAGCTAATTATAAGATAGGGGCAAATATAAAAACCCTTAATGCTGTAAATTTATAACAATGTGACTTTTGTGCAAATTGAATGACTCGCTAGTATTTTCCCGCTGATAAAAATCTTTTTAAACATGTTTCAGGTGACTTACTGTGAATCGAGGAAAAAGTGCTGTGTAGTACTACAAGCTTGAAGAGGTGGCTCAGTAAAATAAATAAACATGTTTTGTAAAAACAGGGAATTTCCTTGAGAAATTCCTTTATTGTAAATTATGGGGTTTATCCCAAAATTGTGAAATAAATAATTGGGCATTTTCAGTTTAAACAATCCTGTTCATGTTTCTGTTGCCTAAATAAATACAAATACCACAGGTTTCTGTTCCGCGGCTCCTGAAACGGGTAAAACCAGATCGGGGGCCGTGACAGTTATCATTTTCCTCAAAGTCCTTAGCACCTTCCTCATACTCTAACTTGTGTTGGTTTTCCATATACTAATGGTAACTCTCATATTCGTGTTGTGGATAACTTTGGGCAATGTAAGATGGTTCTGCCTCATCTACAAACACCTAGTTCAAATCAGGTAACACGAGACGCACACCCCCGTCATCACAAAGGGGCACAGACAAAACCTCCTCCTCACCTCGATCAACGCCGGATAACCAAACGCTTTTGGAGACGTATGACTGGTTTGAATCTTCTCCAAAAACATTACCAATGTCCCAAAATGACATCTTTATGCTTCACGGTTTCATCCAACGTTTTTATTTAAGAATTTTCATCATTTTCATCGGTATTTTGTGACTTTTGAACATTTGAATGAAATAGTTCCCGTATGCTTGGATACATAATATTTTCTCAGTCCATAAGAGGCGTATAGATCAATAAGCGCGTATACGGGGTTACCTTTTCACACTTTTTCAGACGGAACTCCCTGGATGTCAGTAATTATACCTTAAATTCATTAAAAGTCGTACCTGTACGCCGCTCATAGCGCAATGAGAGGCGTATAGGGTTTAATGCTTCAACTACCACAATCTTATATGCCGCCCATAAGGCAATGAGAGGCGCATTGATTCACTTTTGCTGACACATTTAATGCTTTCACACCATATACACCCCTTACAGCCCTATACGCTGCCTCTGGGGGGTGTGCACATAAAAAGTGGGGATGTATCAATACCCTCACCCTTCGAAAATAATCATCACGTTACAGGGTTTAGAAACAGTTGAAGGTCTGTCTCTTGCGAGTTTCTTCTCCCATATTCACTTTTTCTACATTTAACATACGGGCGGCAGCTAAAGAAAGGCACGAGGGTAAGATAAAGAAAGAAGTGAACTGATGGATAATCTCTATGTGTCATACATACCCAATTTGTTAACTAATGGAAACTTGCGATTTTATGAACCGCCCATCGTATATTGAACCTTCTAGCTTCTCTGTTTTAGAAAGTCTTTGTGTAAAAGTATTATCATCATAAACTAAAGGTTTTTTTTTATGTAATAGGTTCTTACTTCGCTGAGGATATCAGTTCTTGAAGATTGTTTCAAACTTAACAGTATCCTCTGTTGGCTCCCTAATCTTCAGAGTTTGAACCTTTTGGGTTGTCCTAATCTGATTTTTGTTTGTAAAGCTCTAGGAGGCCTTGAGATGGTGCATAAAACTATGGAAATCTATATGGCATAAGATCCTTTCAGATTGTAATAATCGATTTTCCTTGCCTCTCTTTTTTTATTTATGCAATCTTCAGTATCACAGTGACCTTCATGTTGTATTCAATGTGGAATGAGTTAAGTGGGAGTTCAATCCCAAGAACAATGAACTTAAAATGCTTTGGGTCCTCCCATTTACCGGTTACTACGTTTGAATTATTTGGAAATGAATGCTTTATTTGGACTCAGATGCTTGAATGGTTTTGCGATGGTGAAATCATTGGAAGGGGTTACACATTTAAAATGGGGATTTTTATTGGGATTAAAAAGCTGGGGGTTCTTGTTCGATGGGAGTTTTAACAAGATTGAATTTTAAGGGGTTTTGAAGAGAGATGATGAAAATGTAGAGAGAATGATGTCTGAATGAACCGACTAAAATTGACTATGGTAGTATCGTCACCTTCTTTCACTTGTTTTGTTTTGTTTACTTGCCAAAATGACCTAAATAACTTACAATAAAATTATGTTTACTCCGTTTTTTTGGTAGTTGTATTAAAGGGATTGCAAGTGACAGTTTAGTTACCTTGATTTGATAGTAAAAATGTAAAAAGCTAACAAAGGTTTTCCATTTTTAATTGCTTTATGTTTAAGCACTATAATTAACTAGGATTCTAGACATTCGGGTACATTGTCGACTCCGTATCCAATTTTCACATTTTTGTTCTTCGAATAAACTTCAAAGGTAGAATGAGTATGTATAGAAATACGTACCTAGAGATTAGAGATTGATGTAGACTAGAACAACACGCCGCCGGTGATGAGTGTGGAAGCAACAGTGTCCGACTTCGGCCACCACGAATCAACAAAAACGAAACGTACTGTGACAAACAATTGATGTGATTAGAGATCAAGAATGATTTAAACAGTAAAAATGGATGGATCGATAGGATTAGCGATTACCTCAACTTAACAACGTACGTACAGGAAACTAAACAAATTAAAGTTTGTTATTTATAATGGTCATTTGCTGATTTGCTACGTTTCTGTTTGGAGAGAACTTCCATAACCAGCAAATGTCGTGTATGTACTAAAACACTAACAAACCAAAATATTAATAATAATAATAATCTCAAATGATTATAAATAAATATATAACCTATACAAAAATAAAATAACTAAATAATCTGTGTATATTAACCGAGCCGGGTTTGAGCTTAAAAAATTATATACAAGCCATGCTCGAGCTTTATACATAGAGCTCTAACTTAACAAGTTGCTCGAGTTGTCCTTAATAAAGTTAAACGACTTTGACTCAAGCTCTAGTCTATACATGTTAATTTATTTTTAAATTAGGTTTGTTATAACATTTTTGGCTTAGTTGATTTGGTGGAGTCCTCATACATATTATCTAGTGATAATTAGAAACGACGTTATAGTATATATTAGTGTCATCAATATATTAATTGGATGTGTGTATTGTGCATGTAGATATATTTTAATATAGTCGTATAAACTTTTTAAACAAATGTTATGATATATACACATGTATGTGAGTTTTTAAATCGAGTCCCAAAAGTTGGGGTTCTAGAACTATAGCTGTAGCTTACTTGCCATCACTAATGGCCTAATGGTTCCGGGCATGCTATTCTTTTATTCAAATTAGAAGTTAACAAACCAAGTTTGTAAATATCATGGTATCAAAATTAATGTAAAAACATCAATATATAACCTTAGTAATAAACTGGCAACAAGCACCTTCTTTCTCTAAGTCCTCTGTATCGACTGGATCAGTATAAGGGCTTTGATGGTAACAGTGTCAACTAACATTCGACTCACGCCTCACCATTGCATGTCCCTCTATCCAAATAATTTCATAATAGTGTAAATTACAAAAATTGTCATTGTAAGTTCAAGTTTCGGATCGATTTGATTGAATTTGATAAGAAAAACTCAATTTGGCAAACAAACATTAACGAATCGACATAAATTCATTAATACCAAAAGAGTTTACATCAACATTTTTGCACCGAGAGATCACCTCTGTTATCTTCTCTCAAACCTACACACGCTAAAAGGTTTGACAATGAAAGGTTTTCCAAAGGTTTTGAGAAACGACAAATGATTAGGCATACGTAATGGTGCAGGCCGTCTTCGAAAATTTGTAGGCCTTGGGCAAATAGAAGATATGGATCCCTAAAATTTATATTTTTTTTATAAAGAATATATAAAAGTGTTTCGAAAATATGTAGGCACTAGGCAAATAGAAGATATGAACCTCTAAAATATTTTTTTATAATAAACATATAAAAATGTTTAAAACATATTAAAACGAGTTAAAAACTTGTTAGACCGAATGAATAGAAGGTGGAGATTTTATATTAAGCAGTAAAATCCTTACTAGTAGTTTAAAAACAATAACACTAACAGACAACCAATCAACAATTGCGCCTGTTGGAGTAAAAAAAAAATTGATCTTGTTAGCAGTTATTATGCAATTTATTTCTATCCAATAAATTGAACAACATTCTTGTGTATTATCTTCCAGCCTAGAAATGCGAATTACGAATAAGGAAAATATAATTAAACTGTCAAAAGAAAATAAACTCCTATGGAATATAAGCGAACCCTCGGTCTATAAACACACTTCTTTAAAAATTGGCAATTATACACATATTAATAAATTATATTATATACATATTAATAAATGAAGTGAATGTACAGTGTTAATACATTAGTAAACGAAGTGAATGAACAGTGTTAATTTAAATTTAATTTAATTTAAATAATATGAATAATATCTATCTATACTTTCTATAAAAGGAGAAATCCAAGTGACATAAGAAAAGCTGATGTGTCAGCTAGAGAGCATGTCCAACAATGTTTTTCTTATGTCATTATTACATCATAAAACCTAATATATAAATCACTTTAAAATACATTTAATGCTCTATCAAACCACTGCCTTGTGTATTTTCAAATGTTAAAGGTCTGGCCCACATTCCAAAGTGCAAACCGCTGCCCATCTACAAGAAAGTAGCAGCTGGTTCCTTTGGCAAACGTATACTTAGCAGCAACAGTTGTTGTTATCTTCCGTAATGCTTTTAGATCAGCAGATGTTTAACGCTAATGACCAGGAAATTCAAATTCAAATATGCATGGGAATAAGTAATTAGCAATTAATGCATGTCACTCAGAAACTCCTGTCAATCATCCTTCTTATATAAGGCTTTTCTTCTCATTTCCCTCTTCATATTTCATCACGCTTTCATCTTCTCTGAATTTGAAATTTGAAATTTAATCACAATCCGAATTCCGAATTAGAAGCATGTCAATATCAGTTGACAGTAATAATCTTAGTTTTGTTAACGATTTGAATCCTGGGAAGGATATGTGAAACATGAAGGCGAGAATTATTCGAAAATGGAATCAGGGTTACAAGATAGAGATCATCTTCATTGATGAGAAGGTAATTTGTATCTCTGCTTTTCCGTTTTATTTTAGAAAATGTAATGTTGTATGCTAAGAAGATAATTTCTTTAAATGTTCTTCAGGGTGCTAAGATTCAAGCAAGTATTAAGAGTTATCTGATACCTGTTTTTGATGGACAGCTGCAAGAAGATGTTGTTGTGATTCTGTCGAAATTTGGTGTTGGTGAGAATAAAGATTTATATAAAGTAGTAGTGCAGCCTTATAAAATCAACTTTTATAGATGCACAACTGTTACTCGTGTGAGAGATTGGCAAGGTGTTGAGTATGGTTTCAATTTCAGAGCTTATGAAGATATTCTTCAAGGATAGGCGTTAAATGCTTTGAGTGTTGGTAGTGTATATTTTTGTAATCATGTCTTGCTTGTATAATATTAGAGAGTTTTACTTATATTCTTGTATAATGTGATCATATAGATGTTGCTGGATCTGTGATTTGTTGTGGAGATCTTGAAATCTTTGATCGACCTCCAAAGGAGACTAAGAAGATGAATTTCGATATTGAAGATTTGGAGTAAGTTGTTGTTTATATGTTCAGTCATGTAGTGATCATTAAATGTATTTAATGATGTTGATAAATAAGATGGAAAATGTTTGTATTTAATGTGGGATCATGGTAATGGTAATAAATGAGGTCTATATTGTTTGTATGTAATGTTGAATCATGGTAATAAATGAGGTATACAGTTTATTCTTAGTGAATATGGTAGTTAATTTATGGCTCATTTGCTACTTTAATAAATGTTATAGTTTTCCTGATTTATTTTCAGTTTTTATTCATTCAATGTTGTTTTGATATGAATATTCTTTTCATGTAGGGGTAAGGTTTTGCGGTGTACTGTGTGGAATGATTATGCTCTGCAGAATAAGGACTTCATTTCTAAAGTCCCACCTCATGAGCATGTGATGGTTGTTATACAGCATGGAAAGTGTAAGGAATGGAAAGGTATTTTTGTTACTTTCTGCAAATCATAACTATACTGTTTATTTCTGGCAATATAAAGACATATATACATTAAATATCTATATACTTTTCCATGTAGGTGAATATACTGTTCAAAGTGATAAGTTTGCAACACGAATTTTTCTGAATGGAGAAATTGATGAAGTTGATGAGCTAAGGAGGAGGTAATTTCTCAATGTATATAGATGTTCAAGTCAAATACTTGGTTTCATGTCATTTGTATACTAATTCTAATCATTTGTGGTATTCAAAAGGCATACATTGAAGTTTGGACAAGGGAGTAGTTCTAATTCTCAAACGATACTATCGTCTCAGAGTATTTTTCCATTACATAAAGAATTTGTAACTGAAGGTGTGAAGAAACATGTTGATGAGATTAACAAGATAGAAAAGGTTTCACTTCTTTGTATATAGTTTGGTTATTTGTTTGGTTTGTCACCTGCGTGTTTTTAAAGGAAGTGTGTTATGTTTTTACAGGAAATGTCTTGTGTTGTGGTTGCGACAATTAAGATTGTGCAAGAAGAGTATGGTTGGTTTTATGCTGCCTATCGTAAGTGTTTCAAGAAGGTGATGGGTAAAAGTGAATACTTGCAGAATGTGGAGAATGTTTCAGATGATATTCTTCGATTGCCTGCGACTTCTTTGGTTTGTATCAGATGTCATACTGAATGTACATCGATCACCACAAAGTAAGCAATGATGACTATTTAGCGTTATATTTATATAAGTAACATTCTAAGACTGATATTTGAATATAGTTTTGCAGTTTACTTAGTTAGTTTTGTATATTTCAGGTTCAAGGGGCAAGTGCGAGTGCATGATGAGAATGGTAGTGTTTCTTTTGTTATGTTTGATAGAGATGTTCAGAAGCTTCTTGGATTAGCGGCGAGTGACATAAGAGAGAGGCAGGTTAAGGCCAATGATACTGGATTCCCTCATGAGATATTTCGATTGGTTGATAAGAAGGCTGCTTTTAAGATTGATGTTTCAGAGTTCAATCTTAAAAATGACTATCGTGTTTATACTATGCAAAAAACAACTGATGATCCAGTAATAATTGCTGAGATGGTAATGGTGATGAAAATACTGATGAGGTAGCATATAAAATTACTCTTTCAATCTATTTATTTTTCTTTTGAGTTTTAAACACTGGATTGTGTACTTTTTTATATGATATCATATATTATGATCCTTTAGGTTACTCAAGAGGTAGCTGACGTTAAAGACGTTAACCTTTCAGACTCTTCTCAGGTGTCTGCTGAACGAACTTCAAGGGTGGGTCAGTATTTATTTTTAAAGTATGTTTAGTACGTTTAATAAGAGTTCATTATTTTATTAAATGAGATCAATAGTTTTTTTTGTGATCTGTTGGAAGGATGTTGTCTCTGTTACGGCCGACTCTTCAGCCGTTGAAGTTGAAAAGGATTCTGGATCAAGTCCCAATGGAAAGCGGATGGCTCAAGATGCTGATGTTGCCAACGTTGGTGAGCTATCCACTAATGTGAGAAGAACCTGGAAGAAGCTGACTAAGGTTAACAATTAGATGCTTATGAAAAAACAATTCTTATGAGAGATAAGTAGAAACCACTTATTTTTGAAGAATCCTTGTGGTTTTTATTTATGTCTGTTAACTGTTGTTTTAACAAACTGTGGTTAAAAGTTTGGTTTGTAAGGGCTACAATGATGAATATGTTATGTAATGTCTATGGGTTGAATATCAAGTAAGGTTAACCTTTATTATACATTTTTGGTGATATTGTTGGATTGATGAATGAAAATTTAATCAATTGGTTAGTCGGAAAACTGTTGGGGTCTGAGATACATTAACATCTGTTAGAGGCTAAGCAGTGTTGTAGTGTGCTAACATCTGTTAACCCCTAAGCACTGTTAAAGATCTGTTAAAGGCTAAGAACTATTATAGCGTGCTTCAACAGACCTTATGAGCTGTTGATCATCATCTGTTAAACATCTTATATTATAGATCTTTTGTTCAATTGTGTAATATCTGTTGGTGCATAGCAGAACTTAGGTTCATCATACATTTTGCTTCATCAGCAGAGGTTATAGTGTGCTATAACGTGCTAACATCTGTTAACCCCTAAACACTGTTAAAGGCTAAGCACTGTTATAGCGTGCTTCAACAGACCTTATGAGCTGTTGATCATCATCTGTTAAAGATCTTATATTATAGATCTTTTGTTGAATTGTGTAATATATGTTGGTGCACAACAGAACTTAGGTTCATCATACATTTTGCTTCATCAGCAGAGGTTCTCTTTAGCAGACCTTTGCTTCAGCAGTCTTTGTGTTGACAGACCTTTCGATTCATCAGCAGAGTTTGTTTGGCTCATGAGCTGAGGTTGTTTGGTTTAAGTAACAGAGTTTTCTTTTAACAATGGTTGTCTTCAACAGATGTTTTGGTTTGCAAAGTTTAGTGAAACAGATGTTGAGTTTGTCCCTTTGGTAGGAGCAGTTTTTAAAACACTGTTATTTGTAATTACAAGTTGTATACTATTTTATTAATTTTGAGTGTTATAATTCTTTTTGTTGAGTGACCGGGAAATGTAATGGAAAATAGTAATGTTTAGATGCAAAATATAGTAATGTTTACTTGAAAAATATAAAAAGGTAAAACCACAGTTTTGAAAGTATATACTAAGACTACATAACTTCATTCTTAAGTTAGTTTCCAAAGAAGAAATTTGTCCTTCAAACATGTCAACTAAAGCATAAATTATACAAGGCTAAAAAGGTGTTCAAAGATCATGTCAACAAACTTCAAAGTGTATTTTATCTCCTCTTACACTTTTTTCTTCAACTATCTCAAACCTCAGCTTTTTCCCCACAGATATTCCCGTTTCATCCATGATACGCTGCCAGTCTGTATGCATCACTAGATGGTTGTTGTCGTCAGGTGTTCTAGGATCTCTCCTAACAACCAGCTGTACCAAAAACTTCACATGACCAAATGACAACACAGCTCTACGGTAATCATTTAGCAGGTGTTCTCGAACAAAGTTCCTCAGTATTATCTGTAAAGGAAAAAAATTTCTTTAGTTATTCATTCAAAACAGCATATACTTTAAGTAATAACAGATAGATCCAAGATTATAAGTAAAATCAAGTATATTAAAAGTAGATATGTAAATACCAAGTTGTGTGTCTGTAAAACATGGTATTCAAACTGTTTTTTATAATGTGGACGCCTTTTGTGGTATTGGTGATTGGTACGGCTGCAGTGATGTTTTGTCTCCCCGTGAAGTGCAATCCCGTCTTTGTTAAAAACCTTCACAGTAAAGTTAAAGTCGTCTTCAGGAGTACTTCCCATCCATTGAAACAGTAGTTGGCAGCTTTTCTCAATATCATTTTCGAAGCAAAAAGTTGTCCATCCTGGTCCCATAAAACCAGCAGCTAATCCCTTTTTGTTTTCAGGAGAGAAAACATAATGGACATCAACTTTACTACTCTGCTTTGGTCCATGTACTTTGGCAACCAAGTTATCAATTTTTAATCTCCTTTGCGACAACAGCTTCAGCAAATCGTGTGGTAAATGCTATAATTTTCATAAATTTTAGAAATGTCATATTAGATTTTATATAGGATACAAAATATAAATTAGAAGTTTTGCTAACAGTCCAAAAGATACACTGGCAATATATAAAAATAAGTAGCAATTTTTAACCTGCTTGCAGTATGTTTCTTCTTCAGCCTGTATCAAGCATCCATGAACATAATCTCTGTTCGATCCATCTTTTCTAATCTCCAATCCCTCATTGTCCAAAACATTTATCTCAAATTTTGCTTCCTTCAATTTTTTAAACACAGCTTGTCTATGTTGTTATTTCTATAAGTTTCAACAAACCGGGTCCATTCTGGCCCGTTTATCCTCTTACTTTTATGACCGATGCTTCGTACTGCAATCTTATACTTAAAACCCGTATAATCAACCAACTTTATCACTTCACACTTTCTTGGTAATTGGTTAGCCATTATCTTTGGAAGTATCTATGTATATAAAATACACAACATTTAATATATCTTTAATTTTATAAATTGAGTTTTTAGCATACAATTGTGATTTGAGCTAATTTATTCTAAGAATATAGCTTACCAATCCCTCATTTAGGTCTGCTAATTGAGAGGCGTTGATAATTATCATAAACTCCATCTGAAAGTAAAAAATAAAATAACAGTTAAATACTAAAATATAAAATAAATTGTATCTGAAAAGCATTCTATTTAAGGTATAAAAAAATATCCAACACTCTGTAGGACCAAACTTATATGTTGTGTACTTCAATATGGTCCCTACAACCAACAATATGAATCTAATATTGTGTAAGATCTAATTTTTATTCTTGTATAATAAAAAAGTATTATATGGCAATAAATTTTTCAAATATCCATGTTTGTGTCAACTTCAAACTTCAGTTATTTTCAGCAAAAAAGGTTATATTCACTTACAAATAAGACATATGAGTACTATAAAATGATTGCAGAATATTTTATCAAAATTAATATTGATAGAACAAATGTATCAAGACTACATGGCAGTTCATACAATAATTCTAAAACTATTCGTAAAATTTACAACCAAATATTTATTAAACAATAATATTTCAGATTGTTATTTAGATGGAATGAATCAAAATGTAACTAAATAGGTTGATATAAATCTTATTATAAAATAAAGAAAACAAGTTCACACAAGTTTATCTATTTTAACATCAGTAGATTATGATTTTGATGTTTATATAATTTGAAATGAGAAAACTGAAAGGAACATGTCAAAGCATACCTGTAAAATACACAAGAGAAAAAAAATACCTGATCTAAAACTTTAAACTTCTGATCGTCGAGTCTGAGGAAGAAGAAACTGTAGAGGTTTTTCGCCGGAGAAGAAGAGGTGAGATTGTATTGGGATTGTTGAAAATAAGATATTTATCTATTAACTTGTAATTGTTTATTTATTTAACTTATAATAATCTTTAATATCGGGATTTAAAAACTATTTTTAATTATATAAATATAAATATAAATATATTAAATTAATAGATAAGTTTTTCGTATTTAACATTTTAAATTTATAGTCAAACAGTGTTTATTGTTGTGCAAAAATTGCGCTGTTTTAATGTAAAAGGGGGTAAAATATAAATTTTACAAAACTTAATTTCAACCAACCAGTGTAAATGTAACATCTGTATTAACTCGATTTAATATACTTTGCATCTCCATTATTGAATATAAGCTCCAGAAAACATATTCGGAAGTTTTCTCAAATAACTTTCTTATCAAAATCGGCAAGGTTCTATTGCATAATATAGATTACACGCTATAAAATCAAGTATTGTTTCTTTGAATTTATTGTTTGTATTATATATGTTAAATTAATCATTATTTGATATTATGAGTATGTGTTTGTCACTGACGGCGTTTCATATTCTCTCTTGAAGCAAATAATAGTTGTTGTAATCCGATGTATTTTTATTGATTAAGTACTGCATTAACTTAAATGAAATTACTGATAGCATTCTCTGTCATCATTTGTGCATGCATCTTCGTGATGTTGTCTTCTACATTACGATTGATAAATCAACCATATAATTTTTGTTTGATGCTCATTTGCTTAATTGTTGTGAGAGATGATGATTTTTGTTTTGTGCTTTGTTTTTATAATACTTTAAGTGTGTGATTATACAAATAATCCGGTTAATATTTGGTACTTTTGTGTTTTAAGTGCTGATTTATTTGAAGGGATGTTAGTGGTGTCAATTTTATAATGTTGTTTGTCTATGACTTTTGTTGGATGTTGTTCATTTTTATAACTTGTAAGTTTAAATTGTTTATTGTAGATATGAATCTATCCAATCAAACACCATCCTTTTTACAATTCCTTAATGAAGATTATTTTATATTTTTGGTATGTTTTTTAACTTTCCTTCTACTATTAGGATTCTACATTAATTTTTTATGTAAGATGTTTGTTAACTACTGTTGCAGAATATACCACTTGATTTTCAGGCTCTGTTGTGGGGCAACGAGGTCCCGTATGGGCGAATTGTAGAGTTACTTGATGGTGACAAATCATGGTTAGTACGAGTAAGGAAGAGAGATGATCATTGTATATTTACGGATGGATGGACAAAGTTTGTTAGAGATTGTTGTTTGAAAACAAAAGATGCTATATTGGTGAAAGCTATTGGACGTTTGTCATTCGTTGTCTCATGTTTTAAAGAAAAAGTCTACGAGAACTCTTACATTTCAGCAAATATTAGCCCTGAAGTTGGCATGACTGTAAGTATATTATTTTGTTACTTACTATAAACGCTTTTTGCTAGCTCAACGGCTTGCTAACATCTGTTTGGCCTTTTATCGTCTGTTTCCTTCTAATCTTAATTTCCTTAATTTCTGTTGACTAAGTTTTTTAACCTCGGTTGACTAACAGCTGATATTTAAGATCTATCCACGTTGTAACCTCTGCTGGACATAATGGATGACAGATGTTACGAAACCTCTGTTGGATAGCAACATAGGTATGTAATAGTTTATAGCCAAACAGTGGTTAGGTTGTGTGTAAATACTGTAACTACCGTTAACTAACCCTGTTGAGTAATTGTCATTTTAACTTTTGTTGACTAATCCGTTGTAACTTCTGTTGCTCATTAGTTCATATGAAATTTGTAAGTCTGCGCTAAATATTCCTTTGCTTCTTCTATAGCTAATTGCTGATAAATTTTGGAAACAATTCTATGGTAAAAATTACGAGTATGGGATGGAAACTATCTATGTTGGTGAAAGGTTTTGGAATGTGATGATGAAAGGATGGACTGATGGATGCGGATTTACTGATGGATGGTCAAAGTTGATTGAAGAATTTCCCATACCAGTTGAATCTTGGTTGGTTTTCACCATGATTGCATCTAAAACGTTTGAGCTTTCCGTTTTCCATTCCGAGACTGGAACTGAGGTTTCCTTCAAGAAAGCTGATGTAGTTGTTTGGATGATTCAGTTTATGGAGATGATGGGTTTGATTTATTTGTTGCGGTATAAAATTTTGATGATAAAATACATTATTTGATAACATGACGGTGATAAGTAACTTTTATTATATTATGCTAATATCTTTTGAAATCTCATTTTGTAGGCTAAACACAAACAGCTTCTAGATTCCGGGGAAGTTGCTTTGGATGATGAGGATACTGGAGCTTCGGTTGGTAATTCTAAGCAGTTTACGAGTTTTGAGGATATTTTAATGTATATATACACATGTAACATTTATATATTATTATGATTTTAAATATGGTTTCTTATATATGATCCTTCTTATAAATATAGTTTGCTGATGATGGGCTATTTGATTCAAAGATTGCACGTCTGGTTGACGAGTCAGATGTTAAAAATGCTGTAAATTTATAATTTTCTACGCATATATTTTATTTTATAATAAGTATAAGAAGGTTTTTTTAAATTTTGTTGTAGCCTGAAGATCATTCTGTAAAAATAGCTGATGATATTAACGATCCTCAACTACAGTTTAAAGATTATCCTGTTCGTGACATTTCTGCCTCTTCAAGTGTTGTATCTAATGTAAGTGTTTATTAGTTTTATATTGTCTATTTTATTATTGTCTCAATATATTGATATTCTTCTGTATGATTGAGTCTTAAACTTCAAAGCTGAGTTGATAAGATAGTTTGTGTTGATAAAGAAAGTTATAAAATTTCAAGAATTTAGAGTTGTTATATTCTAAATTAGTTTACTTAGGTGGATAAGATGCACAAACTTCGTGGCAAGACAACTGTAGAGGATAACCAAGCTGTTGATAGACCGTGTAAAATTCGAAAGGTTCGTTTAGTATCATCCACTTCAGAATCAGTGTTACACTTCACTATACATGCTGAAGATAGACTTGTAAGCTTTTGCAGTTGTTGCTTTGTTTCGTTATTTCAACAATTTCAGTTATATATCAATATTTTATAAAATTCACTATTCAATTTTCTGTTTTTAGCATCTGCCATCAGATGTATCTTCTGCGTTGGATCTGCGTACTGATAATCCTAAGCCTATCAATATCCAGAATCTCAAATGTGAAGTCAAGGAATTGTTTACAACATCTCAAAAAACCAATACTGGATTCAACTACGCTGTTGTTGGATGGTCTTCTTATCTGAGATCTTGCAATATTGCTTTTGGTGATGAACTTTCGTTAGAGTTTCACAAGTCTACTCAATTGCTGAAGTTAAAAAAAGTTGTGCATACCGTGACAAAGATTAAGTCCTCTTAGTTTCATGTCATGATTGTTTGTGGTTGTACATTTGGTTCGTCGGTGGTACTAATTTTGCTTCTTAGACATGTTCTATATGTAGTTATGTCTATAAACAACTTTCATTGTCAATGGGTGGGTGCTACTTTTTTTTGTGGATAGGACAATGGAAATACTCAATGGCGATGCTTTGAAGGGGCCGGGAGGGGCGCCCGACCCCCCTAAACTTTTCGGCCAGTAGTGTTATATATGTAGTTTTCGTATAGAAATTTTTGGGTATATATGTTTTCGACCCCCTGGTTCTATAGAAATTTTTAGGTATATACGTTTTCGACCCCTCGTAAAAAATTTCAAGCTTCGCCACTAGAAATACTCATATGTATTTTCTATATTAACTGATGATGCATATTTATAGTTGTCTTTTAGTTATAATAGATAACACGTTTTGGTAAAATATCTATACACATATCTATATGTTCTATCAATCTGTGTTATGCATGGTTTTCTAAGATCTGATACTTACTATCTATGCATCTTGCAAGTTCTGTTGGAGATAATGGATGACAGTTTTTAGGAAAGTCTGTTGGAAAGCAACAGAAGTTTTTAACAGTTAATAGAAAACAGTGGTTTGCTATCAACATAATGGAATTGATGTTGAATAAACCTATTGACCATTAGTGCATATCAATTTTAGAAGTCTGCCCTAATTATTTTTTTACTCTCTGTTGAATACTAAATGAGATGTTGACCAAAAGTCTAACAGATGTTTACCAAAAGTCAAACAGTTGTTGACCAAAAATCAAACAGATGTTGACCAACAATTAAACAGATGTTGACCAAAAGTCAAACAGATTTTGAACCACTAAGAATCATAGTTTTGCAAACAGTGGTTTGACTTTAAGGAATCATCAATGGAATTGGTCAACTTTATTTGCAAAAATTGGTTTTAACTTTATTTAAATTTGAATTACAAGTACCGTATAATTCTCATTCTTATTGCAAGAATTGGCTTCGATCTATAGTTAATAAAATATAGTATCTCAGATGGTTTTCTAAGAAACTACCCGTGTTTGCACACGGGTCTTACCGCTAGTTATATATAATAACTGAAAGTGATTTGTGCCACGTGTCACTTAATTAGGGCATCGTTTTTCCCCTTTTCCCGCCCAACAGTAACCACTGCCCTTTATTCTCACATTTTCACAAACCCTATTTCATTCTTCTCCTTCACCTTTCCATACAAGATCCCCTTTCTCTCTGATGTTCATCCTTTACTTTCTTCACATTTTCATCTCCTCAACAACGTCCGGCAGAGGTTACTTCTATTCGATACATCTGCGTTTGAAACCCTAAATCATGTACCGTCGAGAAGTTGAAGAACAGAATAATCATGTAAGATCTATTTTTTCATTCAGAAATTTTATTTCATTTTATCTATTTTCTCATACTGAACACGATGAACCCTTTTGTACCCTCAGAAGAAGAAGCAGATATCCTAGGGTTTCTTATCGTACTCGATGAATCCTTTTATACAAGCTCCTGTTAATCGGTGACACTGGTATATTGTAATAATGTTTTTATTATTGTATATATATGAAATATATGAATAACTCTGTTTGTAGCTTTTGATTTTGTCTTTCCTTTGTTATTGTTTATTCAGATGCTTGCTTTGTTGTATCATGTGATTACGAGTAGACTGATTTTGATATTTTTGTACTTTATGTCTTTCACAAGCTGTTTTGTTGATTTATTCACCCATGTTAGTAATTTTTTATGCTCCTATGTTTATTGATCCTCTGTTTTTATTTCAACTTTCTTATTATTATTCTAGTAATCCAAGCAGAATATATAGATTTTATGCTTATTTTTTTATTATTATTATTATTATTTTATAGAGTTTATTGATTAGAAGCAATCTCTGCCGGACCGTTGTTGAGGAGATGGAAATGTGAAAGAGAAGGAGAAGGACGGTAAATTCATTGTTGGATTGTTTATGTAGTTAACTAAATTGAGTAGCTTAACTACTTAATTACAGAGAAGTTTTTGAGATTGTTTTTACACTTTATTATTTTTGCAGCAAGTTGTACTTCATTTGTTCTTGTAGCAATTTTATATTTGCAGGCTTTTGAATTAAGGTTGGTTGTTACTTAATTTGTGTTTGCTTTAATGATTTTCAGTTTCATGAAGTCATTGTTTAGAAACTAATTTTGTTTTCAGGTCTGTTGATAGGTGATACCAGCCCAAAAGTTTAGGCTTCATCCATTTTTGTTATTCGGTATGGTATTCATTTACAGTCCCAATTTCAATGAGGTTGTGTTAGTCATGTATTTGATTTTTGCCCTTTTCTTTACCATTGAAGTTGTGGAGAGACGAATTAAGATGGTGGAGCGGAAGACAATCTCAGATGAGTATAGGAATTTTAGTGCATGATTGAGATCATTTGGACCCATGTACTGTAAGTCATTGAATGTTTTAATCTTACAATCAGTTTTACTTTGTTGAAGACCAAACCACTGATGAAGACCAAAGTCCTGTTGAAGACAAGCACTAATGAACCAAAGGCCTGATCAACCAAAGGTGAACCACTGTCCAACAACAATAGTGGTTCAGCATCAACATTAGTTATTCTACCTTTGTTTATGTTAACAGTGTTTATATATAACAGTGTTTTTCACATCAGTGTTTTATAGTCTGTTAGGTTATTAGATGTCATCACCTCAGTGTTTTATATGTAACAATTTTTTTGACATCAGTGTTTATATGTAACAGTGTTTATCACAACAGTGTTTATATGTAACAGTATTTATCACATCACTTCAGTGGTTTGATCTATACTATAAATTGAACAGTTGTTTCATCTTTATACTAATAAATAAAAATCAAGTACACTTGGATGATTATTAAACTCCTCATTTTGATTGTTTGGGTATAGTATTCTTGAAATTGGTCTGTTTTTGCAAACAAATATTTATGGGCAAACATTTGTTTAAGGCCAAACATCTGTTTATGGCCAAACTTCTGTTTATGGGCAAACATCTGTTTAAGGTCAAACTTCTGTTTAAGTCCAGACAACTGATATATAAGGTGAAACATCTGTTTAAGCCCCAATATCTGTTTAAAAGCCTGTTACAACCACTGTGTTGGTTCAAACATTTGATTGTTAAAAGTTATCCACTGCTGAAATACAACCTCTGTTTCTTCAATCTTCCTGTTGACCACTGACTGACCAAACATCAGTGTTTCAAAAACTGTTGGGTATCTACTGATAGGAAAAAATAGCCACTGCTCACTTTTTTTATTGTTGACATCCACTGATATTGACCATCAGCGGTTTTCCTAAAAAACAGCCACTGCTCACATTTTTATTATTGATGGTGTTAATTAGTGATAGATTGAAATTATCAAATAAAAACTAGAATTACATTGAAATTACCATTTTACCTAATTGTTACATTCCAATGAGATAAGAGTTCCTCCAACATTATTTTCATGATAAAATTTAAAGTTAAATTATAAAATAAAAAAAATTCTTGATGACTATTTGTTGCAAATCAAATCAGTAATTAATGCTAATTTCTTGAGCTTTAGACATTTAAAATATGCAAAATGTGAATTTCAAACTGACGGTTATTATCTCTTAATTAAAGTTAAAATAAAAATTAGAAAAGTCATCATAACAATTGCTTTCAAATTAGATCAGTAATTACTGATAATATCAGTAATTTTGAAATTCAAAATATGCAAAATGGTAATTTAAAATTGACGTTCTCTCTCTTTTTTTTCCTACTTTGCATATCATTTCTAATATTTAATTACTTTAATAAAGCAGGATATAAGGATATACACTACTTACCTTTCAAATTACATTTGTCACTGCATTCAATTAAAATTTTGAATGGAGAATTGGTAAGCTTGAATTCCAACCTTGATATTTTTTTTAAGAAAATCCATGCTTATTGTATTATCATATTACGTTTAGCAATATATATATTTTGCTTATTCTTTTTTTTTATGTACAGTCTTCAAAAGGAGGTTGCAAAGGTTAGCATGCTTAATGATCTTAATACATTCTCAAACAACTATTCGATTAGAGTGAAGATTGTTAGCGTGTCAAAGAAGATGATGAATGAAAACAAAAATGAAATATATCGTCTTGATATGATCTTCATGGATGAGATGGTACCGTATATATTTGTCTTATAATTATTTTGGACATATGAATACCCAAATCTATACTTTCTATAAAAGGAGAAATCCCAATGACATAAGAAAAGCTGATGTGTCAGCAAGAGAAGCTGTCCAACAAGGCTTTTCTTATGTCATTATTACATCATAAAGCCTAATTTAAAATCACTTTAAATTCCAAACCACTACTCTACCTTAAAATTTCAAAGGTCTGGCCCACTTTAAAATCCAAACTACTGTCGATTCCCAATAAACATCTGCCCTCAACATTTTATAATCAAACATCAGTTCCCAATAAACATCTGTCGAGATTCAAAATTCTGGCTCCACCTTCAAAATTCAAAATTCAAACCATATATTCTAATCCTATAAATAAGATATAATTATCTGTTTCACATTCAAATCTCGCTCGCTCATATATGTGAGCGTATCTCTCTCTCTCAAATGCATCTTTCTCGTGATTCAACCGCTAATCTCCGATTACACTTCTTTGTTTGCATGTTTGTTGATTATGTTTACATGTTATCGTTCCAGTATCATTGTTCCAACATCGTCGTTTCAATGAAGCTTTCCATCACACATCAACCTTTCAATATCGATGTTGCAGTATCATTGTTGCAACATCGTGAAAAGTTGCATGTGCTACCTTCTTTGATGGGAGAGTTGCAACTTGAACGGACGATATGTATCTTCTATCGTGAAAATTCAGATGTGCTACAACAGTTGAGAAGAGACTTTTGCATTTTAGGTTTGTTTCTTATTTTGATTAACTGTTGATGATGTTGAGATTTTTTATTTACACTGACATTTTAGAAAATGTTAAGATGCATGTTTATATTATTAAAATGAACTACTACATAGAAAAATAGAAATTTAATGAAATATTTATAAAGTATTAGACGCTAGAGTTAACACTTGCTAGGATTTCGTAGACTCTGGCCTTTCTCCATGTGATTTCATGCTCTCTTTTAAATTTCAGGTCACTTAGCATGTGGCAGATTTTCTGATCCTGTTTTAGAAGTTGTGTCAGAAACTCTTCGGCATTCTTCTGGAACTCTGATGGAGGAGAGTGGAGGACTTCATCGAGCAATTCTATGCTGTTCCAGGTTTTGTTGTAATTAGTTTCATTGATGTTGTCGACTTTCCTGTTTAGTTCTTCGTCTGTTCTTTGTTCTTTGAGTGACCACATCGAGAATTGTGTTTTAACATTGCTGGTGTCTGACCAGTGGTAGAAGCTGAAGTTTGCCATATAGATTTTTTGTTGGTTTTGTGATTTGGAACAATTTTTGACAGAAAGTGATTTGTAGGACAATTTGTTGATGTTTTGAATCAAAAGTAATCATCGGTCTTTTATAGAGTTTAAAAACGCGTCTACTTGGTAAATGAAGAGGTTAATTGTAATTGTGATAATCTGCTTTTGTTCTTTGAACTTCGAAATTTTGTCCCTTGGGTTTCTTGGTATTTAATTTTACAGTTTTTCCATAAAAGTTGGGGTTTGAAAAGGCTTGTGCATTAAAGGACTGCTGTTTTAAAATATACATTAATATGTTTATATTAAATATACACGTTTTCACAATTACAAATTTCAGTACATAAACTCATAGTCACTTCGCCTGTTTTTCATCAAGTTTTCCTACGAAGATATCATACTTTCAGGAAAGTCGAGTAATATAGTTTATTCAAATGGCGTCATTCACAAATGCAAAATCAGATGATTTAAAGCAGTGTTTTGTCAGGCAAATCAAGGAACAGGTGTATGAAGATAGGCTACTCTTCAAGAGCTAAAGATATGTTTTGATGGATTGCAAGTTGGCCTGTTCACTAGAGAGCAGGTTTCCAGAGATCTTATGCGGATGCCTTCAACTTCCGTTCGTGAGCTTTGTGTTGTCAGTAATATAGAGTGCGGTGATAGAGACATGCAGTTCATGGCGATGCTGAAGGACATACATCGAGAGGTTCAGCAATCGATGGAGTTGAAACTAAAGTTTCTTAATTCTTGCTGTTATTCTTAGATTTGAACTTTAATATTGTTCAGTATGTGATGTAATTATTGGACTTTTAGTTTTAAGGTCATGAATAAATGAATAAATTTTAATTTTATGAATCTATGTTGTGTTTTATTTTTACTTATTATTTAGTGTTTGAGTAAGATTTAGATTATGTTGATGTTGAATTGTGTCTGAACATCTGGTTGGTAAATCAACAGAGGTTTAATAGTATCAAAGGTTCGTTTGATGGCCAGCAGGAGAGTGCAAAGATAAAACAAATGTTTAGAATTTGATCATTGAGAGCAGTTTTTTGAAGAATCTGTGCTCCTGCAAATTACAGAGAGTCAACCTCTGTTTCTTCATTCTTCATTTTGACCACTGACTGACCAAACATCTGTGTTTCAATCACTGTTGGCTATCTACTGATAGTTAAAAAATAGTCACGGCTCACATTTTTATTGTTGACATCCACTGATATTGACAATCATTGGTTTTCCTAAAAAACATCCACTGCTCACATTTTTATTGTTGATGTGGTTAATTAATTATAGAATGAAATTATCAAATGAAAACTAGAATTATAATGAAATTACAATTTTACCTAATCGTTACATTCCAATGAGAAAAGAGTTCCTCGAATATTGTTTTGGTGATAAAAATTAAAGTTAAAATAAAAAATAAAAAAATTTGTTGTTCAAAATCAGTGTTTTAACCCACTGATGGCTATCCACTACTAGCTTAAAGTCAGTCACTGTTCTCATTTGTAACCGTTGCAAACCACTGATATTGTTCCATCAGTGGTTTCCTACCAACTGTCCTCCATTATCATCAGAGGTTGGCACGTGGACAGTACATAGCGGTCAGATCTTTTTGTAACCTCTGCCACATCAGCATTCACTTTTCTCCCTATAAAACCCTGATCAAAACCCCCAAACAAGGTTTTTACTGTCGAATCGAATTCAAAATTCCTTTCTCAAAGCAGTTATCATCCATTTCTCTCAAAATCACTGGCAGATGTGCTAACAAAAGATCAGCTGGTAGATGTGCTAACAAAAGCATTAGACACATCTACCTTTGAAAGCTTGATCTCTAGGATTGGCATGCTAAACATGGAATAACAAGCAAAATCCTGTTTTTCTATGAATAAAAACATTAAAATGTTTTCAGAAAATCAAAAATCCATCCTTTAAAATAGCTAAAAATGAAAATTTTCATTAATCCTTAAAAGTCTGCCATAACCATTGTTTTTGGTTCAAACACCTGTTTCTACTAAATGCTGTCCACTGCTGAAAGTCAACCTCTGTTCTCTCATTTCCTTGTTAAGCACTGTTGATCAAACATCAGTGTTTTAATCCACTAATAGTTAAAAATCACCCACCGTTTTCGTTGTTACCGTTGCAAACCACTGATATTGTTCCATCAGTGCTTTCCTAACAACTGTCATCCATTATTCATCAGCGGTTGGCACGTGGATAGTACTTAGCGGTCAGATCTTTTGTAACCGCTGCCACGTCAGCATACACTTTTTCCACCTATAAAACCCTCATCAAAACCCCACACAGGGTTTTCACTGTCGAATCAAATTCAAAATTCCTTTCTAAAAGCAGTTACCATCAATTTCTCTCAAATCATTTCTCCATTTCATTTCTCAATCGCTCATCTTCTTCATTCACTCATAAAAATCCATGATTCATCATGGCTCTTCCATACAATGCTCCTCATAACTACTTGGGTTTACTCGAAAAACCAAGTCATACCGCCACCTTCGATTCTGTCATAGACGCTCTTTCGTCCTCAAAGTACAAAACTTTGTTGACCTATGATGCTCCGATCTACCTGAAAACCCAAAGAGAGTTTTGGAAAAATGTGAAACTTGAAACTAAGGATAAAACGCCCTTAGCCATTACTTCTATAATAAAGGGTATTTCAGTCACCATTACTCCACAAACCATCTCGGAGGTATTTGAACTCGATGATCTTCAAGGTAAAACTTATTTTCCAAAAATTGAGTATCAAACTGATTTCATTGAAAGAGGGTATGCTGAAGAAATGAAAAAAGAAACTTTACAAAAGGGGAGTTTTCCATCCGCCCCAAGGTTTTTTTTTTCATACCCTTCAAATGTGTGTGTCAAACAAAACCACTGCTTTCAATGAAATCCCATTGAAGATCCAATACCTGGGTTATGCTATAATGAATGAAGAAAACTTTAACTATTCCCAGGAGATTTTCAATGATCTTGTTAAAAATGTTAATAAAAATCATTTTTATTATTTCCAAGGTTTTTAAGTTACTATTTTAGAAAGAAATTTTCAAAAGATAATGCTCATGTCCTTATTCAAGGAGAGCATTTTCGAATAAACAGCCTAACCTCTGAATCATTTACAAGGCTGTCAAAACCTTCCAAAACACAAGCAGAGGTACCTGAGCAGACTTTAGCAGCAACCACTGCTCCTCAGGCACCTGCTGTTGAGCCCACTAGTCAAGGTGATCACAGCAGCACAACCACTGCTGTGAAACCCACACCTAAAACCACCAAAAAGCCCAAAAAGAAAAAGATCCAGAAGCCCCCCAAACCCACAAAAAAGGTAACTCTAGAAGATGAGATCCCAGAGCAACTACCTGTGACATCACAAAAGTCACCAGAAACCACTGCTGCAACTTCCTCACAGCAGATGGAACAAAGATCTCCACCTTTGCCTAAAACTCCTCCTGCATCCTCATAAAAGGATCAGGTTGTAAGCACAGGGACACCACAATATGAAGCTCTGGATCCACTTGGTTCCATCTTCCACAGTCCAAATCCCATGGACATATCTCTTTCTACCCCACATCCTTCATCAATAACATTACCATAATCCATGCTACCTCTATTGGATGCAGTTGATTTAGCCCAGACACAAATAAGTTCTTCTCAATCACCTATCACTGAGAATATGCCACAACAAGTGACTGAGTCTGGTGTCTCAATCTCTGTTAACCCACCAATAGTTGAGGAGGCTACACTGCAGGAATTACAAGTAATTCCTGTCAGTAGTTCAAGTGGAGCAGCAACTATAGGAGTTGGATCCGCTGGTCTACACCTGGCCAGTTGTTTCATCAATCAGACTCCCTTGAAGGCAATTTCCTCTCCAGCAACCCTAATATCCACTGGCGTGTTTGTTTCAACCACTGGTGATCTTAAAAAGATATCAATTGCTGAGGAAAGAAGTCCCCAGTACCAAGAAAAAGGGGCATCAGTGGATTACTTTTGGGAAACTTTCCCTAAGTCAACTGCTGATACAACCACTGCTGGTGGGAAAGCAGATGATCCCATTAACTTGGGTGATGCTTTAAAATACAAAGAATTGACGGCAAGAGTGGATACAATTGAAACATCTGTTGCAGATATCAAAACTATGCTTCAAAAGTTGTTACAAGCAAAAAAAGCAACACCCACTGCTGCACCAGCTCAAACATCTGTTCCATCATTTGCTCCTACTCCAAATGAGCTTTGGGAATTATTTCAACCTCTGCTTCACAAACAAAGAGAACATGCTGATCAGCAACATGAAATTCAAATTCAAAAGATCAGAAATTTAATGGAAGCTAGGTTCATGGATACACAAGCAGACATCAAGGCAATCAAGGCCCATCTATTGCAAACCACTGGCACTGCTCCTCCTACAATAATCTTTGTTGAAAACCCTCCACCAAATGATGCCAAAAAGGGGGAGAAAATGAAGCAGTTAAAGAAAAGGGGATATGAAAATGGTCTGTACATTGCACCAGAGAAATCCAGTATGCTTGCAGACCTCCCTAGGCCAGATGATTCCAAAAAGGTTGATGAATTCTTAAATTCCTTGGCTAATGAAAAGGCAAGGCTGAAAAAGGATATGGAGGCAAAAGGAAAATCAAGGTTTGAAAAGGAGAAGAAAGTCTTTATGGAGAAGGAAGAGCAGGGTACTTCTGAGCCCAAGGATGAAGAAAAACCAAAGCCTAAAAGAAGACAGCCTACTAGACAAGTGAGGCAACCCAAATCCATACCTTCCAGATCCACAAAACATACTCCCAAACCTCCTAAAAGCTCCTCTCATCAGTCTTCCAAACCAACAGATGTTGGAACACCTGTTGTATCAACAGCTATTGATACTTCAGTGGTTTCAGCAGATGTTAACCCAACAACCACCACCAATACATCAACACACACTTCAACCACTGCCATCACTCAATCAACCACTGCCACAACAAAACCACCATCAAAATCACCACCTGCCAAAAAGCAGAAGACATCAGATGACACATCATCTGTTGTAATGACAACAGTGGTTGAAACACCAGTTGTTTCAACAGCTGTTAATCAATCACCTATCTCTTCACAAGCCATTGTTCCTTTTGATCCAAAAACTCAAATAGAAACACCTTCTCCCAAAAAGGTGTATACAAGAAAAAGAAAATTTCAAGTGCATGATGATGATATACCAGCACCTGTTCCCATTTCATCTGCCCCTTGCAATATCACCAAACATCAATCTTTTATTCCTTCAAAATTGTTCAACCCAATCAAAGATCCTATAGAACTCCAAGGATATGACTCTGCTGATGTTGTACCAGTAGCTGCCAGTTATCCACTGGAACTGCATGCTGTAAAGAATTAAATGAGGCAGTTTTACTTAGTGGATGATCCTTCAAAAAGTAAATTCCCTTCCCTGGTTGGTTATAGAGATCCAACCAACATAAATGAGTATTTAAAACTCAAGGCCAGGCAAGCTGATACCAGAGCTAGACTTGAATGCCAAGGGAAAAGTGACAATGAAGTCTCAACTCATACGCAGTCCTTGCTCACTAAAGTTAAACAGTTGGAAGATTATGCAAGAGACCTAAGCAAAGAAATGTCCAACCTGCCTCCAGAAGCTAACTTGCAGGAAGATCTGAAAGAAGACATCATCAAGCTGATCTTGAGTGAAAATTTCTACCCTACCACAGCTGAACAATTCCAAGACTGGCCGCTTGTTGCTATCAAAACAGAACTGAATAGAATTGAAAGAATAAAGAGAGATCCAGGCATGAAAAGGTCAGCACCAAATTGGAGAAAATACAAAAAGAAAATTGATGATCTTACATTGGAGTATAAAAGAAAGAAGCATGAATTGGTTGATGCAAAAGTGGGAACTGCCAAAGCCATATCAAAATGGACAAGGCAGTACACTGACGAGGCTTATGAAAGGCTAAGAAAAACGAGAGAAACAGATCCTAAACTTCCAAAGAAGCCTGATTACAAAACCACTGCTAAACCAAAGCAGCAGGCTCACACTTCTGAACCACTGTTCACATCATCAGATACCTCTACCATTGTGGTAAATCAAAGTAAGAGGCAAAAACTCACTGATGAAGAAGAGAAAGAACAAGAAGCTGTATATTTCAAAGAAGCTATCAAAACAATGGCACTAGAGGATGACAACTCAGCAAAGCTTCAAAACATAGCCAAACAAGTTCTGAACAGGCCACCATCTCCAAACTCATCAGCAAATAAACCTCTCCCAAGAAACCCATTAGATTCAAAAATACTAAAGTGGATGTCTGATCAAAAGACCCATGTATTGACTCTGATCAGATCTAATGGTGTAGTGAAGCAAATATCAAGGGAAGCAACACTTGGCCTGGGTGTTGAAGATTTACAGGATCTCCTTGAGCTTACACTTTGCAGGGATGAGGATGATAAAAGTTCCTTAGATTTTGAATTGCAATTTAAAGGGCAAGTTAGGGAACTTTTGATGAGACAATAAAAATCCAGAATAAAGATGAGTTTTGGCATCATCTGTTCCAGTGGGAACATTAATCCTTAAAAGTCAGTTACAACCACTGTTTTCGTTAAAAATTTGATTGTTAAATGTTATCCAGTGCTGAAAGACAACTTCTGTTTCTTCATTCTTCATGTTGACCATTGACTGACCAAACATCAGTTTTTCAATTACTGTTGGGTATCCATGATTGTTAAAAAACACCCATTGCTCACATTTTTTTTCTTGATATCCACTAATATTGACCATCAGTGGTTTCCCTAAAAAAAGCCACTCACCTTTTTATTGTTGACGTGGTTAATTAATTATAGAATTAAATTATCAAATGAAAACTAGAATTACAATAAAAAACACCCACTGCTCACATTTTTATTGTAATGATGTCGTATTAATAACAAATAGCAATTAATATAACTAAGTTTCCCGAGCCCGGGAAGCAATCCCGGGTAAAAACCTAGTTATATACACTATAAATAAGCAACATCTTTAAGCTTAGTGTAGTTGTACCCTTGGCTTTGGGTGGGTTTCAAAAAAAAATTAGAATTTTACTTTTTAACTCAAGTTTTTCTATTTGTTACAAATTTAACTTACAAAATTGATTTTGTTCACCTTAAAGCCAAAACGTTTCTTCTTTTACAATTTAACATCACAACTTTTATACTTTTCAATTTTCATAATTTTTGGTTTACGTTTCATACTAAATTTTACGAGTTACCACGAGCAACGTGCTTGTGTGGTTAATCGTTTTTTATGTTTCGTTCGTAATTTTACGAGTTAACACGACACAACGTCCATGTGTAGTTCAAGGTTTTTACGTCTATTGTTTTTCATCTTACAGGTTCGTCACAACCCGTGGGTCATTGATCAACTTAGTTATTTTTTATATGTTCTATGTTTTGGTTTCTTGCAATTTTAACCTCACAATATTGAATTTTTAATTTTAACCCAAAACTTTTCATCTTTTGCAATTTAACCACACTACTTTTTTACTTTTAACTTTGATCTCCTATACTTTTCATCTTTTGCAAATTTTCGTTTTACGTTTCGTACTAAATTTGCGAGTTAACACGACACACCGTGCGTGTGTGGTTCAACGTTTTTACGTTTCGTTCATAGTTTTGTGAGTTAACACGGCACAATGTCTATGTGTGGTTCAAAGTTTTTACGTCTATTTTGTCTCATTTGACAGGTTCGTCACAACGCGTGGGTTCTAGATCGACTTAGTTATTTTTTTATATGTTCTGCGTTCCGGTCCATTTCTTGGCTTTAAAACGCAACAACATTAGTGTTGGTTGTCGCTAATGGTTATATGACATTTATGCTATTTAACATGGTTTTACACCCCGCCGCAATACGGGGGTGCTTAATTCTAGTTTATATGAATTAGTAACATGTATGTGCTATTGAGAGTTAACGTACATATAAATTGACCACAAAAGTCAAACATGCACATGAAGTTTACTCGAACTCACACACAACACCATTCGTGATTTTTTTTAATCTTCATTTATCTTTTTAAAGATTCAAGAGACAGAATAGAAAAGAGATAAAATAGAAAAGATATTTGCTAGCTCAAGGATTATAATAATACAAACCTCAGGTTAGAAATCTAACCCTAATAACAAAAAGGCAGAAAATAACTGTTAAATTAAAATTTGATTTAACCTAACTATGATATCCCAATTTTAGTATTTATTTAGGTATTATATTAGTTGGGAATGATCATAAGAAAACTCATTAAGAAAACTAAAAAACTCCACCAAAAACTCGTTAACCATATATATGCAATGGTACGATTTTTTCCAAACTTTTTTACATACTACATATATACTTTATACAAAAAAATATATATGCAATATATCATGCGTTGCATATACGTAATACAACTTTTTTTTACATTGAGGACCACAAGCGTTTTTCCATACGATCCGCAACGTGTTTTTATGGAGTTTTTGAGTTTTCTCATGATCCCTCCCCTATTAGTTATAACGCTAGGTATTAGTGGTCATGGTGGTTATATACCAGACCAAGGGTCAGTTCACCAAGGGGAGTCATAACCCTTCACCACCTATATATATGGCATAATCCCAGCATTTAAACGTAACGAAAGTATGACGTTAGTATGAATACTCTCTAAAATTCTTTGCATAATCACTGTATGCTAACGATCATAAACTCATAAATATCGAATTGATACACGATAACTGAAGATCTATAAGCCATCAATACCGAGTGTTACGAAATAATTAGCTAGTACATGCAATCATAAAGATGAAATGCTGACATGCATCAAGCAATGTGTAACACCCCGTGTTTCGAAAGTCAAAGTCAAAGTCAACACCGAAGTCAAAGGAAGAAAAGATTGCTAATTGTGATTTATCACTCCTTGCTCAATTCCTGTTTTGACTTCTTTGACTTGTAGATAGTCTATTTACTTTGTTACATTAGTTGTATTATGTGGAGTACTTGTTATAATCGAGGTTTAATCGATATTCATCGCATGTTTTATCGCTTCATCGCTTATCGCATCGAAATCGCATTCGCAACTCGAATTCTTCGTTCTAGATATTGTTTTACGTGTGTGTGCTAATTATGTGTTACTTGTGCATGTTTATTATGTTTATGTTGTGGTCATTAATCAAAACGCAATCGCAACTCAATCGCAATCGAATCGCAAACGCTAAACGCAAGCTATTTAGGATGATTGTATGTTAGATATAGTAGTTGGGATTAAAAGTAATTTGAAGGGAAACTCTATCACATCGCAACGATCAACACGCAAATCGAAACAGCAAAACTCGTCGCGCCGAACACTTGAATCGAGTGGCCAACCGATGAGTTGCCACCCGATCGAGCTGCCACTCGATCGGGCTGCCACCCGATCGACCAGCCACTTTCCCCACTTTCCATTTTGGGAAACCCTATAAATACCCCTCATATGTCACATCACTTGATGTGACAGCTCTCACTCGACCCAGCTCGCTCCAGCCCACTTTTCTTCCGATTTCTCGCGATTCTTGTAAGTTTTCAACCTAAATCTTGTACTTTCTTGATCCGCACGCACTCCTACACCTTTCTATATTTTGAATCTTAACTTTTAACCGTGAAATCACTAGATTCAAGGTGTTCTAGGATGATGTCATCATGGAGTTCTTATGAACTTCATGTTTTGGCTTCAATCCACCAAGAACAACTTAGATCTGAACGATTTCCACATGAATAAACGAAGATCTATCATAGATCTGAACATATTCAAGATGAAAAGGATTGGAAGATGGTTTCTAACTTTCTTTCAACTCTTTTACACTCAATGCACTCAAAACCGATAGAATCGGAGCTTGTTCTGATCTTCTACTCCTTCTTGTTGATGTGTCGGTTCAAGATCTGGATTTTATCCAAGAGACTACCGATTTTGGGTTGAACATGAACAACCGTCACGAACCTGTGTATGGGTCGGATTTGGGTGATTCCTGTTCGATTGGGTCACCAGGGTCTTGGCGAGGTTCTGTTGTTTGACACGTTATCATACCGTCTCGAGAAAACCGCAAACTATTCAAACAACCAAGTGTAAGACGATCAGGTCGACTGGGACGGATTGCTATCCGATCGGACTGCCGTCTGATCGGATTGCCACCCGATCGGGTTGCCACCCGATCGGCTTGCACCTTGGTCCCACACTTAACTTTTATTTCAACTTAGAGATCTTAAACATCGAACGGATAGCCGTCCGATCGGATTGCCAGCCGATCGGATTGCCAGCCGATCGGATTGCCACCCGACCATGTGATGTTTGGACTTCAACACTTAAACAATTTTCAACATGTTCAATGCATTAATAGTTCCAACGGATTGTCACCCGATCGGTAGACTACCCGATCGAGTGACTACACTGCTGTGAACTTGGTCTCTGAGAAATACCTCGCCGAACGGATCGTCGCCCGATCGGACCTCCGTTCGATCGACCGACCTGAAAGGTAGAGATATTTCTCTGTTTTCAAAATGCTACAACGAAAACTTCAAAGGACAAGCCATCATACACAAACACATCCATCCTAAACGAGGTAACAATCCAATCGAATGGTCACCCGATCGGATGACCATCCGAACGGATTGTCACCCGATCGACTGGCCATCCGATCGGATTACCGTCCGATCCATTGACACTTTACACCGTTTTACGAACCGCTTATCGTATATACTATCGTTCTGAACAGGCTAAACTCACTCTAGCGCTCCCTTCAATCCATCATCGCTGTGAGTATACTCGAACCCTTTTTGCTTTACGCACTTTTGGGTGTTACATACGTTACTTATTCTAAATCACATCGAACACACTACCCAATACCTTAGCGCTAACCGTTAATGCATGTTATATGTGACTCAATGAATGCTTGTTTGTTATGTTTACACATGGATTGATGTCTACCTGCCTTAGCAACGATAGTACTATAGTTTGGACTCAGCACCTGTTCACTCAGGGGTTGTTAAGGACAATTAATCACATGATTCACAGTGGTGAACATGCATTACGAACTGCCTTGCGCAGTTAACCCGCAGTCATTGGTATTGATAGGATCATGTCGATAACTTATGTGCTTCATCTCACGCATTGTACGTGCTGGTTATGCGTAAACGATTTCGAACTCTATTATATCTATTAAACTTGTATGCTCACCTTTACACTATGTGTATTGACTTTTACTTTAACGTATGTGGCAGGTGCTTAAGATGTTTAAATGCTTGGCTTGCTGTGAAATCGAGGCTAGGAAAGAGTCTAGAAACTAAGACAATTTATTTTTATTTGAAATCTGAGTTGTCGGAACAGAACTATTTGTCTTGATTTTGTCTGTAATAACTATGCTACTTGTTATGTCATGGTATGGGACGTGATGTTTAAATAATTGGTAATCGTAGTTGTTGTGGAAACTTCTGGTCAATCTGTTTAGCTCAGTGCCGCGCCCCGATGATTCCGCCATCGGTTGGGGTGTGACACAATGTACTACTAAATTTTCAACATCAAATCAATCATACCTTGGATTATATGTATATATATGAACAGCTACTTTAGAAACTTGAACGTAAATGTATGCAACTCGGGATCAAAAAATAGAACAGTAGCTTTCAGTAGGGGTGTTCAAGATCGGATTATCCGGTTTTCGGATATCCAAAAATTTCGGATAGTGAATATTGATATCCGAATCCGTATCCGAAATTTCGGATATGTAAGACCCTTACATTCACGTTATAATTTATACAACACATATTTCATTAACTATTAAACATCGAATTAACGACTTTTATATAAGTTTCAAAACCTTCAAAAGACGTTCACTAACGTTTCAAAACATATTGTTAAAACACCACATACTTAACCTTCAAACCATACAAACCATATGTATAAAATTATAATAACACAACACCAAAGTGTTGTGTGACAAAAGTTATAATTGTTGCATTTGCGGAAGCTTCATTTCGTGTGTGTTCGGTTTTCTAGCATTGCTTGATCGTCATCCGCAATTTCATACCCATTACCTATAACCAAAATCATCAAAAAATAGTTATGACATGTTAAAATATGCATTTACAAGCCCCTAAGCTGAAACAAACACATAAAAACAAAGTTGCAGCCATTTAAACTTGTTGCGTGGCGCGACGGAAGGGCCGAAGCCGTCGCGTGCCGCGAGCACCCTCGCGTAACGTGACGGTGTGACCGTCCTTGTCGCGTGACGCGACACCCCTAGTTTTATAGCGGGTTCTTGTTCAGACCTGCATATTTTCCAACCAAACTCACTTTTACGCAAATCATCATAACTTCTTCGTTATTGATCCTAATTAGGTCACGTTTCTTCCTACGTGATCGTAATTCGGTCGTCTACATTACGGACTAATAATCCAACTTTTATATGAACATTTCTTTTAGTCTTTTAGGTCTCGACCTATGAAAAACTTCATATTTATTTGACCCGTTTATTAACATAAATCAATAACTTAGTTTCTACCTTCCAAAATTCTATACAACTAACATGTATAACACGCCTAACATAATGGTGCATTATACACGAATTTATGTAATCGTACCTATATAGATATAGTTAAATTCTATAATATTTCGATGTTTTTATACATGTAATCTTTCCGGATTACATCAAAGCATTCTATTGACCCGTTTAGTATTTTTAACGAACTTCATCGCTTCTTTTCATCAAAGTTTCATTACTTTGATTGTTTTGACTTGTTGGGTTTTCTTAACGACATCTGTCGCTTTATCTTACCAAACTACCGTATATTGAGTCAATTTGACCCGTTTGATAATTTTAGTGAAATCTATCACTTGTGTTATATAATCAAAATTTTTAATTCCTTATCTAAATTGTTCATTTTGTCTATACGGAATCCACCTATTTGACATTCTCCGAAATTCATAACAATACATGGATCATTTAGTAAATTTGGAAGTAAAATAACTAATAATTTCTACGAAGCTTATAGCCACGTACCTTTAAAGCTTTTCCTTTAACCGATTATCCGCTCCGCTTTGGTTACTAGACGATCCACCCAAATTGCCTATAAAATCCAATTCGGACATATCACTTAGTATCCATATTTATATATTCAACTTCTTGTGTTGTCAACTAGTCAAATAAGTGATTACTTCATAATTCTTACTTATTTTCAATTCATTCAAGCATTTTATAAAACATCTAGTGTGCATAATTAGTATTCTAACACTATCATGTTCATGATTAATGATCTTAACCATGTTTAAGCATAGTAATTCGATTCATATATCAAGAACACTATAACCACACTTGAACTTGCATCATAACTATCAATTAAAATAAATATCACAAGAATTCATATATTCTTCACAAAACCCATATACCCTTCTATGACAAATAATGAAACTCATGAATTATGACATGAATGAATCAATTTATTGTCTAAGACTTGTTCATAGACTTGTATTCATCCTAATTTAACCATAACATCCATCAATTCACCACTAATTTCTGTTATAAGAATTCAAGAATCATCAAAACATCTTCACATATCAAAATTAAGCATACCTTTCGATCCCCTAATGTTAGTGATCAAGATTCTAGCTTAAGATTGACTCCTGATTGAATTCTTCTTTGATTTTTGAAGAGATTTATGTGAATTTAGGGTTTCGAATGTGAGCTATGTTTTCTTTGTCTGGGTTTGATCGACCAGGGGATTACACACACTAGGTGTGTTTTAATCTTATCCAATTTTAACCAAAAACAACTTTCAAAAATATCAAAGGTAGTCCCCCTAGTTTATAAGTTATGAAAAGAATTAGAATCCTTTGATTCTTATCTTTCTATGACAAGATTTAACTAGGTTAATTATTCCTAGTTTTAAATGTCTCTATTTTATTATTTTTAGGGGTGTTACAGGATATCAAATCGGATATCCGAAATTTCGGATACGGATTCGGATATCCGAATTTATAAAAAAAATCAAAAAATCCATTTCGTGTATAGATTAAAACTAAACTTATATTCGATTTTTCAAATTTCCAACATTTAAAACTGAAAACAATCATCAATTCACACGAATACAATTATTTACTATTGTTTACTAATTTTTGCAATACTTCAAACTAAATATAATTCTCATATACTATATATATTTATAAAAAAATAGTTTTCGGATATCGGATAATCGGATTATCCGAAAATTTTGAAATTCATATCCGAATCCGAAAATTTGGATTATCCGGTTATCGGATATCCGAATTTTTGGATATCCAAAATTTCGGATATTTCGGATACGGATTAATGGATATTTCGGTTTCGGATCCGGATTTTTTTGAACACCCCTAGCTTTTAGTGACGAGGTTTGGAATGAGAGGTGATTGGTTTTATATTAGTTACTTAATGATAAAATATGGAATATAAGTGAACCCTCCGTCTATAAACACACTTCTTTAAAAATTGGCAATTACTTGAATGATAAAATGAATACTTCATGTGAGAAATACTTAATTTATTGGTTTTGGCATCAATACAACAATCCGAATTATATAAAGATACAAAACGTAATTAAAGAAAATTGGTTAATGGTTTCGTAAAGTCAGGAAGGAAGTCATATAAAATTATTTTATTGCTTTTAAATTCTTTTCATCATTTCCTTTTGAATATAAATCCAAAACTGATTCCAAATACAAATATATATATGTATATATATATATATATAATGTATATCATTTATATTAACCCTTAAGAATTTACGTAACGTAATTATTTATTATTATACTTAATTTTGGTTATTTTAACTTTATTCAACATGATGATGACCTCCAAATACAAAAAAGATAATGTAGAAATGGTATAAATACAATGTTTTTTGTGTTAAAATAAAATGCACAAATTTGTTTGATTGGTAAACAACCTATACAAATGTGTACGGGGTGTTCAAAACCAGATATCCGAAAATTCGGATATCCGAATTTCAGACATACGAAATTTTCGGATAACAGATTTCACTATCCGAATCCGTATCCGAAATTTCGGATACGGATTCAGATAGTGAATCGGAAATCCGAAAATCCAACTTTTATTTAATTTTTATTTTTTTATTATTTTTTCATATTCCGGAACAGATATTTTGGATAGTTTCAGATATCCGAATATAAGTTTTCGGATATTTTTTGAATATTTCAGATATTTTCGAATACTTCGAATATTTTTGGATATTCGGATACCCGAAAAAAATGAAAATTAAATTTTCGGATATCCATATCCGAAAGATCCGAAAATTTTGAAAATCACTATCCGAATCTGAAAAATTCGGATATCCGATTTTTCGGATATTTCGGATTCAGATATTGGATATTTCGGTTCGGATTTTCGGATACGGATAGTTTTGAACACCCATAGGCTCATTTTTTATTTTCATTTAAATATATTGTATTGTTCTGATATCAATTATTATTTCCGCATTTGCCTAGTTCTAACTATTTAAACAATACAATAAATTTGGACCTTGCGTGTGATCTTTGCATGTATAATCATTCAGTCTATATAATAAACGATGCACACTCTTCATCCATATTTCATGGTATGGTTGAAATCAATTCATTTTATTCCTTCGTATTACTTAAAAGTGAATATTTTGAAACAAAAATATGATAAACCAAATAAATAATAACGTATTAGGTGTTAATGATATGAAATTATAATAAGTTCTTAAATTTAACCTTTTAGTATGTTATTAAATAGATTGGTAATTTCTAATATTCATACGAACAAAATTTCAAACATGGGTTCAATTTTGGATTCTATATATATTAAAACTAGGTTAGAATTATGTGCGTTACACGGGTTGAATAAAGATAATTAATATACTAAATAATAAAATAATATATTTTTAAAAACCTTATTTATTATACGGGTTGAATAAACTTTTTTATAAATATATATATAGTATATGAGCATTATATTTAGTTTGAAATATAGTAAAAATAGTAAATAATCAGATTTGGATGTGGATTTATGAATGTTTTTAGTTTTCAATGTTGGAAATTTGGAAAATCGAATATAAGTTTAGTTTTAATATATGCACAAAACATATTTTTTTATTTTTTTTATAAATTTTGGATATCCGAAATTTCGGATACGGATATCAATATTCACTATCCGAAATTTTTGGATATCCGGTTTTCGGTTATCCGAAAACCGAATAATCCGATCTTGAACACCCCTAACTTGTGATGGTTTTAGTTTGACAAGAATTTGATTCACATGAGAAAGGATATTATTGTTGTTGTAATGTTGTCATATGAGAGAAGAATTTATGAATTATAATGTTTATCATAGTTCTTTTTGTCACACCCTGGCTTTGCGGAAGCGTGGGTTTATTTTGGTGTGACTTCTTAATACCATAGCACAATCAAAACAATGCTATATGAATTAAAACATATGATGTTCATCCATTCATCGAGTTTTTAAAAGTAAACATGAAAACATTGTTTAAAAGTCGACACTTAAAACAGATAACGATATAACATAATTTAAAATGTGTTCACAAGACACAACCAAAAGACATGAATAAGAACACAGTTTAAGACTTGTAACCCGTCCAGGCAAAGGTCACATTTCCTAAACTCGGATGACATCATTATTCCTACGCAGCTTAACATCATTGCAAACTTGGCCAGATCCATTAGTTTCCTGAAATACATGTAGTTTGAAAAATCAACAAAAGTTGAGCGAGTTCATGTAAAAGTGAGTATGTATAAACCTTTGTAATGTGTATGAAAATCCCTGGTATGTAGCAATTAAGGAAAAAGAGATCACCATTGGGTTGCAAAGCCAATGATATGTGTGAAGTGATGCAGGAAGACTCAAACCTAGCAGATTTTTGCGTCGGGCTCAAAGTCACCCCATGGTCCGTACTGTGGACTCAGGAGTTGGGCTAGCTACACCCAAATAGATCTACCGCTCATGACCCTCGGTCCTACAACGAGGATTAATGGCCTCAAGTTCCACCTACCCACTCACATGATCTAAGTAGTATACCCTCCTTAAGCTAACCATACCATGTATATAAAAGTCTGTAATAATGTAACATGTATTCCACCCCCGAAGTATAAAACTGAAAACAGTTAAGAGAAAATGGGGGACATGAACTCACAGAAGTGCGTATCCTGAAACGTAAGTCTCCAACTCAACCTGCTGCGTGACGACCTACACGTACTAATGCCTATTAGACGGATGGCCGTGCCTTGGCTTAGGGTTTAACGTTTTTGGAGAAATAGTTAGGTAACTATTCCGTATTCACACTTCTTATTTATTTTATAAGTATATTCCTTCCCAAGGATGGGGGTTTTTATATATGTATATGTTATAATTCCAAAAATATATTTTAAGTCCCACTTAGCAAATATATTTAATTTACTTGTCTAAAACATCTAAACTCCAAAATATATATATTTTTCCCAAAAATATTATATATTTTACCTCATACATTTTCCAAAATAATACTTATCAAAATATACATATAAGAGTATTTTTCAGAAATACTACATAAGTTACATTTTTAAAGTCCGCGTTGTAATAACAATACTGGTGTAACTTAAATATTTATTTGTGAGAGCGTAGGTATTATTTTGGAGTTGTAATTTCATGATATTTTCAAGTTATATTATTTTCATCCTAAAAATAATATATATCTAGTTCACCAAATAATCAAATAATCACACAAGCGTCTTATTATAAAATATATATTCTAAATATATATTTATCAAGTTTTATTTACGAAAATCCACCTCCGGTACTTGGTAATTTTTGAAATAAAAATCATGGCGAAGTTTATTTTGAGAACCAAGTTAAAAATATATTTGTAAACATTTGTTAGAAAAATATTTCTAAGTGTTGAAATTCTAGAAAAATTTCGCCAGAGTTTCCTTAGTAAATGGAGGCGTCCACGCTTACTAGCGTATCATTTTCTTTTCAAAATTTACTCAAACAATCATCAACCAACAATATACAATTTCTTTAATCATCAACTTGACCAAAAATGAACATGAACCATAAAATTGTGAACTTGAAAGTTTGTAAAAATATGTAGTAATTTACCAACATATTTAGTAGGTCTTGTTATCTTTAAAAGTATGATTAGTTTCTTAAAAACATTATTTTTAAAGAGTTTGAAGTGTTACAACTTCTAGTCATGATTTACAAAAATGTTTCTTTGTTAAACTTTCTTTCTACACAAGTGCTCCTACACTTGTTTGCTTACTAAAAATATATTTAGTTCATGTGAGATCCGGGTTTTAACAAGACTAGTATCTTTCACTTGGTTCTTTCGAAAAACCACTTGTAGATCTTTAGATCTACAAGTTTATAACCTTATTTTTCAAGAAAATTTATATTTATTCAAGTTTCAAGTTCATGGGTGGATGGTTTCATCATCCTTCATATTTCTAGCATTTACATCTTACTAGTTCATGTTCTTGAACATGATCTAGCATGTCTAGATGATGATCCATCCTACTTCAACTAACAAACAACATCAAATAATCATAACTACACAAGATCAACATGATTTACCCATATATCTTCTCTTTATCCACTCTTTACCCTTTATGTTCAAGACTTAGATTATGTTCATTAGTATTTTTTCAACATTTAATCATTCTATCATCTATTAACCACTAAATACAAGAACAACATGAAGTTTTAGAACACTTACTACTAGCACAAGGCTAGGGGAGAAACAAGGCGTAAAAGTGGTGGATAAAAGAAAACTAGAGTGGTCCTTGAGCTTCCGAGTGCACCAAGCTTAGTTGTAGGGTCTTTAACACCTTTGGGAGTATGGAGTTTGCTTGAAGGAAACTTGAAAGTGGATGAGGGTGGGGTGCTTGGTCTCGGCCGAACACAAGGGAAGAAGGGAGGAGAGAGCTTGTTTGATTTTGTGTTTTGTGGATGAAATGCTCTTAGCCTTTGGTGTTTATTTATAATCCAATTTCCTCATTAACCACCATGTATTATGTTTCAAATCTTCCAACATCCTTCAATAAAATAATGAAAGGATTGTGGGGGTGTGTCCCCACTCCACAAACCGATTCGAAGGGGGGGGGGTATGGGGTTGGGATGTAATGTTATGGTTATAATCTAGTTAGATTATAAAGATTAAGTTAGTGTATTAGTGTGTGTTATACAAAATAAGGTGTGTTAGGGTGTTCGGGGACCCTAACTAGCTCAGAAAAGTAAAAACAATGTGTTTGGCAATATTTTTATGTTCCGGGTAAAGTCCGGTTGTTCGGTTGGATGTTGATCCGTTAAAGTGCTAAATAAAGCTTTAAAGTGTCTTTTATATTATTTTAGCGACACAATAAATTCCCAACACTTTGGAAAGTATCTAGGACTATTTTACCAAGTTTTTGCACTTTACTAGCATTGTTAAATGCTGAATTTTGGTTAACTAGTGCAGAATTCTGCACTTTAAGTATGTTTTAGGCACTTCCGGGCACTATAACTATCACCTAGTGACACAGTTTTATGGTCCTTACCTCCCTACACTCACTACTAGTGTAGTACTTTATTCCCGGCTCATACTGGGCCTCAAAAATATTATCTGTCTAGGTGCTGGCATTGTCAGCATGTTTTTATGGTTATCCGCTCACTGTGCTAACTGTGCTTTGTGCATCAAGTTTGTCACTAATGTTTGGGTGTAAATAATAGAGTGACAGTATAAAGTGTGATGCATGAGTATGTATGTAACAGAAATCAGTAAGCAGTTTAATCATAGTTGTAATCAAGCACAGTCATTAAGCACAAATTAAATATTAATTTAGTGTACGGATACCTGTAAATGTGAGGGTTGTCACATTCTCCCCCCGTTAGAGAAATTTCGTCCCGAAATTTTAGGCTCTGCTTCTAGTTGCAGGGGTCTTAGGAAATAAATGGGGGTATTTCTCCTTCATACGATCCTCACGTTCCCACGTGAATTCCGGCCCATGTCTTGTATTCCATCGAACTTTGACGAGCTTGACACTACTCATGCGTGTTTTGTTAACTTTCCAATCCGTAACCTCAACGGGTTCTTCAGTAAAGTGGAGCATGTCGTCGATATGAACTTCGTCAGCAGGAGTGATCACTGTCTCCTGTGTTGGACTCTTTTTCAGATTTGATACGTGAAATGTATCGTGAACGCCATTAAGTTCAGCAGGTAGGTCCAATTTGTAGGCTACAAGCCCAATCCTTTGCAGTATTCTGAACGGGCCAATGTAACGCGGATTCAACTTCCCACGCTTTCCAAAGTGTGCCACACCCTTCCAGGGTGAAACCTTTAACAAAACCATATCCCTAACTTGAAACTCCAAAGGTTTCCTCCTTTGATTTGCATAGGCTTTCTGTCTGTCGCGAGCCGCCTCGATGCGCTTTCGAATTTGTGCAATCTTGTCTGTCGTCTCATGGACTATTTCGGGACCAACAAGCCCACTATCACCCGCATCAGCCCAACACAGTGGTGATCGACACTTGCGTCCATAAAGAGCTTCAAATGGCGCGGCTCCAATACTGGTGTGGTAGGTGTTGTTGTACGAAAATTCAACCAATGGTAAATGATTATCCCAGCTACCACCCAGGTCCATTACACCATATCTTCCAATGTCTGAATAGTTCGTTCACTTTGGCCATCAGTTTGTGGGTGAAATGCAGTGCTCATATTCAACTGCGAGCCAAAAGCTTCTTGGAAGGATTGCCATATCCTTGATACAAATCTCCCATCTCTATCAGAGATAATCGAGAGAGGCACTCCATGACGTGCGACAATCTCCCTCATGTATATTTCCGCAAGTTTACTCGTGTTGTCTTTCTCTTTGATCGGCAAGAAGTGTGCGGACTTTGTCAGACGGTCTACTATTACCCAAATAGTATCATGACCCTTGGGCGTCTTTGGCAGTTTCATTATGAAGTCCATGGAAATCTGTTCCCATTTCCATTTGGGTATTTCAGGTTGCTGTAGAAGACCTGAAGGCTTTTGATATTCGGCATTTACCTTGGCGCACGTTAAACATTTGCTAACATATACTGCAACATCGGCTTTCATCCTTGGCCACCAGTAGAAATCCTTGAGGTCTTGGTATATCTTATCCGCTCCTGGATGAATCGAGTACCGAGATTTGTGAGCCTCATCAAAAATAACCTTTCTCAATCCACCAAACAGAGGAACCCAAATCCGTTTCATGAAGCACAAAATTCCTTCCTCGTTTGGTACCAACTGCTTCTCCATCCCATGGAGATACCCGTCCTCAATATTCCTTTCTTTCAAAGCTTCTCTCTGCGCGGCACGAATGCGCAACGAGAGGTCTGTCTGGACAATCATTTCCAAAGCCCTAACCCTTATGGGCTTAATCCTTTCTTTTCGACTCAGGGCATCGGCGACCACATTTGCTTTCCCTGGGTGATATTTGATCTCACAATCATAATCATTCAACAGTTCTACGCAGCGCCTTTGCCTCATGTTAAGCTCCTTTTGGTCAAATATGTGTTGTAAGCTCTTGTGATCAGTGAAGATTGTACATCGCGTACCATACAAATAATGTCGCCAGATCTTCAACGCAAATACCACCGCTCCTAACTCCAAGTCATGCGTGGTATAGTTTTTCTCATGAATCTTCAACTGGCGTGACGCATATGCTATAACCTTCTGGCGTTGCATCAGCACGCAACCCAAACCTTGACGCGAGGCGTCACAATATACCACGAAGTCGTCCGTTCCTTCGGGTAGAAATAAGATCGGTGCGTCACAAAGTTTGTTTTTCAATAACTGAAACGCTTCCTCTTGTTTGTCACCCCAATCAAACTTCTTGTCTTTCTGTGTGAGTGTGGTCAGGGGTTGAGCGATTTTGGAGAAATCCTCAATGAACCTTCGATAATAACCAGCCAAACCTAAGAACTGTCGAATCTCGGTTGGCGTCTTTGGGGTCTCCCAATCCTTGATTGCCTCGATCTTTGTGGGATCAATATGAATTCCCTTTCCATTAACCACATGTCCAAGAAATTGGACTTCGTGTAGCCAGAACTCACACTTCGAGAACTTAGCGTATAACTTCTCCTTTTTAAGTAGCTCTAGTATAGCTCTTAAGTGCTGTTCGTGCTCGTCCTTCATCTTCGAGTAGATCAGAATGTCGTCGATAAACACGATCACAAACTTGTCCAAGTACGGCTTGCAGACTCGGTTCATTAGGTCCATGAAAACTGCCGGTGCGTTTGTCAGCCCAAACGGCATAACTAGGAACTCGTAATGTCCATAACGAGTCCTAAAGGCAGTCTTGGGGATACTCTCCTCTTGTATCCTTAGCTGATGATATCCTGATCGAAGATCGATCTTTGAATAAAAGCTCGAACCTTGCAACTGGTCAAACAGGTCATCAATCCTTGGCAAAGGATATCTGTTCTTGATGGTCAACTTGTTAAGCTCGCGGTAGTCTATACACATACGAAAACTACCGTCCTTCTTCTTGACAAACAGAACTGGAGCTCCCCAAGGTGAGAAGCTTGGCCTGATGAATCCTTTATCCAACAGCTCCTGGAGTTGCGTTGACAACTCCTGCATCTCTGAAGGTGCAAGTCTATAGGGTGCCTTGGCTACAGGCGCGGCGCCTGGAACCACGTTAATGTGGAACTCGACTTGCCTTTGAGGCGGTAATCCTGGCAAGTCTTCTGGAAAGACTTCAGGGTATTCTCTTACGACCGGAATGTCTTCTATCTTTAGCTCCGCAGCTTCTTTATCCACGATGTGTGCCAAGAATGCAACACATCCCTTCTGTAAACACTTTCTAGCTTTCAGACAGCTAATAATTCTCAGTGGCGTATCACGCTTCTCTCCGTGCACTACGATCGTTTCTTCATCCGTCATAGGGATGCGGATGGTCTTCTCGTGGCGAACAATCTCGGCCTTGTTGCTCGATAACAAATCCATTCCCACCACCACGTCGAAGCTTCCCAACTCGACTGGCAGTAGGTCTAGCGTAAATTCATGCCCTCCCAATTCTATCGCACATCCTCTGATGACTTCTCCCGTTTCAATTTGTTTTCCATTTGCCAATTCGATCGAGTACGGAACGTCTAACTTACTAGTGGCCAATCCAAGTATATTCTTAAATTCTAACGATACGAAACTATAATCAGCACCAGTATCAAACAGAACAGATGCAAAACGTTGGTTTATAGGGAACGTACCGGTGACAACGTTTGGATCCTGGCGCGCTTCCCTTGCGCTAATGTTAAAGACTCTTCCCCGTGCTTGGTTCAGTTTTGGGCATTCCCTCTTGAAGTGCCCAACGTCCCCACAATTGAAGCATCCTGGCCCTCGGCCATTCCCATTTCCATTCCCACCCCGATTTCCGTCTGCTCCCCGGTTACCAGCTTGATTTGCAACATTCCCACGATTACCACCACGGTTGTTGTTATTGAAACCCCTTTGGCCACCCTGGCCTAAACCAACCCAGCAAGTATCCTTCAAGTGGCCAATTTTCCCACAAGTTTCACATTTTCTCAATCCACACTGGCCAGAATGATGGCGCTGGCATGTATTACACTTGGGCAGAGTGCCCATGTAGCCTTTTCCTCTGCTTTCAACACCGGTTTTGGCTCTGGCCGGCGTGCTCGACTCACCGTTCTTGCTCACATTGCTTGTACCCTGCTTGAAGTTGGAAAATTTTCGTTTATTTTCACCAGACGATTCAACATGTGTTTCCTTTTTCTTCTGATCAGAAACTGAGAACTTGTTCAACCTAATGGCCTCCTCAGTAAGCGCCACACTTAGGTCGATGGCTTCCGTGATCGTGGCGGGTTTGGACGTGGTAACCATACTCATTATCTGGGGTGCCAATCCCCAGATAAATCTCTCAACACGTTTAAACTCAGGTGTGACCATGTACGGCACTACGTGAGATAAATCATGAAATCTTTGAACATATTCTGCAATCTTGGGACCATCCATTCTCAGATGCCAGAACTCAGTCTCTAACTTCTGTATTTCAGCACGCGAGCAGTACTTCTTCCTCATTAACTCTTTTAACTCGGCCCATGTTAACGCATAAGCAGCAGCTTCTCCTAAAGTTTGCACCTGCAGATTCCACCACGATAGGGCTCCATCCAGAAACAGCCCTGAGATGTAGGTCACTTGTTGCTCAGAAGCGAATTTGCTCATTCTTAGGACAGAGTCTGTCTTTTTAGCCCACCTAACAAACGCAACAGCACCTCCGGTGCCATTGAAATTCACGGGCTTACAGTCGAGGAACTGCTTATAGGTGCACCCTGCACATACGTTGGAATTTACCAATGGTATTAGCGGTCATGCTATAAATATTCAAATGTATGGTAATATGTCTCAAACGACTTGACATTACCATTGGGTGGGTTGTTATTGCCGTTGTTGTTCGAAATACTCCCACTGGTTCCCCCCTGGGAGGCTGCATACTATGCTATATCGGCGGCAATTATCCCTTGGAGTTTTGCCTGGGTAGTAGGCATGCGTACTTCGCATCTTGGAGGCATCTTCTAAAAGATGATCATGTAGGTCAGGTCATAGCAAGTATAATAAGAATGTATATATAGTAGCATTCATCAATCACATAACATCTCATGTTATAAATTAAAACATATAATTCAACAAAGCATGTAGTGAGAATGTTGCCATTGAGCTTCATTAATCACGACCACAACAGTGTTTTACAAGTTTAATATTACATCACATGTCAAAGTAAGATCGTGGGGCTACATCACCCCCAAAAGTACAAGTCAAACTACATCTATCATATACAAAAAGTGTGATCTCTCAAAAGGCTTCGTAAGCTGGCTCAATAGCGACCTTCTCACCAAAAGATCGACCTGCATAAAACCAAAAACGCCTATGCTGATGGCGGAGGAGGAGGAGGAGGAAAATGAGAGAAAAGTAAACGACGCATGTGTAACCAGTCCTCCTCTAAGGCACGAAAGGCGCGCAACAAATATGCTATCTGCTGCTCAGAAGTCCAAAAACGAGCGTCTGAATCGGGGGAAAGTGGACGAGGAGCGTGTGGTGCTGCAAATGGGGTCTGACAGTGACAAGACGGACGTGGAGCTCTCTCCAAATCCTGAATACGACGCGTCAATGCATCCTGCTGTATCATCAAAGAAGTGAGGGTGTCCTCCGTAGAGTACCCAACATGGTACGGGTGGTACGGATCAGACAGTGGCATGATAGGGGGCGTAGTCCATAAAAATAGCTCGCTAGATGGTCTGAAAGATGGTGCAGTAGGTGGTGTAACATGAGGAAATGGAGGTGTGAACGGTAAAGATGATGACAGAACGGGTGGAACAGGAACAGGCGGCTGCCTAGATGACCCCTCTCCAGGACGGGGTGGCGGTATGTCCTGAAGGAACGTGATAGGTAGATCAGTGCGGTGAACATCCGTGGTGTGTGGGAGAAACAAGGGAATATCAGTGGGTACAGAAACAGGTGCTACTGGAGGTGTAACAGGTACCACAAATGGTGGGTAATCGTCATCGTCAATCCACCCGTTACGGGTGTCGACGTAACGTGGATCTATATGAGTAGCAAAAGGTGCACGGTCAAACAGTACCGGCACGGGATCGGGAAATGGTGCGTCAATAACCGGATCATATATCAAGGGTGGAGCAACAGAGGGAAGATCAGCAACGGGTATATCATCAACAAGAGGTGCAACGGCGGGTGCGTCATCATGGACAGGGTCATACTCTAACGCAGGGTCAGGAGCAACTACAGGCTCTGGGGCCACAGCAGGCTCCGGGTCAACAAGATCCATATCAAAATCAGCAGGGATGTCAAACAAAGGATCAATAGGATTAACGGGCGCCTCTAGGGGCTGATCCATGTGAATAAACTCAATATCGTGGTCAGGATCGAAATCAGGGGGAAAGACCGGCTCAAAAGCGTCATCGACCTCGTGGTCAAACTCGAACTCGTGCGATGGACAGGGTGCAGCTGACATCGCCTTGTCAGGGTCAGAAGAGTGAGGTTGCACACCATGGTCGTGCAACGATGCAGATGCCACAGACTCCAATGAGTCCGGGATAGGCGAACCAACAGGAAGCTCCTCTATAGGGGCCTCAGCAATGGGAAGAATAACGTCAGCATCAATAGGGGCCCCGCCCTCATAGTCAGCCTCAGGCGGATCCTCCTCAAACAGATCGATGTTGTCATCAGAAGCGACACCGAGTGGCATATCTGCCATAGGGAAAGCAGCAAGCGGTACAGGAGCAGGGATCACTGCAAGAGGTAAATCCCCAGCAGGAATGCCATCAGCAGGCTCAACTCCAACGTCGGGCAGCGCGAACGGCTGGATATCATCGTCATCTGTGCTGGTGGTGTCTGATGTGTAGACCTCTCGCTCTGACGAAATCTCGTCATCTGACACGATCACCATGGGGTCTAGTGTGTCCGATACTCCTGTGTCTGACGATGAAACCATGATGTCTGTAACACAATCACATATATGCACATATATCAATCATAAAGTCAAGTAAACATGTTAGCCACAATAAAGCAAGCAAATAATCATCCTAGTCTTCCCAGACTACCCTCCCAGCCTCTCAGACCAACTCCCTGGTCTGTTAAGACCAACCTCCCAGTCTCTAAGACTACATCCCTGGTCTCTAAGACCAACCTCCCAGTCTCTAAGACTAAATCCCTGGTCTCTAAGACCAACCTCCCAGTCTCTAAGACTACATCCCTGGTCTCTAAGACCAACCTCCCAGTCTCTAAGACTAAATCCCTGGTCTCTAAGACCAACCTCCCAGTCTCTAAGACTAATTATCCCTAGCCTCTAAGGCTGATCCTCCCTCAGACTCTAAGACTGATCCTCCCTCAGTCTCTAAGACTGAAATATAAATTTTGAAAAAAAATGTATTTGTGCCTTTTATTTGTAAAAATGTTTTGTATCCTGGATCTGGACGTTTTAGTGCATGCAATGTAAAAAAATTTTCGTGAGAGCCCTAGTGATCAAAGTCTAGACTCGAGAAAGAATCCTAGTTCGCTATGATCGATGCTCTGATACCAAGCTGTCACACCCTGGCTTTGCGGAAGCGTGGTTTTATTTGGTGTGACTTCTTAATACCATAGCACAATCAAAACAATGCTATATGTATTAAAACATATGATGTTCATCCATTCATCAAGTTTTTAAAAGTAAACAGACAACATTGTTTAAAAGTCGACACTTAAAACATATAACGATATGACATAATTTAAAATGTGTTCACAAGACACAACCAAAAGACATGAATAAGAACACAGTTTAAGACTTGTAACCCGTCCAGGCAAAGGTCACATTTCCTAAACTCGGATGACATCATTATTCCTACGCAGCTTAACATCATTGCAAACTTGGCCAGATCCATTAGTTTCCTGAAATACATGTAGTTTGAAAAATCCACAAAAGTTGAGCGAGTTCATGTAAAAGTGAGTATGTATAAACCTTTGTAATATGTATGAAAATCCCTGGTATGTAGCAATTAAGGAAAAAGAGATCACCATTGGGTTGCAAAGCCAATGATATGTGTGAAGTGACGCAGGAAGACTCAAACCTAGCAGATTTTTGCTTCGGGCTCAAAGTCACCCCATGGTCCGTACTGTGGACTCAGGAGTTGGGCTCGCTACACCCAAATAGATCTACCGCTCATGACCCTCGGTCCTACAACGAGGATTAATGGCCTCAAGTTCCACCTACCCACTCACATGATCTAAGTAGTATACCCTCCTTAAGCTAACCATACCATGTATATAAAAGTCTGTAATAATGTAACATGTATTCCACTCCCGAAGTATAAAACTGAAAACAGTTAAGAGAAAAGGGGGACATGAACTCACAGAAGTGCGTATCCTGAAACGTAAGTCTCCAACTCAACCTGCTGCGTGACGACCTACACGTACTAATGCCTATTAGACGGATGGTCGTGCCTTGGCTTAGGGTTTAACGTTTTTGAAGAAATAGTTAGGTAACTATTCCGTATTCACACTTCTTATTTATTTTATTAGTATATTCTTTCCCAAGGATGGGGGTTTTTATACATGTATACGTTATAATTCCAAAAATATATTTTAAGTCCCACTTATCAAATATATTTAATTTACTTGTCTAAAACATCTAAACTCCAAAATATATATATTTTTCCCAAAAATATTATATATTTTACCTCATACATTTTCCAAAATAATACTTATCAAAATATACATATAAGAGTATTTTTCAGAAATACTACATAAGTTACATTTTTAAAGTTCGCGTTGTAATAACAATTTGTGTAACTTAAATATTTATTTGTGAGAGCGTATGTATTATTTTGGAGTTGTAATTTCATGATATTCTCAAGTTATATTATTTTCATCCTAAAAATAAAATATATCTAGTTCACTAAATAATCAAATAATCACACAAGCGTCTTATAATAAAATATATATTCTAAATATATATTTATCAAGTTTTATTTACGAAAATCCACCTCCGGTACTTGGTAATTTTTGAAATAAAAATCATGGCGAAGTTTATTTTGAGAACCAAGTTAAAAATATATTTGTAAACATTTGTTAGAAAAATATTTCTAAGAGTTGAAATTCTAGAAAAATTTCGCCAGAGTTTCCTTTGTAAATGGAGGCGTCCACGCTTACTAGCGTATCATTTTCTTTTCAAAATTTACTCAAACAATCATCAACCAACAATATACAATTTCTTTAATCATCAACTTGACCAAAAATGAACATGAACCATAAACTTGTGAACTTGAAAGTTTGTAAAAATATGTAGTAATTTACCAACATATTTAGTAGGTCTTGTTATCTTTAAAAGTATGACTAGTTTCTTAAAAACTTTATTTTTAAAGAGTTTGAAGTGTTACAACTTCTAGTCATGATTTACAAAAATGTTTATTTGTTAAACTTTCTTTCTACACAAGTGCTCCTACACTTGTTTGCTTACTAAAAATATATTTAGTTCATGTGAGATCCGGGTTTTAACAAGACTAGTATCTTTCACTTGGTTCTTTCGAAAAACCACTTGTAGATCTTTAGATCTACAAGTTTATAACCTTATTTTTCAAGAAAAATTATATTTATTCAAGTTTCAAGTTCATGGGTGGATGGTTTCATCATCCTTCCTATTTCTAGCATTTACATCTTACTAGTTCATGTTCTTGAACATGATCTAGCATGTCTAGATGATGATCCATCCTACTTCAACTAACAAACAACATCAAATAATCATAACTACACAAGATCAACATGATTTACCCATATATCTTCTCTTTATCCACTCTTTACCCTTTATGTTCAAGACTTAGATTATGTTCATTAGTATTTTTTTAACATTTAATCATTCTATCATCTATTAACCACTAAATACAAGAACAACATGAAGTTTTAGAACACTTACTACTAGCACAAGGCTAGGGGAGAAACAAGGCGTAAAAGTGGTGGATAAAAGCAAACTAGAGTGGTCCTTGAGCTTCCGAGTGCACCAAGCTTAGTTGTAGGGTCTTTAACACCTTTGGGAGTATGGAGTTTGCTTGAAGGAAACTTGAAAGTGGATGAGGGTGGGGTGCTTGATCTCGGCCGAACACAAGGGAAGAAGGGAGGAGAGAACTTGTTTGATTTTGTGTTTTGTGAATGAAATGCTCTTAGCCTTTGGTGTTTATTTATAATTCAATGTCCTCATTAACCACCATGTATTATGTTTCAAATCTTCCAACATCCTTCAATAAAATAATAAAAGAATTGTGGGGGTGTGTCCCCACTCCACAAACCGGTTCGAAGGGGGGGGGGGGTATGGGGTTGGGATGTAATGTTATGGTTATAATCTAGTTAGATTATAAAGGTTAAGTTAGTGTATTAGTGTGTGTTATACAAAATAAGGTGTGTTAGGGTGTTCGGGGACCCTAACTAGCTCAGAAAAGTAAAAACAATGTGTTTGGCAATATTTTTATGTTCCGGGTAAAGTCCGGTTGTTCGGTTGGATGTTGATCTGTTAAAGTGCTAAATAAAGCTTTAAAGTGTCTTTTATATTATTTTTAGCGACACAATAAATTCCCAACACTTTGGAAAGTATCTAGGACTATTTTACCAAGTTTTTGCACTTTACTAGCATTGTTAAATGCTGAATTTTGGTTAACTAGTGCAGAATTCTGCACTTTAAGTATGTTTTAGGCACTTCCGGGCACTATAACTATCACCTAGTGACACAGTTTTATGGTCCTTACCTCCCTACACTCACTACTAGTGTAGTACTTTATTCCCGGCTCATACTGGGCCTCAAAAATATTATCTGTCTAGGTGCTGGCATTGTCAGCATGTTTTTATGGTTATCCACTCACTGTGCTAACTATGCTTTGTGCATTGAGTTTGTCACTAATGTTTGGGTGTAAATAATAGAGTGACAGTATAAAGTGTGATGCATGAGTATGTATGTAACAGAAATCAGTAAGCAGTTTAATCACAGTTGTAATCAAGCACAGTCATTAAGCACAAATTAAATATTAATTTAGTGTACGGATACCTGTAAATGTGAGGGTTGTCACACTTTTATTATTTTTATTTCTTATTAAAATTAAATTGTGCAACCCAAGTATCACATGGGTAGATAACCTAGTGTGATACTTGGATATTTTTTGGATATTTCAGATATTTTCGAATACTTCGGATATTTTCGGTTATTCGGATACCCGAAAAAAATGAAAATTAAATTTTCAGATATCCATATTCGAAAGATCCGAAAATTTTGAAAATCACTATCCGAATCTGAAAAATTCGGATATCTGATTTATCGGATATTTCGGATTCGGATATCGGATATTTCGGTTCGGATTTTCGGATACGGATAGTTTTGAACACCCCTAGGCTCATTTCTAATTTTCATTTAAATATATTGTATTGTTCTGATATCAATTATTATTTCCGCATTTGCCTAGTTCTAACTATTTAAACAATACAATAAATTTGGACCTTGCGTGTGATCTTTGCATGTATAATCATTCAGTCTATATAATAAACGACCCACACTCTTCATCCATATTTCATGGTCTAGTTGAAATCAATTCATTTTCTTTCTTCGTACTACTTAAAAGTGAATATTTTGAAACAAAAATATGATAAACCAAATAAATAATAACGTATGAGGTGTTAATGATATGAAATTATAATAAATTCTTAAATTTAACCTTTTAGTATGTTATTAAATAGATTGGTAATCTAATTTAAATTCTAATAAAAGACTCCAAATAATGTCACATGACATTCTCTCATTCAACCTCATAAATTTTATTTATAATTATTTAATAAATTTCTTTTAATATTAATTTTAATAACTAATATATAGATATCATTTATTTTTATCCTTATCTTTATCTAAAATTAATAAAAAACTTCAATTTTGCAATTTAGACCTTTTGTTTTTTTACTTTTAACCCAAAGTTTTTCATCTTTTGCAATTTAATCCCAACTCTTTTTTATTTTCAATTTTGGTCCACCATACTTATTATCTTTCCCAAGTTTTTTGTTTTGTTCTAAATTTTGTGAGTTAATCCACCGCAACGTGCGTGTGGGGTTCAACATTTTTTTCGTATATTTTTTCTCGTTTGACTGGACCGTCGCAACACATCTATTTTTCTCTGTTTAACAAGTTCAACCAACGCCCAGGTCCTTGATTCACTTAGTTATTTTTTTCTATGTTTTACGTTTCGGTTTAATTTCTCTGCAACGAGCGTTCGTGATTCAAAGATTTTACATCTGCTTTTTGCTCGGCGTTATTTTTTGTTTTTATGAGCTTTTCCAGTATTGGTGGTCGCTGATAGTGGTATAGCATTGGTACTACTTGACACAGTTTTACAACAACCGCTACAACGCAGGGGCATAATACTAGTTTCTAATATTCATACGAACAAAATTTCAAACATGGGTTCAATTTTGGATTCTTTATATATTAAAACTTGGTTAGAATTCTTATCGTTACACGGGTTGAATAAAGATAATTTAATATACTAAATAATAAAATAATATGTTTTTAAAAACCTTATTTATTATACGGGTTGAATACTGAGCTCTCACAAAGCAAGTCATTACTTATTGTTTACACACGCTTTCTATTTTACTTAGCCTACTTCTTTTAATTTTATACACTAAATATATCTTTAAAAACCCAATGAATTGTACGTATTGAATAAATATAATTTTATATATCAAATAATAAAAAAATTGCATCTTTAAAAACACTGTATATTACACGGGTTGAATAAATGTAACTTTGTATAGTACATAATAAAAAAGTTATGTCTTTAAAAAACCCCGTGGGTTGAACAAATGTAATTTTATATGCTAAATAATAAAAAAAAATAGTTACATCATTAAAAACCCTCATGTATTGCACGGATTGAATAATCTAATTTTATATACTAAATAATAAAAAAGGTTTTATATTTAAAAAACCAGAATAAATGTATTTTTGTATAGTAAATAACAAAAAAAATATGTCTTTAAATTTTTGGATAGTAGATGATAAAAAAAATTATGTCATTAAAAACCCTATGTATTGCACAAATAAATCTAATATTATATACAAAATAATAAAAAAAAATTGTATCTCTAAAAAACTAACTTATATACTTGATTCTTCTTGAAACTTTACAAATTAATATGTATATATATGATAAAAGCCTATATTTAGCTAAACTTGACACACATTATAATTAGCTTTGATTGGTTTTGATTCTCTCTTAAAAATTGATTAATGAAGTGTACGTAAATTCTATAATGCTAACGTAATTCACAATTTCAAATACAAAATTAGACTCAAATTATATACGTCCAAATTGATGAACACTATTGACCTTTAATATTGTAGTTATTATTATACGATGAACATTTCAAAATATTGTATTATCTCCTGCTTAAATTTATATTAAATTCAATTGTATAATTGAATATAGATATAGATGATATTTCAAGTAAATTATCTCTTGTACAACTGTATAATTAACTTTTAATTAAAATTGGCGGGAAAAATAAAAAATAGATGGCTCAAATGAATGATATGTGTCCCTCATTGGTTTCTTTTAGGGTCGTATTATTGGCACACCTTGGGGGATTAAATCGATAATATCTGATTGTTTTAGTTTTTTTTCGACTGTTTCAGTTTTGTTTCAATAAATAATATCTGATTGAGAAGCACTAAATTAACAACGGTTCTCCAATTCCAGATCAATAATGTAAGCAGAAGCATTGAGATAACGGACATCCATCAAGCTCAAAAAGAAAACTTGTGTTTCCCATAGTCACAAACGATTGCGGTTTGTATTTCGCATAGCCACCGTTTCCGTAGTCACAAACGGTTGCGGTTTGCACATTCAATCTTCAATACTTCATTAAAATACCACTAGTAGAAGAACCCGACACGTCTTCATGTTACGGAGAATGTTCTCGAAATTGAAGGAAAAAGAGTAAAAAAATGAATTAAGGCGTGCATTGTTTAAATCTGAATCAGTTGTTAGGGTTTCGTTTCTTCATGCTCCAACTAAACCCTTGAATTCCAATGCTTCTCTAAAAATATTCATTGCACATTCATCTTTCAACCCCATTTTCCCTAAATTTATCGATTATGTTTTTCAACAGGGATGTAATGCAATGATTCCTCTCAATTGAATAGACCGACACTTGCTTCATAGGACTCACTTGAATCATTTCGGATGTAATAACAGTACGTTTAACATCCGTGCCTGCTTGAATTGCAGAAAGCAAAGGATAACGAAGATGAACATTGTATTTATCACGAAAGTACTGAACAACCGAGATAACATCAATTGGAATTGATCTTGGAAAAACATACTCTTGTTACCATATTCTTGGTTCAATACCAACTCATCTTTAGTAGTGTTTGTTTGAGAACCTGATTCAGATACGCAACGGTTCTCCAATTCCAGATCAGCAAGCAAATACACAACGGTTCTCCAATTCCAGATCAGCAGGCAAATACACAACGGTTTGTATTTCGCATAGCCACTGTTCCCATAGTCAAAACGGTTGCGATTTGCAGATTCAATCTTCATTGCTTCATTAAAATTAACAAGGCGATCTCTTTGCTTCGTCCACTAGAACTATTTGTGTATGCATTCTGTTGGTACTGAACAACAGAATCAGGTTCACAAAACAAGGATCGTTCTAATAGATTAAAGAGAATAAACCCTCTTTTCTTCATCTTCATCTTCAAGAACAATGATGAACAGATGATGTTTTTTTTTTCGCAGAACCGTTGGTATACGTCTACCACAACGAGAACAGTGCAGCGACAGGTTGGTCATGCGGCGGTGCTGGTGGCTAGAATAGACATAATCGTGGTGGATTGCGGTGGTTTGGGTCTAGGGTTGTCAGAGAGAGAAAAGGAAGCTGTGATTTCAGTTATTTCTGTTGATCCACAAATTCCAACAAATTGTGTCTGTCTGAACCAACCGAAATCCACAAATTCCAACAGTTTCTCCGTCGCTAATTTCTCCACTCACCGTGAAATCGAACAATTTCTTCTACTTATATTTACTTTTCTTAACTTTTGTACATAAGAAATGAGATTCAATCTTTTACTGCAAATTTCTAAGCCGTTTCTTTCACTTAGATTCCTTCTGGTTTCAAAGTCAGTTGAGGATTACGAGTGTTCTAGACTCGTTCAAACTATGTGACATGTGTCTATTCCAATGGTCCCGGTACTATTTGTGTATGCATTCTTTTGGAGAACTTATCGTGTGTTGCAGTTTGGAAAGATGACCGAATAGAGATTTGAATAACAAACTGTGGAGAACTTGTTTGCATTATCCATCAACATAAGCTAAAATACTCTAAAATTAACAAGGCGGTCTCTTTGTTGCGTACTGATTATTGAAAAGATTTGTTGAAATCGAAGAAAAGAGTAAAAAAGATGAATTGAGGCGTACATTAGGAACAAGAAGTCCAACAATCCGTTCATTATTTGTTGTTGTCTAAAACAATATGAATGCACGCAACGAATTTGACAACTTTGGGTATATTCGAAACCAACTAAAATACGGTGGGTATATTCGAAACCAACTAAAATACATTGGGTGTATTCGAAACCAACTAAAATACGTTAAAATACGTTAAAATACGCTAAAATACGTTAAAATACACTAAAATACCCTAAAATACATTAAAATACGCTAACTTATGTTACAATATGTTAAAATACGTTAAAATACCCTAAAATATGTTAAAAATACACTAACTTACGTTACAATACATTAAAATACGCTAAAATAGTTTAAAATAAGCTAAAATACGTTAGAATACGCTCAAATACATCAAAAATACTATTAAATACGCAACAATATGTTAGAATACGTCTAAATACGCAAAAATACGTCAAAGTACGTGACTAACGATATTTCCACACACGTATACATATAATACGACACTATGGAGTACAAGTGGATTTCAAACAAAACTGTACGTAATCATAGAATACGATATTCGCACGCAACCGAACGGCACCGAAACGACTTATGTTGGAGGCATACGTAATAAAACGACAAAATATGCAAAAGTTCGGCAAAAAATGAGACGTATACGCGTCGAATCGAGGGAAACACGATAACACTAAATTTGAAATAATGCCATATACGATCGTATAGGCCTATGTTGTATCGTATATCAGCTTAATACGAATCGTATAGGTCTATACGATTCGTATTAAACTTTGAATTTTCTCAAAAATACCCCTGAATTTATCAGAAAACCAGGGGTATTTCAGTAAAATCATCGATTAATACCGCATCGTATAGGCCTATACGATGCGTATTAAACAATAAATTTCTCAAAAATGTTTTTCAAATCAAGGGTTCCATCATTACAACCACTTGTTTTCAACAGGGATGTAAATGCAATGATTCCTCTCAATTGAATAGACAGACACTTGCTTCATAGGACTCACTTGAATCGTCTCGGAAGTACTGAACAACAGAAATAACAGCTTCGGTTTCATCAGCTGCATCGTTTACCGTCGAATGCATCCTTATTTTTGTAAATCGCACAAACAAGCATGCCTTGAACGAGTCTAGAACACTTGTAATCCTCAACCGGCTTTGAAACCGGACGGAATCTATGAAGAAACTAAAAAAGCGGTGAACGGTATTTAACGTACACATCGAATTCGAAGATCCTTACATTAGACACAATTTGTTGGAATTTGTGGATTTCGGTTGGTTCAGATCTCTATTCGGTCATCTTTCCTCTCAATTGAATAGACAGACACTTGCTTCATATGACTTAATTGAATCAAACAGGCATGCCTCAAACACTTAACATTTTTAGAAGTTTTCAATAAAATTTCATTCTGCTGTGAACTTGTTCTCTATGAAATGTCTCACTTAACAAGAGAAGCAACTAAAAAAGCGGTGAACGGTATTTAACGTACACACCGCATTCGAAGATCCTTGCATTAGACACAATTTGTTGGAATTTGTGGATTTCGGTTGGTTCAGATCTCTATTTGGTCATCTTTCCTCACAATTTGGATCTCTATTCGGTTATCAAATAGGCATGCCTTGAAGTACTGAATCAACAGAAATAACACCTTCGGAATCTATTAACCCACAATTTGTTGGAATTTGTAGACAGACACTTGCTTCATAGGACTCACTTGAATCGTCTTGGAAGTACTGAACAACAAAAGGATGAGATATCGGCAGTTAGCTCGAAGAAGTTTCTCTCAATCAGGTGTTCCAATAGATTCTCCCTTTTAACAATGTCCTGTTAATTGTTGGAAATTTGTGGATTTTGGTTGGTTCAGACAGACACAATTTGTTTTCAACGGGGATATAATGCAATGATTCCTCTATATTGAATAGACAGACACTTGCTTCATATGACTCACTTGAATCGTCTCGGAAGTACTGAACAACAGAAGGATGAGATATCGGTAGTTACGAGATTCTTCGAGAATTAGAAAAGGAGAAAATACGGAACGACAAGGGTAGTATGAGTCTGAGTCCATTGTGGTTCGTGTTAGGTTTGTATTTCCCAAAGCCACCGTTTCCGTAGTAAAAAACGGTTGTGGTTTTCCACATTCAATCTTCATTGCTTCATTATAATTAATAATGCGGTCTCGATTAAAGATGTAATTGCAATACTGTTTGTCGAGCTTCCAATGCTCACACAGGGTGATAAACAACGCTGATATTGAATGGATTATTGAACCAAGAAAGTCATTGGACTGCCGCAGATGAAGTCAAATGTGATCAAACTTGGACATCAGACGTAAATCTTGAAGAAACAGAACATAATCCCAGATTGTCTAAAGAAGCGCTTTTATCATGTGTGATACAGAGGTCGGTCTCGGGTGGGCATAAGATCCGTGGGCCCTATTTTCGGATTATTGAACCAAGAAAGTCATTGGACTGCCGCAGATGAAGTCAAATGTGATCAAACTTGGACATCAGACGTAAATCTTGAAGAAATGGAACATAATCCCAGATTGTCTAAAGAGGCGCTTTTATCATGTGTGATCCAGAGGTCGGTCTCGGGTGGGCATAAGACCCCTGGGCCCTATTGTCGGATTATTGAACCAAGAAAGTCATTGGACTACCGCAGATGAAGTCAAATGTGATCAAACTTGGACATCAGACGTAAATCTTGAAGAAACGAAACATAATCCCAGATTGTCTAAAGAAGCGCTTTTATCATGTGTGATCCAGAAGTCGGTCTCGGGTGGGCATAAGATCCGTGGGCCCTATTGTCGGATCTATGACTCCATGGAAGATGTGATTAAGGTAAGCGTGCCGTATCATGTGTCATAAAATGGAACATAATCCCAGATTGTCTAAAGAAGCGCTTTTATCGTGAATGTTTCGAATCATCATAGAAGACGTATCGGGTGAGTTGTGGTTGATTTATAGGAGGAGGTTATGAAACGAATATATGTTTATGCGAATTTAAAGGACAATACTGACAGAGGTGCTGGTTTTTTCTCCCACTGTGCAAACTTGAAAAATCTCACCATAACACATCTAATATGACACATGATAAAAGCGCTTCTATAGACAATCTGGGATTATGTTCCGCAAATTGGGAACCATATATTCGTGTGTAAAAGCTTGGAAAGATGAACGAATAGAGATCTGTATATACACCCTTGTTATTTGTTTACCACATGACACATGATAAAAGCGCTTCTTTAGACAATCTGGAATTATGTTCCGCAAATTGGGAACCACATTGTAGACTGGTGGGCTTGAATGGTTTTAATAATACTTGAAAATGGAAATAATCATGTCAAGATCTTTATCTATCATATCATCGACCAACTGCTCGAAATCCCTTTCGTTTCTCGGGTTTGCATTCGACACAACACAACAAAAAAAAAATTCAAAAAATAGTGGCTTGATACGCATCGTATAGGCCTATACGATGCGTATCAAGCTCGCCGCCAGACATAACCTGCACCTGTCAGTCTGCCATGTTTTTTACTTTAATTCAATACGCATCGTATAGGCCTATACGATGCGTATTGAATTGAAAAAGTGTGTAGATAGACATGGGGTGTGCCATTAGAAAACCCCTTCTTTTGTGATATAGTAGAGATAGATTATGGTTTTTAAAATAAATTAAAAGACGAGTAAATTATGAGGATTGGTATGTTGATATTTAAGCTTTCATCCTTAATTTCGAGAAATTACAAATTTGATCCATGTTGTTCATTCAACCACCCACTTTTCATCCCTTTATTCGGATATGTAAACCTATTCAATCACTAAAAATTCTTGAAACTAATATCTATACTTTATATAAAACGGCAAATGCCGCTGACAAAAAAAAAAAAAATTTGATGGGAGTGATAACAATTGCAGAAGCCAGGCAAATAGTTTGCGATCAACTCTCTTTATAGATATTAAGTTACTTTGTCAATATACCAAGTGAAAAAATATATGCTTACAACTGGATTAGAATTAAAAAAGAAATATATGTATTCCAAATTATTTGCAAGCCTACATGAATATTGTGATATATAAATGGTAAACCTAAAAAATTCAATTTGATCATAAAAAGTAAATAAATAAATAAACAAAAACTATAGTAGTTATTATATTATATTATACATATCAAAACAAAGTGGGCATGAACAGTAAAAGACTTTTTTTAAAGATTTATTTTTTTGTAATATTACACATATTTTATTTAGTGTTCATTATATTTTTTTATTAATAATATTTATATATTAAAGTAGAGGGATTATGAAAAATAAATAACTTTTTTAAAGTATTTGTTTTAGGTATTTGATATATTTTTTTTTAAATAATTTGTGTACGTTAATTTTTAAAAAATTTTCTAAACGCACATCTATGTATTTTTTCCAACATTCTGATATAAATCTTATTGAAGATTGATATCGTGTTGCCACCATACCGAAAAGAAAACCGACTAAACAACATAAGTGTTGGTATTCATATTTATGGTTTTCAGTAAATCTTATTGAAAGTAGACACTGTGTCGCTATTGTACCGAACGTAAAACTGAACGAACAACATCGATATTTGATACCGGTATTTATATTTTTGCCTTTAGTTTCAATAAACTGATAGCATCACTATTAACTGTGACCCAACAACATCGGTATTGGCATCGTGTTTGTTTTATGTTTTATGGTTTTTGATCGATGTAGATCAGATGTTGATTGCTATACCGAATGCATGTATTGTGTCAGTGTGAAATAAACCGAATCGATACCGATCAAGATCCCGCCGCGAAGCGCAGGGGAAATCAACTAGTTACATATTACAATATATTTATTCACTAACAACATATTATTAGAATAAATATATTAAAAAGGTATTATTACATAATTAGCCTGCAATTAAGTTTGTACAACAAATTTCATCTAAAAGTTTTTTTTTTTATCAAATTAATTTTTATTTATATATAAAATACTGGCCGAGTTACATCAATATCGCAGGTAAGCGAGCAACAAGCTGCGCCGCTACCCCTTTCTGAATAGCAAACCCTAGCCTATTAAAGACAAACCTCTGCCCCCCCTGTTGATGAGCAACTGCTGTGGACAACCTTTTGGACCCTAGTCAACAAACGGATAGCTTCTGGAGCTAGGGAGCCAAAGGTGTCGAAGGCGAAGGGGACAAATGCATGTTGGTTATCAGTACATGCTTTAGCGTGTTTATCCACCTAAAAGTGTAATTGTGTAAATATAACTTTTTTTAACGTGAATTTCTTGCTCAATTGTAAGACTTCAACTAAAGACTTCACATTGAGTGTACCAAAAAAACTTTGGCAAATTGGATTTAAATAATCCCAACTCACTGTTATTGGCCAATAATAATCCCAACTCATTTAATCACCAATAATAATCCGAACTATTCACTTTTGTTTGTAAAATACTCCCAGTTAAAAAAACACTAACTAGGTTAAAAAATTGCTGATGTGGCATGACACGTCACCTGCCACATCAGTTGCCATGTCATCAAAAATGACACGTAAACTGCCACATCAGCTGCCACGTCATCAAAAAAATGCCACATCAACTGCCACATCAGCAAAATTGCTGATGTGTCATGCCACGTCACCTGCCACGTCAGCAATTTTTTAACCTAGTTAGTGTTTTTTTTAACTGGGAGTATTTTACAAACAAAAGTAAATAGTTCGGATTATTATTGGTGATTAAATGAGTTGGGATTATTATTGGCCAATAACAGTGAGTTGGGATTATTTAAATCCAATTTGCCAAAAACTTTTGTTTTGCCACTAAACCACCAAACCCAGTAGTTATAAGTGGTTATGAATTAAAATGTATTTTTTTCTCAAATAAGTAAAAGTTATATAGTTGAAATACCTTAAGCGTGAATATAAACAGATGGGGTGTTTTTTTATTAAAAGAAAGCATCATTTTAAAGTTCCACGTTAACATTTAAAACACATTGACACTCAATGTCTACGGTTCTTAACGAATTAATAGAACAAATTAACCTTTATATTTCTTTTTAGTTTGTTATAATTACATCAATAAAAGAAGAACTACCTACCATAGAACAAATTACATGTAATTCTTATATGTGAAAATTACATCTGCGGTGTATCATATTTGTAAGATTGTAAAAGACTAAATGCTTTATTGATTTAACAGGATTACATTATATAGAGAATATATGAAACCCTAAAAACTTAAGCTGGTCCGTGGGCTTACACTAATAATATGGTCTGATACTCCCCCGCAGTCAAAACGGAAGGAAATCGAAAGTTATGACTGGAAAAAAAAACATAAAGAAAAAAAGTCTTAAGATTCGGTCAAAGCTTCTGCCAAAAATCTGTAATCTTCCGATCCATAATCTTCAAAGAGACTCCACAGTTTTGAATGATCCCGTAACCCTAAAAGATGCATTCAATGCGGTAGGGCGGTGGCGGCAAGTAGCGGCGCGGCGGCGGACCGTAGTCATGTAGGCGGCGCGGCAAGGGTCGTAGTCCATTAAGCGGTGGCGGCTCGACTGTCACACCCCCAAAATCCACCATGCGGAGTACCACCGCTTGGAGGCGTGACGTGACCAGGATCGAGCCACCAATCATATCGAACAACGTATTTTAGTAAATAAAATCAATCACAATACAATTGGTGACCAAAAAGGAAGTTAACCAAGTTCAATTTAAACAGCGGAAGCATAAGACGTTAAACCAAAACATAAGTTTGTAGTTTCATAAGTTTAAAGACCCCAACATAAGTTTCATAACGTTTATTTAGTAAGTACGGGACATATTAGTTCGCATTCCACAACGACCACCTCCATGTGCAAGCTCCACAGCATTTAACGACCTGCAAGGCATGTAATAACTAGTCAACAACAAGGTTGAGTGAGTTCACGTTTGGTTGTTTAGTTAATGAGTTCGTATCAGGAATCGGAAGTTCGTTTCATAACCAAGTATTACCCATTATCCTTGATTCCCAAACCTTTACGATATTTAGTGGGGGCTTCCCATTATGTATGTCACTAGACTAGGCGTATCCATAAGTGTCCTTCCCAATCCGAGGACGGTGTTAAGTATGAGTGTACGTAGGTTTTACGTACGTGCCCTTCTCATCCGAGGACAGTAGTAAGTGTGAGTGTACGTAGGTTTTACGTACGTGCCCTTCTCATCCGAGGACAATAGTAAGTGTGAGTGTACGTAGGTTTTACGTACGTGCCCTTCTCAATCCGAGGACAGTAGTAGGTAGTCTAGTAGTGTTGGTAATATAAATAAAGTGATAGTACGAGTAGCTATTCAATCCCATTCCCAACCACCGGGAATCCCATGCCTTAGTAAGGGTGTGAACTCACCTCGGTTTGCTCGGTTAGACTCTCAGATATAGCTAACAGTCAAGGTCGGTCAATCACGTCCTAGTATGATTTACCAGTTAGTCATTTAGTGGTTTTCAAATAGAACACAAAGTTCCTACACGTATCTATCACACAACATGCATCACTGTAACGGTTTATGCCCATCTAAGTTTCCCGTCCATTCCCCACTCAAAATCAAACATACAATAATGCACATAACATATATAACATGTTAAATCATTCACAGATAGCATACTCGACATTTAGACACGCAAGTCACAACTTATGTCAATTCAGCATTAATACTCAAAACCGGCTGTTTTTCGGACATTTAAATAAAATAGTTAGATTATTCCAAAAATTCCCAAATTTCTATAGAATGTCATAAACATTCCATATTTTATTGTGTAAAAATATCGGGGTCCAGTTCATTCCCCACATTTTATAAAAATTCATATTCGGGACTGAACTCAGATTTATGTATTTCTGACCACAGTCCGCGAAACAATTTATTAAAAATTCATCGAGTGTCCGATTTACGAAATTCCAGTGGGTTAATTACAAATACATAGGTTGTTATCTACTGTACAAATTTCATGGTCCGATTCATCACAAAACTCAGGTTATGACTGAAAGTACGACACCCATTTATTGCTGTCAAAATTCAGCTTAAGTTGCTGTTACAAATTAACACTTTAAAAATAGTAAACGGAGTCCAAAAATTACGATTCCGGTTCCATTAGAACCGTATTTCATAATAACATATTTTAGATTCAAAATATCTATTTTTCGTTGAGCTTAAGACCTGTTTACAGCCAACTGAAGTTGGCTGTAAAACCGGGACAGATTCTGTTCTTCAGTGTTTAACCTTCTAAATCATGTTCGATCTATTTCGTTAACAAGTTTATTAATCACAACAACATTAACCATCAATATAAATCAGCAAAACATCAGATAATCAACCAATAATCATAATCACAGAAGATCTACATGATTTACACACATATTCATCCATTAACCACCATGTTCATCACTTTAGTAAACTTTTAGACTTTGATCTTATATGTACATAATTTTTAACCGACGAAACTCTTATTAACCACTCTAGACAAGATCAAGAAGGCGTTTAGAGTCACTTACTACTAGCTCGAGGCTAGGGAAGAAACTAGGCGAAAAACAAGTGGTTTAAAGCAATGTAGCGAGGTCCTTCGCGTTCCGAATGCACCAAGGTTCCTTATACGCGTTCCTTAACACTTGTAGATGTATGGAATGGGTTGAAGGAAATCGAAAAGGTGATGGATGGGTGTGGGTGTCTTCGGCCGAGAGATCCAAGGAGAGGGAGAGGGTGTGTTTTGTTCAAGTGTTGGTGGTGATGGTTTAAGCTTGGAACTTATAGACAACTCTTGTACCATTGTCCAACGGATTTTGTGTCTTCTAGATACTAGGCACATTTGATTATTATAATAAAAAATAGGACATGGGTGTCCCCTTGGGGACGGTTTCGTTGGAAGGGGGGGGGGGGTCCTTAGTTAGATTCCAACTAGATACTTAGGTTAGTTAAGTTAAGTAGGAACTTAACCCGGTTACTAATGTGTAGTGCGTTAAAGCGGGTGTTAGGGTATTCGGGGGCCCTAACTGGCTCAGAAAAAGATAAACAATGCTATTGGCAATATTTTTGGGTTCCGGGTGAAGTCCGGTTGTTCGGTTCGATACTGTTCCGTTAAACCGCTTAATTAATCCATGAAGCGTCCTACTTATATATTTTTGCAGCGTTTTTACTTTCTAACACTTAGGAAAATATAACGGACTATTTAGTGACATTTCTGTACATTATTATCATATTAACAAATACGTGTAAGCATAACACAGTTATCAGAAAGCAGTTAAGTAATTCCGCACAGTCGTCATACACTTTAATTATCATTAATAATTTGTACGGAATACATGGGATTATGAGGGTTGCACATTCTCCCCCTGTTATGAGAATTTCGTCCCGAAATTTAGCGCGTGGTTACTGAGGAAGCTAGTTAAGTTGCGTTGTTTTCCAGATTTTCCTGGGGTGTCACATCATCCCCCCGTTGATTTGGAATTTCGTCCCGAAATTCTGCGGTAGCTTCAGCCTCAGTAGTGGTTGCGTTTTTCTTAAACAGTTGGGGATACTTGAGTTTCATTTGGTCTTCTCGTTCCCAGGTATACTCTGGGCCACGACGAGCATTCCAACGAACTCGGACCAGAGGTATCCTGGTATGCTTGAGGATCTTAGCATCTCGATCCGTAATCTCTACTGGTTCCTCGACGAATCGCAGCTGGTCATCGATTGTGAGTTCCTTGAGAGGAACTATGAAGGTCTCATCTGACAGACACTTCTTCAGATTTGACACGTGGAATACGTTGTGAACTCCGCTGAGTTTTTCGGGTAGATTCAACCTATAGGCTACCGTACCAATTTTCTCAATGACTTCGAATGGTCCGATATAACGCGGATTGAGTTTGCCTCGTTTACCAAAGCGGACTACACCTTTCCAAGGTGAGACTTTGAGTAGCACTCGATCCCCAACCTGGAGCTCGAGTGGTTTTCTTCCCTTATCAGCATAGCTTTTTTGACGGTCACGAGCTGCCGCCATTCGCTGTCGTATCTGAGAAATTTTCTCGGTGGTATCTACCACATGTTCTGGGCCAGTGATTTGGCTGTCACCAACTTCTGCCCAACAGAGAGGCGATCGGCATTTGCGTCCGTACAATGCCTCAAACGGAGCGGCTTGGATGCTGGTGTGGTAGCTGTTGTTATATGAAAACTCCACTAACGGGAGGTGCTTTTCCCAGCCATTGCCGAAGTCGATTACGCATGCCCTAAGCATGTCTTCCAAGGTTTGGATGGTGCGTTCCGATTGCCCATCCGTCTGTGGGTGATAATCGGTGCTCATATCTAAACGTGAGCCAAAGGGCTTGTGCATTGCTTGCCACAGTTCAGAAGTAAAACGTGCGTCACGATCAGATATAATAGAGATTGGCACTCCGTGCCTTGATACCACTTCCTTTAGGTAAATGTTTGCAAGAGTAGAAAACTTATCCGTTTCTTTGATGGCCAGAAAATGTGCAGACTTGGTCAGTCGATCTACGATCACCCAAATGGTATCATTTCCACGTTGAGATCTAGGCAGGCCGGTAACGAAATCCATGGAAATTTGCTCCCATTTCCATTTCGGGATCTCCGGTTGTTGAAGTAGGCCTGATGGTTTCTGATATTCAGACTTGACTCTCGCACAAGTCAAGCACTTACTGACGTAGGTTGCTATGTGGGCTTTCATGCCAGGCCACCAATACGTAGTCTTGAGGTCGTGGTACATCTTGTCCGAACCAGGGTGTACAGAATAACGAGACTTATGTGCTTCATCCATCATAAGCTCGCGTAAGTTGCCATAGAGTGGAACCCAAATACGCCCCGTTACATAGTAGGCGCCGTCTCCCTTTTGTTCTAGCCGTTGCCTCGATCCTCGTAGGGACTCAGTCCTGATGTTCTCTGCTTTCAATGCTTCGACCTGGGCATCTCGAATTTGAGCGGGAAGGTTGGATTGGATGGTAAGCTGTAAAGCACGTACACGCTTTGGTAAAGTATCCTTTCGACTGAGGGCGTCAGCCACAACATTGGCTTTGCCCGGATGATACTTGATAGCGCATTCGTAATCATTCAAGAGTTCGACCCATCGGCGTTGTCGCATGTTTAACTCCTTTTGCTTGAAGATATGCTCGAGACTCCTGTGGTCGGTGTAAATGGTGCACTTTGTACCGTACAGGTAATGTCTCCATATCTTAAGCGCGAATACAACTGCTCCCAGCTCCAGATCGTGAGTAGTGTAGTTTCTTTCGTGAACTTTAAGTTGGCGCGATGCGTAGGCAATGACCTTGTCACGTTGCATCAATACGCAACCAAGTCCTTGGATGGAAGCGTCGCAATAAACTACAAATCATCGGTGCCTTCGGGCAATGAGAGGATAGGCGCGCTACAAAGTCTATCCTTTAGGTGTTGAAATGCGGACTCCTGTGCATCACCCCAACGATAGATGACACCCTTCTGAGTCAGCGAAGTGAGAGGTTGCGCAATCTTGGAGAAATCTTTTATAAACCTTCTGTAATATCCGGCCAAACCCAAGAATTGGCGGATCTCTGTTGGTGTTCGGGGTGCAGGCCAGTTCTTGATCGATTCAACCTTAGATGGATCCACATGAATCCCATCCTTGTTTACCACATGGCCTAGAAAATGGACTTCGTGAAGCCAGAAGTCACATTTCGAAAACTTGGCATACAACTGCTCTTTTCGAAGAAGTTCCAGCATAAGTCGTAGGTGCTGTTCGTGTTCCTCCTGACTCTTGGAATAGATCAGGATGTCGTCGATGAACACAATAACGAACTTATCCAGGTAAGGCTTGCACACTCGGTTCATGAGATCCATGAAGACCGCCGGTGCATTCGTTAGCCCGAATGGCATAACCAGAAACTCGTAATGGCCGTAACGAGTTCTGAATGCTGTTTTGGAGACGTCCTCATCTCGGACCCTCAGCTGATGGTATCCCAATCTCAGGTCAATCTTGGAGTAATAGCTCGACCCTTGCAGCTGATCGAATAAGTCGTCAATATGTGGAAGAGGATAACGATTCTTCACAGTCACCTTGTTGAGCTCGCGATAGTCAATACACATTCTGAAAGTACCATCCTTCTTCTTTACGAACAAGACTGGAGCTCCCCAGGGCGAAGAGCTAGGACGTATAAAACCCTTTTCCAAGAGTTCTTGTAGCTGTGTGGACAGTTCTTCGAGTTATGATGGAGCTAGACGATATGGTGCTCGAGCTACTGGCGCTGCTCCAGGAGCTAGCTCGATTTGAAACTCACCTTGGCGATGAGGCGGAAGACCAGGTAATTCCTCAGGAAATACCTCGGGAAAATCGCGCACAATAGGGATGTCTTCAATTCTCTTCTCTTCCGTGGATGTGTCAGTAACGAGTGCTAGAATGGCAGTGAGAGATGATGCCTTCGATAGCACCACTCTTGTCGCCACGTATCAAGAGAGGTTCTTCACCAGAACGAGGAATGCGGACGATTTTCTCCTTGCAAACAATCTCCGCTTGATGATGAGATAGCCAATCCATCCCAATAACGACGTCGAAACTACCAAGGGTGATAGGAACAAGATCGATAGGGAAAGTCTGACCAGCTAAGACGAGGTTACAACCTTTAACTACGTGTGTGGCTTCAAGACTTTTACCATTTGCTAGCTCTACTGCGTGTTTGGTGTTCAGGAGTGTTGGAGTGCGCTTAAGCATTTGGCTAACTTTTAAGGACACATAACTAGTATCGGCACCCGAATCGAATAAAACAATAACAAAGAAGTCATCCAAAAGAAACTTACCCATCACAACGTTGGGATCGTTCCTTGCTTCTCCCTGACCAATCACGAACGCACGACCCCTGGCACCGTTGCCATCATTGTTCCTCCATTGTTGCCCCCATTATTGTTCCCGTTTCCTTGGTTGTGATTCTGATTTAACTGCGGGCAGTGTCTCTTGAAGTGATCTTCACCACCACACTGAAAGCATCCCTTGTTGCCCTATTGCTGTTGCTGATTCTGCGGTGCTTGCTGTTGCTGCTGACGATTCTGATTCGTAGGCCGTAGGCTCCTGCAATCCTTGGCTTCATGACCCATCTTGAGACACCTCTGACAGCGTCCCTTGTTGCACTGACCACTGTGGTGTCTGTTGCATTTGTTGCGCTTTGGGTGGTTTCCTCGATATCCACCCTGCCCTTGACTACCAGAAGAGTGCTGACCAGGGCTCCTATGGTCCTCAGTCCTTCGTTGCTGAGACTGAGACTGAACAGAGGTAGAGCCTTTGCCGGAATTCCCATCCCATTTTCGCTTGTTGTCGGTAGGTGCATCAGAAGTAGCAGCACCAATACGCTTGGGTAGTCTGTTTTGTTCCACCGCCTGGTCGGTGAGACGATGAGCCAATTTGACGACTTGCTGGATGGTACCCAAGTTGGCTGAAGTCACGTGACTTTGAATCTCTGGTACAAGGCCCTTGAGATAGAGCTCAATTCGTTTAAAGGGAGGGTTCACCATGGTTGGACACAAGATGGCCAGCTCGTTTGACCTCTTAGTATACGCCTCGATCTCAGATCCTGTCATCTTCAGATTGTAAAATTCCACTTCTAGCTTGTGGATGTCATCCCGACTACAGTACTCCTCTTTGATCACCTCTTTGAAATCATTCTAGGATGTGGCATTAGCAACTGCCAGTCCTAGTAGTTGAACTTGTGCCTTCCACCAGGTTAACGCAGCTCCTTCAAGTGTACCGGTAGCATATTTCACCCTACGGTCTTTGGGGCATTCGCACATCTCGAAAACAGTCTCGAGCTTTTCAAACCAGTGAAGAAGGCCCACTGCTCCTTCGGTGCCACTGAAAGTGGTAGGTCGGCAGTCCATGAACGTCTTGAACGTGCACACCGGAGGTTGAGCATGTTGACCTGTAGTGCGAGCATAATAGGCATGGTTAAGCACGAGGGTTGGTTTGTGAAGGTAGGATCTAAACGTCCTAAGGTGAGTTGGTATGGCAGGTTATACCTCCTGCAGGGTTAGCTGCGAGTGCCTCCGCAACTCGTTCGTTGATCAAAGCCGTCAACTGGGCTTGAGTGAGGTTGATACGTCCTTCGCGTCCGCTCATGATCTTCATAATGAAGCAACGTAAGTGAGGAAACTGTCGCGAAAGTGTGTAAGTGTGTGGGACGATAGTAGAGCGTAAGCACACAAGGTTCAAATAGCAAGTATCACGTTATCTAATGCACAGTGAGGACTATCTAACCAACAATATAACATAAATCATACCACTTATGGTGTCGAGTCTTGCACGTGGAGCGAAGCGTCGTTGTGGATCGTTGAGCACTGTACCGGTTATAGTCTGGTTTTATCAAAAACATTTCCCTTTTTAAAACCAAGTTCACTATAACCAATGGCTCTGATACCAATCTGTCACACCCCCAAAATCCACCATGCGGAGTACCACCGCTTGGAGGCGTGACGTGACCAGGATCGAGCCACCAATCATATCGAACAACGTATTTTAGTAAATAAAATCAATCACAATACAATTGGTGACCAAAAAGGAAGTTAACCAAGTTCAATTTAAACAGCGGAAGCATAAGACGTTAAACCAAAACATAAGTTTGTAGTTTCATAAGTTTAAAGACCCCAACATAAGTTTCATAACGTTTATTTAGTAAGTACGGGACATATTAGTTCGCATTCCACAACGACCACCTCCATGTGCAAGCTCCACAGCATTTAACGACCTGCAAGGCATGTAATAACTAGTCAACAACAAGGTTGAGTGAGTTCACGTTTGGTTGTTTAGTTAATGAGTTCGTATCAGGAATCGGAAGTTCGTTTCATAACCAAGTATTACCCATTATCCTTGATTCCCAAACCTTTACGATATTTAGTGGGGGCTTCCCATTATGTATGTCACTAGACTAGGCGTATCCATAAGTGTCCTTCCCAATCCGAGGACGGTGTTAAGTATGAGTGTACGTAGGTTTTACGTACGTGCCCTTCTCATCCGAGGACAGTAGTAAGTGTGAGTGTACGTAGGTTTTACGTACGTGCCCTTCTCATCCGAGGACAATAGTAAGTGTGAGTGTACGTAGGTTTTACGTACGTGCCCTTCTCAATCCGAGGACAGTAGTAGGTAGTCTAGTAGTGTTGGTAATATAAATAAAGTGATAGTACGAGTAGCTATTCAATCCCATTCCCAACCACCGGGAATCCCATGCCTTAGTAAGGGTGTGAACTCACCTCGGTTTGCTCGGTTAGACTCTCAGATATAGCTAACAGTCAAGGTCGGTCAATCACGTCCTAGTATGATTTACCAGTTAGTTATTTAGTGGTTTTCAAATAGAACACAAAGTTCCTACACGTATCTATCACACAACATGCATCACTGTAACGGTTTATGCCCATCTAAGTTTCCCGTCCATTCCCCACTCAAAATCAAACATACAATAATGCACATAACATATATAACATGTTAAATCATTCACAGATAGCATACTCGACATTTAGACACGCAAGTCACAACTTATGTCAATTCAGCATTAATACTCAAAACCGGCTGTTTTTCGGACATTTAAATAAAATAGTTAGATTATTCCAAAAATTCCCAAATTTTTATAGAATGTCATAAACATTCCATATTATATTGTGTAAAAATATCGGGGTCCAGTTCATTCCGCACATTTTATAAAAATTCATATTCGGGACTGAACTCAGATTTATGTATTTCTGACCACAGTACGCGAAACAATTTATTAAAAATTCATCGAGTGTCCGATTTACGATATTCCAGTGGAGTAATAAATACATAGGTTGTTATCTACTGTACAAATTTCATGGTCCGATTCATCACAAAACTCAGGTTATGACTAAAAGTACGACACCCATTTATTGCTGTCAAAATTCAGCTTAAGTTGCTGTTACAAATTAACACTTTAAAAATAGTAAACGGAGTCCAAAAATTACGATTCCGGTTCCATTAGAACCGTATTTCATAATAACATATTTTAGATTCAAAATATCTATTTTTCGTTGAGTTTAAGACCTGTTTACAGCCAACTGAAGTTGGCTGTAAAACCGGGACAGATTCTGTTCTTCAGTGTTTAACCTTCTAAATCATGTTCGATCTATTTCGTTAACAAGTTTATTAATCACAACAACATTAACCATCAATATAAATCAGCAAAACATCAGATAATCAACCAATAATCATAATCACACAAGATCTACATGATTTACACACATATTCATCCATTAACCACCATGTTCATCACTTTAGTAAACTTTTAGACTTTGATCTTATATGTACATAATTTTTAACTGACGAAACTCTTATTAACCACTCTAGACAAGATCAAGAAGGCATTTAGAGTCACTTACTACTAGCTCGAGGCTAGGGAAGAAACTAGGCGAAAAACGAGTGGTTAAAAGCAATGTAGCGAGGTCCTTCGCGTTCCGAATGCACCAAGGTTCCTTATACGCGTTCCTTAACACTTGTAGATGTATGGAATGGGTTGAAGGAAATCGAAAAGGTGATGGATGGGTGTGGGTGTCTTCGGCCGAGAGATCCAAGGAGAGGGAGAGGGTGTGTTTTGTTCAAGTGTTGGTGGTGATGGTTATGATGGTTTAAGCTTGGAACTTGTAGACAACTCTTGTACCATTGTCCAACGGATTTTGTGTCTTCTAGATACTAGGCACATTTGATTATTATAATCAAAAATAGGACATGGGTGTCCCCTTGGGGACGGTTTCGTTGGAAGGGGGGGGGGGGGTCCTTAGTTAGATTCCAACTAGATACTTAGGTTAGTTAAGTTAAGTAGGAACTTAACCCGGTTACTAATGTGTAGTGCGTTAAAGCGGGTGTTAGGGTATTCGGGGGCCCTAACTGGCTCAGAAAAAGATAAACAATGCTATTGGCAATATTTTTGGGTTCCGGGTGAAGTCCGGTTGTTCGGTTCGATACTGTTCCGTTAAACCGCTTAATTAATCCGTGAAGCGTCCTACTTATATATTTTTGCAGCGTTTTTACTTTCTAACACTTAGGAAAATATAACGGACTATTTAGTGACATTTCTGTACATTATTAGCATATTAACAAATACGTGTAAGCATAACACAGTTATCAGAAAGCAGTTAAGTAATTCCGCACAGTCGTCATACACTTTAATTATCATTAATAATTTGTACGGAATACATGGGATTATGAGGGTTGTCGGCAAGGAGGAGCTTGACGGAGAAGCGGAATCAACAAGATAAGGCCGTAGCATCATATGTGTGGTAGTTCTTGAACACTTGCGAACAAAAATGCGTCGTAACGAAAAACCCACCGGAAGATCTCATTAACAATAGCAAACCGAAAACGATAATGACTGTGTTGGAAATTTTGTGAAAATAGCATTTTCACAAATATAGGAAATGTTTTTTGCTATTTTTGGACTAGAAAAAATATAAGAAACGAAGGATATTTCATATATTTATTTGTAGGTTTGTGTTCTATGTTGGAAGAGCTTCATAACGAACTAAACCGCGTCCAAAACGTGGATATATGGACCAAGCCCTTCCAAAATGTGGATGACATCGACTTCTTGACAAACTTGTAACTTGAAACCTTCTACACCAAGATCCACTTAATTTCCTTTAATACATGTAAGTTTAAAAACATCAACAAAAGTTGGCGAGTTCATGTGTTTTAAATGTGTATCAAATTAATCTTAAAAAAACATTTGAAAGTTCATGTATCGAAAATGTAACGCTTCGCATTTCGTATTTTCCTTATTTAGAAAGTGTAATCCTATTTTTATTTTTAGAAACTTTTATTCTCTTTGTAATCGTATTTCATTTCCAGCCTTGTAATCCGAGAATTGATCATAATGAAATTAGTTCTTTATACTTATTTGTTATACATACAATCAGTCGTTTAAATACGTGTTTCGATACTCTTCCTGTGGTTTGCCCTTTTTAAGGAAATGTTATTTTTGTCATTTCACACCCTATTAACTGAAAAAACTAACTGATGTTAGGTACAGTGACTATTCGGGAAAGAAAATTGAAAAGTTGGGGACTATAGCTGTAATTTTAGAAAGTTAGGGACTAAAGGTGAAAAAAGGGAAAACCACAGGGACTATCAATAATATATGGCTTTTTATTATTTTTTACTTAATATATTATAATAGTTTATTATTATATTTACTTTTTGTAACATATTATTTTATTTTTTTTTCCTATTTAAAACCATATATTTTCTTTACCATTTTTTCTAATAATTCTTTTTTTTAATATATATTAATTTATCAAATAATTTGATACTTCTTTAATAATTTACGTTTATAGATTTTTTCTAAAAACTTAAGTACGTTGTGCTTGATTTTTTCACTCGACATTCCGTTATAAATTTTATTAAAAACAAAGTTGTACTCAAAATAAAGTATTTATTTTGTATGTTAAAAAGATACAATGATAAACTAAACGTTATAGATGGTTTGGTTTTCTAAACTAAATTCTTTATTTTCAAATCACGTTTGTTTTACATTATCATTTGCTAGATTTTGCCGTAACATACGACTTAAAAAACTAGTTGGCTTAATTTTAAAGTCAGACAAACAATTTAACAATCCTTACTAAATACATACGACACAGTGAGAATGGTATTGAGATGGCGTAGTTATGGAATATGAGTTGGCATGTTGACTGGTTGAATTAGTGAACCTAAAAACCATACATATTTATTCTTGTCTACTACATAAACCCAAATTCATATATTGATCTAAAGTAACTCTCAAGGTGTGTTTCTCCCACTAGTGTATTGAGAAAAAAAAAAAGATTCCCCAATATTGTAACATGTGTAATTCGATACTCATTAGAATTTATGTTCTTTTGTGTCTAAACTTTACTAAAAGCATCAAGAATTAGCTAATGTTACAACTGAACCAACTTTAAACATTTTACCAACGATAAACTATCCACATACAAACCAGTTTATCAAGAATTGGCTGTTTACCGACAAATCATTAATTTGTTCGGCTATTTACCGACAAAACATGTATGCTTCATTTGATATTGATATTCATGATGTGTCGGTAAATAGCCGACCAAGTAAATGATATTCCATATACTATTATAATGACATTTGTATATACTAATAAAATAACTACATAAGGTAATATAATATGGTATAATTGTATTTATTGTTTATAATATGTTTATCCTTTATGTTATATAATAAATATTTATGACATATTAAAGTCTATAGTTATGTTTTTTATTTAACGCTTTAATTAGGAATAATTCAAATATAATATTATCTTCTATATTTAATGAAAAACAAGTATAAAAACAACTACTCAAGCCACGCACTGTGAATGCCATAGTTTTTTCTTTTATATTACTCTCGATATTTGGTTCTCTAAGGTACAAAATGAAGAAACATGTCATTCATTATTTTTTTTTCTTTTCATGATATTCTCAAATCTTTGGAATTGTATTGCAACTCCCCAAGAAGAATGCAAGACATACGGTAATTTGTTGAAAAGTATTTTCTTCAATTATAATATGATACATTAGTATATGTTAGCTGTTAAAAACAATCAAATAATTTCATTTATCTGACTTGAGTTTTTTTTATAATTTTGGTTGACAAGAAGGTGATGATGTATGTCTGTATTCTTATGATCATGCACCAAACATTTGTGATAATTATATTTGTGCTGAGGATTGCATACATATCGTGCCACCATACCAAGATATAGTACATTCATTTTGTAATGGTCGTGTTTGTATTTGTTGTGGCAAGGGACCCGGATGTCCCAACTTTTAAGTGGCTCTTTAATAAGAATTCTTATTCAAATAGCATTAAGGTTATTAAAAAAACTCATACCATAATTTAATGTAAGATGAAAACTCTAATATATTTATATATATACACACATTGTAAGTACTACAATTTACAAGTTATGTATTACTAGTGGGAAGCCCGCGCGTTGCAGCGGAGTCGACAATACAAACGGGAATGTAAATCAAACCTTAAAACGATAAATAAGTCATATATAAGTTGTCCAAGTAGGATGATTGATTATTGTGTTGACACAACACTAAAAAGCAAAGGAAAAGATTTGTGAAGACATCACTATTACGATTAGCAACAACATTGTGAAAGATAGTTTGTCCATCATCATTTCTCTGCCATATAAGATCAGGATACTCGCAAATCAGCTCATCTAAAAATATTTTGTTGTTCTGTTTTGCAGCCATAAATAGAATTTGAGATAGATATGTTTTAATATTATCTCTCTTAGTCTTCAGTATCTCTTGAGTAAAATCGTTCAGCTTTTCGGTTACCCTTTTCAAAAGTAATCCTAGTACAAGTGCATGCCCGACCTGCATGTAACAATCAAATAAGAAACCAAGAAGATCGATGAACCAACATCTAATATACACGTCGTTGCTTGAAGACTATGTATAACAATAAGTAAGTCACTAAACGATATTGAATGTTCATTGAAGGATATTGCTTACCGATCAGACTTGTAATTTTTTTAATTCCTCAGGCTTTTGACTTTTGAGCCAATTCTTGCAGCACATCCGGTACATACTCATCTTGAGGAAGTTATTTGTTGTCATCCAATATTTGTATTGCAAAATCTACAAAAGGTTTGACAATCAGTCGAATGAGTAGAAATTAAAAAGCAACTAAAATCAAGACCAGATTTGTGATCCTCACAATGTCTTCCAATGATACTTCACTTTTCGCCTTTATGAATCTGCACAATTGATCATCATCATCATAATAATATATTAATAATAATATATTAATAATACTAATAATAAACATATTGCCGTTTAGAAAGATGATTCCATCCAATGTTCTATCATAATAATTATAATAATAATCATAATCTTGTTGTTTTAAAAGATGATTCCATCTAATATTCTATCACAAATGAGCATGCCCTAATAATTGCAAGGATATTCAATCAGTATAATACAGAAAAAATAATATATTTACAGGAATCAAAACACTAACAACACTTGTAACACATTTAATAATAATAATAATAACATGAAACTGTAGAAGCACAAGCACTTGTCTATCTGCCTATTGGCAAAGTTATACCGGAAAAACACATCAGAATTCAGGTATATACCTACTGCTGTAGAATGTTTGTATGCAGTAACAGTTGACTTTCAAACTAAAACCTCAACAACATAACAAAATTTCAATAAAACACTAATCAATTTCAACAAATAGCAGCCAAAAGAGATCAAAATTGAGATGAAAAATAAGTAGAAACGAACACAAAAAGGCGATCGTTGATACGAATGAGCAAATATAAAAGTGAATTTTAGAAATTAGAGCTCACAGGTCAATGACTGGGATATCCATTTGAGAGTGGAGTAGACAGATTCAGGATCGGTAGAATAGGATTCTTTGACGGAAGAAACGACACCGGCAAATGATTGTTTCTCCTTTTTGGTGGCGTCGGTGACTGGTGGCGGAAGCCAGGCGTTGTAGCGATGCCTTTGTACCGGTGGTTGTGTGTGTAATTTGGGGGGGGGGGGGGGTGAGAGATTTATAAGGAACCCTTTCGTACCAAACATGTTAGCCTGGATGCATTTCAACAAAACCTCATTCCTGTGCTTTTTTGTCCAACTGTCACCCTTCATTCCATTAGACTGACCAAAGAGAAAATTCACCATTTTATGTTTTCCGTGAAAAGCTGCCAGACAGAGTGGCATCATGTTTTCTATAGCGTAAATTAATGATAGTGCCGGATACTTCCTAACCATAATTTCAGCCATATCAACATTTCCTGAAATAGATGCTAAACAGAAGGCTGTATTGCCAACACTATTCTGCAGTTTCAAGTCCGCGTCACTCATCTTGTCCACAAGATACCTCACAAACTTGGCATCATCATCCCTAAGCAACTGGTCGGTTACCTCAGCGGGGTAATCTCCACCTTGCCAGTCAAATCATCAATCTCTTCAAACCGCTCATGTTGAGTGATACCATGATAGTTAGACGCCAACAACCTAAACCCACACGGGGTGCAATACGACATGTTGATGTGAACATCCATGCGACCAGGCCAAACCTCAAGGACGAAAATGCCATTTTACTCGTGAAGCGAATTATAATATTAGATAGAAGTATATATTGTTACCTTCTCGGCTCCTTTGACTATGAAATAGCCACCTTGGTCATAATCACAATCATCTTTGTCGGCTCCCAATATAAACTTCTCGCTCCTCGGTATCTATGACTTTCTTGTCCAGAATCTTCTGTTGTCCAGTTTTGAACTTGTCACTTCTAACAAGCTCTTGAGTATAAACCTATAACATTACACAATTACCAAATATTAACATATCAAATCAACAACAACAAGCATAATGCATTAAGACGAAATCCGTATAAATTTTAACCTGTTTTGAGATGTGAACTTTCAATCTGGATGAGTAAGTCATATTCTGAAGACGGGCATGTCTGGGCAAGAACTCGAGGTAATCTTTACCACTATCAGCTGAAAACTTTTCGCCTGTCCAAAACCTAGGGCGCTCGTTAGTAACCTTCTCGAATTTAACTGAAGCAAACCTCCATTCATCACCCTTCTTCGAGGGATCACACTCTGGCTCAACGATAAAGTCACCAAGCGAGTCAAAAACCTTCTGAATTCCTACTTTGATGAGGTCATCATATGAGTTAATCTGATGACTTATAAGACCATAATGTTTGAAAAATGCTGTTGATGCTCGTTTAGTAAAGTTACTTAATGCAGTTAAGGATTGCTCAGCCATTAACATGATTAATATTGTTTGGCATGAACAAGAATAATAATTTAGTTGTGTTTTATATCTGACAATAAACCAACAATGTAAGCAGAGCAAGGAAGGCAGAGAGAGTGCGTAAGGGGTTCTGGAATAGCTGTATGGTGTTCTTCGACAACAACAATAACAGAAACATATCGAGAGCAAGGATAAGCCGAATCCCACAAACCAGATTGCAGCAATGCCAAACAAAGGGGCAGCAGTATACAATATAGACTGCTTTAAATGTATTAATATGTATTGGAATTTGGAATTGAAACAAGAAGATAAAACAAGTCTATAACAAAGCATAATCCAGAGTTTTTTTAATTAGATATATACAATATAATATTGTAAAAGTAATCATGTTTGGCACGCGTAATGCATTGGAGTTCAATGGAATTCGAACCTACATTTCTCAATATGTTTGGTTTACATAATTTGTTCGAACTATTTCTTAGTATGATTGGTTGAGAAATGAACAGAGTTGGAATTTATTCAAACAAATTTCATTATGTAAAGAAACTAAACATTCCTTCCAAACTGTGGAGAATTTCAACCAAAGGAATGGGATCTTCTACCACTCACCCGCGCGGCATCCAAAACCGCCGTCCCCATCCCCTCCACCGCCCCCCATTCAACACCGCAACCTGTCACTGTTGTTGTGCCACCTTTGACGTCCCCCACCACCAGCGACAGATAGATGGTGGTGACGGCTAGTGGCTCGGCTCGAAAAAAAAGCTCGAACGAGCTGAGATTAAACGAGCTCGAGCCCAAGCTAGAGCCTAAAAACAAGCTCGTTGAGTAAACGAGCCCGAGCTTCGCTTATCGAGCTCGAGCCGGCTCACGAGCCTAACGAGCCCAATGTTTATTTATTTTTTCATTAATATATTACATATATATTAAAATATTAATAGTTATTATTTTATATAAGTAATTTATGTTGAATCTAAATGATATATTATTACAAACTTTGATCAAATTATTTACGAATTCATCATTTTGACCCATTTTTTAATATTTTTTAAAACATTTTTAATATTATTTTTATCCATTTCCCATCACTCACAATCGAATACATCATGTTTAGCCCAAAACCCTTCAATTGGTCAAATTAGGTTAAAATCCCATCAAGAACACGTATATAAATCTTGCGTTTTGAATTCCCACTGATTGTCATACATTAGGTTAGGTTGGGTTTTGAAAATCTTTAAATCTTGGGTTAGAAAATCACAAAACTCCCAATTTCACTCAAGAATACTAAAAATCATTTTCTCTTTTAACAAAGTAATCAAGAAGGGTGGGTTCTAATAATCCATCAACATGAATAATGGTGCTTCTAAGCATATATATAAATTATCAATTTAAACTCGAATTTATCCTTTATTAAAGTTAAAAAACTAAACCTGGCAACATTGAAAACAGTTTTAAATATTTCATTCACTACATCATCGCACTCGAGATCCAACGTCACAGCAAATGATATGTACTTTTCAACGGTCTCCGGTATGTTTACTATCCTTCCAAAAGATGGGTCTTTAGTATCTTTTAACCCTAGAAAGTACTTACAAACAAATGAATGATGTCCTCAAAGCAAATGAAAAAAAAAAAAAAAACAGTTACTACCATAATATAAATAAAAATACCATAATTGTGTAAATTTGAGCACTTATTATCAAACATATAGTCACGTAAAGAAAAAAAATACCTTCATTTTCATATGGAGCTTCAGGGGCAGCAATTCTTGGTATCTCACAAGTGCAACAAGAAGCTTAACTTGTTCGTCTTGATGCTTTAGATACTCTGGCTTGACAATAGCATTCATAAGAGTCTCCATATAGACTCCAAAAATGCCTTTGAATGTGACCCTCCTGTGGTATAAGTTATACCAGGGGAACAAATTAACAAATTACAAACCCTAGACATATAATCATATGAAAAATGGGAAACACAAGAGACACAAAAGAATCAGAATTCACATACCTTGAATGATTTTAGGGTCTTGTAATCAAATCTACAAAATCCAATAAACACTCCAAACAATCAAAATCAAATTAATAGAAAAACAAAAAAACAAATCGAAGCACCTAGGGTTAGGGGTTACCTATTTCTGAATCTTCGTGGGAGGATCTCAAATCAACTGTAATCTTCGTTTTCACCTTGCAGTTCTGACATTGAACCCTAGATTTTTGAACAATCTACCCATCTCACAAGATCTGGTTGATTGAGGTAAGAAACGAAAAACAAGCCAGAGGGGAGATGAGATTCATCGCCATTGATGGAACCTTTAAGAATCGAACATTAGGTTATAGAGGAGATGGGAACTGAGAGTACCGAAAGGTCGCATTGAACCATGGCGTTTGATGTTCAAGAACGACAATGAGTTAAAGCAGGGGTGAAATCCCTAAATTGCCACCACGGCGTCTTAAAATTATGTGCTATTTCCTAATATAATGGCTTGTATTGTGTTGTACATAATGCTATAAAATCTATACATATGGTAAAATTACGATTGTGTACGTCACTTTTCCTTTTTAATATATTATATGAAAAATGGGAAACACAAGAGACACAAAAGAATCAGAATTCACATACCTTGAATGATTTTAGGGTCTTGTAATCAAATCTACAAAATCCAATAAACACTCCAAACAATCAAAATCAAATTAATAGAAAAACAAAAAAACAAATCGAAGCACCTAGGGTTAGGGGTTACCTATTTCTGAATCTTCATGGGAGGATCTCAAATCAACTGTAATCTTCGTTTTCACCTTGCAGTTCTGACATTGAACCCTAGATTTTTGAACAATCTACCCATCTCACAAGATCTGGTTGATTGAGGTAAGAAACGAAAAACAAGCCAGAGGGGAGATGAGATTCATCGCCATTGATGGAACCTTTAAGAATCGAACATTAGGTTATAGAGGAGATGGGAATTGAGAGTACCGAAAGGTCGCATTGAACCATGGCGTTTGATGTTCAAGAACGACAATGAGTTAAAGCAGGGGTGAAATCCCTAAATTGCCACCACGGCGTCTTAAAATTATGTGCTATTTCCTAATATAATGGCTTGTATTGTGTTGTACATAATGCTATAAAATCTATACATATGGTAAAATTACGATTGTGTACGTCACTTTTCCTTTTTAATATATTATAGATAAGTAATATATATATATATATACACACACACATCACATTTGTATATAATATGAATATGTTTAAAAAAATTTAAAAGTACAAAAAACTACTTGCCTCGAAGCTCCATGAGCATGATGGACGTTTCTTCAAGCCGAGCGAGCTCAAATTGAACATTTAAGCACGTCAACTTAAATGAGTTGTGTGGATTGGTTTGTAAACATGCAAAACCCAAGCCCAACATATATTGGCTCGACATGTTTATAATTCTAAATATTATTATATGTGGATAGGTCTCAGTTATGTTATTGTAAACAAAATTGTTACACCCTCAAATTCCACGTGCAAGGTTTTACCGCGAGGCGTGTGACTGACCAAGATCATTCCACCAATTATATTGAACAAATAAATTAACATAAAGAAAACCCATCACCATCAATACGATCAGTGACTAAGTATTCAAAAGTCCAAAACATTGTCCAAGTTAACAACGGAAGCATAATGGTTAAATTCCAAACAATTGTTTAAAAACCATAATTGTTTAATGAGAACCTAACAAACGGTTCTTCAAAACCACTACACTCCTCCAATGCAAGCTCTAGCGCTGTACTTAATTACCTACGAAGCATGCACAAGCGCTGTACATAAAGTTGGCAAGTTCACGGTTTATTAGTGTTGTTTCCAAAAACATAGGTCGTTAAATTACTCAGTTTATAAAATATGTCATTGGGAGCTACACCATCTTTAAGCTACTAAACTGTGTGGTACCGAAACTTGATTATTTAAATTGTTTTGCCCCAGGCCAATGTCTAGCATCATTGACCAGTTGCCAAGACATAAAAGTTCACGCACGCCCTCCCAGGTATGGTGTGAGGTTTGTCAAACCTAATAGCGCTATCAACTAATATCCCGTTCGCCAGGCCCCAGCGATTAATCGGTATAATGTGTGGGGACTTTCAGATAGAGTACGTTTAGTCCCCTAAAGACATGAAATTTAAATAGCATTTAATAGTATTCCAAACCAGGAATACTAGGCAATCCGTTCCACATCCGCTTCAGAGGCGGAAGCGTGGTGTGACTTGAACGGTTTTCATTGCATACGATGTAAGTAAACAAACTATATGAAATAAAACATGAACGATGTTCATCCATTACCAAATAAAAGTTACAAGTGATAAGTTGTTTGAAACAAAAGACAACATAAGTTAATAAGTTTTACAAGATAGACTTGTTCAAAAGACAGTTTTTAAAATATTAAGGCTTTGCATCCTATGTCCCGTTCAAGGACGGGATATATGGACCAAGCCCTTCCAAAATGTGGATGACATCGACTTCTTGACAAACTTGAAACCTTCTACACCTAGATCCAGTTAATTCCTTTAATACATGTAAGTTTAAAAACATCAACAAAAGTTTGCGAGTTCATGTGTTTTAAATGTGTATCAAATTAATCTCAAAAAAACATTTGAAAGTTCATGTATCGAAAATGTAACGCTTCGCATTTCGTACTTTCCTTATTTAGAAAGTGTAATCCTATTTTTATTTTTAGAAACTTTTATTCTCTTTGTAATCGTATTTCATTTCCAGCCTTGTAATCCGAGAATTGATCATAATGAAATTAGTTCTTTTCAGTCGTTTAAATACGTGTTTTGATACTCTTCCTATGGTTTGCCCTTTTTAAGGAAATGTTATTTTTGTCATTTCACACCCTATTAACTGAAAAAACTAACTAATGTTAGGCACAGTGATTATTCGGGAAAGAAAATTGAAAAGTTGGGGACTATAGCTAAGATGAATGAGATATCGATGCTCAAAATTTGGTGTTTGAAACATTAAATGCTGAAATAATAGGTGATGTGTACAAAATACAACACATAAATTACATCAAATGAGGCATAAAATCAACCCTTTTCTAGTACTAATGTTGGAAAAAGCTTGTGTTTTTGTTCCTTTTTAATAAACAGGATTAAAAGAGCTTAAAAGAACAAAAAAAGCAAAGAGACAGCAAAAACCAACATAAAATGCTATAAAGAAGGATCGACCAACTTGCCGAGCCCCCATCCACATCTAAACCCAAGAAATAACAAAGACATAAGCTCTGGCACGGGGCCGTGCCCGGTGGACATTCACTGCAGCAGAAAGAGACAACAACAAAAGACAAATTTCAAGCTCAACACAGGGCCGTGCTAAAGCAACACGGGGCGTGGTCAACTCTTGGATTTTCAGAATCTGAAGAAGTAGAGCAAGTACATTGGCCACAGGCCGTGCCGTTGACACACGGGGTCGTGTTAGTACAAGTCTTACACTGCATTTAATGTAGAAGAGAGAGACTGTTGGCCACGGGGCCGTGCCAGGCGAGCACGCGCCATGGTGGACGTTTTGTTTTCAAATATAAATAGGGATGCTTGGTTTCACTTTAACTCATCCCTTGGCAAACCAATTCTCTCTCACTTGCTACCACTCCACCACCACTACAACACCATCATCCACCACCATCTTTTAAAGTGTGTGTGTAGTCTCAGGATCCAAGTTTGATCGTAAGAATCTTTGTCAAACAAAGGCCATGCTTGGCTAAATTCTTACATCACTTGGTGAAGACATATCTTTTATGTATTTCTTTTATGATTTCCAATCTTTGGCAACTTTTTAATTGGGTATGTATTAATGACTTTAATAATTAGTTTTTTATATTGAAGGCGAATTAATTCAACCATTCTTCATATGTCGTTTATTCACATATTCATGTCTTTACGATCTATATAAAGCATGTTAACTACTATGTCTCGTTCAGTGTATAGATCCTGCGAGAACCTGGTGCAAGTTTAGTACTACTCCATGGATTGGCCGGAAATGACTGTCCCGACTGAGAGTAAGAAATCATTTGCACCCCTTATTCACAAACTACTATTAAAACTTTAAACCAACCCTGTGAGGACTATATCCCTGCTGACTCAGACCAATGGGTTGAGGGTGCCAGCTGCCCGTAAGGGTGCCCACCACATTTTGCATTAATAACTTACTTAATTTTCTTTCAATATTCCGACCTAGTGGGATTGTATCCTTGCTGACTCAAACCACTAGGTTGAGGGTAACGTCGCCTTTAAAATAGGGGCCTACTACTATAACTATGATAATTTCTTAAAATGCCCAAAGTGTGGAAATCATCAAAATGGTACATGAAAGATAAGTCAGATCCAAGTGATTCTTTCTTGTCTATCTGTTTTTATTTTATTTTATTTTATTTTCTGTTTTTATCTTTTTATTAGTTTAAAAATCTTTTCTCAAAATTTGGTTCGATTAGATGTTGACGATAAGCCGGTATTAAAAGCTCTTGTGTCCTTGGATGACCTCGGTATCTTGCTGTCACACCCCAACCGAAGGCGGAAACCTCTGGGCATGGCACTGAGCGAAACAGATTGTTCAAGAGAAATTCCATAACAACTACATTACCGGATAGTTTAAATATTATGTCCCATACCATAACCCATCAAGTAAATTAATTTATTACAAACAACGATATCTCAAAAACAATAAACATGTTCCGACAACTCAGATTCAAATAAAATAAATTGTCTTTGTTTCTAGACTCTTCCTAGCTCGATTCCACATAGCAAACATCCTAGCAGATAGCATCCTAAAAACCTGTCACATACGTTAAAATAAAGGTCAATACATATAGTGTAAAGGTGAGCATACAAGTTTGATATAGCATAATAGAGTTCGAAATCGTTTACGCATAACCAGCATGTACAACGTATAATGTGAAGCATGTAAGTTATCGACAAAGATTCTATCAATACCAATGACTGCGATTTGACTGCGAGTAACGAGTGCGCAACACATGTTCACCACTGCGAACACGTGAAGTAATATCCTTAACAACCCCTGTCCACGACAGGTGCTGAGTCCAAACTATAGTACTATCGTTGCTAAGGCAGGTAGACAGTAATCAATGTGTAAACATAACAAACAAGCATTCATCGAGTCACGTATATCATGCATTAGCGATTAGCGTATAAATAGTGTTTGCGTTGTGTGTCAAATTGTGATTTGAATATAGGTAACGTATGTAACACCCAAAAGTGCGTAAAGCAAAATGGATCGAGTATACTCACAGATAGCGTTTAACTTAATAAACACTGCCTTGGATTGAAGGGAGCGCTGAGAGAGATTAGCCTGAACAGTTAATAATAGCATAAACGATAAGCGGCGCGTAAAACGGTGCAATGATACCAAGGGTCGGATGGTAATCCGATTGGATGGCAATCCAATCGGATGGCCTGTCGATCGGGTGGCAATCCGTTCAGATGGTCATCTGATCGGATGGCCATTCGATTGGGTTGGCACCTCGCTTGGTAAGGATGTGTTTGTGTATGCTGGTTTGTGCTCTGAAGTTTTCGTTGTAGCATTTTGAAAACAAAGAAGTATCTCTACCTTTCAGGTCGGTCGATCGAACGACGGCTCGATCGGACGGTGATCCGTTCGGCGGGACATTTCTTAGAGAACAAGTTCACAGCAGTGTTGTCACTCGATCAGATAGTCTTCCGATCGGGTGGCAATGCATTGAACATGTTGAAAATTGTTTTAGTGTTGAAGTCTAAACATCACATGGTCGGATGGTAATCCGATAGGATGACAATCCGATCGGATGGCAATCCGTTCGATGTTCAAAACCTCAAAAGTTGAAATAAAAGTTAAGCGTGGGACCAAGGTGCAAGCCGATCGGGTGGCTGTCCGATCGGGTGGCAGTCCGATCGGATGGCAATCCGATCAGACAACAATCCGTCCCAGTCGACCTGATCATCTTTACACTTGGTTGTTTTGATAGTTTTCATGTTTTCTCGAGACGGTATGACCACGTGCCAAACAATAAAATTTCATCAATACTTTAGGTGATCCAATCGGATAGGAATCACCCTAGTCCGATCGGTCAGCTGTTCGAGACGATGATTCGTGTTTAACCCAAGATCGGTTGTCTCGTTGATAGAACACAGATCTTGAACCAACATATCAATAAGAAGGAGTAGAAGATCAGAACAAGCTCCGATTCTATCGGTTTTGAGTGCATTGAGTGTAAAAGAGTTGAAAGAAAGTTAGAAAACCATCTTTCAATCCCTTTCACCTGGAATATGTTCAGATCTATGCAAGATCTGTGTTTATTAATGTGGAAATCGTTCAGATCTAAGTTGTTCTTGGTGGATTGAAGCCAAAACATGAAGTTCATAAGGACACCATGATGACATCATCCTAGAACACCTTAAATCTAGTGAATTCACGGTTTAAAGTTAAGATTCAACAGAAAGAAAGGTGGAGGAGTGCGTGTAGATCAAGAAAGTACAAGATTTAGGTTGAAAACTTACAAGAATCACGAGAAATCGAGAGAAGAAGGCTTGAGAGTGCGGCTGGGTCGAGTGGGAGCTGTCACATCACCAATGATGTGACATGTTGCTATTTATAGGGTTTCCCAAAAAGGAAAGTGTGAATGGATAGGGTGGGCCACCGATCGGGTGGCTATCCGATGGAGTGGCAATCCGATCGGATGGTCACTCGATCGGGTGACCACTCGATCCGGAGTCCGGCGTGTTGAGTTTTGTCGTTTCGATTCGCGTGTTGAGCGTTGCGATGCGATAGAGTTTCCCATTAATCCCAACTACTATATATAACATACAATCATCCTAATTAACTTGCGTTTTAGTGTCTGCGATTCGATTGCGATAGCGTTGCGGTTGCGTTTCGATTAATCATCACAACATAAACATAAATAAACATGCACAAGTAACACATAATTAACACACACATATACATAAAACAATATCCAGAGCGCATAATTCGAGTTGCGAATGCGATTGCGATGCGATAAGCGATAAAACGATAAAACAAGCGATAAATAGCGATTAAACATCGATTAACCTCGATTATTAACAAGTACTCCACATAATACAACTAAAGCAATAAAATTAATATATTATCTATAAGTCAAAGAAGTCAAAACAGTAGTTGAGCAAGGAGTGACAGATCGCATTTAGCAATCTTTTCTTCCTTTGACTTTAATGTTGACTTTGACTTTCGAGACACGGGGTGTTATAGCCTCCCCTACTTAAGGGAATTTCGTCCCGAAATTAGGCTTTAGCCGTAACAAACAACTGCGGGTACTTCGCCTTCATGTCGCTTTCGAGTTCCCAAGTGAACTCTGCGCCTCGTTTGCCTTCCCATCGAACCTTTACAATGGGAATGCGCGAGCGTCTGAGCTGCTTGGTTTGGCGGTCCATGATTTCGACAGGCTTCTCGATGAAGTGTAGTGTTTCGTTCACTTGGAGATCTTCCAGAGGTACGTACAAATCATACTCAGCCAGGCACTTTCTGAGGTTCGACACGTGGAAAGTCGGGTGGACGTTGCTAAGTTCCTTTGGTAGTTCGAGTCTGTAGGCCACCTTTCCGATCCTTTCCAGAATCTTAAAGGGTCCAACATATCGAGGCTCGAGTTTCCCTCTCTTACCGAATCTGACCACACCCTTCCAAGGTGATACCTTTAGGAGTACATGGTCGCCAACGTCAAATTCAAGGGGTTTGCGTCATCTATCGGCGTAACTTTTCTGACGACTCCATGCTTTCAGCAGGTTTTCTCGAATTTGGAGGATTTTGTTAGTTGTTTCTTGCAATAGTTCGGGACCGGTTAATTACGAGTGTCCGATCTCGTGCCACACAATAGGCGACCGATATCTTCTTCCATATAATGCCTCGAACTGTGCCATTTGAATGCTGGAGTGATAATTGTTATTGTACGAAAATTCGACTAAGGGTAAGTACGCATCCTAATTACCACCGAAATCTATGACACACGAACGGAGCATGTCTTCAAGGGTACGAATCATTCTCTCTGTCTGACCGTCGGTTTGGGGATGAATGGCGATACTCAGATTAAGCGTAGTACCGAGAGCGGATTGAAACGTTTCCCACAGACGCGAGGTAAACCGACCATCGCGGTCAGAGATGATGTCGTGAGGCGTCCCATGTCGACAGATGATCTCATTGGTGTAGATTCGGGCTAATTTGTCTACCCTGTAGTCTTCTCGTATTGGCAGAAAATGAGCAGACTTGGTCAAACGGTCAACGACAACCCAGATGTTGTCGTGACCCGATGGCGTGCGCGAAAGTTTCGTTATGAAGTCCATAGCTATACTTTCCCATTTCCACATAGGGATCACGGGTTGTTCAAGCAAGCCAGAGGGTCTTTGGTGCTCGGCCTTGACTTTCGAGCAAGTCAGGCACTTCGAAACATAGAGAGCGATATCTCTCTTCATGCCCGGCCACCAGTACTTGTAGCGAAGGTCCTGGTACATTTTATCGGCACCGGGATGAATAGAATATCGAGACTTATAGGCTTCGTCCATCAGAATCTGTCGTAAATCGGTCCGCTTAGGGATCCAAATTCGGTCCAGATAATGGAATATCCCATTTGACTTATTCACTAGCTGGGCTCCATCGTTAAGAATCCTTTCCTTCTTCAAGGTTCGCTCGGTAAAGCAAGCATGTTGGGCTTCGCGGATGAGAGTTTCGAGATGATGCTGGGCTTGAACATTACGAACGCTATGAAAATAGCTTCGTCTGCTGAGGGCGTCGGCAACGGCATTTGCTTTGCCAGGATGGTAACGAATCTCACAGTCGTAATCGTTGAGAAGTTCCACCCATCGGCGTTGACGCATATTAAGTTCTTTCTGGCTGAAAATGTGTTGTAGGCTCCTATGGTCGGTGAAGACCGCACACTTTGTACCATAAAGGTAGTGTCGCCAAATCTTTAGTGTAAAAACAACTGCGCCTAGCTCGAGGTCATGGGTTGTGTAGTTCTTCTCATGGATCTTGAGCTGATGAGACGCGTAAGCGATGACCTTGTCCCGTTGCATGAGAACACAACCAAGACCAACGTTCGAGGCATCGCAATAGACAACAAAGTCATCGTTTCCGTCGGGTAAAGCAAGGACGGGAGCATTGCAAAGCATATGCTTGAGGGTTCGAAAGGCAGTCTCTTGTTCAGTTCCCCAAACAAAGGATCTGTCTTTATACGTGAGAGAAGTAAGCGGCACGACGATTTTAGAGAATCGTTCGATAAATCGGCGATAATAGCCCGCTAGTCCGAGAAAAGAACGGACTTCAGACGAGTTCTTAGGTGTAACCCAACTCTTAATAGGTTTGATCTTCGTGGGGTCGACGTGAATACCTTGTCTATTGACAATATGACCAAGGAATTGAACCTCCTCTAGCCAAAATTCGCACCTGGAGAACTTGGCATAGAGTCGATTCCCTTGGAGTAGTTCGAGAACCAAACGTAGATGCTGCGCGTGTTCGACTTTCGACTTGGAATAGATCAGGATATCATCGATGAACACGATGACGAACCGGTCAAGAAATGGTTTACACACGCGATTCATCAGATCCATTAAAACCGCGGGTGTGTTGGTTAAACCAAAAGGCATAACAACGAACTCATAGTGGCCGTATCGAGTGCGAAAAGCGGTTTTGGGTATATCCTCCTCTTGGATGCGTAATTGGTGATAGCTTGAGTATAGATCGATCTTCGAGAAATATGAAGCACCTGCAACTGATCAAACAAATCATCGATTCGAGGCAGGGGATAGCGATTCCTGATGGTGAGCTTATTCAATTCCCGGTAGTCGATGCACATCCGGAACGACCCATCCTTCTTTTTAACAAAAAGGACTGGTGCGCCCCAAGGAGAGGTGCTAGGGCGAATGAAGCCTTTATCAAGCAATTCCTGGAGCTGACTCGAGAGTTCACGCATTTCGGATGGAGCGAGTCGATAAGGAGCTCTAGCAACAGGGTTTGCTCCAGGAATGAGGTCGATACGAAAGTCGATATCACGACTCGGCGGAAGACCAGGAAGCTCATCGGGAAATACCTGAGGAAATTCATGAACAATAGGGACATCATTCACTCCCGTGGTTTCTTTCTTTTCCTTCTCCGCTACTACAATGTTGGCCAAGAAAGCTCTGTATTCCTTGCGGAGATACTTGCTAGCTTGGACACACGACATGAGTTTGAGACCTTTCGAGGGAGCTTCACCATACACACAAAGTTGGTCACCATTCGCGAGCGAGAATCAAATCATCTTATCGAAACAAACAACGTCAGTGTGGTTTTCACGAAGAAAGTCCATGCCTACTATAACGTCAAAACTTCCGAGTTGCATCGGAATGAGGTCGATTGGAAAGACGTGATTGTTGAGTTCGAGTGTATAATCATGAAGAACAGAATTGATAGCGACGGTTCTTCCGGTGGCAACTTCGACATCGAACGACTAGGGGATATGGGCGCGCTTACGATTAAGGAGCTTTTCGAATTCATACAACACAAAACAGTTATCGGCTCCAGTATCAAACAAACACGAAGCATAAATACCATTCACAAGGAACGTACCATTGGCCACATTGTTGTCAGCCTGAGCCTGGCACGCATTGATGTTGAAGATTCGGGCATGTGCTGCTGTCACACCCCCAAAATCCACATGCGGAGTATCACCGCTTGGAGGCGTGACTGACCAGGATCCAGCCACCAATCATATTGAACTATGCAATTAAGTAAATAAAACCAAACCCAATATAATTGGTGTTTAAAAGAAACCAAACACGTTTAAGCAATCAGCGGAAGCATCGTAATGTTTAAATAACAAAAACATAATTTAAAGTTCAAATGTTAAGTACGGGACATAACAGTCCATATCCCACAACGACCTCCTCCTCATGCAAGCTCCATAAGCATCTAACAACCTGCAAGGCATGTAACAACGAGTCAACAACAAAGTTTAGCGAGTTCACAGTTGGTTTGTTTAGTTGTACCAGTTTGTTTTGAAAACCACAAGTTGTTTCGTAAACCACGAGTTAACCAGTTCCTTTATTTCCCAAACCATATCCATAATCAGCGGGGGCTTCCCCATGTGAACCACTAGACCGTTACCATATCGACAACTGACGAACAATAGTTGTGCCCTACGTCAATGTCTATCATCATTGACAGTTTGCCATGATCCATTAGTACACGCCCGTCCGAATGGCACGGTGTGAGGTTTGTCGAACCTAATAGCGCTATTAACTAATGACCCTCTCGCCATCGGCCTCGGCGATTAAGTCGATATAAAATGAGGGACTTAATGATAGAGTTTTGTCTAGTAAGTTTAAGGTTTTTGTCCTACCCAAGGAGGACGAACGTATGTATTCTACCCAAGGAGAATACACAGGATTAATATTGGCATCCTACCCAAGGAGGATGGCCATACATATCCTACCCAAGGAGGATATGCAGGTTCCGTTTTAATTCTTTAACCCATTCCCAACCACCAGGAATCCCATGCCTTAGAAAGTGTGTGAACTCACCTCGGTTTGCTCGGTAAGATTAACTACTCGATCCCAATGAATCAGTCAAAGCCTATGGTATGCACGTGTACACAATCAGTTGACATCCACATAGTTCACGTATAAATCATGATCATAAAGTGCAGTTCAAGTAACAAACGCCACATAGCACTTAGCAGTTATTCATGTTCAGGCTATACATAACAGTTAACATAGTCTTTACTAACCTAGTTATCTACTAACAGAGTTAACTTAACTCACTGTGCCTGTTAACCCTCTTGACGAAACCCCCTGTTTCGTCATGATCCCTACTGACAAAACTCCCCAAGTTTCATCGTGATACCCCTTGGCGAAACCCGCAGGTTTCGTCATGATTCTCTATCGACGAAATTCCTAAGTTTCGTCGCCCTGAGTTTCGTCGACATGCATGGGTTTCGTCAACACAGAGGTTCCGTAATCTGCAACATTTATGTATTCACAGAAACCCTAATTGCATTCTAACAGTTGATCATCAATCATCAAACCTAGCCACTGATTACATGTTATCAGATTGTTGATACAAACAATATTAAACATTTAAGATACACAACATCAAATTGAACATGGATAGTGGACATAAACCATTACAATCATAAGCATCAGATCTAGTCTAAATAATTAACGACAGAATCATCGAACCCTATCTATTAACCAATTCATCATCAACCGATAATTTCCTCAACATACGAGACCATAACCGATAATCTAGCGACTCATAATAATAATCCCATTATCTAATCATGATCTACGCATTACTCAACAACAGCCAACAACGATTTCAATTAAACAGTTAATGACGGTTTCAAGCAAACAATCATGTAAGGGTTAAACACTAACCAAGATAGAAAAACTAATGGATTGATCGGAAAGAAGAGACTCCGAAGGCTTGCAGTTGCCGTCGCACAGAGAGGAGGACTCTAGGGTTGAAAACTGATCACTAAGGCTTTTACATAACCCTACCTCATTATATATGTAGTTGTAATGTGTTGGGCCCTTAATGGGCTTCGGCGTAACCCTAGGCCGGTGAAACCCTATGTTTCGTCGTGAGGGTCATGAAGAAACCTCTAGTTTCGTCGAGATTAGTGTGTGGCGAAACCTCTAAGGTTTCGTGAAGACAACCTATGGCGAAACCCTAGTGTTTCGTCGTGTGTGGTTTCATTTGTAAACAGATCACAAGTTACACATTAACACACAATCAAATACTAAATAATAATATAATATCTCAACGTATCATAAACGTGCACAATTACAAGACAAACAAGTTATGCAGCATACCATAGAAACAAGTAACGTGTTGAGGAAAGACCTTGAAAACTCGAGTTGTCACATCATCCCCAACTTGAAAGAAATTTCATCCCGAAATTTAGCACGTGGTCACAAATTTAGCACGTGGTCACTGATTTAGCACGTGGTCACTGAGGAAGCTAGTTAAGTTACGTGGTTTTCCTGGTTTTTCTGGGGCGTCACATCATCCCCCCGTTGGTTTGGAATTTCGTCCCGAAATTCCGCAGTAGCTTCAGCTTCAGTAGTGGTTGTACTTTTCTCGAACAACTGGGGATACTTGAGTTTAATTCGGTCTTCTCGTTCCCAGGTAAACTCTGGGCCACGACGGGAGTTCCAACAAACACAAACAAGAGGGATTCTGGTGCGCTTGAGAACCTTAACATCCCGGTCTGTGTAACACCTGTGCCTCCACGGCCATCAAACAAATACCAAACCAATGAAATATTATATTTCATACTTGGGATTTGTAAAAATATGTGTATCATTTGCACATATCAATTCTTGTTCAATTTCAAACTCCAAATCGCTTTCTGGAAGGTTATACGCGCACCGATGCGTAAATATAACCAGTTTAATGCAACAAACACTCCGGAATAGTGACATAGGCTTAACATACCTTAAATAACCTTTACATAACTTAGAAATAAGTTTTGAAGGCTTTGGTATGGCAAAATCAAGTTAAATCGCTTACAGGGACTAAAGTTGACAAACTGCGAAAGTATGCCAATTTGAACTGTAACAGACATTCCGGAACATGACCATAAGTTAAACATACCATAAATATCCTTTACATAGCTTAGAAATAAGCTTTGAGGTGTTCGGTGTGCTAAAATAAACTTTTGGGTCATTCAGGGACTAAAAGTGTCAAAAAGTGCACAAGTTTGCACTTTCGCGCATAACTTACGTTCTGAATACATCCGGACATCCAAAAATTTATGTAAGCATGACTATATTATGCTTTAGTGTTTGGCTTAAGAAAAATCCATTCGTCATGCCATTTGGATCGTTTTTCGCGCTTATGCGCATTCCGTCGTAATTAAGCGAACATCGCGTTCGTACGACCAAACGAACTGAAATCCGACATATTTTTGAGCATGTTTCATGTCCACAATGTTTAGACATCATTTTAGGGCCTTAAAGTTGGCTTTACGGGCCTTAGAAGTGTCGGAAATGGCATAAACACATAACAGGGACCAAAACTGTCATTTCTGAAAGATGTTTGCTTATACATCGAATCTAGTCCTTCCCACTTGTTGCACATGGTTTTGGGAATCTATGGGCTGGTATTTTGGGCACATGGTATTACAATACCATGGGTGCTAGTGTATGGCCAAGATTGAAGCACTTTTTCCAAGAAACGATCCTAACGGTTCGGGAAATCCTATAAATACCCCACCCCCCCCCATGCTTCAAAATTACAAGAACTTTGATTTGAGAAACTCTAAGTTGAAACTATTGTTTCATACCTGAGATTTTTGAATCGAAGTTAGCATTCGGGGACCCTGGGTAAGTATTCTTTCGTTCTTTTATTGCTTTTCGAGTCTTTCGAGTCTGAAAGTCAAACTTTGTTTGACTTTCTGCGTTGACCAGTAATGGTCAATGCGAAGTTCGTTTGAACTTCGCAACGTGAGTGTAATCACGTTGGTTATAGTCCCTTGGGACTATGCCTACTGATTACCACGTTGTCTAGGGTCGTAGGGTAAGCGATCTAATAAATCGCTTATACCTCGAACCCGACCCATTTGGTCGATCATTAGGATCCGACCAAATACATTAGGTGACCATAGTAGGTAGGGAATAACCTTCCGAGGTTATACCCTATGGTCGCTTCGTTTAAGTAGTTGTATGATAGGTAGTTTATATGCCTTAGGTAAATTACCAGAATACCCTTTTCATGTATAATTGGTAATTAAGCATATGTAACCTAAACTTTTGTCACATAACTGATTATGTAACATTTTTAGGCATATAACACTTGTCATAGGACTAGTTAGACGGTCCGAACGCGTTTCACGCGCACGACGCGTTAAAGTAGCATAAGCTACCTTAATGGGTCGCGATGGGTCGAAAGCACTTAGGTTTGGTTTCATTGTAGTATGTAGGCCTTGTTAAACCATATCATATGAGTTCCAACACTCATTTGGTTTACCAAGCCTCATCCTATCCGATCTCCCGATTTAAGTCCGGTTTATTTATATAGTTTTAGATTGCCGACTGATTCCGTGCTCTCTCTAGCTTTGTTTGGTTGTTGTTCAAGACCTCCAAGCATTCTCAGGCGAGTACATTATTCCCCTATTTTACTGCTTTCAATTGTTTTGGGGTGACTCATATGTGCTAAATGTTTTCGATGTTATAACGATGGTTTCAAAAACAATTAAGACGATTTATACAAAACTAATAACGATTTTAATAAAGTGAACAAACTTGTTGGTTGTAGTTACATAACAAATGACATTCATTAGCAATGATCAAGCCGACCAGTATTAGGTTATGGTACCATAGGATCTGACAAATCCCGTTAGTTACTACACCCGTAGTTATGTGTGGGTGTTGTGGGTAGCGACTGAATCTGTAATTGTTAATTTACTCTTTGGTAAGGGTTTATTAATGCGAGATGTTAATCTATCCTTTGGTAAGGGTTTATTAATGCGAATTATTAATCTATCCTTTGGTAAGGGTTTATTAATGCGAGTCAAGAAGGTTTGAATGTTATTAGCGAGACGACCATTTAAGTAGTTTCACGACCTAAAACGAATTTAACGATTGGGTAAACGATTGGTTTTCACACGATGTTTTAATGATTGGGTAAACGATTGGCTTCAAAGCGATATACGGTTGGGTTTTGGTTACATATTACATGATTTACATTGGGCATGAACATTACTTTGGTGGTTTGGTTTGATTAAGTGATTAAGTAACAATGCGTGTGGAATATGATACAAGCATGGTGGATACGCCGCTGGTACTTCCTATATATAAGTGTTTGTATGGTATTACATATTGTAGCGTTATTTGAATCATTTCAGTTTGAGACATAGAACATTTTATACAAGTAACATACTTTTCACAAGACATTTATTTACAAACAACTTATCTTATACAAACTCATTTTACATGGTTATTCATTTAATCATGCATTATTCTCTTATTTATACATATCACCTAAACTTATTATTTTTCAAATGATTTACAAAGACAAAGCAAATTACAAAGTTCATGACTAAACATTTTCTTAAACAGAAGTCATGAATCTTATTTTCACAAAACCTATGTACTCGCCAGCATTTCCTTGCTGACCTCGTTTTCACATATGTTTCAGGTATTGTTGAATGATATCGATTGATAAGATGCATGCTCACATAGGACTGGACAAGGCCTTAGTGACTAAATAACAATGATAGATTACGTTTAAATTGTGTATTTAGATTTCCAAATGATGTAATTATTCAATGATTAATAAAACGAAACACTTTTGATATCCATGGTTATGAAACATTAATTCTGTTGCAACACGCCCCGATGTTTCCGTCGCGATTTGTTGTTTTACGCGGTCGGGGTGTGACAGAAAAGATGGTATCAGAGCCAATGGTTATAGGGAATTAGGTTATTAGTAATGCTTTGACCTAGTCTATAACCTTCTTAGGACCCTAACGCGAGTTTACTTGCGTTTAGTCATAAAACAATACCGTCACCTATCCTTAGGCGACGACCACAACAAGAACATAAATTTCAAAACCGCTTTGAAAACTAATCATCTGTTCTAGGATGATTGATTACTAGGTTTTGAACTCTCAGTTATATGGTTTTGAACCCCTTTGAGTTTTCAAAACTTCGTCAAGGTTTTGGGTTTTAAATAATGTGAACACGTGCAAACTGGAAGGGTGAATGCCTGTATTCTGGGTTTTCTGTCTAGGCAAGCACTTCGTATACATCTCATCAGACGCGAGACCAGTTGTGCTTACCTGGGAATTCTTGGGGTGAGTGTTCACTTATAGGCGAGCATGTCTTCGCGATACATTATTTTTGACCCATTTACTTTGATTAGTCACCGTCTCATTTGTTTGCCTTAGGTAACAAACAAATGATCGCAATTTTCATGCGTTATCATTCTGTTTTGATTGTCCAAAAACCTTTCACCTGTTTCTCCCTATGCCTTTCTTTTTCTTCAAGAATGTCTCTTCATCACGATGACGCCCAGATATCTGAGCAAGCAGCCAAATTCGCTCAGCGAATAGGCGAAGTAGTCCTGAAGACTGTTGAATTAGCTACTACCATGTATCATCTCCAGGATGAAGCCACTCAAGAGTCACCAAGACAGGCAGGACCTAGTCAGGCGACAACACCATCAGCCAATAAACCAATCGAGGAATCAAAGACCATGGATGAACGATCCCCTGAGAAGTCAAAGAAGCGAAAGGCTTCTCAGAACTTCGCCATGGTCGCTCACAATGGTAAAGCAGTCCCCAACCAACCAGCTTAACCCCCTGCTAGGTGTGTATGGCTTTTTCTATGATACCTACATCAAGGAACTATGTACCTTACAAACTACTCTTGTGATTTCTCTCTTTCAAATGATTGCTCATGATTCCCTCGAAAATTTTAAGTACTCGTTTCACTCTAAGAAACAAAGTACAGAAAATTAAGTGACATTATGAGTAATCGTGCTTTTCGCACATCTGTGCCTTTAAATCCTTGGTTAGATAACTAAGGGTATTTTCAAATCTCATACCCATTATGTTTCGATTTTTCAACATACACAGTACCAGTATTTCAAAACAATCTTCATGATCTCAAAACATTTCATATAGTTTGAAAACAATTTTTCTAGATGCATTGTCTATGTTATTTCAAAAACATTGGCCATGTTATCAAAACCAACCTTCCTAATTTCAAAATATTTCATATAGTCTGAAGACAATATTAACACAATACATTTTCTTATCAAGTGCATGATTTCGAAAAGCATCATTCATGTCTTTCAAAAACCTTATACATAATTTCAAACTTTCATCTCGCATGATTTTAAAACATTTTTGTAAATATATCTACCTAATACACCTACTTTATGATTTCAAAAAGTATTATATATAAGGTTTCAAAAACGTTAAACACATTTTTCTTAAAAGAACCCCATGCATAGTTTTCAAAAATATTTTCCTCATACATTGACTTAACCTTCAAAATTCTGCTTCATATGTCGCCTTGACATATCAAGCATCTCAACTTCATAAGCATTTTACATCATGTTTTGACCTAAGCACATCCAGTGCAAGGTTTCAAAACATCTTCAACTTCTAAAATTCATATGGGATCTTTTTATCTTTACAATTAGATCCTTGTGGATGATTATCGTTCAAATCAGAGTCCTTAATTGGATTCCTTATGTACCTTAATTCGAACACTTCGGTTCCTAGTAATCGAAATCGAATTTTCTTTTTGAATCTTTCTATCTTTATAGTTGGATTCTTGATAACATTTAAAGTACCAAATGAAATCCACGGAATGGATTCCAAGTGTGCTTTAAATGCATGTACGCAATTTACAAGACAAATTAACGAACAATTTTGTGGTTATGTGATATGTGTTTATGTGTTCTCCTCTATGATTTTGTGTGATCCGATTTTCAAATCCTCATAGAATCTTTCATGTTTTCATATGAGAGATTCATAGTAGGATATTCAAAAGGTACTACCTTAAATCCTTATGGGCTTCTACCTGGTAGTTAAGACCCTTGGGTTATATAGTACCACTCCATGATTCATAAGAGACCCTCTTAGTGGTCTAGCCTAAAAGATTGATTCACAATTTGGCTAAAGAACGACATCTAGTGATGTAGCTGAACAGACTCCTTGATAGTCTATTTAGATCATTTATTGATTTAATTAAAAGGACTTTATGGCGGTCTAGTCACACTCATCACAGGTTCATTCATTTGGTTTTCCCCTACATATTATAAAATAGACTGTGTAAACTGTGCAAGGAATGGTCTGATTATGGACGCGTACATAATTATGAAATTTAGCGCACAGAAACCCAGTAAGATTTATTATGTGTAAGAGCCGATAGTGACAACAATAACGGAATGAGAACGATGTAATAGAGGTACGGTGGACGCACCAATGACGCTTCATATACTTGTATATAAGTATCCCTCTTACATTGCAATCATGATGTTATTAAAGGTTACTAGAAGTTCATAACCCTAATCAATATTGTTCGATCTTTTCAACTTCATGTTTTAAACTCTCACAAGTTTCCTCTAAATAAATTTCGGGACGAAATTTCCTAAAGTAGGGGAGACTGTAACACCTGTGCCTCCACGGCCATCAAACAAATACCAAACCAATGAAATATTATATTTCATACTTGGGATTTGTAAAAATATGTGTATCATTTGCACATATCAATTCTTGTTCAATTTCAAACTCCAAATCGCTTTCTGGAAGGTTATACGCGCACCGATGCGTAAATATAACCAGTTTAATGCAACAAACACTCCGGAATAGTGACATAGGCTTAACATACCTTAAATAACCTTTACATAACTTAGAAATAAGTTTTGAAGGCTTTGGTATGGCAAAATCAAGTTAAATCGCTTACAGGGACTAAAGTTGACAAACTGCGAAAGTATATCAATTTGAACTGTAACAGACATTCCGGAACATGACCATAAGTTAAACATACCATAAATATCCTTTACATAGCTTAGAAATAAGCTTTGAGGTGTTCGGTGTGCTAAAATAAACTTTTGGGTCATTCAGGGACTAAAAGTGTCAAAAAGTGCACAAGTTTGCACTTTCGCGCATAACTTACGTTCTGAATACATCCGGACATCCAAAAATTTATGTAAGCATGACTATATTATGCTTTAGTGTTTGGCTTAAGAAAAATCCATTCGTCATGCCATTTGGATCGTTTTTCGCGCTTATGCGCATTCCGTCGTAATTAAGCGAACATCGCGTTCGTACGACCAAACGAACTGAAATCCGACATATTTTTGAGCATGTTTCATGTCCACAATGTTTAGACATCATTTTAGGGCCTTAAATTTGGCTTTACGGGCCTTAGAAGTGTCGGAAATGGCATAAACACATAACAGGGACCAAAACTGTCATTTCTGAAAGATGTTTGCTTATACATCGAATCTAGTCCTTCCCACTTGTTGCACATGGTTTTGGGAATCTATGGGCTGGTATTTTGGGCACATGGTATTACAATACCATGGGTGCTAGTGTATGGCCAAGATTGAAGCACTTTTTCCAAGAAACGATCCTAACGGTTCGGGAAATCCTATAAATACCCCACCCCCCCATGCTTCAAAATTACAAGAACTTTGATTTGAGAAACTCTAAGTTGAAACTATTGTTTCATACCTGAGATTTTTGAATCGAAGTTAGCATTCGGGGACCCTGGGTAAGTATTCTTTCGTTCTTTTATTGCTTTTCGAGTCTTTCGAGTCTGAAAGTCAAACTTTGTTTGACTTTCTGCGTTGACCAGTAATGGTCAATGCGAAGTTCGTTTGAACTTCGCAACGTGAGTGTAATCACGTTGGTTATAGTCCCTTGGGACTATGCCTACTGATTACCACGTTGTCTAGGGTCGTAGGGTAAGCGATCTAATAAATCGCTTATACCTCGAACCCGACCCATTTGGTCGATCATTAGGATCTGACCAAATACATTAGGTGACCATAGTAGGTAGGGAATAACCTTCCGAGGTTATACCCTATGGTCGCTTCGTTTAAGTAGTTGTATGATATGTAGTTTATATGCCTTAGGTAAATTACCAGAATACCCTTTTCATGTATAATTGGTAATTAAGCATATGTAACCTAAACTTTTGTCACATAACTGATTACGTAACATGTTTAGGCATATAACACTTGTCATAGGACTAGTTAGACGGTCCGAACGCGTTTCACGCGCACGACGCGTTAAAGTAGCATAAGCTACCTTAATGGGTCGCGATGGGTCGAAAGCACTTAGGTTTGGTTTCATTGTAGTATGTAGGCCTTGTTAAACCATATCATATGAGTTCCAACACTCATTTGGTTTACCAAGCCTCATCCTATCCGATCTCCCGATTTAAGTCCGGTTTATTTATATAGTTTTAGATTGCCGACTGATTCCGTGCTCTCTCTAGCTTTGTTTGGTTGTTGTTCAAGACCTCCAAGCATTCTCAGGCGAGTACATTATTCCCCTATTTTACTGCTTTCAATTGTTTTGGGGTGACTCATATGTGCTAAATGTTTTCGATGTTATAACGATGGTTTCAAAAACAATTAAGACGATTTATACAAAACTAATAACGATTTTAATAAAGTGAACAAACTTGTTGGTTGTAGTTACATAACAAATGACATTCATTAGCAATGATCAAGCCGACCAGTATTAGGTTATGGTACCATAGGATCTGACAAATCCCGTTAGTTACTACACCCGTAGTTATGTGTGGGTGTTGTGGGTAGCGACTGAATCTGTAATTGTTAATTTACTCTTTGGTAAGGGTTTATTAATGCGAGATGTTAATCTATCCTTTGGTAAGGGTTTATTAATGCGAATTATTAATCTATCCTTTGGTAAGGGTTTATTAATGCGAGTCAAGAAGGTTTGAATGTTATTAGCGAGACGACCATTTAAGTAGTTTCACGACCTAAAACGAATTTAACGATTGGGTAAACGATTGGTTTTCACACGATGTTTTAATGATTGGGTAAACGATTGGCTTCAAAGCGATATACGGTTGGGTTTTGGTTACATATTACATGATTTACATTGGGCATGAACATTACTTTGGTGGTTTGGTTTGATTAAGTGATTAAGTAACAATGCGTGTGGAATATGATACAAGCATGGTGGATACGCCGCTGGTACTTCCTATATATAAGTGTTTGTATGGTATTACATATTGTAGCGTTATTTGAATCATTTCAGTTTGAGACATAGAACATTTTATACAAGTAACATACTTTTCACAAGACATTTATTTACAAACAACTTATCTTATACAAACTCATTTTACATGGTTATTCATTTAATCATGCATTATTCTCTTATTTATACATATCACCTAAACTTATTATTTTTCAAATGATTTACAAAGACAAAGCAAATTACAAAGTTCATGACTAAACATTTTCTTAAACAGAAGTCATGAATCTTATTTTCACAAAACCTATGTACTCGCCAGCATTTCCTTGCTGACCTCGTTTTCACATATGTTTCAGGTATTGTTGAATGATATCGATTGATAAGATGCATGCTCACATAGGACTGGACAAGGCCTTAGTGACTAAATAACAATGATAGATTACGTTTAAATTGTGTATTTAGATTTCCAAATGATGTAATTATTCAATGATTAATAAAACGAAACACTTTTGATATCCATGGTTATGAAACATTAATTCTGTTGCAACACGCCCCGATATTTCCGCCGCGATTTGTTGTTTTACGCGGTCGGGGTGTGACAGTCTGTGATCTCTACAGTTTCCGCGACGAATCGCAACTGATTGTCGATAGTGAGCTCCTTCAGAGGAACTATGAGGGTCTCATCTGACAGACACTTCTTCAGATTTGACACGTGAAATACGTTGTGAACTCCACTGAGTTCTTCAGGTAGATTCAACTTATAAGCGACTTTACCAATTTTCTTAATGATTTCAAACGGTCCGACATATCGCGGATTTAGTTTGCCTCTTTTGCCAAAATGAACTACACCTTTCCAAGGTGAGACTTTGAGTAGCACTCGATGTAATACCCAAAAATTTAAAACTATTATTATTATTATTATTATTATTTATTTTAGTTAATAGGAAACCCTAATTAAGACACCCAAGTAATTCCGTACAAACCCTAGAAATTTCAGAATTTTCAGAATCAGGATTAGGGCCCCTAAAACTCTGGGGGGGATAAAACCTAGTTACGATTATCCACATAACTACCTGTAGAAATCGAATTTAAGAAATCCGTCAACTCAGCAAGCCTACTCATACACGTGGCAACCCTATGAAAATAGGTTGGCAGTCGCGCTGCGCGACGGCTATAGGTGTTACCAGTCGCGCTACGCGACTGGGTCAAAAATCCAGTATAAATAGAGGATGTTGGGACTTGATTCTGGGCACAAAAACGACGTTCAAACGTCAAATTCACTCTGAGTTATCGTCCAATTACTCTCCAAACACACACAAAACACTAATTAAGAGTAGCGGGGTGCTGCAGAACAGGGTAATAACTCGATCGCTATTACGATTCATTGTCCGATCGATCAATATATCCAATGGATGTTTAAGTGCTGCCCACATTAGGGTTATACTTTGTCGTTCGTCATTAATTTGACGGATCATCGTTAATTCGATGGATAAAGTATTGTACTTTGTCGTTCGTCATTAATTTGACGGATCATCGTTAATTCGATGGATGAAGTATCGCACTTTGTCGTTCGTTGTGAGAATTTGATCTCGTGAGTTATCGTAAAGGCTGTATTAAGTTACTAACCTAGTTTGTGTGCATGTTATTTAAATTAGGTTAAAAGACTAATCAGTAGTCTAAACTCTGTCCATATAAATCTGAAATATTATCACAAGGTAGCATCAATTTGGAATTATTAAGGTACGGATCCTTACCCCACTTCTTATTGCTTCATATTCAAATTGTTATAAACCACTAAATTACTATATATTTTAAAACTCCTCACGTCTTTGAGTATCGATTCATTTGACAGTCCGTTCGAATTCTGTTCTAATCATTTGATTTAAGCTTTCATATCATGCGATAATATTATGTTAGTTGTACTCATTATCGCATGTTCCAATTCAGAAGTAAAACGCGCGTTACGATCGGAAATAATAGAGGTGGGCACCCCGTGCCTCGAAACCACTTCCGTTAAGTAAACGTCTGCTAAAGTAGAAAACTTATCCGTTTCTTTGATAGCCAAGAAGTGTGCAGACTTAGTCAATCGATCCACTATCACCCAAATAGTGTCATTTCCGCATTGAGATCTAGGCAGGCCAGTAACGAAATCCATGGAAATTTGCTCCCATTTCCATGTCGGGATCTCTGGTTGTTGGAGTAGGCCTGATGGTTTCTGATATTCAATCTTGACTCTTGCACAAGTCAAACATTTGCTGACGTAAGCTGCTATGTTGGCTTTCATGCTAGGCCACCAGTATGTAGTTTTTAAGTCATGGTACATCTTATCCGAACCAGGATGTACAGAGTAATGAGACTTGTGCACTTCATCCATCACAAGCTCGCGTAAGTTTCCATAAAGTGGGACCCAGATGTGCCCTGTCACGTAGTAGGCACCGTCTTCCTTTTGTTCTAACCGTTTCCTCGATCCTTGTAAGGACTCAGCCCTGATATTCTCTGCTTTCAATGCTTTAACCTAAGCATCTTGTATCTGAGTAGGGAGACTAGATTGGATGGTAAGTTGTAATGCTCGCACGCGCTTAGGTGTAGTATCCTTTCGACTAAGGGCGTCGGCCACAACATTTGCTTTGCCCGGATGGTACTTGATCACGCATTTGTAATCATTCAAGAGTTCGACCCATCGAAGTTGTCGCATGTTTAACTCCTTTTGTTTGAAGATATGCTCGAGACTCATGTGATCGGTGTAAATGGTGTACTTGGTACCGTACAGGTAATGTCTCCATATCTTAAGAGCAAAAACCACTGCTCCCAACTCCAAGTCATGTGTAGTGTAGTTCCTTTCGTGAACTTTAAGTTGGCATGAGGCATAAGCAATGACCTTGTCACGTTGCATCAACACGCAACCAAGTCCTTGGATGGATGCGTCGCAGTAAACCACAAAATCGTCTGTGCCCTCAGGCAATGAGAGGATAGGTGCGCTACAAAGCCTATCTTTTAAGTGCTGAAACGCGGATTCCTGTGCATCACCCCAACGATAGGTGACACCCTTTTGAGTTAGCGAGGTGAGAGGTTGAGCAATCTTGGATAAATCCTTGATGAACCTTCTGTAGTAGCCCGCCAAACCCAAGAATTGGCGGATTTCTGTTGGTGTACGGGGTGCAGGCCAGTTCTTGATCGAGTCTACCTTGGATGGATCAACATGAATCCATCCTTGTTTACCACGTGGCCTAGAAAATGGACTTCGCGAAGCCAGAAGTCACATTTCGAGAATTTGGCATACAGCTGCTCTGTTCGAAGGAGTTCCAAAATAAGTCTAAGGTGATGCTCGTGTTCCTCCTGACTCTTTGAATAGATCAGGATGTCGTCGATGAAAACTATGACAAACTTATCCAGGTAAGGCTTGCACACTCTATTCATAAGATCCATGAAGACCGCAGGTGCATTCGTCAATCCAAAAGGCATAACCAAATATTCGTAATGCCCATACCGAGTCCTGAATGATGTCTTAGCGATATCCTCGTCTCGGACTCTCAGTTAATGGTAGCCTGACCTCAGGTCAATCTTTGAGTAGAAACTCGACCCTTGCAACTGGTCGAATAAGTCATCAATGCGTGGGAGTGGATAGCGATTCTTCACAGTCACCATGTTGAGTTCGCGGTAGTCAATACACATTCTGAAGGTACCGTCTTTCTTCTTCACAAATAACACTGGAGCTCCCCAAGGCGAAGAGCTATGACGTATAAAACCCTTTTCCAAGAGTTCTTGTAGTTGCGTGGACAGTTCTTCAAGTTCTGATGGAGCTAGATGATAAGGTGCTCGAGCTATGGGCGCTGCTCCAGGAGCTAGCTCGATTTGAAATTCAACTTGACGATGAGGCGGAAGACCAGGTAATTCCTCAGGAAAGTCACGTACGATCGGGATATCTTCTATCTTCTTCTCTTTCTTTGTGGTGTCAGTGACGAGGGCTAAAATAGCAGTGTGGCCCTTTCGCAAACACTTCTGGGCCTTAAGGAAAGAGATGATGCCCACAACAGCACCACTCTTGTCGCCATGAATCATGAGGGGTTCTTCACCAGAACGAGGAATACGGACGATTTTCTCCTTGCAAATAATCTCCGCTTGCTGTTGAGACAGCCAATCCATCCCAATAACGACATCAAAACTACCAAGAACGATGGGAACCAAACCGGTTAGTGTATTTTCATGATTTAAGGATGATGTGTACTTGATGTTCGAATACTTGTTGGTTAGTGTTTATGATACTTGTTGGGTAGTGATTCTTGTTATATATTTCGGATGTTGATGATGATGATGTGATATTTTGTTGATGATGATGTATCTTGTGTGACTTGGTAATATGTTGGTTTGTTAGATTTATACATGATGATGTTAATAAACTATCATACTTAGATTCCGGATTGATTGCATGATGAGTTAATGATGTTTGTGATTTAATGTGATTTAAACCATAAATGGTTGGTGTTCATGAAATCGGTTTGTATAATGCTCATATTATTCGGATTTGTTGTTGGAATGCTCGATTGTTATTCATGTTATGAAATCGGATTTGCATGCTCTTAGGTTACAAATCAAAATGCTTGTTAAATGGCTGCACTTATGTGGAAATCGGATTAGTTGTTTGAATATTTCGGATTGTTGTTTCAAGTTATGATATGATGAACTACTTGGATATTGATGAACATGATGAATGTGTGAAGAACAACTTGAATATCATATGAGCATGCTTGAATATTTGAAATCTGATATGTTTGATCCAAATTAGTAAATTACTAGACAAACAAACATGTTTAAGTGGATAGTACAAACCATTTTCTGAAATCAAAATCTCATTGGATAGTACACTGTTCCGAATCAGCTCCTGTCCAACCGAAACCTCTAGTTGCGACTCGAAACCATGCATGATGAGTCGAAATCTCCCAGTTGCGACATCGGTTGCGAGTCGCAAACACCTGGTTGCGACTCGAAACCACAAGTGATCAGCACATAAACCGTTTGACTCGAAACCCCGGTTGCGAGTCCAGTTGCGACTCGTAACCAAAACAGCACGAACCGAAACCACGATTGCGACTCAGGTTGCGAGTCGCAAACGCCTAGTTGCGACTCGAAACCAACATATACGTGCTGATTTGGACTTGATAAATTATGGGCTTAGTGTTTGGGCCGGACCTTGGACTTTGTTTAATTCTGAGCATGTTACTGTTCGTTCAACCCGTATGCATTACTCGCAAACTGCCATGCTTATATGTGAAAACTACGAACAATACTTGAATACAACGTGCTAGCATACGTGTAGAAATATACGTGTACTATTTGAATACGAACCTGATTGGTATGATACAACTATGATAGGACGTGAGTAACCACAACATTGCTTGTTTGACTTTTCTGTGTTTCTACCGAGCAAACCAAGGTGAGTTCACACCCTCTACAAAGCATGGGATTCCCTGGGTTGGGAATGGGGTTAAGGAACTGGGTTCCTCGTCCTCCTTGGGTAGGACAGCAAAGGTTCAGGAATGTAATTCCTCGTCCTCACGGACAGATAACTCGTACTAGACCAAAACTCTATCACGAAGTCCCTCCTTTTTATATCGACTTAATCGCCGGGCCAATGGCGAGCGGGTCATTAGTTAGATAGCGCTATTTAGGTCTGACAAACCTCACACCGTGCCGCAGAGGACGGGCGTGAACTAATGGATCTGGGGCACGTCAATGATGATAGACATTGACAGTTTCAGGGCACATAAACATGACTACAGTCAGCAGTCGATATGGTAACGAGTCTAGTGTATACATGGGGTAGCCCCCACGGCCGAAATGCCAGATAACTACACGGGGTAGCCCCCACGGCAGGATTGCCAGAGTAACCGGGAATAAACAAGTCACGTTTTTAACTATGGGGTAACCCCCACGGCAGGATGCCAGCTTAAGGAAACTGTTTTCGAAACAACTTAAAACGAACACCCAACCGTGAACTCACTCAACTTGTTGTTGACTCGTTACTACATGCTTTGCAGGTCCTTAGGTTCTTAGCTGGAGCTTGCATGGAGGAGGATCGTTGTGGGACATGGACGGCTGTGTGCCATGTTAAACTTTGAAACAATTAAACTTGTGTTTTGATTTAAGACTTATGCTTCCGCTTGCAACTTAACTATGTTTTGTTTGAACACCAATTGTATTGGGTGGACTTTTATAACTACTTATATGCTTGTTCAATATGATTGGTGGCTGGATCCTGGTCAGTCACGCCTCCAAGCGGTAGTGCTCCGCAGGTGGATTTTGGGGGTGTGACAGATTGGTATCAGAGCCATTGGTTATAGAGAACTTGGTTTTAATAAAGGGGAAAACGTTTTTGTTAAAACCAGACTATAACCTGTACAGTGCTCAACGATCCACAACGATGCTTCACTCCACATGCAAGGCTCGACATTCTAGGTAATATGATCTGTATTGCCTACTTGTTAGTTACATGGTACATTGCTTATGGTATGCTTGGTTAGTATAACTACTGTTGCTTGGACACGTGCGTGCTTACCCCATTTTATCGTCGTACTTTCGCGAACCTCTCTCACTCACGTTCTTCTTGATATGAAGATCATGTCTGGACGCGTTAACATGACACAAGCCCAGTTGACGGCTCTGATCAACGAACGAGTTGCCGCAGCACTTGCAGCTGCACACGCAGGAGGTATATCCTGCAGTCCGAACTCATTCTAGGATCTTTAGGATCCTACTCTCGTGAACCAACCTTTGTGTTAAACTCTGTCTTTTCTTTCACCTACGATAGGTCAACACGTTCAGCCACCCGTGTGCACTTTTAAGACTTTCATGGACTGCCGACCAACTACTTTTAGCGGCACTGAAGGAGCAGTAGGTCTCCTACACTGGTTTGAGAAGTTAGAATCTGTGTTCGAAATGTGCGAATGCCCTGAGGCGCGCAGGGTGAAGTATGCTACTGGTACTCTCGAGGGTTTAGCCCTCACATGGTGGAACGCTCAGGTTCAGATGCTAGGGTTGGTTGCTGCCAACGCCACCTCTTGGGAAACTTTTAAGGAAATGATCAAAGAGGAATACTGCAGTCGTGATGAGATTCACAAACTAGAGGTGGAGTTCTTCAACCTCAAGATGACGGGGTCCGAAATTGAAGCTTATGTGAAAAGGTCGAACGAACTGGCAATTCTGTGCCCTACTATGGTGGATCCTCCCATCAAATGCATCGAACTATTTCTTCAGGGCTTAGTGCCAGAAATTCAAAGTCATGTGACTTCAGCGAACCTCGCCACCTACCAGCAAACCGTTCAGTTGGCTCACCGTCTCACGGATCAGGCGGTGGAGCAGAACAAGTTACCAAAACGCATAGGCGCTGCAACTACTTCTGGTACCTCTAGTGACAACAAACGGAAATGGGATGGAACTTCAAGTAAGGGTTCGACTTCTGTTCAGCCCCAGTCTCAGCAGAGGAAGACTGATGACTACAAGAGCCCTAATCAGCAATCGTCTGGTGGTGGATACAAAGGAAGTCACCCCAAATGCAATCGCTGCAGCCTGCACCACAGCGGGCCATGCACCAAGGGCAACTGTCATCGGTGCAACAAGCCTGGTCACGCTGCAAAGGATTGCAGGAGCTTATACCCCGCCAATCAGAATCGTCAGCAAGCTCAACAGAACCAGCGCCAGCAGCAGCAGCAAGGTGATAACAAAGGGTGCTTTCAGTGTGGAGCTGAGGGCCATTTCAAGAGGGACTGTCCCCAACTGAACAGGAACCAGAACAACAACAACAACAATAACAACAATCAGGGGAATGGTAACAATGGGAACAACAACAACAATGGCGCCAGGGGGCGGATGTTTGTGATCGGCCAAGGTGAAGCAAGGAATGACCCCAATGTTGTGGCGGGTAAGTTCCTTCTCGACGACTTTTATGTTTCAGTTTTATTTGATTCGGGTGCCGATACTAGCTACGTGTCACTAGAAGTTAGTCGAATGCTTAAGCGTATTCCAACCCCTCTGAACAACAAGCACACAGTAGAGCTAGCAAATGGTAAGAGCTTAGAAGCCACACACATAGTCAAGGGTTGTAAACTTATTCTCGCTGACCAGACCTTCTCTATCGACCTCATTCCTATTGTCTTGGGTAGTTTCGACGTTGTCATTGGGATGGATTGGTTATCCCAACACCGCGCAGAGATTCTTTGCAACGAGAAGGTAGTCCGTATTCCAGGTCCAGGTGGTGAACCTCTCATGATTCATGGCGACAAGAGGAGTGCTGTTGAGAACGTCATTTCTCTCCTTAAGGCCCAAAAGTGTTTGCGAAAGGGCCACACTGCCATTTTGGCACTCGTTACTGACACCTCAGAAAAAGAGAAGAAGCTAGAAGACTTTCCAGTTGTACGCGATTATCCAGAGGTATTTCCTGAGGAATTACCTGGTCTTCCGCCTCATCGCCAAGTCGAGTTTCAGATCGAATTAGCTCCTGGAGCTGCGCCTATAGCTCGTGCACCTTATCGATTGGCTCCATCAAAGTTGAAAGAACTCTCTACGCAACTACAAGAACTCTTGGATAAGGGTTTTATTCGTCCTAGCTCATCGCCCTGGGGAGCTCCAGTATTATTTGTGAAGAAGAAAGACGGTACCTTCAGGATGTGCATCGACTACCGAGAACTCAACAAGGTGACGGTGAAGAACCGTTATCCTCTACCGCGTATCGACGACTTGTTCGACCAACTGCAAGGGTCGAGCTACTATTCGAAGATCGATTTGAGATCGGGTTATCACCAGCTGAGAGTCTGGGAAGAGGACGTCTCCAAAACAGCTTTCAGAACCCGATACGGGCACTATGAGTTTTTGGTCATGCCTTTTGGGATGACAAACGCACCTGCGGTTTTCATGGACTTGATGAACCGAGTGTGCAAGCCTTACCTGGACAAGTTCGTTATAGTCTTCATCGACGACATCCTGATCTATTCCAAGAGTCGGGAGGAACACGAGCAACATCTGCGACTTATTCTGGAACTCCTTCGAACAGAACAACTTTATGCAAAGTTCTCGAAATGCGACTTCTGGCTTCGAGAAGTCCATTTCCTAGGCCACGTGGTGAACAAGGATGGGATTCACGTTGATCCATCCAAGGTAGACTCGATAAAGAACTGGCCTGCACCTCGTACACCAAAGGAAATTCGCCAATTCTTGGGTTTGGCGGGATACTACCGGAGATTCATAAAGGATTTTTCTAAGATTGCACAGCCTCTCACCTCACTAACGCAGAAGGGCGTTGTTTATCGCTGGGGAAACGCACAGGAATCAGCATTTCAGCACTTAAAGGATAGACTTTGTAGCGCACCTATCCTTTCCTTGCCGGAAGGCACAGACGACTTTGTGGTTTACTGCGACGCATCAATTCAGGGTCTTGGTTGCATGTTGATGCAACGAGATAAAGTTATAGCCTACGCCTCACGCCAACTCAAGGTTCATGAAAAGAACTACACTACGCACGATTTAGAGCTGGGAGCTGTTGTTTTTGCACTTAAATTATGGCGGCATTACCTGTATGGTACCAAGTGCGCCATCTACACCGACCACAGGAGCCTCGAGCACATCTTCAAACAGAAAGAACTAAATATGCGACAACGACGATGGGTCGAACTACTGAATGATTACGAGTGCTCAATCAGGTATCACCCGGGCAAAGCCAATGTTGTGGCTGACGCCCTTAGTCGGAAGGACACTGCGCCTAAGCGCGTGCGAGCTTTACAACTCACGATCCATTCTAGTCTTCCCTCCCAGATACGAGCTGCACAGATAGAAGCACTGAAACCAGAAAACGTCAGGGCTGAAGCCCTACGCGGATCAAGGCAACGATTGGAACAGAAGGAAGACGGTGCTTACTACGTAACGGGACGCGTTTGGGTCCCACTTTATGGCAACCTACGAGAGCTTGTGATGGATGAAGCACACAAGTCTCGCTACTCAGTACACCCTGGATCAGATAAGATGTATCACGATATCAAAACTACGTATTGGTGGCCTAGCATGAAGGCCCACATAGCAACCTACGTTAGCAAGTGTTTGACTTGTGCGAGAGTCAAGTCCGAATACCAGAAACCCTCAGGCCTACTCCAACAACCCGAGATACCTCAATGGAAATGGGAGCAAATTTCCATGGATTTTGTTACTGGCCTACCTAGATCCCAGCGCGGGAACGATACTATTTGGGTGATCGTGGATCGACTCACAAAATCTGCACACTTCTTGGCTATCAAGGAGACGGATAAGTTCTCCACTCTTGCAGAAATATACATCAAAGAAATTGTTTCGAGGCACGGGGTGCCCACCTCCATTATCTCGGATCGAGATGCGCGTTTTACTTCAGAGCTGTGGCAAGCAATGCACAAATCCTTTGGCTCACGATTAGACATGAGCACAGCGTACCATCCTCAGACGGACGGGCAGTCCGAGCGCACTATTCAAACCCTAGAAGACATGCTTCGTGCATGTGTAATCGACTTTGGCAACCGCTGGGAAAAGCATCTGCCACTTGTGGAATTCTCGTACAATAACAGCTACCACACCAGCATTGGAGCTGCTCCGTTTGAGGCATTGTACGGACGTAAATGCCGGTCTCCTCTTTGCTGGGCAGAGGTGGGAGAGATCACTGGTCCAGAATATGTGGTAGATACAACCGAGCAAATCGCTCAGATACGAAAACGCATGACGGCCGCTCGTGAACGTCAGAAAGTTTACGCCGACATGGGCAGGAAACCACTTGAGCTCCAGGTTGGGGAGCGAGTACTACTCAAAGTTTCACCCTGGAAGGGTGTGGTTCGTTTTGGCAAACGCGGTAAACTTAACCCACGATACGTTGGACCTTTCGAGGTCATTGAGAAAATAGGCAGGGTGGCCTACAGACTGAACTTACCTGCGGAACTCGGTGCAGTTCACAACGTTTTTCATGTGTCGAATCTGAAGAAGTGTCCGTCAGATGAGACCCACGTAGTTCCTTTGAAGGAACTCACGATCGACGAGCAGTTACGATTCGTCGAGGAACCAGTTGAAATCACGGACCGGGATGTTAAGGTCCTCAAGAGCACTAGAATACCTCTCGTTCGAGTTCGTTGGAACTCACGTCGCGGCCCAGAGTTCACCTGGGAGCGCGAAGATCAGATGAAACAAAAGTATCCCCAACTGTTCGCAAACAGTACACCCACTACTGAGGCTGAAGCTACGGAATTTCGGGACGAAATTCCAGATCAACGGGGGGTGGATGTGACACCCCAGGAAAACCGGGAAAACCATACAACTTAACTAGCTTCCTCAGTGAGTGCTTACCAAATTTCGGGACGAAATTTCTTTCAACTTGGGGATGATGTAACAACTCGAAATTTAGAACCTTTCGTTGTATGCTTAAACGTGTGAATAGTTAAACTTATGTGATTAATGATAAGCTACAACCTTTTATACGATTATGTGTTATGTTACATGTGTGCTTATGTGTATGTATTCGAGTATGTATATGAGCCGAAAGCCATGAACCCGACTCGAGACCATGTGGTCTCGAGTGAACTAGTGTGACATATGGGCCGGTTGGGCCGTGCACCTCATCCGAGTCCATTAGGGTGCACTACTTAGGACTAGTATATAATCCTCATGTTAGCCATACTTGTCATTTTTGGGCAACAACACTCATATTCCTCCAACACACACTCTCCACTCTCTCACACTAAAACCCTAAACCACAACATTGCTCTCCTTCATTCTTGGATCAACCGGTGGCATTAGGACTCTCGGACCGAGCTCAAGATCATCATTCGGAAGTCACTCATCACTCTTCATACCCTCACACTTAGAGAACCAAATCGGTTAGTGTATTTTCATGATTTAAGGATGATGTGTACTTGATGTTCGAATACTTGTTGGTTAGTGTTTATGATACTTGTTGGGTAGTGATTCTTGTTATATATTTCGGATGTTGATGATGATGATGTGATATTTTGTTGATGATGATGTATCTTGTGTGACTTGGTAATATGTTGGTTTGTTAGATTTATACATGATGATGTTAATAAACTATCATACTTAGATTCCGGATTGATTGCATGATGAGTTAATGATGTTTGTGATTTAATGTGATTTAAACCATAAATGGTTGGTGTTCATGAAATCGGTTTGTATAATGCTCATATTATTCGGATTTGTTGTTGGAATGCTCGATTGTTATTCATGTTATGAAATCGGATTTGCATGCTCTTAGGTTACAAATCAAAATGCTTGTTAAATGGCTGCACTTATGTGGAAATCGGATTAGTTGTTTGAATATTTCGGATTGTTGTTTCAAGTTATGATATGATGAACTACTTGGATATTGATGAACATGATGAATGTGTGAAGAACAACTTGAATATCATATGAGCATGCTTGAATATTTGAAATCTGATATGTTTGATCCAAATTAGTAAATTACTAGACAAACAAACATGTTTAAGTGGATAGTACAAACCATTTTCTGAAATCAAAATCTCATTGGATAGTACACTGTTCCGAATCAGCTCCTGTCCAACCGAAACCTCTAGTTGCGACTCGAAACCATGCATGATGAGTCGAAATCTCCCAGTTGCGACATCGGTTGCGAGTCGCAAACACCTGGTTGCGACTCGAAACCACAAGTGATCAGCACATAATCCGTTTGACTCGAAACCCCGGTTGCGAGTCCAGTTGCGACTCGTAACCAAAACAGCACGAACCGAAACCACGATTGCGACTCAGGTTGCGAGTCGCAAACGCCTAGTTGCGACTCGAAACCAACATATACGTGCTGATTTGGACTTGATAAATTATGGGCTTAGTGTTTGGGCCGGACCTTGGACTTTGTTTAATTCTGAGCATGTTACTGTTCGTTCAACCCGTATGCATTACTCGCAAACTGCCATGCTTATATGTGAAAACTACGAACAATACTTGAATACAACGTGCTAGCATACGTGTAGAAATATACGTGTACTATTTGAATACGAACCTGATTGGTATGATACAACTATGATAGGACGTGAGTAACCACAACATTGCTTGTTTGACTTTTCTGTGTTTCTACCGAGCAAACCAAGGTGAGTTCACACCCTCTACAAAGCATGGGATTCCCTGGGTTGGGAATGGGGTTAAGGAACTGGGTTCCTCGTCCTCCTTGGGTAGGACAGCAAAGGTTCAGGAATGTAATTCCTCGTCCTCACGGACAGATAACTCGTACTAGACCAAAACTCTATCACGAAGTCCCTCCTTTTTATATCGACTTAATCGCCGGGCCAATGGCGAGCGGGTCATTAGTTAGATAGCGCTATTTAGGTCTGACAAACCTCACACCGTGCCGCAGAGGACGGGCGTGAACTAATGGATCTGGGGCACGTCAATGATGATAGACATTGACAGTTTCAGGGCACATAAACATGACTACAGTCAGCAGTCGATATGGTAACGAGTCTAGTGTATACATGGGGTAGCCCCCACGGCCGAAATGCCAGATAACTACACGGGGTAGCCCCCACGGCAGGATTGCCAGAGTAACCGGGAATAAACAAGTCACGTTTTTAACTATGGGGTAACCCCCACGGCAGGATGCCAGCTTAAGGAAACTGTTTTCGAAACAACTTAAAACGAACACCCAACCGTGAACTCACTCAACTTGTTGTTGACTCGTTACTACATGCTTTGCAGGTCCTTAGGTTCTTAGCTGGAGCTTGCATGGAGGAGGATCGTTGTGGGACATGGACGGCTGTGTGCCATGTTAAACTTTGAAACAATTAAACTTGTGTTTTGATTTAAGACTTATGCTTCCGCTTGCAACTTAACTATGTTTTGTTTGAACACCAATTGTATTGGGTGGACTTTTATAACTACTTATATGCTTGTTCAATATGATTGGTGGCTGGATCCTGGTCAGTCACGCCTCCAAGCGGTAGTGCTCCGCAGGTGGATTTTGGGGGTGTGACAGATCGGGTGGCTGTCCGATCGGGTGGTTGTCCGATCGGATGGCAATCCGATCGGACGGCAATCCGTCCCAGTCGACCTGATCATCTTTACACTTGGTTGTTTTGATAGTTTTCACGTTTTCTCGAGACGGTATGACGACGTGCCAAACAACAGAATTTCATCAATACTTTTGGTGATCCGATCGGAATCACCCTAGTCCGATCGGTCAGCTGTTCGAGACGATGGTTCGTGTTTAACCCGAGATCGGTTGTCTCGTTGATAGAACATAGATCTTGAACCAACACATCAACAAGAAGGAGTAGAAGATTAGAACAAGCTCCGATTCTATCAGTTTTGAGTGCATTCAGTGTAAAAGAGTTGAAAGAAAGTTAGAAAACCATCTTTCAATCCCTTTCACCTTGAATATGTTCAGATCTATGCAAGATCTGTGTTTATTCATGTGGAAATCGTTCAGATCTAAGTTATTCTTGGTGGATTGAAGCCAAAACATGAAGTTCATAAGAACACCATGATGACATCATCCTAGAACACCTTAAATCTAGTGAATTCACGGTTTAAAGTTAAGATTCAACAGATAGAAAGGTGGAGGAGTGCGTGTAGATCAAGAAAGTACAAGATTTAGGTTGAAAACTTACAAGATTCGCGAGAAATTGAGAGAAGAAGGCTTGAGAGTGCGGCTGGGTCGAGTGGGAGCTGTCACATCACAAATGATGTGACAGGTTGGTATTTATAGGGTTTCCCAAAAAGGAAAGTGTGAATGGATAGGGTGGGCCACCGATCGGGTGGGCCACCGATCGGGTGGGCCACCAATCGGGTGGCTGTCCGATTGGGTGGCAATCCGATCGGATGACAATCCGATCGGACGATCACTCGATCGGGTGATCACTCGATCCGGTGTCCGGCGTGTTGAGTTTTGTCGTTTCGATTCGCGTGTTGAGCGTTGCGATGCGATAGAGTTTCCCATTAATCCCAACTACTATGTCTAACATACAATCATCCTAATTAACTTGCGTTTTAGCGTCTGCGATTCGATTGCGATAGCATTGCGGTTGCGTTTCGATTAATCATCACAACATAAACATAAATAAACATGCACAAGTAACACATAAGTAACACACACATATACGTAAAACAATATCCAGAGCGCATAATTCGAGTTGCGAATGCGATTGCGATGCGATAAGCGATAAAACAAGCGATAAATAGCGATTAAACCTCGATTATTAACAAGTACTCCAAATAATACAACTAAAGCAATAAAATAAATAGATTATCTACAAGTCAAAGAAGTCAAAACAGTAGTTGAGCAAGGAGTGACAGATCGCAATTAGCAATCTTTTCTTCCTTTGACTTTAATGTTGACTTTGACTTTCGAGACACAGGGTGTTACACTTGCCATCACTATATTACGTCCGCGATGGGTGCACTTGCCCTAGCGTGTGTGTAGAGTGATAGTAGAATATCGTGTTTTATAAATTTAAAACTTGAAATCGGCGATTAAAAAAGCTAAAAATATAACTAAAAATTATAGACACCCGCACGCACGTCAAGTTTTTGGCGCTGTTGCCGGGGACACAAGGATTTTAAGGAAGCTTAAAACCGGTGACCTAATCAAATTCTAACATTTTTTTCAAAACTGTGCGCTCGTTTTTAAACTTTTTTTTCTGTTTACAGTAGGTTAACACGGGGTCGTGTTGTTGGGACACGCCCCCGTGCTGCAAACTTTTCCAAAACTTTTTTAAAAATCCCAGATACAGAACTAAACACGGTGCCGTGCCAGTTCAGAACAAGGTCGTGGTCAATCTTCTGTTAAATTTTTAATTTCTGTTTTTGATCCCGAAGCTCGCTATTGTTCTGGGTATCTTCCAATACAATGGATTACTACTCAGAAGACTGCACCTATTATATTGAGGATGATTATGAGGAACCTTATTGTACCGTTTGTGGAAAATCCCATTCGGTACAATATTGTGACCTTTTTAGACCATCGACCTCATACACCACACCAAGTTCTTCGTACACCACGTATGAAGAACCAAGGTTTGAGCTCCCAAATTCAAGCTTTTGGGATACCAATCCGTTTGAAGTTTACGACACTCCACCAAGAATCATCCCCGAAGCCGCAAGACTCATAGAAAGTATGAAAAATCTAGAACTCTTACTTATGAAATCTAAAGAAAAATAAGAGGCTATTTGCACTAAAGAGGTAATAATTGAAGAGGTAAAAGTAGAAGAACAAAATGAAAAACCCACACATGAACCAACTCAACAAGAAGGTAAGTCTAAAACTAACGATTCTAAAATTGATCAAACTTTTTCGGAAATTCACGTTTTACAAACTTCTTTTGAAAATCATTGTTTGGTTTCTTCACATGCTAAGTTTTTAAAAGAGTTGAACACTTCTACTAAAATCGAAGAATTAGTAAGCGTCACGTTAACAAATGATCAAACTTCGCTAATAAAAGATGAATATCATGAAATGAATATAGAACTGGTACCATGTTTTTTTTCAAAACGTCTTTGTTAGTAATGTGCTAATTGATAAAGATCTTTGCGTTAACATAATGCCTAAATATATTTTTGAAAAATTATGCACTAGTGATTTTTCTCCTCTTAAAATTCCTATTTTTCTCTCAAATCGCAAAACGATTAATACCAAGGGAATGGTCAGAAATTCTTAATTCAAACAAGCCAAGAGGTGGTCCCAACCTGTGACACCTGTGCCTCCACGACCATCAAACAAATACCAAATCAATGAAATATTGTATTTCATACTTGGGATTTGTATAAATATGTGTATCGTTTGCACATATCAATTCTCGTTCGATTTCGAGCTCTAAATCGCTTTCTAGAGAGTTATACGCGAACCGATGCGTAAACGTAATCAGTTTAACACGAAAAACACTCTGGAACAGTTACATGGGCTTAACATACCTTAAATAACCTTTACATAACTTAGAAATAAGTTTTGGAAGGTTTGGCGTGTCGAAATCAAGTTTATTCGCTTACAGGGACTAAATTTGACAAACTGCGAAACTATGCTGATTCGTACTGTAACGAACATTCCGGAATATGATCATAAGTTAAACATGCCCTAAATATCCTTTACATAGCTTAGAAATAGGCTTAGAGGTGTTTGGTGCGCAAAAATAAACTTTTAGATCAAACAGGGACTAAAAGCGTCAAAAAGTGCATAAGTTTGCATTTTCGCACATATCTTACGTTCTGAATATATCCGGACATCCAAAAATTTATTTAATCATTAAAATATTTTATTTTAGTGGTTGGCATGATAAAATTCCATTCGTCGCATAATTTGGATCGTTTTTCGCGTCCGTTCGTGTTTCGTCGTAATTAACTGAACAATGCAACCGTACGGCCAAACGAACCGACATCCGAGATATTTTTAAGCATATTTCATGTTCCCTATGCTTTAACTTCATTATGGAGCCTTGAAATACGGTTAACGGGGCTTAAATGTGTTAAAAACTGAGTTTATTGCATGCAGGGACCATTTCTGCAGTTCTGCCATTTTGGTCTCTGGCGGGGCGTGACAGGCCTCTCGCCGGGCGCCAGAGACTGATCTGGGCAGATTCTGTTTTTAACATTCTGGTCGATTTTCAAGGGTTTAAATGCAATTTTCTCAATATCATTTGCTTGTTTTTGATGGTATTACATGTCCCATGGTATTAGAAAACCATGGGCACACATGGAGGGCCAAGATTAAAGCTCGTTTACCGAGAAACGATCCTAACGGTTCCATGATTTCTATAAATACCCACTTCCATTTCACTCCAAGCTCACATATGATCTGATTTTATGCTCTAAGTTGAAGCTTTGTGCTTCATACCTGAGTATTTAAATCAAGATCTTCCTAGCTTGGACCCTTTGTAAGTATTCTTTCGTTCTTTTATGCGTTTTAAGCGTGAAAGTCAAACAGTGTTTGACTTTCAGCTTTAACCAGTTTATGGTCAACACGAAGTTCGTTTGAACTTCGCAACGTGAGCGTAATCACGATGGTTATAGTCCCTAGTGACTATACCTACTGATTACCACGTTGTTTAGGTGTAGTGACGAGTAATAGTTTCGGTCAAAATGCGCGTTTATGCGTATTTTTCAACCAAACTATATTTGGGTATCAAGACCCTTTGTTTTGATATCAAACTTGTTTTCTAACTTCGTTAAACATGTTTTAACATGTTTAACTCGTCACTTTAGGTTTAGTGCTTATATAGGGTCGTAAGATAAGCGGTCTAAACAACCGCTTAGACTTTCGAACCCGACCCGTTTGGTCGATCATTAGGATCCAATCAAACATGTATTGTGACCATAGTTGTATAGGGAATAACCTTCCAAGGTTATACCTTATGGTCACTTCGTTTAAGTAGTTGTATGATAGGTAATTTATATGCCTTAGGAAAATTACCAAAATGCCCTTTTTACGCATAAATTCATTTTAACCATATGTAACCTAAATTTTCACATCTAAACTGATTAGGTAACATTATTAGACATTTAAGGCATATAATACTTGTCATAGGACTAGTTAGGCGTTCCGAACATGTTTTTCACGAACGACGCGTTAAAGTAGCGTAAGCTACCTAAACTGGTCGTAATGGGTCGTAAGCACTTAGGATAGGTTTCGTTTTAGAATGTAGGCATCGTTAAACCATATTACATGAGTTCCTATACTCATTTGGTTTACAAAACCTCATTTTATCCGATCTTCCGATTTAGGTCCGGTTTATTAACATAGTTATCTATATTAGGTGCCGTTTGATTTCCGTGATCCATCTAGCTTTGCTTTGTTGTTATTCAAGACTTCTAAGCATCCTAAAGTGAGTACATAGTTCCCCTCTTTTACTGTTTTCAAAAATTTTGGGGTGAAACACATGTGCCTACTTGTTACTTTCGTGTTTTTCATGCTTTTATATCATATGCTTGTTATGTTCATTAGTACACTTATAGTACATGATTTCTTGCATGTTTTTGCTATGTATGTTTTATTAACATGCTAGCACATTGATTTTATACAATACATTTTGTTGCATATGTTCTCGTAGCATATGGACACATTGATTTACATTACATTTCTGTTGCATATGTTCTCGTAGCATATGGACACATTGTTTTACATCACATTTCATGCTATGTATGTTCATTTTGTTGCATACTTAGTACATTATTTTCATAAAACATGCTTACATTTTGGTATAACATTTGGTTTGTTTAAATGGGACAAAAATACATTCATTAACATTGATCATGCCGTTCGTTAGTATGTAGTGGTACCATAGGAATTGACAACTCCCATTCCTGAAATCCTTGGTTTGTTTGGGTGGAAAGAATGACCGAATTCGATATACATTGTTTAGATAAACCTTTAACTTCGTTTAAGGGTTTGTCGCCACAGTCGCAAGGCTTGAATGTATGCATTATTACAATACCCCATAAATGTTTGTATCAGTAAGGCATGCATTTATTTTACAAAACATAACTTTTGATTCATTCAAACGCTTTGTTTTGTACATTTTTACATATGGTTAAAGTAGTCACTTTTTACTTACCATACATGACATTTGTTTACACATTTCATGATTTACATTTGACAATAGACAAGGTTTATACACAAACATTTGACAATTGGTTTAAACAAGACATTTTTGGTGGTTTATTTGGTAAGTGATTTAAATAACGAGGCATGTGTAATATGTTAAAAGCATGGTGGATACGCCGCTGGTACTTCCTGTATATAAGTGCTTTTATGGTATTACATATCGTAGCGTTATTTAAACCATTTTAAGTTAGACATAATACATTTTACACTCACATCATATCTGTGAACCCTGTGCCTCTGCGACCATCAAACAAATACCAAATCAATGGAATATTGTGTTTCATACTTGGGATTTGCATAAATATGTGTATCATGTGCACATATCAATTCCTGTTCGATTTCGAGCTTTAAATCGCTTTCTGATGCGTAAATATAACCAGTTTATTGTAAAAAACACTCTAGAACAGTGACATAGGCTTAACATACCTTAAATAACCTTTACGTAACTTAGAAATAAGTTTTGGAGGGTTTGGTGTGGCGAAATCAAGTTTATTCGCTTACAGGGACTAATTTCGACAAATTGTGAAAGTATGCCGATTCGTACTGTAACGAACATTCTGAAACTTGATCATAAGTTAAATATGCCCTAAATATCCTTTACATAGCTTAGAAATAGGCTTTGAGGTGTTTGGTGCGCAAAAATAATCTTTCTTGATCAATAGGGACTAAAAGCGTCAAAAAGTGCATAAGTTCGCATTTTCGCGCATATCTTACGTTCTGAATATATCCGGACATCCAAAAATTAATGTAATCATTAAAATATTTTATTTTAGTGATTGGCATGATAAAATTCCATTCGTCGCTTAATTTGGATCGTTTTTGCGTTCGTTACGATTTCCGTCGTAATCAACCGAATCACGCAACCGTACGACCAAACGAACCGACATCCAAAATATTTTTGAGCACATTTCAAGTTCCCTATACTTTAGCTTCATTTTGGAGCCTTGAAATGGGGTTAACGGGGCTTAAACGTGTCAAAAATGCATCGAAATCAAGTTTCTGGGGTTCAGGGACCAAAACTGACATATCTGATAGTTGGCTTAGGCGGGCCACGTAAGATGGTGTCTAATCTTACGCGGGGCGCGTAAAACTGCCCAGTTCAGAAATCATTTTTCTGGTTTTGCAGCTGGTTTCAGGCATTTTTCCCATGGTTTCTTTATCCAATGTGGTTGTTTTAAGTGCCCATGGTATTCTAATTCAGTGGGCACACATGGAGGGTTGAGATTCAAGCTCGGTTTACAAGGAACGATCCTAACGGTTGTGGATTTCCTATAAATACCCACACCTTCATTCAAGTTCCTTACAAAATCTGATTGAATTACTCTAAGTTGGAGTTCAAGAACTTCATACCTGAGTAGTTTGATCAAGATTTCCTTGCTTGGACCCTTTGTAAGTGTTCTTTCATGCTTTTATCGCGTTTTTAAGCATGAAAGTCAAACTGCGTTTGACTTTCAGCTTTGACCAGTTTATGGTCAACACGAAGTTTGTTTGAACTTCGTAACGTGAGCGTAATCACGATGGTTATAGTCTCTTGTGACTATACCTACTGATTACCACGTTGATTAGGTGTAGTGACGAGTCATAGTTTTGGTCAAAATCCGTATTTATGCGTATTTTGCAACCAAACTATTTTTCGGTATAAAGACCCTTTGTCTTGATATCAAACTTGTTTTCAACTTTGTTAAACATGTTTTAACATATTTAACTCGTCACTTTAGTTTTAGTGCTTATTTAGGGTCGTAAGATAAGCGATCTAAACAACCGCTTAGACTTTCGAACCCGACCCGTTTGGTCGATCATTAGGATCCGACCAAACATGTTTTGTGCCCATAGTTGTATAGGGAATAACCTTCCAAGGTTATACCTTATGGTCACTTCGTTTAGTTAGTTGTATGATAGGTAGCTTATATGCCTTAGGAAAATGACCAAAATGCCCTTTTTACGCATAAATTCATTTTAAGCATATGTAACCTAAATTTTGACATATAAACTGATTAGGCGACATTAATAGACATGTTAAGGCATATAATACTTGTCATAGGACTAGTTAGACAGTCCGAACGCGTTTTACATGAACGATGCGTTAAAGTGGCGTAAGCTACTGATGTGTTTAGAATTATACACATCTACTGTATCAAATTACCCCCTATTTCAGATAAATTGTGTGCGTTTATCCTTTGTATTCGGTACTGATTCGGTAAAAATATGAATCTGCAGGAATCGGTGAAATATCTGTAGATTATGCGAGAAAACGATAAAAGTTCGAAGAAGAAAATAATACATCGAAAAACGTGCTGAAGAAAATCAAGAATTTGACCTAGTTCAACACTTACGCACCGTCACATAAAAAATGTTACGGTCCGTAAGAGAAAAAAGACAAACGAAAAGTTAGGTCAAAGCCTTACGCACCGTTACAATATATTTGTTATGGTGCGCAAGGACTTTATCTGGGTGGAGGCTGACTCAAAAGAACCTTACGCACCGGAACAATATATTTGTTACGGTGCGCAACAACTTTATAATAATGGCGAGTTAGGTCAAAAGTGCTTGCGCACCGTAAGACTTTATTTGTTACGGTGCGCAAGCCTGTAACAGTGGCTGAAAATTTCTCCTATAAATAGCCATGCAATCTGCTCGATTCCGGACACCAAAAATCAAGCGAAACACTTCGCAAAACTCTGAAAAACTCCGGGTTTGAGCAGCTAGTAGTGCCGGTGAAGTCCCTCGAAGCTCTCGGGAAGTTTAGAAGCCGCCGGTTCAAGTACTAGTCGACCCGAGTTCGGTACATACTCGTTTTTCAAGCTTTGTACTTGTTTGTTTTATAATTTCAGTAGCTATAATTTCTATTTCAGTAATGTTATTGTATAATATGTGTGCTTAAACTTATAAACTACCTGGGTTGTGATGAACTAAAAGATTGTAATGCATATTTGACGTAATTTTAGTTATTTCATGTGATTTACAGAACTTTATCTTTGAAGTTAATCTTGATATTGCATGTTGTTATAATCTTGATTTAATTATTTGTCGATAAATTCAACAAGTTTAAACATGAAGAAATTCCCCTTAAACTTTGAATTTAATTTAATTCGTTTATCTTTCGATTTTCGGGTTAAATATTGTGTTGAGAAATTGACCAAGTCTAATAATAATTCAAGTCAAAATAATAAAACAAGCATCCTCACCTTATGACTAGAAATAAGATTAGGGTGAGCTAGATTATTAGCTAATCATTGGTGGGTAATTTGGGTAATCGATAACTCGAGCTCTTTTATTACATCGTGATTAAGGTTTTCTAGAATTTTAATTTTCAAAGATTTGTTCGCTTTGCGTGTTTAAAAGATCGTCTCACAACTTAGTCTCTGAGGTTCCAATGGTTGGATTCACGTAGGATTTGGTATAGATAACTCTAGCCAGTTCGTTCTAGCACTTCACATTTTGTCTTTATCTTTTGTTTAAATGGCATCTCTAACGGGGGGTTAACCAAAGGAAAAAGATACTTAACTTTTATTATTGTCAAATTAGCATTACATAATTTTAGGGATTCTAAAACCCAGGTAGTCCATTTATTATATTTGTAATTCGGCTAATTATTATTCAATAATTGTTATATATTAATTGTGTTTGATTGCTTTTTGTATTTGTATCTGTTTGTTTTATATCTTTTTGTCTTCTTTTCCGTAAGTTTTATATTATTAGTTTATAATTTCATAAAATACAAATTCATTTTAAATTAATATTTTATAACATTTTATAAAACTAAAAATCAAAAATCAAATTTCAATTCAATTTAACTAAATATTCGATAAAGGTTAAGTTTCAAAATTTCTTGCTAATTAGGTTCCACGGATCGATACTCGGTCTTGCCGACTAAATTACACCGCGACCGGTACACTTGCCGATTACGTGTGGTTTATAAGCAATTCCAATTTAAAACTTGTAACAAAACAACTGAATTAAGCATGTAATTATATCACGATTTCTAAAGCTTAAAACACTTTTAAGACTATAATTACATCAACCGCACGATCAACATCAAGTTTTTGGCGCCGTTGCCGGGGAACACTACAAAAGCGAAAATTTTTGAAAATAACCTATATTGTCTATTTGATTGTATATATGCTTTATTAGTTTACCTGTTTTGTAAAAAATTCATTGCTTATCGGTGCCTTTTGCTTGCAATTTGTGCCTTTAGGATTATATTTACTTTAGTAATTTTTGTACTTGTATGCACAACACTCGTTCAAAAGGACTATCTTTAGTCGCTATTTCGTCTGAACCCGAACGAGACTTACACGAGCGTCTACGCAATTCCCAAGATAGTAAGGCAAACATGGCTGAAAACAATCCCCCTATTAGGAGAGTCGTTGCAGACTACGCCCGACCAAACGCAGAAAATGCTCAATCCAGTATCACTCGACCCGCTATTGAAGCTCGAAGGTGGCAGATTCCACCTCAAATCATCTCGATGGTTACAAATACAATCCAGTTCCATGGATTACCTTCCGAGGACCCCAATGTCCATCTTTCTCGCTTTTCAGCTATCTGCGATACGTTTCAGGAACAAGATGTTAGCGAGGACGCATGTAAACTGCGTCTATTTCCATTTTCACTTGCCGATAGAGCCCCATGCGTGGTTAGAATCTCTTCCTGCGGGATCAATCACCACCTGGGCCGGTATGAAAGAAAAATTCTTAGGCAAATACTTTCCTCCTTCCAAAAACGCTCGTCTGAGGAGCATGATTCAAGAGTTTCGCCAAAAAGAAGGAGAGTCTTTCTACGAGACGTGGGAGCGTTTCAAGGAGCTGTTACTCAAATGTCCACATCATGGATTCGAAGATTGAGCCTTAGTCGAGAAGTTCTATCATGGAGTGACGCCCGCCACGAGGAATATGCTGAACATTACGGCTGGAGGTAATCTGATGACCGCTAAAACGCCTGAGGAATGCACTGAGATGTTCGAAGACATAGCAATGAGTAGCTATGAATTTCCGGATTCTAGAAACTCATCCGCTACACACAGAGGAGAGCATAAGGTCGATGATAACACCCTGATGCAATCACAGATAGACGCCCTGAAGAAGAAGCTGAATGATATGGAGCTGAAGAAGGAGCAATTGTGCGAGATATGCACTGGAAGGAATGACACGAGCGCGTGTCCTATTGCCCCTGTTGAATCACCTGAGCAGGTGGAGTTCATAGGAAACCGAAATCAGACCAATTTCGGAGGTGGTTACAATGCAAATTGGAGGAATCACCCGAACTTTAGCTGGAAAAACAACAACCCACCAGGATTTCAGCAACGTCAAAGTTTGTTTCAAGACACAGGAGCAGGACCGAGTTCAGGAACGAAGAACCCAACCATAGAGGAGATGTTGAAGCAAAGCCAGGAGACATTATCCAAGCAGACGCAGTTACTTACGCAGTTCGTCACACAACAGGAAACTCGACATCAAGAAACACAGATGAAGTTCATGGAGCATGAGGCCTTCATGAAGAATCAGAGCACTGCACTGCAGAACTTGGATAGGACAGTAGGTTCACTGGCCGATCAGTTGAACCAGAGACCTCAAGGAGGTCTCCCTAGCAATACTGTCGGAAATCTAAATGCCGCTGCAAAGGCTATCACCACAAGGAGCGGAAGAAGAGCTGCTGAGACTGAACAAGTGGATGATGAAGACCCAGAGGTCGATGAAGAGATTGAGATGGAGACACCATCTGGCAATGTGCAAACTAGGCTACGCCCAGCAAGTACAGCACAGCCAAGCAGACCTCCTGAAGAAAAGAAAGAACTAGAACCAGAAAAGGAACCAATGAGGGTGTACAAACCAACACCACCTTATCCTGGGAGATTGATAAAAACAAAAGACGCAGAACAGTACAATCAATTCTTAGGAATGCTGAAGAAACTACATATTAACATCCCGTTCATTGAAGCTTTGGCTAAAATGCCAAAGTACGCCAAGTTTCTAAAAGATCTCCTAACGAACAAAAGAAAACTAGAAGATCTTTCAACCATCACTCTGAACGAAGAATGTTCTGCTGTTTTGCAAAATAAATTGCCAACAAAGATTGCTGATCCAGGGAGTTTTACCATTCCCTGTTTGATAGGAAATCTTACTGTGAGCAATACACTTGCCGATTTAGGAGCTAGTATAAATCTTATGCCCTATTCAATATTTGCAAAGCTTAACTTGGGAGAGCTATCTCCTACACGAATGAGTATTCAGCTTGCAGATCGATCAATAAAATACCCAAGGGGCATTGTAGAGAATATGCTAGTAAAAGTCGACAAGTTTGTTTTCCCTGTTGACTTTGTTATTCTCGACATGGACGAGGACTCTGAATTTCCATTAATTTTAGGACGTCCATTCCTTGCTACTGCACGTGCAATCGTAGACGTGTATGATGGTAAGTTGACTCTTCGTGTCGATGAAGATGAAGTCACATTCGATATTCAAAGATCAATGAGGCACACCGAACAACATGACGATACCGCTTACTTTATTGATACTCTCATGACACATATGGGAAGTCTCCTTAGTGAGGTATGTGAGAGTAAAACTTCTGACACTTCTGAAGATTTGGAAGATACACCATCATCTGATAGTAAACCTTCCTCTGAATCCATAGATTGTGAAGTATTTGAAGTTATCGATAAAGATAATCCAAAAGAAAAACCGTCAGTTGAGGTACCGCCAACTTTGGAGCTGAAAGAGCTACCGTCTCACCTAGAATATGCATTCTTAGGTGAAGGATCGCAATTACCAGTCATCATCGCGACAAATTTGACAGAGGATGAGAAGAAAGAATTAATGAGAGTTCTTAAAAAGCATAAGAACGCTATTGCGTGGAAACTCATGGATATCAAAGGCATAAGCCCGTCTTTCTGCACGCATAAAGTTCTGATGGAAGAAGAGTATAAACCGGTGGTTCAACCACAGAGAAGGTTAAACCCAAACATGCAAGTGGTTGTAAAGAAAGAGGTAATTAAGCTACTGGATGCAGGGCTTATTTATCCAATTTCTGATTCAACATGGGTAAGTCCTGTACAGGTAGTTCCTAAAAAAGGAGGAATGACTGTGATTGTCAATGAGAAAAACGAATTGATACCTACCAGGACCGTCACCGGTTGGAGAGTCTGCATAGACTACCGTAAGCTGAATGATGCCACGAGGAAGGATCACTTTCCTTTACCATTTATCGACCAAATGTTGGAACGATTATCAGGGCAACAATACTATTGTTTCCTTGATGGCTTTTCTGGTTATTTTCAAATCCCCATTTCACCTGAGGATCAAGAAAAAACCACATTTACTTGTCCCTACGGTACTTTTGCGTATCGACGCATGCCATTTGGATTATGTAATGCTCCGGCCACGTTTCAACGCTGTATGGTGGCTATATTTCATAAAATGATCGAGGACTCCATGGAAGTTTTCATGGATGATTTCTCTGTTTTTGGGAGTTCTTTCGACATTTGCTTACGAAATCTAGATCGAGTGCTGACTCGTTGTGAAGAAACGAACCTTATGTTAAATTGGGAGAAATGCCACTTTATGGTTCGTGAAGGAATAGTTTTGGGACACAAGATCTCACAAGCGGGGCTTGAGGTTGACCAAGCCAAGATAGAAACCATTTCCAAACTTCCGCCGCCTACTTCAGTGAAAGCAATCAGAAGTTTCTTAGGACATGCAGGATTTTATCGTAGATTCATTCGTGATTTTTCTAAAATCGCCCATCCTATGACTCAACTTTTAGAAAAAGATAGGCCATTTGTGTTTTCTAACGAGTGTCTAAAAGCTTTTGAGTTACTGAAAGAAAGATTAGTCCAAGCACCCATTCTAATTTCTCCAGATTGGAGCCTTCCATTTGAGATCATGTGTGACGCAAGTGATTTTGCAGTCGGTGCAGTTTTAGGACAGCGTAAAGAAAAGCATTACCATCCGATATATTACGCTAGCAAAACCCTAAACGATGCACAAGAAAACTACACAACAACTGAGAAAGAGTTACTTGCCGTTGTGTTCGCATGTGATAAGTTTCGCTCTTATCTTGTGCTTTCAAAAACGATAATCTTTACTGATCATGCAGCTATTCGGTACTTATTTGCAAAGAAAGATGCTAAACCGAGGCTGATTCGTTGGATCTTATTACTTCAAGAATTCGATCTTGAAATCAAAGATAAGAAAGGAGCTGAGAACGTTGCTGCTGACCATCTGTCCAGATTGGAGAACCCTGAGTTGGAAAGAACTCGGGAGGAAAGAATCAGGGATGAGTTTCCCCATGAGTCATTAATGTTCATAGAAACTAAAGGTTTTCCTTGGTTCGCAGACATTGCAAACTACCTATCAACTGGAGATCTTCCAGCTGAAATGTCTTATCAATAAAAGAAGAAATTCTTTTCTGATATTAAATTCTACATTTGGGAAGATCCTTTCTTGTTCAGGGTAGGAGCGGATCAAATCATCAGACGATGTATAGCTGCACCAGAAACCATGAATATCCTTAAAACTGTCACGAAGGACCAACAGGAGGCCATTACGGAGCAAATTTTATTGCCAAACGAGTGTTTGATACAGGATTTTATTGGCCCACCATCTTTAAGGATACTCATGAGTATGTTCGTGGTTGTGACGCATGTCAAAGAGCCGGAAACATTTCATCCAGAAATGAAATGCCTCAAAATCCCATCCAAGCTGTTGAAATCTTCGACATTTGGGGCATTGATTTCATGGGACCTTTCCCAATGTCACGAGGAAATCGGTACATCCTAGTAGCCATTGATTATGTGTCGAAATGGGTGGAGGCAAAAGCCTTGGCCACCAACAGTGCTAAGGTTGTAGTAAAATTCCTTAGAGAACTGTTTGCAAGATTTGGAACACCTAAAGCAATCATCAGTGATCGAGGTACCCACTTCTGTAACTCGTCAATGGAGAAGGTATTAAAACGATATGGGGTAACCCATAGACTTTCAACTGCTTATCATCCACAAACAAGTGGACAGGTGGAGAATGCAAACAGGGGTATAAAACGTATTCTGGAGAAAACTGTCGGACAAAGTCGCATTGACTGGGCTGATAATCTAGATGATGCACTTTGGGCTTTTCACACCGCATACAAGACTCCTATAGGGACCACACCCTTTAGGATAATCTATGGAAAAGCGTGCCATCTCCCTGTTGAACTGGAACATCGAGCATATTGGGCTTTACGAAAAGTAAATCTTGATATGGATGCAGCAGGAAAGAAACGGTTTCTCCAAATACATGAGCTAGAGGAACTTCGTGACATCGCATATGAAAGATCTTGGGCATATAAGGAAAAGACAAAGCAATTGCATGATCGCCACATTAAGAATTTGAAAGAATTCAAGTGTGGGGAGAAAGTATTGCTTTTCAATTCTCGTTTGAAGATGTTTCCAGGAAAACTCAAATCCCGATGGACAGGGCCGTTTCTAGTCACACAAGTTTTTCCATATGGAACGGTAGAGTTGGAGAATGAGGATGGGCAGAAATTCAAGGTTAATGGTCACCGTTTAAAGCATTACATTAGAAGACCAAGCCCTGAAATGGTGGAGGAGCTGAACCTCCCTTTGGTAGGAGTTTAGACATAGATAATAGGTAGGTATGACGTGTAAATATTAGGTTTTACTGTGTGATATGTGTGAATGTGTGGATTGCTTTAGATAGTTTGTTATTTTAAATCAATTTTACGCTTGGGTTTCTTTGTTTTTGTGTATGCAGGTTTGGATTGTACCACCCGTATTCAATCTCCATTCGGGTGATTTCGGAACTGCTACAATCTCGGAAACATCTCCTAAGTGTATTTTAGATTTAAAATGCATCCGTTTGATTTGAATTTACTTTGTTGTTTGCATTTTGTACAACCAAGGTTACCTGAAGAACTTAAGGAGAAAATCTTTCTCCTAAGTACTGGGGTAAGGAAGGAATGGCGTCGTCAAGAACAGGTACCACCATTTTGTGGAACATCCAAGAGTGCCATGAAGAGAAGAGCGAAACGCTATGAGAGATGCATAAAATGTGGAAACTGGTCACACACCGGACAATGTAAGCGAAGTCAAACGGAATCCCAAAGCGAGTACATTCAATTAATGAGGGTGGGTGCCATTAGGCTTGATGCCGAACGCTCCACTAGAGCTGGAAGTTATGTACACTATAGGGTGAAGAAAGACATCGCACACATTTTCGACAAAACTGGGCTTGACAAGAAGACGCTACGAAAATCCCTTATTTTATCGCGTGAATATATATAAATAAAATATTATATTAAATTATGTTTAATAAATATTTATATATATGTTTATAAATAAAATAAAAAAACTAAATAAATAGTTATTTTCAATTATATAAAAAAAATAAAATATATATATATATATATATATATATATATATATATATATATATATATATATATATAGGGTAAGGTTCATGCGAGAACCACCCTTATTGCGAGAACCGCGAGAACCAATGTGAACACAAAATAAAATCTAAAAAAAATCAAAAAATCACTCAAAATTTTTTTTTTATTTTTTTTAATATTTTTTAATAAAAAATCGCTATATTTCGTAACCATAAAAAAAAAAAAAAAAAAAAAAAAAAAAAAAAAAAAAAAACTTTTTTTTTCGAGTAACAGTTATCCATGCACATGTGCATATGTATCATTACTTCAACAAATTCGGTAATACGTTATCAGGAATAGACAATTGCACTTTAATTTACAATACCATTAGTAATACACTACTTTTTACATTACCAATATTCAAAATGCACATGTGCATAATTAGGTATAACCATGATATAACGTGTTTTGGTACAAAAAGTTTGTGATTTTGAATGGAGAAGTAGGCCCATATACATGTTTTTTGGTTAGTTATATCTAGTGGTTGATGGTTTGGTTATAGTTGTCAATTTTTTATGTAATATGTTGATTGGATGGTATAAATGGTGTTTACATACATGTAATAAAGTGAAAATATTGTTAATGGTATTGTATTATGGATGGTAGGAGTTAATGGTATTGTATTATGGATGGTAGGAGGTAATGGTATTGTATTATGGATGGTAGGTGGTAATGGTAGTGTATTATGGATGGTATGATAGATGAAAGGGAAAGTGTATTCAAAGTGGTGTATCAAAACACCTTATTTCATGTTGATACATATAAATGCACATGTGCATTTCTAATATTGGCAATGTAAAAAGTAATGTATTACATATGGTAGTGTAAATGAAAGTGCAATTGTCTAATATATGTAATGAATTACGGAATTTGTCAAATAAATGACAAAAATGCACATGTGCATGCTTGTGTATTATGGATGGAATGATAGATGAAAGAGAAAGTAGTGTACCAAAACACCTTATTTCCTGTTGATACATATAGATGCACATGTGCATTTCTAACATTGTTAACGTAAAAAGTAGTGTATTACACGTGGTAGTGTAAATGAAAGTGCAATTGACTATTATTTGTAATGAATTACGGAATTTGACAAAGAAACCCTACATATTCACATGTGCATGGATAACTGTTACTCGAATTTTTTTTTTTTTTTTTTTGAATTTTTTTTTATTTTTTTTTATTAACAAAATATTGCGATTTTTTCAAAAAAAATAGAAAAAAAAAAAAAATTTTGGGCGTTTTTTAGATTGTTTTAGGAATTACTGTTTGTGTTCACACTCGTTCTCGCGGTTCTCGCAATAAAGGGTGGTTCCTAACGGATCTTTGTCCTATATATATATATATATATATATATATATAAGGCTTACGCACCGTAACAATTTATTTGTTATGGTGCGCAAGTAAGTGAGTCGGTTAAGAAAAAAAAAACACCTTACGCACCGCTACATAAACATTGTAATGGTGCGCAAGGGTTTCAGCGAGCCAAAAATAAAAACCCTTAACAGGGTTGTCTTCTTCTCCAAAACCCCCAAACACCCCTCTGCATTCCGATCGCCACCACCGCCATTATCATCAACCATCGTCCACCGCCTCCCTCATCTCTTCACCGCACTCCACCACTCTCACCATCACCCATTTCCACCGTCTTCTCACCATCACCATTAACCGAACCACCCCCTTTCTCTCCTGCCATTACCACCACCGTTACGCTGCCTCCATTGTTCACCACCACCACAACCCACCTTCACTGTTCCACTCACCCTCACCCCCTCTTCTGTCGAGCACCACCATTCCGACCACCGCTCATCATCGTCTGCAGCCACCGCCTCGATCTACGGCCATCACCTCCGACCACCCACACAACCCACATTTATCTCAGGTAATTTTTCTTGCATTTTTTTATTCAAGTCGAGTCGGGTGGGCTCGGGTTTGATTTGATGTTGTTTGTTCGGTTCGGGTTTGGCTCGGGTAATTCGGACCGGGTTTGATGATGTTCGAATTAGGATTAAAGTAGTTTAGTTTTAGTATAATTAAATTGATTCGAGTAGATTAATTAAGTTATGTATATATTTAGTGTCGGTTTGACTTGTTTAATAAGTGTCGTTTTATTATTAATGTCGTTTTATTGTAAGTATCGTGTTAGTTAAAGTCGAGTTGATTTGTAAAGTTAATGTATTATATTGGCTCGCGTCATCAGTATAAGTGTTGATAATAATAGCTTAGTCGAGTCGTTGATATTGTTAATTATAACGTTTAGTGAATATTATGTCATTTTCGTATATAGTTAGATTGTCGTTTCTAAATTTTATAGTTAAGTTTAAAATTCATTTTAGTATAAAATTGTATGTTAAACGTCGTTTAAAGTAATTATGTTAGTATGTTGTCATAATTATAGTATCGTTGTTCATTTCAATAATTGTCGTTTGTATGCTAATATTATATTAATTTAATTTTAATTGTCGTTTATTGTATATATTTATTTAATTGTTTTAAATTAGCATAATCTAGCGTAGTTAATATTTCGGACACACTTGTGATTGAAATATATACATGCGTTTTATTTGCAGGATTCGCCGCCTCGCTTGTATTCACTCTAAATACGAGTGAGGATTGGTGGTTTTATTGTAAATACGCCGGGGTGCTGCCGAAATTTCGATTTTTTTTTTATTTGCGACCGCGAATGAAATGCTATACGGTCGTAATATCCGTCCTTAACACATCAAAAACATGTTTTATATTATTATTAAAATATTAGATATATTAGTATATATTTAAAAATTAATAAATTATAAAAAATTATTAAAAATAATAATAATAATAATAATAAAAAAATATAAAAAAAATCGAAGAAACGTGTTAAGGGACGGTAATATGTATTATTTCTGCAATACTAATTGTCATATCCTTAAATTGCAGATATGTCTGGAGCATCTTCATCAGGGACCCGTAAGCGGGGACGTAGTACAGGCGCTAGGCGCCAGCAGCAGCTTCCAGCAGCAGAGCCCCAGCTACAGCCACAGGCTCCAGACCAGCAACAGCCAAGGCCTGCTAGGGTGATACAGTATCTTACAGATCCTGTCAGGCCCGATCAGCAGGAGGCGATACCATCACCTCTCCCACCACTGGAGGAGAGTACACTGCTTGACTTCCATCCCGATTCTCCCGAGCTTTCTGCGTTGAGCAGACTGCTAGGGAAGGACTTTCACAGAGCTCGCGTCATAGATTGGGAGCTGATGCGTAGGATGGAGGTTAGAGATAGATTGAGAGAGATGCTGACACCTCGATGGTTGAGGTTGTTGGATGAGAGGCGCCCATTTTATCAGGAGCTCACTCTTGAGTTATTGTCTACATTTTCTTTCGACTCAGCGCGCCTCTCATCTGACTCTGCAGTCAGCTTTGCGCTTGGACGGCGGACACATATCATGTCCATCCAGCAGTTCGCCGTCCACGCAGGTTTGTATACTCTGGAGGAGACTGCACAGGATATCTTCACCAGCAGTTTGTGGGGATGGTCAGAGCATACCTTAGACCAGTGTATCACTACGACACAGCTGGCTGAGTTTTGGTCGACCATCGCAGATAGGGAGTACAGGCCAGTGATACCTGCCTCCCAGATCCGTGATCCTCTTTACCGCTTTATTCATAGGGCCATCAGTTGCACGGTCCATTCTCGATACATGAGTATCGAGAAGGTGACCAATGCTGACCTTTACGCGCTTTATTGCATTATACAGAGACGAGAGGCCAATCTGGCCCTCTTGTTATTATTTTCTTTTGCGCGAGAGCACGGGCGGGGGAAGGAGTCCCGGATCTGCATGGGCAGTTATGTGACCGTGTTAGCCGAGAGCCTCAGGGTATTCGATGATTTTCCGAGAGGCTGGCTACACTAGGAGGCCATGGGCACGATGATCAAGGAGGTCGACATGCGACAGATTACGCAGCTCATGAGGCCGGGGGACCCTCCACGTTTCTTACCACCACGCCCTATTCCAGAGGGGGGTCCTGTAGTCGCAGCTCGACACCAGATACCTGAGCGAGAGAGGGCTGGACAGCCCAGAGCCAGACTTGCCACTGCAGATCGTCTTGATACTTTAGAGCAGAGTGTGAGTCAGCTCAGAGAGGGGCAGGTTCAGATTAGGGAGACGCAGGTTGAGATGGCACAGACTATTACAGAGATGAGGGGGATTCTTCATAGCATCAGAGATCATCTTCACGCTCCCCATCCACATGATCAGCCTGCACCTCCATAGTTTATCTTTATTTCCTGTTTCTGACATTAGTACTTTATGTTTTTGTATATACATTTACATTTGGTTGGGTGTGTTTATGTTTGATCATGCTTGTTATGTTTATTTCTTTTGATGCGTTACTCATTATTTTGCAAGCGTCATATACAGGAATTGAGTGAAAACGATATATTGCGACGAGGCAACATATATTCGGAAATTCAGCAACACATCAGGGAAGTAACATTTTATTTCTGCTAGTGTATGTAATTATATTTCTCATTTTCACACATTGAGGACAATGTGTCTTTCAAGTGTGGGGATAAGGGATTTTGTATAGTATTTGTATAATATTTAGTATTTAAAAAAAAAAATTAAATTGCTCTACTTATCCAGATCCTTTAAACACATTAAAAAACTTAACATTTTGCAAAAAAAAAACGTATGTCAAAAACAATTTAAATACTGAATTTACAAAATTTTGAAAATATACGTTTCTTTAAGTTGCGGGATAGTAGGTTGTTTAAATCAAGTTTTTGTGAAAATTTTTACGAGAATATTTAAGATAATTTTTCTAACTTTAAAGATTAACTATGCAATAACAAAACTTTTAACCCTTACATTACCACATGACAGTAAGATTTGAGCCTAAAAGTGTTTATTACAAAAACACTACTTTCGTTTCATGTGTGTGTACCGACGTGTTGCATTACTTTAGAACTTGTACGTTTTGATACATTTCAAGACCTTGGTTTAGATATTGATACAAGTATAATAGAGGCATTAGGATCACCTTTTCTGTAAAAATTCACCGTTACCATTAGATACCACTTTGAGCCTAAAACCATTCGTTTGTTACCTGATAACCGGAATGGATTTTAGAAATTGATCTAATACGTGAATATGTAAAAAAAAAAAAAAAAACAGAAAAAAAAGAGCATGGCTGCAGCCCCCAAGATTCGAACCCAGGTCTGTGCTCCCACACTCTTTCGCGCACTTGTCAACCAGCGGACTAAGGCCTGATATTGATTATTTCATAGTTTTCATTTGTTTATATATCCAGTTTTTGCGAGATAAGCTAACTATGAAACTCTATAGTTAGTCACATCTTTCTAAATAAACAACCCACCTTTAAACCTCACCTACCCATTTTAAGTCCTCTTGATCTGTATCGATTTCTAACAATTAGGTGGAGATTTGATTGACGTACAAGCTTATAATAGTCATGTTTCACAGTCTGGTTTTGAGAGTTCACTTGAAATTATACACACATATTATCCGAGGGAAGAGTGAATTCAGTGAGTGGTATTGTTTTTGCATAATTAATTACTTAAAAGTAAGAAAAGTTTGATTAAGTATTCTCGGTTTCTCGTTTCATTTTCTTGATTTAACAACCTTTTGAACGTTGTAAGTCTTGTGAAACCTCTGTATTCAAAAATTTTGTGATTCTTATTTAAAATTGTTTGATACATACGTTATTGTCTAGTTGTTTAAGTTTGGCATGTTGTTTAGGATTTTGCTTAGGGACAAGCAAAAGATCAAGTGTGGGGATATTTGATGTGTTTAGAATTATACACATCTTTTGTATCAAATTACCCCCTATTTCAGAGAAATTGTGTGCGTTTATCCTTTGTATTCGGTACTGATTCGGTAAAAATATGAATCTGCAGGAATCGGTGAAATATCTGTAGATTATGTGAGAAAACGATAAAAGTTCGAAGAAGAAAACAATACATCGAAAAACGTGCTGAAGAAAATCAAGAATTTGACCTAGTTCAACACTTACGCACCGTAACATAAAAAATGTTACGGTCCGTAAGAGAAAAAAGACAAACGAAAAGTTAGGTCAAAGCCTTACGCACCGTTACAATATATTTGTTATGGTGCGCAAGGACTTTATCTGGGTGGAGGCTGACTCAAAAGAACCTTACGCACCGGAACAATATATTTGTTACGGTGCGCAACAACTTTATAATAATGGCGAGTTAGGTCAAAAGTGCTTGCGCACCGTAAGACTTTATTTGTTACGGTGCGCAAGCCTGTAACAGTGGCTGAAAATTTCTCCTATAAATAGCCATGCAATCTGCTCGATTCCGGACACCAAAAATCAAGCGAAACACTTCGCAAAACTCTGAAAAACTCCGGGTTTGAGCAGCTAGTAGTGCCGGTGAAGTCCCTCGAAGCTCTCGGGAAGTTTAGAAGCCGTCGGTTCAAGTACTAGTCGACCCGAGTTCGGTACATACTCGTTTTTCAAGCTTTGTACTTGTTTGTTTTATAATTTCAGTAGCTATAATTTCTATTTCAGTAATGTTATTGTATAATATGTGTGCTTAAACTTATAAACTACCTGGGTTGTGATGAACTAAAATATTGTAATGCATATTTGACGTAATTTTAGTTATTTCATGTGATTTACAGAACTTTATCTTTGAAGTTAATCTTGATATTGCATGTTGTTATAATCTTGATTTAATTATTTGTCGATAAATTCAACAAGTTTAAACATGAAGAAATTCCCCTTAAACTTTGAATTTAATTTAATTCGTTTATCTTTCGATTTTCGGGTTAAATATTGTGTTGAGAAATTGACCAAGTCTAATAATAATTCAAGTCAAAATAATAAAACAAGCATCCTCACCTTATGACTAGAAATAAGATTAGGGTGAGCTAGATTATTAGCTAATCATTGGTGGGTAATTTGGGTAATCGATAACTCGAGCTCTTTTATTACATCGTGATTAAGGTTTTCTAGAATTTTAATTTTCAAAGATTTGTTCGCTTTGCGTGTTTAAAAGATCGTCTCACAACTTAGTCTCTAAGGTTCCAACGGTTGGATTCACGTAGGATTTGGTATAGATAACTCTAGCCAGTTCGTTCTAGCACTTCACATTTTGTCTTTATCTTTTGTTTAAATGGCATCTCTAACGGGGGGTTAACCGAAGGAAAAAGATACTTAACTGTTATTATTGTCAAATTAGCATTACATAATTTTAGGGATTCTAAAACCCAGGTAGTCCATTTATTATATTTGTAATTCGGCTAATTATTATTCAATAATTGTTATATATTAATTGTGTTTGATTGCTTTTTGTATTTGTATCTGTTTGTTTTATATCTTTTTGTCTTCTTTTCCGTAAGTTTTATATTATTAGTTTATAATTTCATAAAATACAAATTCATTTTAAATTAATATTTTATAACATTTTATAAAACTAAAAATCAAAAATCAAATTTCAATTCAATTTAACTAAATATTCGATAAAGGTTAAGTTTCAAAATTTCTTGCTAATTAGGTTCCACGGATCAATACTCGGTCTTGCCGATTAAATTACACCGCGACCGGTACACTTGCCGATTACGTGTGGTTTATAAGCAATTCCAATTTAAAACTTGTAACAAAACAACTGAATTAAGCATGTAATTATATCACGATTTCTAAAGCTTAAAACACTTTTAAGACTATAATTACATCAACCGCACGATCAACATCAGCTACCTTAACGAGTCGTAATGGGTCGTAAGCACTTAGGTTAGGTTTCGTTTTAGAATATAGGCTTTGTTAAACCATATTACATGAGTCCCTACACTCATTTGGTTTACGAAACCTCATTTTATTTGATCCTCCGATTTAGGTCCGTTTATTAACGTAGTTACCTATATTAGGTGCCGTTTGATTTCCGTGATCCCTCTAGCTTTGCTTGGTTGTTAGTAAAGACTTCTAAGCATCCTCAAGTGAGTACATAGTCCCCTCTTTTACTGTTTTTCAAACGTTTTGGGGTGAAACACATGTGCCTACTTGTTACTTTCGTGTTTTTCATGATTTTATATCATATGCTTGTTATGTTCATTAGTACATATATAGTACATGATTTCATTATGTTTTGCTATGTATGTTCACTTAACATGCTAGCACATTGATTTTTGTATATTACATTTTGTTGCATATGTTCACTCAGTATATGGACACATTGTTTTACATTTTGAACCGTTGTAACTGTTTGATTTATGCGAACCGTTTGTAACTGTTTGATTTATATGAACTGTTTGTAACTGTTTGATTATGGGAACCGTTTGTAACTGTTTGATTTATATGAACCATTTGTAACTGTTTGATTATGTGAACCGTTTGGTATTGTTTGAACCGTTGGGTTAGGGAAGTGATTAAGTAACGGGGCGGGTGTAATGTGTTAAAAGCATGGTGGATACGCCGCTGGTACTTCCTATATATAAGTGCTTTTAATACATTATATATCGTTGCGTTATCTAGATCCCTTGGGCGAGGTTATCAAAACAAAGTTATATTACAAGGTTTTTGTAACAATATAAAACATTCGAGTTTTATTTCAAAAACGATTTACAATTTGGGTTTACTTAAACAAAAGTTTTGGAGTTAAGATTCATGGTATCGAGGTTTTATAAACTTTAATTAATCTGTTTTGACTTAGTTATTTCAATTTACATTAGAAACATTTTACAAAACTTGGTTTTTATAATTATCAATTAACAAAGTTATTCAAGTTGTTTTAAAAGGTAAACGAGCCATGAATCTAACACTCACATAAAACCTATGTACTCGCCGACATTTTTATGCTGACGTATTTTCACATGTGTTTCAGGTACAATAGTTGCTGATGTTTGATGATGACATTGGTGTATGCTCACATAGGAATGGACGAGGCATTAGTGACTTAATAACAATGAAAGTTTATTTGTTCATGTTTTGTTTCTAATTTCAATGTAATGTAATACATTTAATTTAATAAAACAGAACTTCAATCCATGTGTTATGAAACAATGATTCTATTACAACACTCCCCGACGTTTCCCTCCACGATTTGTTGTTTTTCATGGTCGGGGTGTGACAGAAAAGTTGGTATCAGAGCTCATGGTTATAGGGAATTAGGTTATTAGTAATGCTTCTACCTAGTCTATAACCTTCGTAGGACCCTAACGCAAGTTTACTTACGTTTAGACCTAAAACAATACTGTCACTTATCTTTAGGTGACAACCACAATAAGAACATAAATTCCGAATCTGCTTTGAAAACTAATCATCTGTTCTAGGATGATTTATTATAAGGTTTCAAACCTTCAAAGTTTTCAAAATCTTGTCAAAGTTTGGGTCTTATTAATGTGAACACGTGCAATCTGGAAGGGTGGGTGCCTGTATCCTGAGTTTTCTGTCTAAGGCTAGAGTGTTCGTACAAATCCGCAGTATCGGACCAGTCACTCTTACAAGGGAACTCTTGGGGTGAGTGTCCACTTATAGGCGAGCATGTCTTCGCAATACATTATGAGGACCTATTTACTTTGATTCAACTTTTGTGTGTCGTTTGTTTGCTTCGTGATTCGAACAAATGACCATCACCTATGCCTTTTGGTCGGTAATTGTAACATCCCATTCTTACCCAATGCCATTTCATTTGTTTTCTCTCATACTTCCTCTTTTAGAATGCCTCCACGATGCGACAATCAGGTACCTAATGAAGAACTGGCAGCTATCATTACGCAGCAAATGGCTGCTGCAATCCTAAACATCATTGTTCAATGTAACCAAGCCCTCAACAACAATAATGCCCATGCAACTTCAAGACGTTCAACTCAGCTAAGCCATCAAAGTTTTATGGGTCTCAAGGAGGGACTGCACTTCTGCAATGGTTCGAGAGTCTTGAGAGCACCTTTAGACATGTTCAATGCCTAAACGAGCGAAAGGTAGAGTTCGCATCTAGTGTTTTTGATAAACGAGCTCTAATGTGGTGGAATGGTGTGATGAGAGATAGGGGTGCCAAGGTAGCACTGGCTCAAACCTGGGAAGAGCTTCGAGCACTAATGATGAGGGAATTATGTCCTCGTCATGAGATTAGGGCATTGGAAAGGGAATTCGACGATCTTAAGCAAGATAGCGGTGAGCATCGAGCCTACACTGACCGTTATGAGGAGTTAAGTCTGTTATGCCCGAACATGGTTACGCCTTTGGATAAGGCAATTGAAAAGTACATTGATGGCCTCACTGACTCAGTTCAATATATTGTTACTGGTAGTAATCCCACTACACTTAGACTGGCCATTGAGCTATCCGCTACCTTGACTGAATCTCAGATCAGGAAAGGTAAGCTTTTCAGAAAGGGTGACAAGAAACTGATCGAGGAATCGAAACCAAAGGCTGAGCAGACTGAATCCTCCAAGAAGTCCAAGAAGCGAAAGGCTTCTCAGAACTTCGCCGTGGTCACTCATAATGATCAAGTTGTCCCCAACCAACCAGCTCAACCCCCTGCTAGGAAGCCATACAACGAAACTGCACCCTTGTGCAACCAATGTAGCCTTCATCATCATGCTAGTGTGAAGTGCCGCAAATGCCAAATTTGTGGACTTATTGGTCATACAGCAATAGTTTGCCCAACTGTAGCTACACCAAATCAAGCTGGCAACAATCTGGCTCAAGCTCGTTTTCTACCAGGTTCTTGCTTCAACTGTGGCGAGATGGGCCATTTTCGAAGGGAATGCCCAAAGCTTGCTAATGCAAATGCAGCGCAGGGATGAGCATCTGACCGATTGGAAGACAACGCTGTTTAGAAATAATCAAGCTTTATGTATTATTTTCTTTTGTTGTCAAGGTCTAAGAAACAGTTGTTGATGTTGTTTATAAATAAATCTTTTATTTACATTGCAATGTATTTATGTGGTTGCATGTATAAACAGCATATCCCCTACAATACCGACAATTAAGGAACCGTATTCCTTGAAGAACAGACTACCCCCAAAATTCTTCCATTTTATGATCTCTTGCGTTTTCCACGAAAATCCTAAGTACCCGTTTCTTCCAAGGAAAACGAAGTACAAGGCGCAAGTTACAACTCTAGACGAATACCCAATCCTTGATAAGGTACCTAAGGGTATTTCTGTAAGTCCTTAATTGTTGTATACCTTAATTCGAATGTTGTGATTCCTTGTAATCAAAAATCGAATTTTTGGAAGAGCATCCTATCTTTTCAGATGGATTCATGAGGACATTGAAGTCCATCGACTGGGTTCCTGGTATACCTTGAATACCCATGTTCAAATCGACGTCAAGTTAATAACAATCCATAACAAGATAATAACAAATTAAATAACCAAGAAAACAATTATGTGCTTATGCGTTTATGTGTTGACCCAATCAATGTTGTCTCAAGCTTGTTCAAATTCTATCCCTTTCGCATTATAAAACAAACAGTGCGAACTGTGCAAGAAATTACGTAATTATGGATGCATACATAATTATGGAATTTAGTGCACAGAGACCACAACAAGTTTTGTCATGTGTCTAGAGTTAATTCTATTCATTTCCATTTCTGATGAAGCACCCATCGAAAATGACTCTGTCCTTTCATTTTCGTTTATGAAGAATGTCCGTTGAGGGAAATGAATATCCTTTTTTAATTCTATGCATTTCCATTTCCGATGAAATACCTCTTGAAAATGACTCCGTCCGTTCATTTTCGTTTCTGAAGAATGTCCACTGAGGGAAATGAATATCCTTTTGTTTATTCCTTCATTTCCATTTTTGATGAAGCACCTGTTGAAAATGACTCCGTCCGTTCATTTTTGTTTCTGAAGAATGTCCGTTGAGGGAAATGAATATCCTTTTGATTATTCCTTCATTTCCATTTCTGATGGAGCACCTGTTGAAAATGACCCCGTCTGTTCATTTTTCGTTTCTGAAGAATGTCCGTGGAGGGAAATGACAGGATTATGCCTTGCATATCTTTGATGGTTATTCAACACAAAGTCACAGACAGACTCCTACGAATAAATTTCGGTACGAAATTTCCTATAGTAGGGGAGACTATGACACCTGTGCCTCTGTGACCATCAAACAAATACCAAATCAATGGAATATTGTGTTTCATACTTGGTATTGTATAAATATGTGTATCATGTGCACATATCAATTCTTGTTTGATTTCGAGCTTTAAATCGCTTTCTGGAAGGTTATACGCGAACTGGTGCGTAAATATAACCAGTTTAATGCAACAAACACTCCGGAACAGTGACATAGGCTTAACATACCTTAAATAACCTTTACATAATTTAGAAATAAGTTTTGGAGGGTTTGGTGTGGCGAAATCAAGTTTATTCGCTTAAAGGGACTAATTTCGACAAACTGCGAAAGTATGCCGATTCTTACTGTAACGAACATTCTAAAACTTGATCATAAGTTAAATATGCCCTAAATATCCTTTACATAGCTTAGAAATAGGCTTTGAGGTGTTTGGTGCGTAAAAATAAACTTTCTTGATCAATAGGGACTAAAAGCGTCAAAAAGTGCATAAGTTTGCATTTTCGCGCATATCTTACGTTCTGAATATATCCGGACATCCAAAAATTTATGTAATCATTAAAATATTTTATTTTATTTTAGTGATTGGCATGATAAAATTCCATTCGTCGCTTAATTTGGATCGTTTTTGCGTTCGTTCCGATTTCCGTCGTAATCAACCGAATAACACAACCGTACGACCAAACGAACCGACATCTGAGATATTTTTGAGCACATTTCAAGTTCCCTATACTTTAACTTCATTTTGGAGCCTTGAAATGGGGTTAACGGGGCTTAAACGTGTCAAAAATGCATCGAAATCTAGTTTCTGGGCTGCAGGGACCAAAACTGACATATTCTGATAGTTGGCTTAGGCGGGCCGCGTAAGATGGTGTCTAATCTTACGCGGGGTGTGTAAAACTGCCCAGTTCAGAAATCAGTTTTCTGGTATTGCAACTGGTTTCAGGCATTTTTCCCATGGTTTCTTCATCCAATGTGCTTGTTTTAAGTGCCCATGGTATTCTAATTCAGTGGGCACACATGGAGGGTTGAGATTCAAGATCGGTTTACCAGGAATGATCCTAACGGTTGTGGATTTCCTATAAATACCCACACCTTCATTCAAGTTCCTCACAAAATCTGATTGAATTACTCTAAGTTGGAGTTCAAGAACTTCATACTTGAGTAGTTTGATCAAGATTTCCTTGCTTGGACCCTTTGTAAGTATTCTCTCATGCTTTTATCGCGTTTTTAAGCAAGAAAGTCAAAGTACCTTTGACTTTCAGCTTTGACTAGTTTATGGTCAACACGAAGTACGTTTGAACTTCGTAACGTGAGCGTAATCACGATGGTTATAGTCTCTTGTGACTATACCTACTGATTACCACGTTGATTAGGTGTAGTGACGAGTCATAGTTTCAGTCAAAATGCGTATTTATGCGTATTTTGCAACCAAACTATTTTTAGGTATCAAGACCCTTTGTCTTGATATCAAACTTGTTTTCAACTTTGTTAAACATGTTTTAACATGTTTAACTCGTCACTTTAGGTTTAGTGCTTATTTAGGGTCGTAAGATAAGCGGTCTAAACAACCGCTTAGACTTTCGAACCCGACCCATTTGGTCGATCATTAGGATCCGACCAAACATGTTTTGGGACCATAGTTGTATAGGGAATAACCTTCCAAGGTTATAACTTATGGTCACTTCGTTTAGTTAGTTGTATGATAGGTAGCTTATATTCCTTAGGAAAATGACCAAAATGCCCTTTTTACGTATAAATTCATTTTAAGCATATGTAACCTAAATTTTGATATCTAAACTGATTAGGCGACATTAATAGACATGTTAAGGCATATAATACTTGTCATAGGACTAGTTAGACGGTCCGAACGCGTTTTACGCGAACGACGCGTTAAAGTTGCGTAAGCTACCTTAACGAGTCGTAATGGGTCGTAAGCACTTAGGTTAGGTTTCGTTTTAGAATATATGCTTTGTTAAACCATATTACATGAGTCCCTACACTCATTTGGTTTACGAAACCTCATTTTATCCGATCCTCCGATTTAGGTCCGTTTATTAACGTAGTTACCTATATTAGGTGCCGTTTGATTTCCGTGATCCCTCTAGCTTTGCTTGGTTGTTAGTCAAGACTTCTAAGCATCCTCAAGTGAGTACATAGTCCCCTTTTTTACTATTTTTTCAAACGTTTTGGGGTGAAACACATGTGCCTACTTGTTACTTTTGTGTTTTTCTTGATTTTATATCATATGCTTGTTATGTTCATTAGTACATATATAGTACATGATTTCATTATGTTTTGCTATGTATGTTCACTTAACATGCTAGCATATTGATTTTTGTATATTACATTTTGTTGCATATGTTCACTCAGCATATGGACACATTGTTTTACATTTTGAACCTTTGTAACTGTTTGATTTATGTGAACCGTTTGTAACTGTTTGATTTATATGAACCATTTGTAATTGTTTGATTATGGGAACCGTTTGTAACTGTTTGATTTATATGAACCGTTTGTAACTATTTGATTATGTGAACCATTTGGTATTGTTTGAACCGTTGGGGTAGGGAAGTGATTAGGTAACAGGGCGGGTGTAATGTGTTAAAAACATGGTGGATACACCACTGGTACTTCCTATATATAAGTGCTTTTAATACATTATATATCGTTGCGTTATCTAGATCACTTGGGCGAGGTTATCAAAACAAAGTTATATTACAAGGTTTTTGTAACAATATAAAACATTCGAGTTTTATTTCAAAAACGATTTACAATTTGGGTTTACTTAAACAAATGTTTTGGAGTTAAGATTCATGGTATCGAGGTTTTATAAACTTTAATTAATCTGTTTTGACTTAGTTATTTCAATTTACATTACAAACATTTTACAAAACATGGTTTTTCTAATTATCAATTAACAAAGTTATTCAAGTTGTTTTAAAAGGTAAACGAGACATGAATCTGACACTCACATAAAACCTATGTACTCGCCGGCATTTTTATGCTGATGTATTTTCACATGTGTTTCAGGTAAAATAGTTGCTGATGTTTGATGATGATATTGGTGTATGCTCACATAGGAATGGACGAGGCCTTAGTGACTTAATAACAATGAAAGTTTATTTGTTAATGTTTTGTTTCTAATTTCAATGTAATGTAATACATTTAATTTAATAAAACAGAACTTCAATCCATGTGTTATGAAACAATGATTCTGTTACAACACTCCCTGACGTTTCCGCCACGATTTGTTGTTTTTCGTGGTCGGGGTGTGACAGAAAAGTTGGTATCAGAGCTCATGGTTATAGGGAATTTGGTTATTAGTAATGCTTTGACCTAGTCTATAACCTTCCTAGGACCCTAACGCAAGTTTACTTGCGTTTAGACATAAAACAATAATGTCACCTATCTTTAGGTGACAACCACAATAAGAACACAAATTCCGAATATGCTTTGAAAACTAGTCATCTCGTCAAAGTTTGGGTCTTATTAATGTGAACACATGCAATCTGGAAGGGTGGGTGCCTGTATCCTGAGTTTTTTGTCTAAGGCTAGAGTGTTCGTACAAATCCGCAGTATCGGACCAGTCACTCTTACCTGGGAACTCTTGGGGTGAGTGTCCACTTATCGGCGAGCATGTCTTCGCGATACATTTTGAGGACCTATTTACTTTGATTCAACTTTTGTGTGTCGTTTGTTTGCTTCGTGGTTCGAACAAATGACCATCACCTATGCCTTTTGGTCGGTAATTGTAACATCCCATTCTTACCCAATGCCATTTCACTTGTTTTCTCTCATGCTTCCTCTTTTAGAATGCCTCCACGACGCGACAATCAGGTACCTAATGAAGAACTGGCAGCTATCATTACGCAGCAAATGGCTGCTACAATCCCAAACATCATTGTTCAATGTAACCAAGCCCTCAACAACAATAATGCCCCATGCAACTTCAAGACGTTCAACTCAGCTAAGCCATCAAAGTTTTATGGGTCTCAAGGAGCGACTGCACTTCTGCAGTGGTTCAAGAGTCTAGAGAGCACCTTCAGACATGTTCAATGCCCAAACAAGCGAAAGGTAGAGTTTGCATCTATTGTTTTTGAGAAATGAGCTCTAACATGGTGGAATGGTGTGATGAGAGATAGGGGTGCCGAGGTAGCACTGGCTCAAACCTGGGAAGAGCTTCGAGCACTAATGATGAGGGAATCTGTCCTCGTCATGAGATTAGGGCATTGGAAAGGGAATTCGACGATCTTAAGCAAGATAGCGGTGAGCATCGAGCCTACACTGACCGTTATGAGGAGTTAAGTCTGCTATGCCCGAACATGGTTAAGCCTTTGGATAAGGCAATCGAAAAGTACATTGATGTCCTCCCTGACTCAGTTCAAGATATTGTTACTGGTAGTAATCCCACTACAGTTAGACAGACCATTGAGCTATCCACTACCTTGACTGAATCTCAGATCAGGAAAGGTAAGCTTTTCCGAAAGGGTGACAAGAAACTGATCGAGGAATCGAAACCAAAGGATGACCAGACTGAATCCTCCAAGAAGTCCAAGAACCGAAAGGCTTCTCAGAACTTCGCCGTGGTCACTCATAATGATCAAGCTGTCCCCAACCAACCAGCTCAACCCCCTGCTAGGAAGCCATACAACAGAACTGCACCCTGCCGGGTAACTGTCGCTTATCAGTTCTGGTCAACCAAAGCAGAAGTCCAGGTTAAAGTCAACGATAATGAAGAATTCTAGACTACATGAAGACCATGCACTGATCAAGGGGGAGTTTGTTAATGCTCCTTGGGTGAAAAGTGCATGCCTTCCAATTGTTAGGGTCTTTATTGTACATATCTTGGATCTTAGTCCAAGGTTTATCCTTGGACAATTTGTCCAAGTTTTGGTCTAGAACTTTGGTCAGGGGTTTGGTTTTTGTCTGAGTTTTGTCCCTAGTCTATATATATGTGTTGTATAGGATTAGGGCAAAGGGGAACCAAGATAAACCCTTGAAGCTTTGTGCTCCTCTCCCAACTTGTTCCTCCTGGTGTGAATTCTAGAGAGAGAGACTATGTGTTAGTGAGAGAAAGCTAGGGTTTAGATCTTTGTGATCTAAATCCAGCTTGTAGATGATGTATACTCCTTTGGTTTGTGTAATCTGTGATGATTGATTCATCAATAAAGGATTCATCTTCTACATATTTCTATCTTGTTCATCTTATGTTTGTTCTTCATGTCTTGAATCAAGTGCAATGTTTGATGTTCGTCATCGATCCGGTGCTTTCAAGTGGTATCAGAGCATGGTTACCGATTCAGAATGGTCTAACCGCCTTCTGAATCACCATTGCTCTTGATTTGATGTTTGTTTCCGCCAAACATCTTGAAGACTTGAAGATTTTGCAGAAAAGTTGAAGAAAATGAAGCTGTTCGTGGTTGTTTTGTTCTCCAAGTTGTTGCAGATCTGAGGTTTGATCCAAAAATTGCTCTGTCCGAGTTTTTCTTAGTGTTAAACTTGTCTGAGTTTCAAAACTCTGTGTTTGTGTTTCCGAGGTATTGTTGAACCAGTGTGAAGTCACACTGGGGAGATAGTCCGGAGACTGGTTACTGAAACTTGTCTGAGTTTTACACTCTAATCAACCTATTCCGACTTTTCCTACAAGAGTCCGAGGTTTAAGACAGTTCCGCTCAAAGTTTCTGAGTTTTGAAACTTCCGAGTTTAACATGAGTCTCTCCGAGTTTTAAAACTTGAATATTGTTATGAGTTTTGAATAGTTGTCCGAGTTTCAAAACTCGGAATCTCTTGTGCATCTTGTTTGTTAACAGTTGTCCGAATTTTGTCACTATCTCCGAGTGTTTCTTGTTAATTAGAAGTTTGTCCGAGGTTTCCTGTTCTATTCCGATGTTTAACATCAAAACTACTTCGAGTTTTGAAAGGTCTGGAATATGTTCACTTTGCTTTTCGGAGCTTTAGTTGTGGAAAGCATGATTGTCCGAGTTTCTTTCAATATCATAATATCCGAGTTTTGTATTGTCAATCTTCTGTTATTCCGAGTTTTGCACTTAGAAAAGTTTCTGAGTTTTCTGCATTTTCTGTCTGAGTTTTGAAATGCTTTTATCAGTCCGACTTTTAATCTTCACAAGGCTTTGTCCGACTTTTAATCTTCACTATTGTCGCTGAGTTTAAGTCCTCAGCGATTAATTGTGTCCGAATTTCATTTTATGAAATTTGAAAGTCAATATGTTCTGTTTTTAATCTTCTGAGTTTTAAACATGATAGAGGTTCCGAGTTTTTGGTATTCCGACTTTTGCAGTCTTACAGTGATGTTCTGAAGTTCAACTCCAGATAGTTCCGAGTATTTGACAGTCAATATGTCTCTCTGTTCTTATGTGGTCTCCGAGGTTCACTTGAAGTCGGTTTCGGATTATCGAAAAGTTTTATGGCACTTATGCTGTTCGGATCAAGTGAGGAGGTGAAGAGAATAAGACGTGCTTGGATTTTTGTATTGTTTACAAAGAAAAAGGGGGAGTAAAAATTTTGAAGTTCCTGTTTTCTTTGTAAATATAAAGCTTGTGCGTGAAATAGCTCGTGTGTGATGGAGTTTTTGTCACGTGTGTTTATGTTATTAATCAAGTGTTGACATGATGAAGCTGAATTCTCGGTTGATGACTAGTTGAAGATTGAGCCTTATTAAGTTTCTATTTAGAGTAGAGAAGATTAGTTCTGGTCACGAAATAATGTGGGGCTTCTTGATTTGAGGGGAAGGTCGGAGATGAAAGCCATCGGGGATTCAGGGGATTCGTGAAGATAGGAGATTGATTCATGAAGATTCGTGACGAGATGAGATCATACATGAAGGGTTGAAGACTTTTGATTAAGATGGTGGATGTACTTTTACAAAGTTCAGTTTGTTATTAACTTATCGATCTGAGCTTCATGTCTTTGCGAAATTTGAAGTTTTTGATGTTAGGCATTGGAAATCCGACGCTTCGTTCTTCTACTGGTTAGGTTTGAAGATTAATGTATCGAGCGATATTCCTACATGTGGTTGTAGGTTGTTTCGCGTTAACTTGATTCGGGAGTAGTTTGAGGGGGAGGATCTACAGTGTTCGATGTTGGATTCTTCGGGTTTCTCAAAGCGGCCTTAAGTGATCGTCAGCAAGTCTTTAAGTAGAAGGGTTGAAGATCGCTGTGCTCTACCTAAAAGATCAAGTCTCAGCTAAAGTTGAAAGCAGGCATGATATCATCAGTCAAGGGAGAGTCTCTAAGTGCAGTATCCGGTGATTGAAGATTATCGATGCCACACAGAACTGATGCAACAGTTAAGGGGGAGACTGTAAGTGCAGTTCCTGCCGGGTAACTGTCGCTTATCAGTTCTGGTCAACCAAAGCAGAAGTCCAAGTTAAAGTCAACGATAATGAAGAATTCTAGACTACATGAAGACCATGCACTGATCAAGGGGGAGTTTGTTAATGCACCTTGGGTGAAAAGTGCATGCCTTCCAATTGTTAGGGTCTTTATTGTACATATCTTGGAACTTAGTCCAAGGTTTATCCTTGGACAATTTGTCCAAGTTTTGGTCTAGAACTTTGGTCAGGGGTTTGGTTTTTGTCTGAGTTTTGTCCCTAGTCTATATATATGTGTTGTATAGGATTAGGGCAAAGGGGAACCAAGATAAACCCTTGAAGCTTTGTGCTCCTCTCCCAACTTGTTCCTCCTGGTGTGAATTCTAGAGAGAGAGACTATGTGTTAGTGAGAGAAAGCTAGGGTTTAGATCTTTGTGATCTAAATCCAGCTTGTAGATGATGTATACTCCTTTGGTTTGTGTAATCTGTGATGATTGATTCATCAATAAAGGATTCATCTTCTACATATTTCTATCTTGTTCATCTTATGTTTGTTCTTCATGTCTTGAATCAAGTGCAATGTTTGATGTTCGTCATCGATCCGGTGCTTTCACCCTTGTGCAACCAATGTAGCCTTCATCATCATGCTAGTGTGAAGTGCCGCAAATGCCAAATTTGTAGACTTATTGGTCATACAGCAAGAGTTTGCCCAACTGTAGCTGCACCAAATCAAGCTGGCAACAATCTGGCTCAAGCTCGTTTTCTACCAGGTTCTTGCTTCAACTGTGGCGAGATGGGCCATTTTCGAAGGGATTGCCCAAAGCTTGCTAATGCAAATCCAGCGCAGGGATGATCATTTGACCGATTGGAAGACAACGCTGTTTAGAAATAATCAAGCTTTATGTATTATTTTCTTTTGTTGTCAAGGTCTAAGAAACAGTTGTTGATGTTGTTTATAAATAAATCTTTTATTTACATTGCAATGTATTTATGTGGTTGCATGTATAAACAGCATATCCCCTACAATACCGACAATCAAGGAACCGTATTCCTTGAAGAACATACTACCCCCAAAATTCTTTCATTTTATGATCTCTTGCGTTTTTCACGAAAATCCTAAGTACCCGTTTCTTCCAAGGAAAACGAAGTACAAGGCACAAGTTACAACTCTAGACGAATACCCAATCCTTGATAAGGTACCTAAGGTTATTTCCATAAGTCCTTAATTGTTGTATACCTTAATTCGAATGTTGTGATTCCTTTTAATCAAAAATCGAATTTTTGGAAGATCATCCTATCTTTTCAGATAGATTCATGAGGACGTTGAAGTCCATCGACTGGGTTCCTGGTATACCTTGAATACCCATGTTCAAATCGACGTCAAGTTAATAACAATTAATAACAAGATAATAACAAATTAAATAACCAAGAAAACAATTATGTGCTTATGCATTTATGTGTTGACCCAATCAATGTTGTCTCAAGCTTGTTCAAATTCTATCTCTTTCTCATTATAAAACAAACTGTGCCAACTGTGCAAGAAATTACGTAATTATGGAGGCATACATAATTATGGAATTTAGTGCACAGAGACCACAACAAGTTTTGTCATGTGTCTAGAGTTAATTCTATTCATTTCCATTTCTGATGAAGCACCCGTCGAAAATGACTCCGTCCGTTCATTTTTGTTTATAAAGAATGTCTGTTGAGGGAAATGAATATCCTTTTTTAATTCTATTCATTTCCATTTCCGATGAAATACCTGTTGAAAATGACTCCGTCCGTTCATTTTCGTTTCTGAAGAATGTCTGTTGAGGGAAATGAATATCCTTTTGTTTATTCCTTCATTTTCTTTTCGGATGAAGCACCTATTGAAAATGACTCCGTCCGTTCATTTTCGTTTCTGAAGAATGTCCGTTGAGGGAAATGAATATCCTTTTGATTATTCCTTCATTTCTGTTTCTGATGGAGCACCTGTTGAAAATGACTCCATCTATTCATTTTCGTTTCTGAATAATGTCCGTGGAGGAAAATGACAGGATTATGCCTTGCATATCTTTGATGGTTATTCAACACAAAGTCACAGACAGACTCCTACGAATAAATTTCAGGACGAAATTTCCTAAAGTAGGGGAGACTGCGGCACCTGTGCCTCTGCGACCATAAAACAAATACCAAATCAATGGAATATTTTGTTTCATACTTGCGATTTGTATAAATATGTGGATCATGTGCACATATCAATTCTTGTTCGATTTCGAGCTTTAAATCGCTTTCTGGAAGGTTATACGCGAACTGATGCGTAAATATAACCAGTTTAATGCAAGAAACACTCCGGAATAGTGAAATAGTCTTAACATACCATAAATAACCTTTACATAACTTAGAAATAAGTTTTGGAGGGTTTGGTGTGGCGAAATCAAGTTTATTCGCTTACAGGGACTAATTTCGACAAACTGTGAAAGTATGCCGATTCGTACTATAACGAACATTCCGGAACTTGATCATAAGTTAAATATGCCGTAAATATCCTTTACATAGCTTAGAAATAGGCTTTGAGGTGTTTGGTGCGCAAAAATAAACTTTCTTGATCAGTAGGGACTAAAAGCGTCAAAAAGTGCATAAGTTTGCATTTTCGAGCATATCTTCCGTTCTGAATAAATCCGGACATCCAAAAATTTATGTGATCATTAAAATATTTTATTTTAGTGATTGGCATGATAAAATTCCATTCGTCGCTTAATTTGGATCGTTTTTGCGTTCGTTACGATTTCCGTCGTAATCTACCGAATAACGCAACCGTACGACCAAACGAACCGAAATACGAGATATTTTTTAGCACATTTCAAGTTCTCTATACTTTAACTTCATTTTGGAGCCTTGAAATGGGGTTAACGGGGCTTAAACCTTATGGTTGTTTAGACCGCTTAGACTTTCGAACCCGACCCGTTTGGTCGATCATTAGGATCCGACCAAACATGTTTTGTGACCATAGTTGTATAGGGAATAACCTTCCAAGGTTATACCTTATGGTCACTTCGTTTAGTTAGTTGTATGATAGGTAGCTTATATGCCTTAGGAAAATGACCAAAATGCCCTTTTTACGCATAAATTCATTTTAAGCATATGTAACCTAAATTTTGACATCTAAACTGATTAGGTGACATTAATAGACATGTTAGGGCATATAATACTTGTCATAGGACTAGTTACACGGTCCGAACGCATTTTAGGCGAACGACGCGTTAAAGTGGCGTAAGCTACCTTAACGAGTCGTAATGGGTCGTAAGCACTTAGGTTAGGTTTCGTTTTAGAATATAGGCTTTGTTAAACCATATTACATGAGTCCCTACACTCATTTGGTTTACGAAACCTCATTTTATCTGATCCTCTGATTTAGGTCCGTTTATTAACGTAGTTACCTATATTAGGTGCCGTTTGATTTCCGTGATCCCTCTAGCTTTGCTTGGTTGTTAGTCAAGACTTCTAAGCGTCCTCAAGTGAGTACATAGTCCCCTCTTTTACTGTTTTTCAAACGTTTTGGGGTGAAACACATGTGCCTACTTGTTACTTTCGTGTTTTTCATGATTTTATATCATATGCTTGTTATGTTCATTAGTACAAGTATAGTACATGATTTCATTATGTTTTGCTATGTATGTTCACTTACCATGCTAGCACATTGATTTTTGTATATTACATTTTGTTGCATATGTTCACTCAGCATATGGACACATTGTTTTACATTTTGAACCGTTGTAACTGTTTGATTTATGTGAACTGTTTGTAACTGTTTGATTTATATGAACCGTTTGTAACTGTTTGATTATGGGAACCGTTTGTAACTGTTTGATTTATATGAACCGTTTGTAACTGTTTGATTATGTGAACCGTTTGGTATTGTTTGACCCGTTGGGTTAGGGAAGTGATTAGGTAACGGGGCGGGTGTCATGTGTTAAAAGCATGGTGGATACGCCGCCGGTACTTCCTATATATAAGTGCTTTTAATACATTATATATCGTTGCGTTATCTAGATCACTTGGGCGAGGTTATCAAAAAAAGTTACATTACAAGGTTTTTCTAACAATATAAAACATTCGAGTTTTATTTCAAAAACGATTTACAATTTGGGTTTACTTAAACAAATGTTTTGGATTTAAGATTCATGGTATCGAGGTTTTATAAACTTTAATTAATCTGTTTTGACTTAGTTATTTCAATTTACATTACAAACATTTTACAAAACTTGGTTTTCTAATTATCAATTAACAAAGTTATTCAAGTTGTTTTAAAAGGTAAACGAGCCATGAATCTGACACTCACATAAAACCTATGTACTCACCGGCATTTTTATGCTGACGTATTTTCACATGTGTTTCATGTACAATAGTTGATGATGTTTGATGATGATATTGGTGTATGCTCACATAGGAATGGACGAGGCCTTAGTGACTTAATAACAATGAAAGTTTATTTGTTCATGTTTTGTTTCTAATTTCATTGTAATGTAATACATTTAATTTAATAAAACAGAACTTCAATCCATGTGTTATGAAACAATGATTCTGTTACAACACTCCCCGACGTTTCCGCCACGATTTGTTGTTTTTCGTGGTCGGGGTGTGACAATATCTTCATGAAACATTGTTTTACAAATAACATATTTTATACAAACTCATTTTACTTGGTCATTTATTTATCTGTGCATCTTTCTTTTATATCATCTGATTTCTTATCATTGTTTATATGATTTATAAAAGAAAAAATTTTACAAGGTTCATGACTAACTTTTGACAAACATTTACTTTAAACTTACAAGTCATGAATCCTATTTAAATAAAACCTATGTATCTCACAGGCATTTTTATGCTGACGTACCTATTTTCACATGTGTTTTCAGGAGATGATGCATAGGATTGATCAAGATACACTTAGGAGGACTTGGGCCTTAGTGACAATAAAAGATGCAAGACTAGTTAATTATATTGTGTTTCTTTGTTTTTTTAAGACATTGTAACTTCATTTAATTCAATAAAACAAAACTTCAATTTCCATGTGTTATGAAACAATGATTCTGTTACAACACTCCCCGACGATTCCGCCGCGATTTGTTGTTTTACGCGGTCGGGGTGTGACACAACCGACTTCGTCATCTTAGATGATGCCCCCTCGTGTTGGGACAACCATTTTTAAAATCCCATCAAGCCTTCACCCAACGGAAGCAAAACAACCTACCACTTCAATTAGGGGCCGATAAAAGGTACGTCGACCTTGACCAATTAATGAAATACCCAATTCATGATGACAACCCCTTAATCGAAGATGAAGCGGAATCACCCGGTACGGAAGAAGAAGAAGAAGAGTTCGTCGAAGAGGAAATTGCCCTAGAGCAAACCCTTTCGGCCATCGACCTTAATAAAGAAGAAAATAAGCGGTCTCTTAAAGACCCACTGCCACTTGAACTCAATAAACTACCTAAAGGTCTAGAATACGCATTTTTAGACGAACTTGGTAAGTTCCCCGTCATCATTTCTTCTAAACTAACACTTTTTGAAAAAGAAAAATAAATAAAACTTTGAAAAAACATAAAAATGCAATCGCGTGGAGGCTCATGGATATCGAAGGCATCAACCCATTCTTGTGCACCTACAAAATTTTGATGGAAGATGACTATAAAACGGTAATACAACCACAACATAGGGTAAATCCAAATGTTCAAGAAGTGGTTAAAAATGAAGTCATCAAGTTACTTGACGCCAGGCTTATCTATCTCATCTCCGATAGTCCATGGGTAAGTCACGTCCAAGTAGTTCCAAAGAAAGGAGTATGACGGTAATAACAAATGACAAAATTGAATTAATACCAACGAGAACCGTCACCGGATGGAGGGCTTGTATCGACTATCATAAGTTAAATGAAGCAATAAGGAAAGGCCACTTTCCTTTACCTTTCATCGACCAAATGTTAGAAAGACTATCCGGTCATAAATTTTATTGTTTTCTCAATGGTTTCTCCGGTTATTTTCAAATTCCAATAGCACATGAGGACCAAGAAAAAACAACTTATACATGTCCCTATGGAACTTTTGCTTATCGACGCATGCCTTTTGGTCTACGCAATGCCCCCGCTATGTTTCAACGTTGCATGGTGGCCATCTTCCATGATATGATAGAAAAACTATGGAAGTTTTTGATACGTGGTTGAAAACCGGTGTTCGTTAGTGTATAACTTAATGTTTTTACATAAGTTTTAATTTCGGATAGCCTACTTTTAATCAAAAATGTGTTTTGCAGGTTTGATGGAGTTTAAGGAGCTTTTCGGGAGCTTTAAGAGTCACCGGGTCGAAAACCGGAGCACCGGGACGCGTTACGGATCAACCGGGAGTGCGAGGAGTGAAAAATGAGAAGTTGGTGTTCAAGAGGTCGTCGCCGACGGGCTCTAGAAAACCCCGTCGGCCAAAAACTTCGTATCCAACAATATAGGGTGTCGGCAGAAATTCACACAAAGGGAACCCGTCGCCGACGGCCCCCTACCCGTCGCCGACGGGTTGTAGTTTCTCAGAACGCGAAATTTTGTGATTTTTGGGTTAAACTCGATTTCCATTGGTCCTTTTTGCATTAACTCGGGAGTTACACTTGACTTGGATTTTGAACTTTAATCTTGGAGCCACTTATCACCTACCATTCATCTCCAATCCATCCATCATCAAGAACATCATCCGAATCAAGAAACATCATCACCAACATCATTCACAATCAATTCATCCTAAACCCTAGTTCTCCATATCATCCTTCACCAAACCTTCATCATTCACCATTCCTTCATCCTTCAAGATTCAAGATGATCTTCATCAAGTTCCAATCATTCGGTGATCAAGCTTCTTCAACCATGAGCGGCTAATCATCTCGGTTTCACCCCGGTGTAGGTAGTTGTTAACTTTAGGGTTTCGAATTGTTTATTGCTTCAACTTTGTGATAAATTGTGTTTGATTTTTGAAACCATTGATAATAGTGTTACATTTGTTGCGAATTCGTAAATTGTCGAACGATGTTAAAAGTTATGACTTTACGAAATGGTTATATGTAATTGTGCATTATCGTGGTTAGGTTTTACTTGTGTTGATTATAAAGTACATTCTTGTCCGTTCTTCGGGACGTTGATAGTTATTGGCACCTAAGTCACGGTACACTAAATCCGTTAATCGTATGTAATTGAGTTGAATCTAAAAAACGTGTAGAAACCTTAGGTTGGCAATTACCGAAACCGGGTGTGAATCCTTTTTCTTATTATTGTTTAGTAATCAATCTTTATTGCAATTGTTAATTAGTAGTTGTTATCCAATTAAACCAATTCACTTAGTTTAAATTCACATCTTCCAACAAAACAAAAATACAAGAATATCATAGCAAGCTTCATAAATTGTGACACCGTTTTATAATTTGATCAAATCCATACGCAAATCACATACTCTTCGTGGTTCGACCCCTTACTACCACTAACTATTTGTTAAGGGTAATTTGGGCTTATAAATATTATCTTTGACCGGAGCGCGACACTCTGATCAAATTTTGGCGCCGCTGCCGGGGAGTGCGTGCGCTTTGTGTTTGGATTATTGTTTGAATTTCGTGACTATCTATTTAAGTTGTTTAGTTTCTTTTTGCACTTTGTCTTTTTCCTTGTTACACGGGTGTGTTACTTGCGCAGGTTACAGGTAGTGTATGCATACGCGGAACTCCGGGAGGACTTCACCATTAGTCTACGAACCGGAAATCGAAATAGTAGCAAGAAGAAATCTAGCAAGCCAGTTAGAAGCAACTCTTGCTTCCAATCAAACCAATCAAACACCACAACTCACACCGACCATTGAAACCGATTCAATGGCAAACCAAAACCTCAACCCGAACCAATTCCAATACCGAAGCAACTTCAATCCTGCCCAAAATGTTCAACCTATGCCTCAAGAGCAACCGGGTGGTAATAACAACAATGGACCACCCACACCACCTTTTCAAAACCAAAATCCCAACAACACCCAAAGAACACCCCAACAACAAAACCTTCATCGACACAATTCTTTACCCATCAACCTTGATGACCGGAATGTCAATTCCGACCGTCGAGGTAATCGAGATCGTGGCAATCCCGCGAACGAAGACCCCTTCTTTAACATAGACGATTTGAGGAACGCCATCCCCGATGACGAACCGTATAGTGTTCCCGGTTATCAATCGCCGGAACATGTGAGCGTGCATACGGAAAATTCGGATGATGGAGGATATTATGATGATCGGGCTGACGATGACGAAGATTGGGGATATGTGAATCGGGGTAATATTTACAATGCACGAAGATTTGAAGATGAGGAGTTCGGCTATCAAGACGCCAACTATGTGGGGAATGATGACTACGGGTATGGGAATAGGAGGAATGATGGTTACGAAAATAACCGCCAACCACGAAACAACAACCAAAGAAACCGAGATGATGGGTTTTACAACAACAACAATAACAACAATGGTAACCCTAATCGGATTCCTCGTTTCGTGGGAGGAGGTAATCAAAGGGGTAACCAAGGTCGAAATCAAGGTGGTGATAGAAGAGGTGATCGAAGGGACAACCGAAGGCCGGTAGATCAAGGGGTTAACGGTCCACAACGTCGTCAACAACCTCCACGGGGAGTGAATGACCGTTTTCGACCGGTAGTCACCGATAATGACTCTCCTATAGTGTGCGAAAGGAGAATGTTTGATTGTAAACCTCATTACATCAATATACTTCCCCACTTCAATGGGAGGTCTAATGATGAGCCGTACACGCACTTGGTGGAGTTTTCATCCATTTGTAACACTATCAGGGGGCACAACTTCGCATTAGAGGAGGTCAAACTTCGCTTGTTCCAATTTTCGTTAAAAGACAAGGCAAAGCAATGGTTTCTCACACTTCCGGCGAATAGCATCCGGACAAGGGGTGAGATGCAACAAGTCTTTTTAGATGAATACTATTCGATGGCGAAGACCGACGACGCTATGGATGAAATAAGGTCGTTTCGGCAATTATCGAGTGAACCGTTACATGAAGCATTCACTCGATTCAAAGAATTGATGCGGAGATGCCCACATCACCAAATAGAAAAGTGGGAATTGGTGAAGTGCTTTGTACGTGGGTTGGATGACGTGACATGGAATCGCCTCGAGTCGACGAGCAACGGGACTCTTTTGAGCAATCATGAAGATGATGATTGGGAGTTTTTGGAGAGGATGAGCAAGCGGTCAAAAGAGAAGGAATCGGCCGATAGAGCTAAGAAACATCCCATTTCCCGGTCACTTCCCGATCTTGATTCTAAGGATCGAATTTCTACCTTTTAACGGGAAATGGCTCGCATGAAGAAGAAGGAAGTGGGTGTGGTACAATATAGCGTATGTGAAGAATGTGGTGACATCGGTCACCGGACCGAGAATTGCCAAGCCACCGCGGATGTGAATCAAGTGTATGGAGACCGGAGGCAATACGATATGAATTCCAACACTTACCACCCCGGGTTGAGGAACCATCCTAACTTTAGGTATGGTAATGGTTCTAACCAAATGAACCCGAATTTCCAACCGGGAAATCAAGGGGGTATTCGCACCAAACTCGCCAAGGAAGTAACCAAGGGGGTTACCAAAGGAATTACAACAATCAAGGCGGTAATGGAAACGGGTCGAACAATCAAACCGGTGGTGATGATTTGAGTGCCAAAATGGATGCTTTGTTAAATATGCAAAAAGATTCTCACAATGACATTAAGGAGATAAAGAAGACAAACGAGATTCGGGACAAAGCACATGAGGCATTGGCGAGGCAAGTGGGTCAACTTGCAGAGGAGATGGCACAAATAAGGGGAAGCATGGGAAAGCTTCCAAGTGACACGACGACGAACCCGAAGCATCAAAGTTCAAGCATGGGCAATGTGAGGAATGTGCACATTAGCGCGGTAAGTCTTCTTTCAAATAATGAGGTTGGTAGTAGTGTTGGAAGCATTCCACCACCATAATGTGTTGATGGTGTAGTGGGAAATACAAGAGATGAGTCGGAAAATAAAAATGAACAAGAAACGATTTCACAAGTTAAATTGAGAAAATGAATAAAAAGTCTTTTTGTGAAAATTGTTTAAATCAAATTAAACCAATTAATGCATCACAAGTTGAGGAACGGTACCCACCGAAGGACGAGGGGTGGGAAAATTTTAAACAAGCAAAAATTAATTTACCGTTACTAGATGACATTAAAAAGGTTCCAGCTCATGTGGAATGCTTAAAGGAGTTAAGCATCGAAAAACGACACAACAAATTACCCGAACCGGTTGATTTGATATGTCATGTGAGTGTCGTTTTATCGAGTGCCCTTCCCCAAAAAGCCCAAGATCCGGGAGACCCTCTTATTCCAATTCAAATTGGAACATTTAAAATCGAGAGGGCGCTGCTCGATCTTGGAGCTTGTGTGAGCATTTTACCCGGGAGTTTGTATGACCAAATACGATTTTGGTCCATTAAAAAAATTTTATACTCCCGTGGTATTGGCCAATCAGACTCCCACGCATCCACGGGGGATGGTGGTAGATGTGATTGTTAAGGTAGATGATTGCTACTACCCAGTTGACTTTTTGGTAGTAGATTATGTTGGATGTGTTGAGGGCACCCAACCGATAGTCATACTGGGTAGACCGTTCCTTGCAACAGCTAATGCCATAATAAATTGTGCAACGGGAACGGTAAGCATGAAGTTTGGGGACCGGGAATTAAATTTAAATGTTTTTCCAAATTTTACTAACCCACTCGGTGAGGATAAGCGTCCTGAAAAGGACATAAATCCAAACAAAAAGGTGTGTGCTATGGTTGGTAGGTTTGGAGAAACAAAGAAGAAAACGGTCAAGAAGAAAAAGGCGAAAAAGTCACCTCTAGAAAAGAAGAAGGAAGAGGAGGTGAGGAAGTTTGGACCGTTTGGCAACAAATGGTACGAATCACCATTTGACCACCATGAGGGGTAAGTCAATTGTTGCTGTATATTTTATTTCACATTTCGTTTTAGTTTTCTCTGTAGTCTAGTTAGCATTGTTGTTGTTGTTGTATAATTTTTGTTATTTTATTTTCGTAGTTAAATGAACGTTGTGGGTGTGTTCCCTATATAACCCTCACGAGACCTCTCGTCCTCCCAAGCTATTGGGAGGTTTAAAAGGGCTTGTTGCATAAGCTAAATGAAACCGTGATTCCTACGAAAGTGAGTTAGGCTTGTTATTGTTGTAACTTATTTTTCCACAAAAATCAAGGTAATTTAACGCATGATTTGGTAACACTTTTATAAAAATGGTAGAACTAACCACCTAACAAATTTCAATGGTTGTGAGAAGCATGCTTCTACACAAGGGATAGAATTTGTAGGTACATGATGTTCGAGAGACAACCGTTTTTATGAAGAGAAGAAGAAGATATGGGCATCAAGCGACAAAAATCAGGTGCATGCGTTTCCTTTTTACCTTGATTCTTAGTTTAGTAATAAGTGGATTGTATTTTGTATTTTATTTTTCCGAGGTGAAATTTTGGGAAGGTTAGCCGTGTCACATCCCTTGTGCATTTTAAAACTCTAGTTCTTACACATTGAGGACAATGTTTACCTCAAGTGTGGGGATGGGGGAGTAGTAAAAGTTTTCGATTTTGACCCGTTCATTTAAATACTACACATTGAGGACAATGTTTACTTCAAGTGTGGGGATGGGGGAAAATTTCAAAAAATTTTCAAAAAAGTTCTTGTTTCAAAAGCGATCTTAAAAGCACAAGTAACTAAGTCAACGAGGGATGTCACAACCCATTTGGTCTTTTGTCATGGTTAAGTTCAAATTAACATAACGGGTATTTAGCGGGTGGTTATTTGGGAATAATCCGCCTAAGGAACTAGCATTTTATGCATATCACATATCATACCCTTATACGTGAGATTTTGAGCCACTTTTATATCATCAACTTACATATACATGTTTCTTTGTTTGAGTGGACCATTAGTCGCGTATTGTAGAACTTGCAACTTTGGATACGTTCGAGACCATAGACCGAATACAAGCACAAGAATGATTAAGGCATTAGGTAAACCTTTTCCTTTTACACCATTTTTTACCCTTACCCAAAAATTATCCCCTAGTAGGCAATCTTGAGCCTAATCCCTTCGTTTGACCACCCTTTAGCCAATAACCTTAAAACCTTTTTCTTTTAAACCCGTGTGATGAAAATTCGATTATAGGAGCTTGAGTTTGTATAGTTGTGATTCAATTGTAAAAAAAAAGAGAAGAAATATTAGAAAAATGTTGCGAAAAAGAATGAAAAAGTATTGAGAAAAACACAAAAAGATGTGCTAGTAGTTTGTTGAATAAAAGGCGAAAATTGTTGCCTTGTAGTTGATATTTATAGTTTAATTTTGTTTAGAGTAGTCTTTTGTAATAAAAATCGAATTTTCATCACCTTAGCCATTTTAAAATATCCTATTTCCTACCCTTAGCCTAGCCCCGTTACAACCCGTTCAAAGACCTTTTGACTTGTGCTTAGTATTCGTGATCGGTGGTGGAGAATGATTGAGTTGCAAGCCTATGCGGGTACGTGTTCTAATCGGTTTTGAGCGATTATTTGTTGAAGTGCTAATACATTATACACATTAGCAAAATTTTAAGCCGAGTGGAGAGAACATTGTGAGGAATATGCATGACTTGTTAGTTTTGCGGGCGGGGTAATCTTGGATAACCATTATTATATGTGATTATTCACTTAACTGGTAAATATGTGAAAATTGTAAAAGGTTTGAACTTTTGTATGACAATAGACCTTAACCTTTCTCTCGAGAATGGGAAGTGTATTCGTTGTTCGACCCACGTGAAAGTGAAAAACAGATTTGCTTGAGGGCAAGCAAAAGACAAGTGTGGGGATGTGATACGTGGTTGAAAACCGGTGTTCGTTAGTGTATAACTTAATGTTTTTACATAAGTTTTAATTTCGGATAGCCTACTTTTAATCAAAAATGTGTTTTGCAGGTTTGATGAAGTGTAAGGAGCTTTTCGGGAGCTTTAAGAGTCACCGGGTCGAAAACCGGAGCACCGGGACGCGTTACGGATCATCCGGGAGTGCGAGGAGTGAAAAATGAGAAGTTGGTGTTCAAGAGGCCGTCGCCGACGGGCTAGAGGCCGTCCCGGACGGGCTCTAGATAACCCTGTCGGCCAAAAACTTCGTATCTAGTAATATAGGGCGTCGGCAGAAATTCACACAAAGGGAACCCGTCGCCGACGGCCCCCTACCCGTCCCCGACGGGTTGTAGTTTCTCAGAACGCAAAATTTTGTGATTTTTGGGTTAAACTCGATTTCCATTGGTCCTTTTTGCATTAACTCGTGAGTTACACTTGACTTGGAGTTTGAACTTTGATCTTGGAGCCACTTATCACCTACCATTCATCTCCAATCCATCCATCATCAAGAACATCATCCAAATCAAGAAACATCATCACCAACATCATTCACAATCAATTCATCCTAAACCCTAGTTCTCCATATCATCCTTCACCAAACCTTCATCATTCACCATTCCTTCATCCTTCAAGATTCAAGATGATCTTCATCAAGTTCCAATCATTCGGTGATCAAGCTTCTTCAACCATGAGCGGCTAATCATCTCGGTTTCACCCTGGTGTAGGTAGTTGTTAACTTTAGGGTTTCGAATTGTTTATTGCTTCAACTTTTTGACAAATGGTGTTTGATTTTTGAAACCATTGATAATAGTGTTACATTTGTTGCGAATTCGTAAATTGTCGAACGATGTTAAAAGTTATGACTTTACAAAATGGTTATATGTAATTGTGCATTATCGTGGTTAGGTTTTACTTGTGTTGATTATAAAGTGCATTCTTGTCCGTTCTTCGGGACGTTGATAGTTATTGGCACCTAAGTCACGGTACACTAAATCCGTTAATCGTATGCAATTGAGTTGAATCTAAAAAACGTGTAGAAACCTTAGGTTGGCAATTACTGAAACCGGGTGTGAATCCTTTTTCTTATTATTGTTTAGTAATCAATCTTTATTGCAATTGTTAATTATTAGTTGTTATCCAATTAAACCAATTCACTTAGTTTAAATTCACATCTTCCAACAAAACAAAAATACAAGAATATCATAGCAAGCTTCATAAATTGTGACACCGTTTTATAATTCAATCAAATCCATACGCAAACCACATACTCTTCGTGGTTCGACCCCTTACTACCACTAACTATTTGTTAAGGGTAATTTGGGCTTATAAATATTATCTTTGACCGGAGCGCGACACTCCGATCAGTTTTTATGGATGATTTTTCTATCTTTGGAGATACATTTGACCAATGCCTCGATAATCTTGAACGAATGCTGTCCCGATGTGAGGAAATTAACCTCGCCCTTAATTGGGAAAAATGCCACTTCATGGTAACGGAGGGAATAGTACTCGGTCATAAAATCTCAAACGAAGGAATGGAAGTGGACCAGGCTAAAATAGACACTAATTCCCGACTACCTCCACCTTCCTCCGTTCGAGCCATTCGAAGTTTCCTAGGACATGCGGATTTTATAGGCGATTTATTAAAGACTTTTCGAAAATCTCTAGGCCTCTAACAAAATTACTTGAAAAGGACGCACCATTTGTCTTTGACGAGGAATGCAACAAAGCATTTCTAACCTTAAAAGAAATGTTAGTCAATGCACCAATCATGATAGCGGCCGATTGGAAATTACCTTTTGAAATCATGTGCGATGCAAGTGACTTTGCAGTTGGAGCCATTCTAGGACAACGAAAAGAAAAGCATTTTCACCCAATATACTATTCAAGTAAAACTCTTAATGATGCACAAGAAAATTATACAACAACCGAAAAAGAGTTACTAGCCGTAGTAATTGCTTTTGATAAATTTCGTTCCTATCTTGTTCTTTGTAAAACAATAGTCTATACGGATCACGCCGGCATTCGATACCTCTTCAAGAAACAAGATTCCAAACCATGTGTCACACCCCGACCGCATTAAAACAACAAACCGCGGCGGAAACCTCAGGGAGTGTCGTAACAGAATCATTGTTTCACAACACATGGATTGAAGTTTTGTTTTATTGAATTAAGTTTGTTACATCGTTTCAAAATTTAAAAACAAAACATAAACATATTGCCCTTCATTGTTATTAAGTCACTAAGGCCTCATCCATTCCTTTGTGAGCATGCATCATAATCATCATCAAACTACGGTACCTGAAACATATGTGAAAATACGTCAGCAAAAAATGCTGGTGAGTACATAGGTTTTTTGAATATGTCAGATTCATGGCTTTGAGTTCATATTGCAATACCTCGTCCAACTACGAGAGTTGTCGACTATGTACCTTGAAAACAAAAGAGTTTGATATTGCAGTATTTTCTATCAACTTTTACAAGTTGATATATGTGTTAACCAAAACCATTGTAGCCATGAATCTTAACTGAAAACATTTGTCTTTGTAAACCAAGTAGTGAATCATTGTTGAAAGTAAACATTGTATGGTTTATATTGTTAAGAAAACCTTGTAGTGTAACTTCGTTTTGAAAACATTCGTCCGAGTGATCAAGATAACGCAACGACATGTAATGTGTTAAAAGCGCTTATATATAGGAAGTACCAGCGGCGTATCCACCATGCTTTTATCACATTACACCCGCCTCGTTACCTAATCACTTACCATTACCTAATCGTTCAATAGTTCAAATAGTTCCAATCGTTCAAATAGTTCAAATAGTTCACATAGATCAGATAGTTCCAGTGGTTCAATTAGTTCAAATAGTTCACATAGTTCAATAGTTCCAATGGTTCAATTAGTTCAAATAGTTCACATAGTTCAATAGTTTTAGTGGTTCGTGTTTAAATCGTTGTGTTTAATATAAACCATAGCATTTGTTTAGAAAGCTCGAAATCGTTTAGCACATATGAATCACCCCAAAATAGTCGAAAACGGTAAAAGAGGGGAACTATGTGTTGGATTTTATATGCCCAAGACACATATTAAATTGATGTGGCTAGTATGTTATGATCCAAGTCGAGTCATACCCAGTAACAAGCTAGACAAACACTTATAATATTTATTTATGATATGATCAAACAAATAAATATTAACACTTATAATATTTGGAAATTGGTTTTCTAAATATTTGCACTTGAGAAACTAATAAATTATATGGATAATTTATTTTTTGAGAGAATATTTTATTGTGTTATTTAATGGGTTAAATAACATTTTAAAATATTGTGATGTGTTGCATAAGTCTTGTAACATATTGTGTTATATTTATAAAAGTTATAAATAAATACAAGACTAAATTTAAATGAAGATTTTGAAATTAATGGTGGGAAAAGCATTTAATGGCCAGCCCATTTATGGCTTCCCAAGGTGGGTTTCCACCACTTAAAATGCATGCAATACATCTTTACCAAGAGACATTAAATGTTGATTCTCTCTCCTACTTTCTCTTACTTATAAAAAGTTGCAAAGCTCCATAAACTTGGCTAATGCAATTTTCAGCCAAGAGGAGGTTTACAAGGGTTTTTCAAGTTTGAATTTTCAAGTGCAAGACTTGATTTTAATCTCTCAAAATTTCGGCCAACTTAAAGGTGGTTCAAGAGAGTTTTTCAAGTCCGATTCAAGTGTTCAAATCCTAGCAAACTTAAAGTGTTTTGTTGGACGGCTTGGGGTATACAAGCTTGAGGTCTTCTACACTTGAAGGCAACCATTCAAGAAGCATCATCCTTTTTTATTTCTTTTACTCCAAGAAGGTAGTCTTCTAAACACTCTATGGTTGTGTTTTAATTTTTGATAGCATGCATGTTCATATATGGATCAGGGTTTTGGGTTTTACATATAAAATGGGTTTTATATCAACAAAGTAACATGTTTTAAATATATATTCCGCTGCGTTTTTATTTTATAAGGATAAAATAACTTTGATAAACATGTGAAAAACCCATCAATGGCATCTAGAGCCGCTTATATGAGTGCATGCTTCAATAGATTAAAATTTTCGGGTTTGGATAAAACCCTATGGCCGAAAGTTTTAACATGGTTATCCCTTTGTTTTTCAAGATTATTTTCTTACATGCATGAGGAAATCTTGAAAAGTTATTTCAATAGGATGATTTGTTTGTTTGGACAAAACTTACCTTTTTGGTTTTTCATTCATGGCCGAAAATGGTTATAAAAGGGAACCATTTTTGCTTCTTGATTTTAATATATATATATATGTGGATATATATTTTGGTGCATATAACCTAGCCATGATCTTGTGTTGAATGATTGTGTTGTGTTGTGTTTTATTTTATTATTATTTCAATGGGTTGTAATAATTATAATCTTTGTTCTTCCATTTATAACATATGTAATTTATTTATTTTCATTTGGCATGTAAAATAAATAGATTAGTTGCATTTTATTTTACTAGAAGAAATGTATTAGGATTATTTCATATAAAAGAAGATGCACAAAATGCGTTTTGGTTTGGACCATAATAATCGGTCCAAAGGACTTCATGGTTCTCAAAGGGATTTTAGCCCGATAACCAAAACACATTTTTGAAGTCCAAAAGAGTTTTGGAGCTGAATTTAAAGACATTTTGGAAGCCCAAAGAAAGTGAAGAAATCACAACACAAGAAGAAGACTTGAAGCATTTGGATGCGGGATCAAGTGGGAGTTCAACGACACATTATTTGTGTCAATATTCAACCCTTAGGAAGGACCTTTTGGCACACTTGTTTCGGCTAACAAGTGTTGTCAAAAATAGTTGGCTATGGTTATGCACCTATTAATATGTGTGTTGTGCTTGTGTGGTTGTTTATTTATATTGGAGTAAATTACAAGTTTTGTCCTTTCTGTATGTCCCAAATTGCAGGCGCTGTCCTTTGTCTTTAAAATTGATGAGTTTTGTCCTTAATGTTTGCAAATCTTGCACGTTATGTCCTTTATGGCAAACCCAGTTAATTTTTTTTTGTTAAATCCGGTCACCCAGGGGTATTTTAGTCTTTTTACCCTGTTTACTTAGTATTATTAAAAAATAAAACAAAATAATTTTAGTCTTATTATTATTATTATAAGTGTATATATACCGTATCTTTCTCCACCACCCTTCACCGCCACCTGCCGCCACCACCACCATCCCGCATAACCCACCTCCACCGCTTCAATAGTGCAACCCCACCATTACCACAGCTGTACCTACACCAAAACCACCCACACAACCCACCCACCACCATCGATTCTCTCTCTCTCTCCTTCACCCACCACCGTCTCCACCATCACCACCCCCACTAAAACCCTAACCCCAACCTGCAACAACCCAAACCAGCAACAAACACCATTAAACCCACCACCCCCAAGAACCTGCAACCACCCAAATCAGCCCCCCTCCCCAACCAAAAAAAAACCGATTGGATCCTATCTAGATTCAGCCATCTCTTTTCCTAATGGGCCTGGATTTGCAGTTATAGGCCAAGTTTTACGATTTACGATCAATCAATCGAGTAATAAGTAACCTACATATATCGTCTGCGAGAACCCCAACAATCAGAAGCACGAAAACCTAAACCGCTACCGGAGCCACCGATTCGTCTAACACCCACCACCGATTCGCCGGAATCTCTGGAGGAGCTAATCGCCGGGATGGTGGTGGTGGTGGGAGGTGGCCGCAGGTGAGAGAGAGGGGGAGAGAAGAGTCCAGTCAGACCATCGTCAGAACACCACAACACCATCACCACCGCAACAGTCCAGTCATCAAGGTTCATCACCCACAGCCACCCCTGTTCAGATCCGATTCTACCCACCGCAACAGTCCTGTCGCCGGTAGGGGTTAGGGTTCTGGTGGAGACGGTGGTGGTAGTCTGGTAGACGGTGGTGGTGGTGGGATGTGGCGGCAGGTGAGAGAGGGGGAGAGAAGAGAGAGAGTAAGAATTTAGAGAGAGAAGGCAGAGAACATGAGAGAGAGAGAAATGGCAGATTATTTTGTATTTATAAATCTTTTTATTTTTTTTTACAATCTAGCCCCTAAACATAACCAGTTTTACACAATAGCCCCTAAAGATATGAAATGACATTTCTACCCTCATGTGCCCTGCACATGCCTTCATTTAACTGAAAAATATAACTGGGTTTGCCATAAAGGACATAACGTGCAAGATTTGCAAACATTAAGGACAAAACTCATCAATTTTAAAGACAAAGGACAGCGCCTGCAATTTGGGACATACATAAAGGACAAAACTTGTAATTTACTCTTTATATTGTTTTGATGATATTTGGATATGCATGCATAACAAACTAATAATCAACAACAAGCTTAAAATTGGTTCTTAACAGAATCATTAAAATGGTTAATAAAAGGTTTTATTAAAGATTAATGATTTTATAATAAAATGGGTTTTATTAAAAGAACCTTGAAAATGGTTTTCACTAAAGTACCATTGATTTGAATGCATGCAAATATATGGTACATAAATTTTTTCTAAACTAGAATTTTGAAATATTAAAAACCCTTTTATAAAACAAGTCAAACACCGTCCTTTTATACAACACTTGAATTACTTGGGAACTCTTATTGTGGGATAAAGGTCACCTAACCACATTTGAGGGAACTTGTATATTCGAGGTGGGTTTACCATGTTTGTGGGATAAAGGTCACCTAACCACTTATGTGTATAAACTCACACGTAAGTGTAAGTTGGACGACTTGATTTGGAAACCATGAACTTAGGGTCACCAAAGCATGGCGAACAAAAGGTGTTGATGGGATTAAACATGCCAACCAAACATAAAGATGTATAACCGATCCCATATGGCTAGAAGTTGCAAAGGGTTGCAAAGGGTTGCAATTGTCAAACGTTGACTACCTTGTTAAATAAATAGAGGGATAAAGGTCACCTAACCAATATTTAAATGTAACGTTGGATTCTAGATTTTAATTATTAATTGTCTTAAAGACACAAAAGGGTATTAATGATTAAAATATAATAATATCGAAAATACTAAATTGAACTTGTTAAATTTTGTATATGGCCGCTAACAATGCAAACCCGATTAACCAAACCGTCCGAAACCTATCACTAAGAACCATCCTTGAAAGGATCATCTCAACCATAACAACTTCATGGATTGGTTTCGAAACTTGAGAATCGTTCTCAAGCAATAAAAGATATCCTATGTGTTGGACAATCCTATTCCCGACGAACCTAACGAGGAAGATGTGGAAGCCTACAATGATTGGGTTAAGTATACCGAGGACTCCATGCAAGCCTCTTGCCTCATGTTGGGAACTATGATTCCCGAAATTCAAAAGGATTTTGAACATCATGGGGCATACGACATGATTACCCAATTGAAGGAAATGTTCCTACAACAAGCAAGGGTAGAACGCTTCGAAACGGTTCGAGCGCTTCATGCATGTCGAATGGAGGAAACCCAATCAGTATCATCTTATGTCCATAATATGAAAAGCCACATTGATTTCCTCGAAAGGCTAAATTGTCCCGTCTCTAAAGAGTTGGTTATGGATTTGATCCTCAACTCTTTAACAAAGAAATTTGAGAGCTTTGTGATGAACTACAACATGAATGGATGGGACAAGAGTGTGACACCTGTGTCACTTCAACCATCAAACAAATTCCAAACCAATGAAATATTGTATTTCATACTTTGGATTTGTAAAAATATGTGTATCGTTTGCACATATCAACTCTTGTTCGATTTCAAGCTTTAAATCGCTTTCTGGAGGGTTATACGCGCTCTGATGCGTAAATATAACCAGTTTAATGCAACGAACACTCTGGAATAGTGAAATAGGCTTAACATACCTTAAATAACCTCTAGATAACTTAGAAATAAGTTTTGGATGGTTTGGTGTGTTGAAATCAAGTTTGTTCGATCGAAGGGACTAATTGTGTCAAACTGCGAAACTATACCAATTTGTATAGTAACGAACATTCCAGAACTTGATCATAAGTTAAATATGCCCTAAATATCCTTCACATAGCTTACAAATAGGCTTTGAGGTGTTTTGTGCGCTAAAATAAACTTTCATGATCAATAGGGACTAAAAGCGTCAAAAAGTGCACAAGTTTGCATTTTCGCGCATATCTTACGTTCTGAATATATCCGGACATCCAAAAATTTATGTAAGCATTAAAATATTTTATTTTAGTGTTTGGCATAATAAAATTCCATTGGTCGCTTAATTTCGATCGTTTTTACGTTCATTACGACTTCCGTCGTAATTTACCGAACAACGCAACCGTACGACCAAACGAGCCGACATCCGAGATATTTTTTAGCACATTTTAAGTTCCCTATACTTTAGCTTCATTTTAGAGCTTTGAAATGGGGTTAACGGGGCTTAAACGTGTCAAAAATGCATCGAAAACCAAGTTTGGGGCTTCAGGGACTAAAACTGCCAATTTTGAAAGTTGCTGACCTGCAAGGTCCTTACGGTCCGTATGGACCTTTGCTTACGGTCCGTAAGCCATCCCCAGACCAGCAGAATGTGTTTCTAGCTATTTCCAGCTCATTCCAGCTCTTGCAAATGGTTTTTGATCAATCTATGGGCAAATTTTGATGGTTTTTGAGTGCCCCTTGTATTCAAATACCATGTGCCCACTTGTACGGATGAGATCAAAGCTCAATCTTCGAGAAACGATCTTAACGGTTCAAGGAAATCTATAAATAGCCCACCCCATTCATTCCCCCAACTCACACTTGATCTGATTTTGGCCTTCTAAGTTGAAGTTTATACTTCATACCTGAAGGTAAATCGGATCAAGAGCTTGCGGGGACCTTTTGTAAGTATTCTTTCGTTCTTTTATCGCTTTTCGAGTCTGAAAGTCAAACTGCGTTTGACTTTCTGCATTGACCAGTTTATGGTCAATGCGAAGTTCATTTGAACTTCATAACGTGAGCTTAATCACGATGGTTATAGTCCCTAGTGACTATACCTACTGATTACCACGTTATCTAGGTGTAGTGACGAGTCATAGTTTCGGCCAAAATGCGCATTCTTGCATATTTTGTAACCAAACTACTTTTAGGTATCAAAACCGTTTGTTTTGATACCAAACCTGTTTTCTAACTTAACTAAACATGTTTTAGCATGTTTAGCTCGTCACTTTAGGTTTAGTGCTTATATAGAGTAGGAAGTCAAGCGGTCTAAACAACCGCTTAGACTTACGAACTAGACCCGTTTGGTCGATCTTTAGGATCCGACCAAACACATTAGGTGACCATAGTTGTATAGGGAATAACCTTCCGAGGTTATACCTTATGGTCACTTTGTTTAAGTAGTTGTATGATAAGTAGTTTATATGCCTTAGGAAAATTACCAAAATACCCTTTTTATGCATAATTGATATTTAAGCATATGTAACCCAAACTTTTGTCATTTAGCTGATTCTGTAACATAATTAAGTATGTTAGGGCATATAATACTTGTCATAGGACTAGTTAGGCGGTCTGAACACGTTATACGCGAACGACGCGTTAAAGTAGCATAAGCTACCTAAACGGGTCGTGATGGGTCGTAAGCACTTAGGATAGGTTTCATTTTAGGATGTAGGCTTTGTTAGACCATATTATATCAGTTCCTATACTCATTTGGTTTACGAAACCTCATACTATCCGATCTTCCGAATTAGGTCCGGTTTATTTAAGTAGTTACCTATATTAGGTACCGTTTGATTTCCGGGACTCCTCTAGCTTGCTTGGTAGTTGTTCAAGACTTCTAAGCACTCTCAAGTGAGTACATAGTCCCCTCTTTTACTGTTTTCAAATGTTTTGGGGTGAAATATGTGTACCTATTTGTTATGTTCTTGTTTTCAAAAGTATAATTGATTATACATATTAGTACTTATCTTTTTACAAACTGAATGATTATATATGGTTTAAACACTAATTTTTTTCAAAGATTATAAAATTAAATTGTTGGATAGTACTTATTTTATGTTCACCAGACCGGTTGGTAGTATGATATAGCGCTATAGGATTTGACACCCCATTCCTGTTGTCATGGAATGTCTGAAACCAATTTGTTTCTCCATCCAAATAGGGATTGCCTTTGTGGTATCCCTATAGTCTCAAAGGTGTATTTTGATGCACTAGGTCTGAATTAATTCTTAAGTCACATTATTATTGTATATTAAGTTATACTCCCAAAAGTATAGTTTGTTATGCTCTCATATGTGATATCGTACAAAACCAACATATATTTTGTTAAAAATCTAAAACATAGTTTAATATGTTATTTGTAATCCAAAACATAGTTTGATATGTTATTTGTAATCCAAAACATAGTTTAATATGTTATTTATAAATCCAAAGTATACTTTTGATATACTACTGAAAATTATTATTTTAAACAACTAAGGTATATTTAATATACTATTTGTCTAAACGATTGGGTTTTGGTTAGTGTTTAGATAACGGGACGGGTGTGATGTGATGAAAACATGGTAGATACGCCGCTGGTACTTCTTATATATAAGTATTTTCATCACATTACATACCGTGTTGTTATTTAGTACACTTGGGTTATCAATATTGGAACTGAAATATATTTTAATATATTACTTATTCGACTTTCTTAAAAACCAAAGTATATTTTTATATATACTATAAACCTTTTTATCAAATATTGTTTTTCAAACAATATATTCTATACAAACTGATTTTACTTACTTATTAAATTTTCTATTTTATACCATCTGATTTCTTATAAATGATTAACAAAAGAAAACCTTTTACAAGGATCATGACTACTTTTATTAAAACTTTTTCTTTAACTCATAAGTTATGAATCCTAATTACAATAAAACCTATGTATCTCACAGGCATTTTTATGCTGATGTACCTATTTTTACACATGTTTCAGGTGCTGCTTTGTGATGATTGTTGATACATGCTACACTTAGGATGGCCTCGTGCCGTAGCGACTTTAAAACTTGAAAGATAATATTTGTATTTATCTGATTTGTAATAGAAGAAAGATTTCAATGATTCATTAAAACAAAATTATTTTATCCATGGTTGTGAAACAATGATTCTGTTACAACACCCCCCGACGTTTCCGCCACGTCTTGTTGTTTTACGTGGTCGGGGTGTGACAGAAAAGTTGGTATCAGAGCCAATGGTTATAGGGAATTAGGTTATTAGTAATGCTTTGACCTAGACTATAACCTTCCTAGGACCCTAACACAAGTTTTCTTGTGTTTAGTTTTAAAACAATATCGTCACTTATTCTTAGGTAACAACCACAATAAGAACACAAATTTCAATCCTGCTTTGAAAACTAATCATCTGTTCTAGGATGATTGATTGTAATATTTTGAACCCTCTAAGTTTTCGAAATCCCGTCAAAGTTTGGTCTAAATAATGTGAACACGTGCAAACTAGAAGGGTGGGTGCCTGTACCCTGAGCTTTCTGTCTAAGGCTAGAGTGTTCGTACAAATCCGCAATATCAGACCAGTCACTCTTACCTGGGAACTCTTGGGGTGAGTGTCCACTTATAGGCGAGCATGTCTTCGCGATACATTATTTTTGACCCATTTACTTTGATTAATCGTTGTGTGTCGTTTGTTGCTTCGTAGTAACAAACAAATGACCATCATCTTTGCTTTCATCAAATTTGGTCTCATTTCATTCTTTTCGTCTAATCCTTTCACTTGTTTTCCTTCCAGTTTTCCCTTTTAGAATGCCTCCTCGACGCGAAATCCGCTCCCAAATGCCGAAATGGCACATATTATGGCATAGCATATGGCTGCTGTACTCCCAGATATTTTTGCTCAAATGAATTAAGCCATCAACAACCAGAATGCTCCATGCAATTTTAAAAGCTTCAATTCAGCTAACCCACTCAAGTTTAGTGGTTCTGAAGGAGCAACTGGGCTCCTACAGTGGTTCGAGGGCATTGAGAGTACATTTCGTCACGTTCAATGTCCTGAAAATCGGAAAGTCGAGTTTGCCTCCAGTGTATTTCAGAAGAGGGCTCTTACGTGGTGGAACGGAGTCATGAGGGACCGTGGTGCTGAGGTTGCATTAGCACAGACTTGGGCTGAGCTTAGGGCTCTTATGATGAAGGAGTTTTGTCCTCGTCATGAATTGAGAGCTTTAGAAAGGGAATTCGATGACCTGAAGCAAGACAGTGGTGAACATCGAGCCTATACTGACCGTTATGAAGAATTGAGCCTGTTGTGTCCTGCTATGGTTACTCTTGTGGATAAGGCGATCGAGAAATATATTGATGGTCTTCCTAACCTAGTTCAGGATATTGTTACTGGTAGTAACCCTACTACTGTCAGACAAGCCATTGAATTGTCTGCCACCCTAACTGAATCCCACATCAGGAAGGGTAAGCTTTTTCGAAAAGGCGACCCAAGACCATCTGACAAGACTGCTCAAGCTGAGCCAAAGGAAAAACAGGTTGAGGTATCCAAGAAGAAGAAGCGCAAGGCCTCTCAAAACTGCGCCATAACTGCTCAAGACAAACAAGTTGCACCAAACCAGCCAGCACAACCTCGCAAAAGGCAAAACTATGTTGGTACCGCACCTTTGTGCAATAAATGCAACCGTCATCATCTGGAGCAAGAGCAATGTCAAAAATGTACCCACTGTGGGCGGTTGGGACATTTGATCAATGTTTGCCATTATGCAAATCAAGCTGCTGCAAACCCTGCTGCTGTTCAAGCACGGTTCCCTCCGGGGTCATGTTATAACTGTGGTGACCTTACTCACTACAGAAACAATTGCCCAAGACTTGTTAACATACCTCCAGCGCGTGGATGAGTGTTTAACATCAATGAGGCAAACGTGAACAATGATGCAGCAGTGAACAATTAGTGTTTTGTTATTTCCTTTGGTTGTTATCTTTTGACATTTAAAGACAAGTCAGTTGTTATATAAATAAAAATTCGTCGTTTTTATTTTTGCAAAACTGATACGATTGTGTGAATGTTTGATACAACCTTACGATGCCAACACAAAGACAAACCACTCGTATGGTTCTGTCATTTTTATGATCCCTTGTGATCTCCCCAAGAATCTTAAATACTCGTTTCTTTTAAGAAACAAAGCCAAATTCCACTTAAGATCTTTCTATCTCCATAGTTAGATTCTTGTGTTAAAAGTGCCAAATGAAATCCACGGATTGGATTCCTGGTGTGCTTTAAATACCCGTATCCAAAGATAACAAATTAAAAATCAAGTTAATTAATTATGTGATTATGTGTTTTGTGTTTTTGTGTGATCTAAATGTTCATTATCCAAATCCTCATAGAATCGTCCGTATCTCATATGAGAGATTCATAATAGGATATCCAAAGGTACTATCTTAAATCCTTAATGGACTTCAACATTGTAGTTAAGTCCCTTGGGTTATAAAGTACTATTCTATAATTGGACCTCTTGAATGGTCTGGTTAAACAGATCGATTTTGAAAATCTGGTTAGGAATATCATGAGATGATATAATTGAAAAGATCCCTTTAAAGTGGTCTATTTAAAAAGATTATACAACAGTCTAGTTAAGAAGATCATGTGTTGATCTAGTTAAAAAGCTCGTTCGTTGATCTAGTTAAAAAGACCCTTTGGTGGTCTAGTCAAGTCGCTTCATGTTTATTCAATTGAGTTTTTTTTCTTCCCCTACGCATTATGAAATGAACTGTGCGGACTGTGCAAGGAATTACGTAATCATGGAGACCTACATAATTATGAAATTCAGTGCACAGAAACCACAGGAAGTTTTGTCATGTGTTAAGACCTATAGTGACAAGAGTAATGATACGGGAGAAGTCTTGGACCTTGACCGATGTCATTTTATCTTACACTCCCCAATTCTGATTTCAAGCACACACAAATTTCCTATGATAAGTCTTCATGGGAAACATTCTCCTGTCCATAGTTTGAAACTCCATGTTTTGCTACTACAAGGACTTCACTTTGAGGATTGAAAATTTCGCTAAGAACCCTATCATCGCCCAGAGTTCTACTTGGGGTTCAAGGGATTCATTCGAAAGCGAAAACATCACAATTTTCCTCACAAGTTTCTCCTAAAATTAAATTTCGGGACGAAATTTCCTAAAATAGGGGAGACTGTGACACCTGTGTCACTTCAACCATCAAACAAATTCCAAACCAATGAAATATTGTATTTCATACATGGGATTTGTAAAAATATGTGTATCGTTTGCACATATCAACTCTTGTTCGATTTCAAGCTTTAAATCGCTTTCTGGAGGGTTATACGCGCTCTGATGCGTAAATATAACCAGTTTAACGCAACGAACACTCCGGAATAGTGAAATAGGCTTAACATACCTTAAATAACCTCCACATAACTTAGAAATAAGTTTTGGATGGTTTGGTGTGTTGAAATCAAGTTTGTTCGATCGAAGGGACTAATTGTGTCAAACTGCGAAACTATACCGATTTGTATAGTAACGAACATTCCGGAACTTGATCATAAGTTAAATATGCCCTAAATATCCTTCACATAGCTTAGAAATAGCCTTTGAGGTGTTTTGTGCGCTAAAATAAACTTTCATGATCAATAGGGACTAAAAGCGTCAAAAAGTGCACAAGTTTGCATTTTTGCGCATATCTTACGTTCTGAATATATCCGGACATCCAAAAATTTATATAAGCATTAAAATATTTTATTTTAGTGTTTGGCATAAGAAAATTCCATTCGTCGCTTAATTTCGATCGTTTTTGCGTTCATTACGACTTCCGTCGTAATTTACCGAACAACGCAACCGTACGACCAAACGAGCCGACATCCGAGATATTTTTGAGCACATTTTAAGTTCCCTATACTTTAGCTTCATTTTAGAGCTTTGAAATGGGTTAACGGGGCTTAAAAGTGTCAAAAATGCATCGAAAACCAAGTTTGGGGCTTCAGGGACTAAAACTGCCAATTTTGAAAGTTGCTGACCTGCAAGGTCCTTAAGGTCCGTATGGACCTTTGGTTACGGTCCTTAAGCCATCCCCAGACCAGCAGAATGTGTTTCCAGCTATTTCCAGCTCATTCCAGGTCTTGCAAATGGTTTTTGATAAATCTATGGGCAAATTTTGATGGTTTTTGAGTGCCCCTTGTATTCAAATACCATGTGCCCACTTATACGGATGAGATCAAAGCTCAATCTTCGAGAAACGATCTTAACGGTTCAAGGAAATCTATAAATAGCCCACCCCATTCATTCCCCCAACTCACACTTGATCTGATTTTGGCCTTCTAAGTTGAAGTTTATACTTCATACCTGAAGGTAAATTGGATCAAGAGCTTGCGGGGACCTTTTGTAAGTATTCTTTCGTTCTTTTATCGCTTTTTGAGTCTGAAAGTCAAACTGCGTTTGACTTTCTGCATTGACCAGTTTATGGTCAATGCGAAGTTCGTTTGAACTTCATAACGTGAGCGTAATCACGATGGTTATAGTCCCTAGTGACTATACCTACTGATTACCACGTTATCTAGGTGTAGTGACGAGTCGTAGTTTCGGCCAAAATGCGCATTCTTGCGTATTTTGTAACCAAACTACTTTTAGGTATCAAAATCGTTTGTTTTGATACCAAACCTGTTTTCTAACTTAACTAAACATGTTTTAGCATGTTTAGCTCATCACTTTAGGTTTAGTGCTTATATAGAGTCGTAAGTTAAGCGGTCTAAACAACCGCTTAGACTTACGAACTAGACCCGTTTGGTCAATCTTTAGGATCCAACCAAACATATTAGGTGACCATAGTTGTGTAGGGAATAACCTTCCGAGGTTATACCTTATGGTCACTTCGTTTAAGTAGTTGTATGATAGGTAGTTTATATGCCTTAGGAAAATTACCAAAATACCCTTTTTATGCATAATTGATATTTAAGCATATGTAACCCAAACTTTTGTCATTTAACTGATTATGTAACATAATTAAGTATGTTAGGGCTTATAATACTTGTCATAGGACTAGTTAGGCGGTCTGAACGCGTTATACGTGAACGACGCGTTAAAGTAGCATAAGCTACCTAAACGGGTCGTGATGGGTCGTAAGCACTTAGGATAGGTTTCCTTTTAGGATGTAGGCTTTGTTAGACCATATTATATCAGTTCCTATACTCATTTGGTTTACGAAACCTCATCCTATCCGATCTTCCGAACTAGGTCCGGTTTATTTATGTAGTTACCTATATTAGGTACCGTTTGATTTCCGGGACTCCTCTAGCTTGCTTGGTAGTTTTTCAAGACTTCTAAGCACTCTCAAGTAAGTACATAGTCCCCTCTTTTACTGTTTTCAAATGTTTTGGGGTGAAATATGTGTACCTATTTGTTATGTTCTTATTTTCAAAAGTATAATTGATTATACATATTAGTACTTATCTTTTTACAAACTGAATGATTATTTATGGTTTAAACACTAATTTTTTTCAAAGATTATAAAATTAAATTGTTTGATAGTATTATTTTATGTTCACCAGACCGGTTGGTAGTATGATATAGCGCTATAGGATTTGATACCCCATTCCTGTTGTCATGGAATGTCTGAAACCAATTTATTTCTCCATCCAAATAGGGATTGCCTTTGTGGTATCCCTATAGTCTCAAAGGTGTATTTTGATGCACCAGGTCTGAATGAATTCTTAAGTCACATTATTATTGTATATTAAGTTATACTCCCAAAAGTATAGTTTGATATGCTCCCATATGTGATATCGTACAAAACCAACATATATTTTGTTAAAAATCTAAAACATAGTTTAATTTGTTATTTGTAGTCCAAAACATAGTTTAATATGTTATTTGTAATTCAAAACATAGTTTAATATGTTATTTAGAAATCCAAAGTATACTTTTGATATACTACTGAAAATTATTATTTTAAACAACTAAGGTATATTTAATATACTATTTGTCTAAACGATTGGGTTTTGGTTAGTGTTTAGATAACGGGACAGGTGTGATGTGATGAAAACATTGTAGATACGCCGCTGGTACTTCTTATATATAAGTGTTTTCATCACATTACATACCGTGTTGTTATTTAGTACACTTGGGTTATCAATATTGGAACTGAAATATATTTTAATATATTACTTATTCGACTTTCTTAAAAACCAAAGTATATTTTTATATATACTATAAACCTTTTTATCAAAATATTGTTTTTCAAACAATATATTCTATACAAACTGATTTTACTTACTTATTAAATTTTCTATTTTATACCATCTGATTTCTTATAAATGATTAATAAAAGAAAACCTTTTACAAGGATCATGAATACTTTTATTAAAACTTTTTCTTTAACTCATAAGTTATGAATCCTAATTACAATAAAACCTATGTATCTCACAGGCATTTTTATGCTGATGTACCTATTTTTACACATGTTTCAGGTGCTGCTTTGTGATGATTGTTGATACATGCTACACTTAGGATGGACTCGTGCCTTAGTGACTTTAAAACTTGAAAGATAATATTTGTATTTATTTGATTTGTAATAGAACAAAGATTTCAATGATTCATTAAAACAAAATTATTTTATCCATGGTTGTGAAACAATGATTCTGTTACAACACTCCCCGACGTTTCCGCCACGTCTTGTTGTTTTACGTGGTCGGGGTGTGACAAAGAGCATTGGTGAACTTCATGCAATGCTCAAAACGGAAGAAGCGGGAATGGGCAAAAGGGCTTTACCCGTTCTAGCGATCAATGAATGCGGCAACAAGAAAAGGCCCCACCCCGACTCTAAAGCAAACTATGCTAAAACAAAGGGACACGTCAAGGGACAAGGGATGGGAAAGGCTAAAGCAGAACCCACCAAACCAAAAGAGAAGAAGAAAAATGTTGCTACAAATGACACATGTTTTGAATGTGGTGAGATAGGACATTGGAAAAGAAATTGTCCAACCTATCTCAAAGAGTTGAAAAACAAGAGGGATGCAGGGCAAACCTCAGGTACTATCTTTATGATACATGTTGAGCTTAATGTTATTTCCTCTAACACATAGGTACTAGATACTGGATGTGGAACTCATATTTGAAATTTGTTGCAGGGGTTCAAAAGAAATAGACATTACAAGAAGGGAGACGCTAGTTTCTTCATGGGCAACGGAGCAAAGGCTGAAGTCGAAGCTCAAGGAGACTACGTTTTAAAGCTTCCAAGTGGTTTGGAAGTGATTTTGAAGAATGTTTTGTATGCTCCTAGTTTGAATAGGAACATAATTTATGTTTCCCTTTTAAGACAATGTGGTTTTAATTTTGAATTTGATAACCATGACATTTATGTTTCTATGCATGATGTGTTTTACTTTAAAGTTGTGCCTTTAAATGGTATTTTCGAATCAGATCAAAATAACATATCATACGATAACTCAATGTACCAAGTAACCAATAAGAAACTCAAAATGGATTTGAGTGATTCCTACCTTTAGCATTGTCTCCTTGGACATATAAACAAGAATCGCATGCAAACACTTCAGAGAAATGGTCCTTTGAAAACAAATGAAGATGATTCATTTGATGTATGTGAATCTTGTTTACAAGGCAAAATGACCAAGACACCCTTTAGTGGAACATTTGAAAGGGCTAAAGACTTATTAGGTATCATACATTCAGATGTATGTGGTCCTTTTAAGCCGATGACTAGGAATGGTGAAAGATACTTCATTAATTTTACCGACGACTATAGTCGTTATGGTTATGTGTACTTATTAAGACACAAGGATGAAGCATTTGAAATGTTCAAAGACTTCAAAAGTGAAGTAGAAAATCAACTCAAGAAAACAATCAAAGTCCTTCGCACCGATAGAGCAGGTGAGTACCTTAGTGGTGCTTTTCAAGATCATCTTAGGAGTTGTGGGATCATCTCACAACTTACTCCACCTGGAACACCTCAACACAATGGTGTGTCCGAAAGGAGAAATCGAACTCTATTAGATATGGTTCGATCTATGATGGCTAGAAGCACATTACCTCTATCATTTTGGGGTTACGCTTTGCTCTCCGCAATCCGCATACTAAATATGGCCCCAACCAAGAAAGTGGAAAAGACACCTTTTGAAATATGGCATGGAAACCCTCCATCATTATCATTCTTAAGGGTTTGGGGTTATGAAGCCTATGTTAAGCAATACACCCCAAATAAATTGGAAGTCCGATCCACTAAGTGTATCTTTGTAGGATATCCTAAAGATGATATAGGATATTATTTCTACGATCCAACCGAGCAAAAGGTATTTGTTGCTCGAAAGGGTAAGTTGTTAGAATCTAAGTTCCTTATGGAAGGAACTAGTGATAGAACAGTGGAACTTGAGGAGGATCAAGAACCACAAGACGATACACGTTTGGTTGATACTAGCGCTCAACAAGAGGTTGTTGAGAACGATCAACAGGTTGATCAGAACACACAAAATGTTCGCAGATCTGGTAGAATTAGCAGTCCACCTGAAAGATATGGATTTTTCATGGATGAATGCTACGTGGTAGATTCAGATGAACCAACCACATACCATGATGCAATGTAAAAATCCGATTGTGACAAATGGCTTGAAGCCATGAACATAGAGATGCAATCCATGTATGACAACCAAGTTTGGGAATTGGTTGTGCCACCACTTAACTCCAAAGTAGTTGGTAGTAAGTGGGTTTTCAAGAAGAAAACGGATATGCATGGTAACTTGGATACATATAAAGCAAGACTTGTAGCAAAAGGTTTCACTCAAACTCAAGGGATTGATTATGATGAGACCTTCTCGCCCGTGGCAATGCTAAAGTCAATCAGGATATTATTTGCCATAGCTGCATATTATGACTATGAGATCTGGCAATTGGATGTCAAAACGGCTTTTCTTAATGGATATCTTGATAAAGATGTCTATATGGTTCAGCCTGAAGGTTTTGTCGATCCAAAACATCCTGACAAAGTATGCAAGTTAAAGAAATCAATATATGGATTGAAACAAGCATCGAGAAGTTGGAATCACCGTTTTGATGAAGAAATTAAGAATTTTGGATTCATTAAGAACGGCGATGAAGCTTGTGTGTATAAGAAAGCTAGTGGGAGCATTATCACTTTCTTAGTACTGTATGTCGATGACATTCTACTATTTGGAAATGACATTCCAACCATGGAAGGTGTAAAACCCTGGCTTGGAAGTTGTTTTTCCATTAAGAATCTTGGTGAAGTCGCCTACATTCTGGGAATAAAGATCTATAGGGATAGATCAAGGCGCTTGATAGGTTTAAACCAAAGTGCATACATTGACAAAGTCTTGAATAGATTCCAGATGGAGAACTCTAAGAGAGGTTTTGTACCTATTCAAAAGGGGACAATATTGAATGCGTCTCAATGTCCAAGCTCAAAGGATTAGCAAGAGAAAATGAAAGGAATCCCATATGCGTCTGCTATAGGATCCATCATGTATGCAATGATATGCACTAGACTGGACGTGTCATGCGCCTTGAGCATGACAAATAGATACCATCAAAATCCAGGTAACAGTCATTGGATGGTTGTTAAAAGCATATTGAAATACCTTAGGAGGACTAAGGATATGTTTCTAATATATGGATCTGGTGAGGAGGAACTCGTAGTAAAGGGTTATACGGACGCGAGTTTCCAAACCGATCGAAGTGATTCTCGATCGCAATCGGGGTATGTCTTCATTTTAAATGGAGGAGCAGTCTCTTGGAAGAGCTCAAAACAAGACGTGGTAGCATTGTCCACTACTGAATCAGAATACATCACCGCTTCATTGGCAGCCCAAGAGGCTGCATGGTTGAAGAAATTCATAGCCGACCTAGGGGTGGTCCCTACCATTCAAGACCCCCTAGAGATCTTTTGTGATAACGAGGGTGCGATTGCTCAAATCAAGGAACCTCGTGCACACCAAAAGACTAGACATATCGAGCGGAGATTCAACTACATAAGGGATGAAGTTGAAAAGGGAAAGATATGTATCCGCCAAGTTCACACCGATCAAAACATTGCGGATCCACTCACGAAGCTCCTTGATAGGGCAAAACATGAGGGTCATACGTGTGCCTTAGGACTTCGATATTCTAGTGATTGGATTTGATCTATTTTTGTATTTGGATATTGGAACAATTGTTAATTTTACTCTTTTATGGTATTTTGAGTTACGTTCCATTTTAGCATGTTTAAATCCATGAATAAGTTACTTATTCTAAATGTCCGTAGTCGATCATACTTGTGGGAACAAATATGAATGTAAGACTATTATGAATTTGGATTGGTGGATATTCATTAGATATGAATATAGAGCAAAGTGTTGCTGCCAAAGTTCATAGATATTTGTGGGATACAAATATTGGACTGACTCGCTCTCAAATGTTACTGCATGGAATCATTTGTAATTGATCATAAGTAAATTTGAGTAAAGGAGAATATCATAGTATCCCCTGACCTGAGATACATATTGGGTCTTGATATTCACCAAATATTATGCCTTGACTTATTTCTTCATTGTCAGTAATATGACAGTACATAAGGCTAAGCTCAGGTGTGGTACAAGGTGATTGTGAGAGACGTATGTAGTCAAGAAGTGATTTGTTCCACTTATTCATTGAGAGTAAGATGTCTAAGGCCTGCTAAAGTTAAATCAACAGAGAGTGAACACTCTATGTCTCTGGATTTAACATGACATATGTAACGAAAGGATAAATGATAGATTCACCTAAATCACGTTTAAGTAAGGGACTTGAAAGGGATTATGTTATTGAATGGCACATATAGCCATACCTATTAGGGGTAGTAAACCGTTGTTAGGCGTCATTTACTACTTGCATCAATCTTCTATGTATCTTGTGCAAGTGGGAGATTGTTGGATTCTATATGCCCAAGACAAATATTAAATTGATGTGGCTAGTATGTTATGATCCAAGTCGAGTCATACCCAATAACAAGCTAGACAAACACTTATAATATTTATTTATGATATGATCAAACAAATAAATATTAACACTTATAATATTTGGAAATTGGTTTTCTAAATAATTGCACTTGAGAAACTAATAAATTATATGGATAATTTTTTTGAGAGAATATTTTATTGTGTTATTTAATGGGTTAAATAACATTTTAAAATGTTGTGATGTGTTGCATAAGTCTTGTAACATATTGTGTTATATTTATAAAAGTTATAAATAAATACAAGACTAAATTTAAATGAAGATTTTGAAATTACTGGTGGGAAAAGCATTTAATGACCAGCCCATTTATGGCTTCCCAAGGTGGGTTTCCACCACTTAAAATGCATGCAATACATCTTTACCAAGAGACATTAAATGCTGATTCTTTCTCCTACTTTCTCTTACTTATAAAAAGTTGCAAAGCTCCATAAACTTGGCTAATGCAATTTTCGGCCAAGAGGAGGTTTACAAGGGTTTTTCAAGTTTGAATTTTCAAGTGCAAGACTTGATTTTAATCTCTCAAAATTTCGGCCAACTTAAAGGTGGTTTAAGAGAGTTTTTCAAGTCCGATTCAAGTGTTCAAAATACAAATTATGCATGAAAAGGGCATTTTGGTCATTTTCCTAAGGCATATAAACTACCTATCATAACAACTGATTAAACTAAGTGACCATAAGGTATAACCTCGGAAGGTTATTCCCTATACAACTATGGTCACAATATAAGCTTTGTCGGATCCTAACGATTGACCAAACCGGTCGGGTTCAAAAGTCTAAGCGGTTGTCAAGACCGCTTGACTTACGACCCTTAACACTGTTTGACTTTCACGCTTGAAAAGCATAAACAAGCATGAAAGAAGCTTACAAAGGGTCCAAGGTAGGAAGAATTGATCTAAAATACTCAGGTATGAAGCCTTAGCTTCAACTTAGAGCAGATTTGATCAATTTGTGTGAAGAATGAATGAGAAACCCACTTCTATTTATAGTAAGTTTGGATCAAGGAGATCATTCCAAGTGTTAGAGCAATTTGACGCGTTTAAGCCCCGTTGACCCATTTTCAAGGCTCTGCAAGGATGTTAAAGCATAGGGGACTTGAAACACGCTTGAAAGTATCTTGGATGTCGGTTCGTTTGGTCGTACGGTTGCGTTATTCGGTTAATTACGACGAAAACTCGAACGGACGCAAAAACGATCCAAATTACGCGACGAATGGTATTTTTGCATTCCAGTCACTAAAATAAAATATTTTAATGATTACAAAAATTTTTGGATGTCCGGATATATTCAGAACTTAAGATATGCGCAAAAATGCAAACTTATGCACTTTTTGACGCTTTTAGTCCCTATTGATCAAATAAGCGTATTTTCGCATAACTAACCCCTCAAAGCCTATTTCTAAGCTTATACAAAGGATATTTAGGGTATGTTTAGCTTATGATCAAGTTCCGGAATGTTCGTTACTATACAAATCGGCATACTTTCACAGTTTGACACAAATAGTCCCTGCGATCGAATAAACTTGTTTTTGACACACCAAACCCTTCAAAACTTATTTCTAAGTTATGTAAAGGTTATTTAAGGTATGTTAAGCCTATATCACTGCTCCGGAGTGTTTGTCGCATTAAACTGATTACGTTTACGCATCAGTTTGCGTATAACTTTCCAGAAAGCGATTTAAAGCTCGAAATTGAACAAGAATTTATATGTGCAAATGATACACATATTTATACAAATCCCAAGTATGAAACTGTGACACCTGTGTCACTGCGACCATCAAACAAATTCCAAACCAATGAAATTTTCTGTTTCATACTTGGGATTTGTAAAAATATGTGTATCATTTGCACATATCAAATTTTGTTCGATTTCAAGCTTTAAATCACTTTCTGGAAGGTTATACGCGATCTGATGCGAAAATATAACCAGTTTAATGCAACGAACACTCCGGAATAGTGAAATAGGTTTAACATACCTTAAATAACCTTTACATAACTTAGAAATAACTTTCGAAGGCTTTGGTATGGCAAATCCAAGTTAAAATCGCTTACAGGGACTAAACTTGACAAACTGCGAAAGTATGCCAATTTGAACTGTAACGAACATTCCGAAACATGACCATAAGTTAAACATACCATAAATATCCTTTACATAGCTTAGAAATAGGCTTTAAGGGGTTCGGTATGCTAAAATAAACTTTTGGGTCTTTCAAGGACTAAAAGCGTCAAAAAGTGCACAAGTTTGCACTTTCGCGCATAACTCACGTTCTGAATACATCCGGACATCCAAAAATTTATGTAAGCACTAAAATATTTTATTTTAGTGTTTGGCATAAGAAAAATCCATTCGTCACGCCATTTGGATCGTTTTTCGCGCTTATGCGCATTCCGTCGTAATTAACCGAACAACGCAATCGTACGGCTAAACGAACCGACATCCGAGATATTTTTGAGCACATTTTAAGTTCCCTATACTTTAACTTCATTTTTGAGCTTTGAAATGGGGTTAACGGGCCTTAAACGCGTCAGAAATGACCTTATAGCACAACAGGGACCAAAATGGTAAATCTGCCAAACTTGGCCCTTGCGCACCGTAAGGGTTATTTGCTACGGTGCGCAAGCAATGTCCAGATGCAGCAAATCGTTTTTGGCTGCTGTTATCTGCCCCTAAACATTCTCCAAATGTTAAGTGCCACTTGTTAAACTCTTATGGTGGCCAAAAATCAGTCACCACAACATTTCAACAAGTGTACGGGCTAGATCATTCCCTCTTTTCCAAGAAACGATCCTAACGGTGGACCGAAAACTATAAATACCCAACCCATTTCACTTCTTTTCACACTAGAATCTGATCAATTGTGCTCTAAGTTGAAACCTTTGTTTCATACCTGAGCTATTTTGATCTAGATTAGCATTCGGGGACCCTTCGTAAGTGTTCCTTCGTTCTTTTATTGCTTTTCGAGTCCGAAAGTCAAACTTTGTTTGACTTTCTACATTGACCAGTTTATGGTCGATGCGAAGTTCGTTTGAACTTCATAACGTGAGCGTGATCACGATGGTTATAGTCCCTAGTGACTATACCTACTGATTACCACGTTATCTAGGCTCAGTGACGAGCCGTAGTTTCGGTCAGCATACGTATTCTTACGTATTTTGTAACCAAACTACTTATGGGTATCAAAACCGTTTGTTTTGATACCAAACCTGTTTTCTAAACTTAGTTAAGCATGTTTTAGCATGCTTAGCTCGTCACTTTTAGTTTTGTGCTCTTCTAGGGTCGTAAAGGTAAGCGATCTAATCAATCGCTTATACTTTCGAACCCGACCCGTTTGGTCGATCATTAGGATCCGACCAAGCACATTAGGTGACCATAGTATATAGGGAATAACCTTCCGAGGTTATACCTTATGGTCGCTTCGTTTAAGTAGTTGTATGATAGGTAGTTTATATGCCTTAGGTAAATTACCAAAATACCCCTTTGATGCCAAAATTCGTTTTAATCATATGTAACATAACTTTTGACATCTAAACTGATTTGACAACCATATTAGACATGTTAAGGCATATATTACTTGTCATAGGACTAGTTAGGCGGTCCGAACGCGTTTTACGCAAACGACGCGTTAAAGTAGCATAAGCTACCTAAACGGGTCGTAATGGGTCGTAAGCACTTAGGTTAGGTTTCATTTAGTATGTAGGCTTTGTTAAACCATATTACATGAGTTCCCATACTCACTTGGTCTACAAGCCCTCATCCTATCCGATCTCCCGATTTAAGTTCGGTTTATTTATATAGTTTTAGATTGCCGACTGATTCCGTGCTCCCTCTAGCTTTGTTTGGTTGTTGTTCAAGACCTCTAAGCATTCTCAGGCGAGTAAATTATTCCCCTCTTTTACTGTTTTCAACTGTTTTGGGGTGACTGATATGTGCTAAATGTCTTAACAATGATTTCAAGAACAATTACAATGGTTTCAAAAACAATTACAATGTGGTTTCAAGAACGATAACAATGGTTTCAAGAACGATTACAATGGTTTCAAAAACAATTACAATGTGGTTTCAAGAACGATAACAATGGTTTCAAGAACGATTACAATGGTTTCAAAAACAATTACAATGGTTTCAAGAACGATTTCAATAAAGTGAACAAATTTGTTGGTTGTAGTTACATAACCAATGACATTCATTAGCAATGATCAAGCCGACCAGTATTAGGTTATGGTACCATAGGATCTGACAAATCCCGTTATTCTCTATACCCATGGTTATGTGTGGGTATTTTGGGTAACGACTGAATCTGTAATTATTAATTTACCCTTTGGTAAGGGTTTGTTAAGAACGAGAACGAGTTGGAACGATGAACGAGTCAAGAAGGTTTGAATGTTATTAGAAAATCGACCATAAAGTAGTTTCACAATTAAAACAAGAACGATTTGAACGATTAAAACAACAAGAACGATTTGAACGATTTCACAAAATGTTTTAACGATTGGGTAAACATTTGGACATGATTTACATTTGATTATGCATTTCCACGAAACATAGTATTAATTTAAACCAAGTTTTACATCAATACTTTGTTTTGTGCGTTTCACCTATGGTTTAGTTGATGCATTTCACTAGCCATACATATCATTTTGGTTACACATTACATGGTTTACATTTGACACAAACACTTTTGACATTGGTTATACATAACATGATTTACATCTTAACATAAACATTTTGGTATGTTATTCAATACATTTGACAATTGGTTTAAACATAGACATCTTACATTGGTGGTTTGGTTTGATTAAGTGATTAAATAACGATGCGTGTGTATTATGATACAAGCATGGTGGATACGCCGCTGGTACTTCCTATATATAAGTGTTTGTATGGTATTACATATCGTAGCGTTATTTGAATCATTTCAGTTGGAGATATATAACATTTTATACAAATAACATACTTTTCACAAGACATTGATTTACAAACAACTTATCTTATACAAACTCATTTTACAATGGTTATTCATTTAACCATACATTATTCTCTTATTTATACATATCATCTGAACTTATTATTTTTCAAATGATTTACAAAGACAAAGCAAATTACAAGGTCCATGACTAAACATTTCCTTAAACAGAAGTCATGAATCTTATTTTAACAAAACCTATGTACTCGCCAGCATTTCTTTGCTGACCTCGTTTTCACATGTGTTTCAGGTATTGTTGAAAGATATCGATTGATAGGATGCATGCTCACATAGGACTGGACAAGGCCTTAGCGACTCAATAACAATGATAGACTATGTTTAAATTGTGTATTTAGATTTACAGACTATATAATTATTCAATGTTTAATAAAACGAAACACTTTTTGGTATCCATGGTTATGAAACATTAATTCTGTTACAACACTCCCCGACGTTTCCGCCACGTTTTGTATGTTACACGTGGTCGGGGTGTGACAGAAAAGATGGTATCAGAGCCAATGGTTATAGGGAATTAGGTTATTATTAATGCTTTGACCTAGTCTATAACCTTCTTAGGACCCTAACACGAATTTACTTGCGTTTAGTCATAAAACAATACCGTCACCTATCCTTAGGCGACGACCACAACAAGAACATAAAATTCAAAACCGCTTTGAAAACTAATCATCTATTCTAGGATGATTGATTACTAGGTTTTGAACCCTCTATTGTAAGGTTTTGAACCCTCTGTTATATGGTTTTGAACCCCTTTGAATTTTCAAAATCTCGGCAAGGTTTTGGGTTTTAAATAATGTGAACACGTGCAAACTGGAAGGGTGAATGCCTGTATTCTGGGTTTTCTGTCTAGGCAAGCACTTCGTATACATCTCATCAGACGCGAGACCAGTTGTGCTTACCTGGGAATTCTTGGGATGAGTGTTCGCTTATAGGCGAGCATGTCTTCGCGATACATTATTTTTGACTCATTTACTTTGATTAGTCACTGTGTGTCGGTTGTTGCTTTGTAGTAACAAATAAATGACCACTATCCTTGCTTTCATCAGATTTGTTTCATCTCATTCTTTTCGTCTAATTCTCTCACTCGTTTCCTTTCATGTTTCCTCTTTTAGAATGCCTCCTCGACGCGAAAGCCAGATAGCGACTGCCGAATTGGCAGAAATCATTGCGCAGCAAATGGCTGCTCAATTCCCAAACCTCTTTGCTCAATGGAACCAAGCCAACAACAACAACAATGTTACATGCAAATACAAGGATTTTAACCAGGCTAAACCACTCAAGTTTAGTGGTTCTGAAGGAGCGACTGGGCTTCTTCAATGGTTCGAGAGCATTGAGAATACTTTCCGCCACGTGCAGTGTCCTGACAATCGCAAGGTCGAGTTTTCTTCGAGTGTGTTTCAGAAGAGGGCTCTCATATGGTGGAACGGGGTTATGAGGGATCGTGGTGCAGAAGTTGCTCTAGCACAGACATGGGCTGAACTTAGGGCCCTTATGATGAGGGAATTATGTCCTCGTCATGAGCAGCGAGCTTTGGAGAAGGAATTTGATGAGTTGAAGCAAGATAGTGGTGAGCACAGGGCGTATACTGATAGGTTTGAGGAGTTGAGTCTGCTTTGCCCGACAATGGTTACCCCACTCGACAAGGCTATCGAAAGGTACATCGACGGCCTACCTGACTCGGTACAAGACATCCTTACTGGTAGTAGCCCTACCACACTCCGTCAGGCGATCGAGTTAGCTGCGACATTGACTGAGTCGCAGATTCGGAAGAATAAGTTACACAGAAAGGGTGACAAGGGCAAGAAGCAGGGGTCTGACAAGGAGGATAGCAAGAAAGGTCAAAACAAGAAGGGTAAGGAAGGTGAGACGTCAAAGAAATCAAGAAAGCGAAAGGGTGTTCAGAACTTTGCTGTTACAGCACAGACTGCTCAGAACCCGCGGAACCCACCAGCTCAGCTACCTGCAAAGAAAGCATATGCCGGTACCGCACCTCATTGTGCACGCTGCAACGGTCATCACACGGTACAACAAGCTTGCTGGCAATGCACGATGTGTGGTAAACTTGGGCATTTGGCCAATGTTTGTCGTTTGGGACAAAATCAGGCTGCTCAGGTTCAAGTTCCGGTTCAAGGGAATGCTGCGAGATTCCCACTAGGGTTATGTTTCAACTGCGGAGAGATTGGTCACTTCCGCCACAACTGTCCGAGACTGGTGAATGCAAATGCTAACGCAAACCCAAATGCGAACGTCAACGTCAATGTGAATCCAGCACGTGGTCGAGTGTTTAACATCAATGAGGCACTCAATGATGAAGGAGTGAACAATTAGCATTTTGTATTTCCTCTGGTTGTTATCTTGTAACATTTAAAGACAATGCGGTTGTTATATAAATAAAAATTTGTGGTTTTATTTTTTTAACTAATGCAATTGTATGAATGTTGATCCAACCTTATGATGTCAACACAAAGACAAAACTACTCGTGTGGTTCTGTCATTTTTATGATCACTTGTGATCTCCCTAATAACCTCAAACACTTGTTTCTTTTAAATCTAAAGTATATTATCGTCTTGCACCGTTCGAGATGCAAGAATTATCAAAACAGCTTCAAGAGTTGTCTGATAAAGGATTCATCCGTCCGAACTTTTCACCTTGGAGAAACTCCTGTCCTCTTTGTGAAAAGAAAAATGGATCTTTTCGAATGTATATCGATTAACGTAAGCCTAGTAAGCTTACCATCAAGAATCGATATCCCCTACCTTAAATCAACGATTTCTCCGATCAACTGCATAGCGTTTCATGCTTTTCCAAGATCGATTTGCGTTTTGGGTATCATCAACTTTGTATTCTCGAAGAAGATATTCCCAAAACGGCTTTCTGCATGAAGTATGGCCATTACGAGTTTACAGTCATGCCTTTTGGATTGACAAATGCTCCAGCCATCTACATGGACTTAATAAATAGAGTCTGCAAGTCTTATTTGGATCAGTTCGTCATTGTTGTTATTGATGACATCTTGATCTATTCATGTCCCGAGCCGATAACGATCAACACCTTCATTGACACTGGAACCCTTAAAGAAGGAACAAACTTTTTGCTAAATCCTCCAAGAGGAAATTTTGGCTTAAAGAAGTTCAGCTTTTGGGTCATGTAGTCAACAAGCAGGGTATTCATATGGATCCATCCAAATTGCTGCAATTAAGGATTTGATTCCTTGTATGCTTTAAATACCCGTGTCCAAAGATAACAAATTTAAAGGTCAACTTAAACAATAATGCGAGTGTGCGATTATGCGATTATGTGATATGTGTTTATGTGTTCTCCTCTATGTTTTTGTGTGATCCGATTTTCAAATCCTCATAGAATCTTTCATATCTTCATATGAGGGATTCATAGTAGGATATTTAAAAGGTACTACCTTAATCCTTATGGGCTTCTACGTGGTAGTTAAGACCCTTGGGTTATATAGTACCATTCCATGATTCGATGAGAGACCCTTGAGTGGTCTAGTTAAAGATTGATTCAAGATCTGGTTAAGAATGACATGTGATGATACAGCTGAAAGGACCCTATGGTGGTCCAGTCACACTCATCACAGGTTTGTTCATTTGGTTTTACCCTACACATTATAAAATAGACTGTGTGAACTGTGCAAGGAATTGTCTAATTATGGACGCGTACATAATTATGAAATTTAGTGCACAGAAACCCAGTAAGGTTTATTATGTGTAAGAACCGATAGTGACAACAATAACAAAATGAGAACAATGTAATGGAGGCACGGTGGACGCACCAATGACACTTCATATACTTGTATATAAGTGTCCCTCTTACATTGCAGGCATAATGTTATTAAGGTTACTAGAAGTTCAGAACCCTAACCAATGTTGTTCGATCTTTTCAACTTCATGCTTTCAAGCTCTCACAGGTTTCCTCTAATTAAATTTCGGGACGAAATTTCCTAAAGTAGGGGAGACTGTGACACCTGTGTCACTGCGACCATCAAACAAATGCCAAACCAATGAAATTTTGTGTTTCATACTTGGGATTTGTAAAAATATGTGTATCATTTGCACATATCAAATTTTGTTCGATTTCAAGCTTTAAATCACTTTCTGGAAGGTTATACGCGATCTGATGCGAAAATATAACCAGTTTAATGCAACGAACTCTGGAATAGTGAAATAGGCTTAACATACCTTAAATAACCTTTACATAACTTAGAAATAAGTTTCGAAGGCTTTGGTATGGCAAAATCAAGTTAAAATCGCTTACAGGGACTAAACTTGACAAACTGCGAAAGTATGCCAATTTGAACTGTAACGAACATTCCGGAACATGACCATAAGTTAAACATACCATAAATATCCTTTACATAGCTTAGAAATAGGCTTTAAGGGGTTCAGTATGCTAAAATAAACTTTTGGGCCTTTCAGGGACTAAAAGCGTCAAAAAGTGCACAAGTTTGCACTTTCGCGCATAACTCACGTTCTTAATACATCCGGACATCCAAAAATTTATGTAAGCACTAAAATATTTTATTTTAGTGTTTGGCATAAGAAAAATCCATTCGTCACGCCATTTGGATCGTTTTTCGCGCTTATGCGCATTCCGTCGTAATTAACCGAACAACGCAATCGTACGGTAAACGAACCGACATCCGAGATATTTTTGAGCACATTTTAAGTTCCCTATACTTTAACTTCATTTTTGAGCTTTGAAATGGGGTTAACGGGCCTTAAACGCGTCAGAAATGACCTTATAGCACAACAGGGACCAAAATGGTAAATCTGCCAAACTTGGCCCTTGCGCACCGTAAGGGTTATTTGTTACGGTGCGCAAGCAATGTCCAGATGCAGCAAATCGTTTTTGGCTGCTGTTATCTGCCCCTAAACATTCTCCAAAGGTCAAGTGCCACTTGTTAAACTCTTATGGTGGCCAAAAATCAGTCACCACAACATTTCAACAAGTGTACGGGCTAGATCATTCCCTCTTTTCCAAGAAACGATCCTAACGGTGGACCGAAAAATATAAATACCCAACCCATTTCACTTCTTTTCTCACTAGAATCTGATCAATTGTGCTCTAAGTTGAAACCTTTGTTTCATACCTGAGCTATTTTGATCTAGATTAGCATTCGGGGACCCTTCGTAAGTGTTCCTTCGTTCTTTTATTGCTTTTCGAGTCCGAAAGTCAAACTTTGTTTGACTTTCTGCATTGACCAGTTTATGGTCGATGCGAAGTTCGTTTGAACTTCATAACGTGAGCGTGATCACGATGGTTATAGTCCCTAGTGACTATACCTACTGATTACCACGTTATCTAGGCTCAGTGACGAGCCGTAGTTTCGGTCAGAATACGTATTCTTACGTATTTTGTAACCAAACTACTTATGGGTATCAAAACCGTTTGTTTTGATACCAAACCCGTTTTCTAAACTTAGTTAAGCATGTTTTAGCATGCTTAGCTCGTCACTTTTGGTTTTGTGCTTGTCTAGGGTCGTAAAGGTAAGCGATCTAATCAATCGCTTATACTTTCGAACCCGACCCGTTTGGTCGATCATTAGGATCCGACCAAGCACATTAGGTGACCATAGTATATAGGGAATAACCTTCCGAGGTTATACCTTATGGTCGCTTCGTTTAAGTAGTTGTATGATAGGTAGTTTATATGCCTTAGGTAAATTACCAAAATACCCCTTTGATGCCAAAATTCGTTTTAATCAAATGTAACATAACTTTTGACATCTAAACTGATTTGAAAACCATATTAGACATGTTAAGGCATATATTACTTGTCATAGGACTAGTTAGGCGGTCCGAACGCGTTTTACGCAAACGACGCGTTAAAGTAGCATAAGCTACCTAAACGGGTCGTAATGGGTCGTAAGCACTTAGGTTAGGTTTCATTTAGTATGTAGGCTTTGTTAAACCATATTACATGAGTTCCCATACTCACTTGGTCTACAAGCCCTCATCCTATCCGATCTCCCGATTTAAGTCCGGTTTATTTATATAGTTTTAGATTGCCGACTGATTCCGTGCTCCCTCTAGCTTTGTTTGGTTGTTGTTCAAGACCTCTAAGCATTCTCAGGCGAGTACAGTATTCCCCTCTTTTACTGTTTTCAACTGTTTTGGGGTGACTCATATGTGCTAAATGTCTTAACAATGATTTCAAGAACGATTACAATGGTTTCAAAAACAATTACAATGTGGTTTCAAGAACGATAACAATGGTTTCAAGAACGATTACAATGGTTTCAAAAACAATTACAATGTGGTTTCAAGAACGATAACAATGGTTTCAAGAATGATTACAATGGTTTCAAAAACAATTACAATGGTTTCAAGAACGATTTCAATAAAGTGAACAAATTTGTTGGTTGTAGTTACATAACCAATGACATTCATTAGCAATGATCAAGCCGACCAGTATTAGGTTATGGTACCATAGGATCTGACAAATCCCGTTATTCTCTATACCCATGGTTATGTGTGGGTATTTTGGGTAACGACTGAATCTGTAATTATTAATTTACCCTTTGGTAAGGGTTTGTTAAGAACGAGAATGAGTTGGAACGATGAACGAGTCAAGAAGGTTTGAATGTTATTAGAAAATCGACCATAAAGTAGTTTCACAATTAAAACAAGAACGATTTGAACGATTAAAACAACAAGAACGATTTGAACGATTTCACAAAATGTTTTAACGATTGGGTAAACATTTGGACATGATTTACATTTGATTATGCATTTCCACGAAACATAGTATTAATTTAAACCAAGTTTTACATCAATACTTTGTTTTGTGCGTTTCACCTATGGTTTAGTTGATGCATTTCACTAGCCATACATATCATTTTGGTTACACATTACATGGTTTACATTTGACACAAACACTTTTGACATTGGTTATACATAACATGATTTACATCTTAACATAAACATTTTGGTATGTTATTCAATACATTTGACAATTGGTTTAAACATAGACATCTTACATTGGTGGTTTGGTTTGATTAAGTGATTAAATAACGATGCGTGTGTATTATGATACAAGCATGGTGGATACGCCGCTGGTACTTCCTATATATAAGTGTTTGTATGGTATTACATATCGTAGCGTTATTTGAATCATTTCAGTTGGAGATATATAACATTTTATACAAATAACATACTTTTCACAAGACATTGATTTACAAAAAACTTATCTTATACAAACTCATTTTACAATGGTTATTCATTTAACCATACATTATTCTCTTATTTATACATATCATCTGAACTTATTATTTTTCAAATGATTTACAAAGACAAAGCAAATTACAAGGTTCGTGACTAAACATTTCCTTAAACAGAAGTCATGAATCTTATTTTCACAAAACCTATGTACTCGCCAGCATTTCTTTGCTGACCTCGTTTTCACATGTGTTTCAGGTATCGTTGAAAGATATCGATTGATACGATGCATGCTCACATAGGACTGGACAAGGCCTTAGCGACTCATTAACAATGATAGACTATGTTTAAATTGTGTATTTAGATTTCCAGACGATATAATTATTCAATGTTTAATAAAACGAAACACTTTTTGGTATCCATGGTTATGAAACATTAATTCTGTTACAACACTCCCCGACGTTTCCGCCACGTTTTGTATGTTACACGTGGTCGGGGTGTGACAGAAACACAAGATTTCATTGGTTTTGTATTCGTATGATGGTTGTAGAGGCATATATGTCACACCACGTTTGATCCGGTGGATTCTTCTCCTCCAAGAATTCGACATTGAACTAAAAGATAAACGAGGAGCCGAAAATACCGCCACCGACCATTTGTTACGCTTAGAAGATCCCGCTTTGGAGTCGACTCGAGAAGAGCTCATCAATGAAAAGTTCCCTACTGAATCTTTGGAAATGGTCGAATACCAAGAAGAACCATGGTACGCCGACTATGCTAACTACCTCGCTAGTGGCATTTTAGTCAAAGGTTGGTCACATCAACAAAGAAAAAAATCTTCGCCGATGTAAGACACTATTTTTGGGAAGACTCTTATCTTTTTAAAATGTGTGCCGATCAACTTATTCGAAGATGCGTCCATGGAAAAGAAGCAAGAGAAATTCTTCGCCATTATCATGAAGGATCATACAGAGGACATCATGGAGTCACAAGCACCGCACGAAAGGTACTCGATTCAGGATTTTATTGGCCAACCATCCATAAGGATGTATACAATTTCATTCAAACTTGTGATGCATGCCAACGAACAGGTAATATCTCTACAAGAAACGAAATGCCCCAAAAAGGCATTCTTATTTGTGAAATTTTGGATGTTTGGGGTATGGATTTTATGGGACCATTCCCACCATCAAAAGGTAATAAATACATTCTTGTAACGGTCGATTACGTATCCAAATGGGCCGAGGCTGAAGCTCTTCCAACAAACGATGGTAGAGTCATAATAAGATTCTTAAAACGACTATTTTCTCTTTTTGGTGCTCCAAAAGCACTAATTAGTGATAGAGGTACCCATTTTTGCAATCATTAATTATACAAAACTTTAACAAAATATGGGGTCTAACACCGCATTTCAACCGCCTATCATCCTCAAACCAACGGTCAAGCCAAAGTAACAAATCGAGGGCTAAAAAAAATTCTAGAGAAAATTGTAGGTCAAAACAAGAAATATTGGGCGGATAAATTATATGATGCTTTATGGGCTTTCCAAACCGCCTATAAAACACCAATAGGTACCACCCCATATAAGCTCGTCTATGGGAAAAATTGTCACCTCCCGGTAGAAATTGCTCACAAGGCCTATTGGGCGTTAAAAAATGTAAACCTTGACCAAGAACTTGCTGGTAAAAATTGATTCTATTAATTAAATGAATTAGATGAATTAAGAAATAAAGCATATTCTAATTTCGAAATTTATAAGGAATGCATGAAAAATATACATGATAAAATAAGTAAACCAAAAGAATTTCGGGAGGGAGATAAAGTGCTATTGTTTAATTCAAGACTTTGATTATTTCTGGGAAAACTTAAGTCAAGGTGGACGGGACCCTTTTCCATCACCCAAATCTTTCCACATGGAGCGGTGGAAATTAAGCCTCTAAACAGTGTACCCTTCAAGGTAAATGGACAAAGGCTTAAGCCCTACCGAGGCTTCATCGAGGTGGAAGAAATTGAAATGGATATTCAAGAGGTAGACGCATAATCGGTAAAACGATCAAATGTTTATTTGTTTATTTGCATATTTTTTTCTTGTTAATCAACTTGTAGAAACAATTGGAAAGCATCAACCATGAAGATTTGAAGAAAAACAGATAAGTACCAAAGGAACCACAGAAAAACGGTCAAACACACATGCATGAATTAAAAAAAAATTAATGTTACTGGCAGTCTGACACGGGGCCGTGCCCACCTGACACGTCCCTGTGCCCAAACGCCCAGATACACAAAAAAATAAAAGATACGGCACAGGGCCGTGCTGCATCAGCATGGGGCCGTAGCTGACTAACTGTTGGGATATAAAACCCTTCAGTCTTCATTTTTTCAAACACAACACGACTCGTTTCTCTGGCACGCCGGTTCCTGCCAATTTTCCGACAATTTTCCACATTCGATCTCTCTAATCCGACAACAAGGTATGATTCTAACATCATTGTAGTTAGTTTAACGATTTGCATGTAGTTTAACACCCAAAAAATTCAGGTTTAATATAGGGTTCTTGATCTAGACCCGTGCCAATCTTGAATTTTTGTTTAGAGCTTATTAGTAGTAGTTAGTTTTAGTAATTTTGAAAGTAAATGTGTGAACATTGTTAAGGAAATCGATTGATTCACACTGTTTTCGCCAAACCCTTGTTCTTGATGGGAAATGTTAAAATCGGAAGGGTAAACGGGCGTTTTTGGTAAAAATGGTTACTGAGGTTTCTTAATCGGGGTAAGCCGCTACTGGTAAACCAAAAATTTCAGATTTTTCGAAGCCGGCTTGAAAACCTTAAATTTTGGATGAACAGACTCGTCGACACGGGGTCTTGCTGTCTCAGCACGGGGTCGTGCCCAACATAACCCTCAGACACGGGTCCGTGTCTAGAGCCCCTGATATCATATTTTTACATGTTTTTCGTACGTATCAACCGTCTTACTGCTTCTTTCTTGCAGGATGGCTCCACACAAGTTTCTAAGGTTCCAAACGGATGAGTTGGAGTACTAAACATGATACGAAACCTTGAAAGGACGTCATGAAGAGCCACCAAGGCAGGTTTGTTATGACATGCTCGAAGCAGTGGAACAAAGGGAGAGATACGACTCACTCGTGACTGGTCCACTCTGAATCTTCCTAGAAACCCGGCTCTGGTCCATACATCAATACAACATGGAGTTCTTAAGCACCCTCAAGTTCAAAAGGACAGAGCCGGATTTGTTTGATTCAGATGCTGTGGAGTTTAGGTGTGGAGCGGAATGGTATAGCATCTCAGTCACCTAATTCGGTATCAATCTTTGCCTATACACCGAAGAGGACGCGACTGAGCCCGAGTTTACTGAAGCCCTTCGCGAACTACTCGACAACTTCTGCCAAGTTGCATGGGCATTGATAGGAGATGGCCACTATAACCCCAGTTCTACCAAAAGCACAAAAATTAGGGACCCGCTCATCCGCTGCATTCACTGGGTCCTTAGTGGTTCTTTGTGCCAAAGGGATAATAGTGGCAAGGTGGTGAATCTACGAGAACTTACTGTCCTCTATTGCTTCGTAACTCACCAACCTATCGATGTCGCCCACATCTTGCTTCGAAACATGGCTGCCAATGCTACCGCGGACACCCGAACACCGATTTTCTATGGGGGATGGATCGCCAAGTTGTTCAAGCATTTAATTCAACGAACCCCATCATCGTTCAACAGAGGCATCGGTACTACCAAGGTTGATCTCGCAATATACCGTAGCATGAATCTCATAATTGATTGCCCGACGGTACCATGCGCTTTAAGGACTCAAAGGGTCGTGCTTGGAATCCCAACGACCCGGACATGGTATTGGCAATCGAAGACATACCGAACCGTCCTCGTCCTGGAAAATTCCCGGGATCCTCATCCCGAGGAGGAACTGATTTTCTTGACTTTACAAATTTGTATAATATTATGCAAGAAACCCTCCAAGTCTCGAAGAATGCTTACAGCTTAGGCCAAAGCTCGAGCACCCATATCGGCGGCATGGAACGCAACATTCACGCCATGCAGAACGATATCACCTACATCTGGGATCATATGGTGATTCGATACGATGATGAGGAGGAGGAGAAGGACGAGGGGTATAGGATGGATTCAGACTAGGCAGCGGTGGTCGCTGGCGACGTGGGTATTATGCGGGTTGAATCTCTCACCTTTTGAACAATCTAAGCATTTCCTCGGGCTGCGTCCGGTTTAAGACAATTTACTTTCTGTTAGAAACTTTTATTTTCTGCATTTTGTTTTAGGTTTGTGATGATGTGGTGGTGAAATGTTAAATGTTGGTAAACTAGGTTTTATGATGGTTTTTGTATATTATGTTGTGTTGTGGTAATATTGTAGAACGCAGATACCATGGGAGGCTTGGATGCATTAAGCATAGTGGTCCCTAAGCCCGGAAACAGGAGCAAAACCTGCAGTTTTAACTGAAACAAACGAGCAGCACGGGGCCGTGTCCACTCAACACGCCCCCGTGCCCAATCCACTAATGTTAAAAAGTTTTTCTCAAAACAGTGACACGAGCCATGCTCACCCGGCACGACCCTGTATTCACTCCACTGTAAGTTTTCTAAAAACCCAGTAACTGGCACTTTGAGCACGGGCCATGTTCATCCAACACGACCCCGTGTCCAGTGCCCAGTAACTGTGAAATTTTGTTATTTTCCGCACTTTTTACACATTCAACTCAAATAAATCCTTTTTGGGACACATTGGGGACAATGTGTAATTTAAGTGTGGGGGGAAGTTAAAACCTTGAATCATTTGTCCTAGAACAAGCCTTACACAAAACTTGTTTTGAAAATCGCTAAAACACCTTAAACTTTTTCAAAATCCTTATTTTCTTTCTTTTACTTATCTTAGTTTAGTTGGGAAAATAAGTTCTAAAAATGATGTTTTTATTAATTTACACCTAAAAACGTCATGATAAAAAGAACCAATTAAAGAAAATTATAAAAATGGGCCTAACAAATCTTTGTAAAAAATTGACTTGTTTATATATAAGTTTTTACACTACAACCCTTTTCCCACAAAAAAGTGAGTTTTGAGCCTTTAATGAGCACAAATACACATCTATATTAATAGCTCAAATTTTCGTTTCTTGTGTGATTAGTCCATTTAGTTCTTACAACTCTAGAACTTGGCAAAGCAATACATCCCAAGTCCTTATCGACGCTAATCCAAGTAAGTAAATGACAGAGGCATTAGGATTAAACCCGTTTTCATCCAAAAACCTTTATTTTTCTTTGATTTTCCCAAAAAAATACTCCCCATAGACAAACCATTTTAACCTTTCGTTTCTTAAACCCGCAAACAAATTTTGCAAAAACAACCACCCATCACCCCAAAACTCCAACCCTTTTACCTTTTCACACTTTATTTTCAGTAAAATACGGCTCTTTTGAAAATTACAAAATAAGTGACTTAGTTATCTTATTCAAAAAAAAAACTATATAGCTATTTAGAATAAAATAAGCAAAAGCAATATTGCTTATAATTATGTAGTTTTTACCAAGTCAAAATAAAATAATTTTTTCAAAAGGCCGACATTTTACTATTTTGCCACTTTCAAATAAAACACACCTACACGAGCCATAGCCTAGCCTTTAAAAGTCCTCTCGATACCTACAAGGATTAAAATCGTCAAAAAGGAGGAGGTTTGATTACTTGTCAAGCCTATAGAAAGAGTAATTTCCAAATTGGGTACGAGTGTTCTCACTTATACATTTTTGGCCGAGTATTGAGTGATTACTGGTGAGGTGTGTAAAACGCGTATATAACCAAAAAGAATTTTATAAAGGCATGCTATGCCTAAAAATAAATTTTTTTTCTTAAATTGCGTTGTAAATAAGTCATGACCAAATAAGAATGTAAACGAAATAAAAACAAAATGAATTAGAACTTGGATTCCCGACACTCTAAAGATAGGTCCAAAACTTTCTCTTCTACCCATTTCGTTTGGGTGTGTGAAGCCAATGAAGAGTTTTGCTTGAGGATAAGCAAAGATTCAAGTGTGGGGGTATTTGATGTGTTCAAAATACAACATATAAATTACATCAAATGACGCATAAAATCAACCCTTTTCTAGTACTAATGTTGGAAAAAACTTGTGTTTTTGTTCCTTTTTAATAAACAGTGTTAAAAGATCTTAAAAGAACAAAAGACAGCAAAAACCAACATAAAATGCTATAAAGAAGGACTGACCAACTTGTCGAGCCCCCATCCACATCCAAACCCAAGAAATAACAAAGACAGAAGCTCTGGCACAGGGCCGTGTTCACCGAGCACGGGTCGTGCCCGGTGGGAATTCACTGCAGCAGAAAGAGACAACAACAAAAGACAAATTTCAAGCTCAACATGGGGCTGTGCTAAAGCAACACGGGGCGTGGTCAATTCTTAGGTTTCCATAATCTGAAGAAGTACAGCAAGTACATTGGCCATGGGTTATGCCGTTGACACACGGGGCCGTGTTAGTACAAGTCTGACACTGCAGTTAATGTAGAAGAGAGAGACTGGTGGCCACAGGGCCGTGCCAGACAGGCACGGGCCATGGTGGACGTTATGTTTTCAGCTATAAATAAGGATGCTTGGTTTCACTTCAACTCATCCCTTGGCAAACCACTTCTCTCTTACTTGCCACCACTCCACCACCACTACAACACCATCATCCACCACCATCATCCATTTTCCATCTTTTAGAGTGTGTGTGTAGTCTCGGGATCCAAGATTGATCGTAAGAATCTTTGTCAAACAAAGTCCATGCTTGGCTAAATTCTTACATCACTTGGTGAAGACATAACTTTTATGTATTTCTTTTATAGTAAATTAAAAAAATCGTCCTTTATGTGTGTCACTTATTGCAAATTGTGTCCTTTCTCTTCAATAATTACAGAAAACGTACTTAATGTTTGCAAACCCTTGCAAGTTATGTCCTTTAGCCCTAACTTAGCTAATTTTTGTGGTAAAATCTGACCAAATAGACCCCATATGAGGGTATTTTGAGTTTTAATCTGACCAAATGGACCCCACATGAGAGTAAAATGACCAAAATACCCTCACGTGGGGTCTATTTGGTCAGATTTAACCACAAAAATTAACTGAGTTAGGGCTAAAGGACATAACTTGCAAGAGTTTGCAAACATCGAGTACGTTTTCTGTAATTATTAAAGACAAAGGACAAAGTTTACAATAAGTGACATACATAAAGGATGATTTTTGTAATTTACTCTTTCTTTTATGATTTCCAATCTTTGGCAACTTTTTAATTGGGTATGTATTAATGACTTTAATAACTAGTTTTTTTATATTAAAGGCGAATTAATTCAACCATTCTTCATATGTCGTTTATTCACATATTCATATTTTTACGGTCTATAAAAGCATGTTAACTACTTGGAAGAGGGTTAGAAGGGTGGTTTGGCGATTCTATGTCTCGTTTAGTGTATAGATCCTGTGAGAACCTGGTGCAAGTTTAGTAGTTAGTACTACTCCATGGATTGGCCAGGAATGACTGGCCCGACTGAGAGTAAGAAATCATTTGCACCCGTTATTCACAAACTACTATTAAACTTTAAACCAACCCCGCGTGGACTGTATCCATGATGACTCAGACCAACGGGTTGAGGGTGCCAGCTGTCCGTAAGGGGGCCCACCACATTTTGCATTAATAACTTACTTAATTATCTTTCAATATTCTGACCTAGTGGGATTGTATCCTTACTGACTCAAACCACTAGGTTGAGGGTAACGTCTCATTCAAAAGAGAGGCCTACTACTATAACTAAGATAATCTCTTAAAATGCACAAAGTGCGAAAATCATCAAAAGGGTACATGAAAGATAAGTCAGATCCAAGTGATTCTTTCTTGTCTATCTACTTTTTTTATTGTTTTTTATTTTCAATTTTTATCTTTTTATTAGTTTAAAAATCTTTTATCAAAATTTGGTTCGATTAGACATTGACGATAAGCCGGTATTAAAAGCTCTTGTGTCCTTCGACGACCTCGGTATCTTGCCATCACTATACCACTTCCGCGATGGGTGCATTTGCCCTAGCGTGTGTGTAGAGTGATAGTAGAATATCGTGTTTTATAAATTTAAAACTTGAAAATCGGCGAGTAAAAAGAGCTAAAAATATAACTAAAAATTATAGACACCTGCACGCATGTCAGTAGGAAAGTGGCAACTTGTTCCACATAGGAGGAGAGATGAAACTTAAAGAGGTATTTAAGTGGGAACACTCCATCCTTAATGTTTCATGAAAGCACACACTAGTGTACAAGCGAAGGGTGCGGAGCACCTTAACTCGCACGCGTTTGGCGTGGACGATGGGCGCAATGTGGCGCTTCGATGGCACACTTTGCATTTCGCAACGCCACGAGTCGCTTGAGAGCCGCCTTTGTATTTTTGACCTCGCACGCTTGGTGAAGCACAAAGGCTGTAAGTACCAAGTGGCAGGTAAACCTTGGAGGATGACGTGGTAGGCAAGCGCGCGAGTACACGGGGCATGACTAGGTGGTCTACGCGCACTGGCGCTTGGACACTGAAGTAATGCGTGCGGGCGCAACAAAGTGAGACAATACGGCGCGACTATGTGGCGTGCTCGTATAGGTTCACTGGTGACTAGCGCGCGCACATGAAAGTGAGCCAAAATAGTGGGCGCAAGGGTGGTGTAGACCTACCCGCGCGTGAAAGTGAGCCAATCTGGCTAGGCTGCAAGTACCAAGTGGCAGGTAAACCTTGGAGGATGACGTGGTAGGCAAGCGCGCGAGTACACGGGGCATGACTAGGTGGTCTACGTGCACTGGCGCTTGGACACTGAAGTGACGCGTTCGGGCGCAACAAAGTGAGACAATACGGCGCGACTATGTGGCGTGTTTGTATAGGTTCACTGGTGACTAGCGCGCGCACATGAAAGTGAGCCAAAATAGTGGGCGCAAGGGTGGTGTAGACCTACCCGCGCGTGAAAGTGAGCCAATCTGGCGTACGCGCGCATGAGTGATGCAGGCCTGGGATGCATGAAAGTGAGCCAAAGTGGCGCGCGCGCACCAGAGTATCTGTCATGCGCGCGCGACAGAAGCTTACAGACTTTAATGACAGAGCAGTTTCATTTCAGCATTTGAAACAGACGAGTCAACGGTTTTGACTGAGAATTAAATGACGAATTAAAGTGCACTGAAGACGTTCAATGCAATTTAATTCTCTCATTTAATTCGTTTTTTGGCTTTTTTGTCACACCCCCAAAATCCACACGCGGAGTATCACCGCTTGGAGGCGTGACTGACCAGGATCTTAACCATCAATCACATTGAACTCATAAGCATAGATAAATAATACTTTCATTTATAAACAACAAGTGTTACAATGTTACAATATTTCACAGTTTACAGCGGAAGCATATTTGACTCGTTAAGTGTTTATAAAACCATATGTAAGCTCTTAGTCTTATATTGCGTTTCCATGTGTCTCGACCCATGACCACTCCAGCTTCTCAGACAGCAAGTCCCTTTGAATATGCACCTAAAGGCCTGCAAGGCATGTAACAACGAATCAACAACAATGTTGAGCGAGTTCACAGTTGGTTATTTGGTTATAGTATTCATTTCGTAAATCGTTTGATCGTTTTGAAAACCATATATCGTATTAATCCTTATCGCTGCCAATCCAGGCATCTGTGCGATGATTAG